>OY740782.1:32161205-32761205 GCA_963514005.1 Raja brachyura | reverse complement strand
CAAGTCAGGAAATTAATCTCAGATGTCAGATTCGTTGGAAAAAAAACCCGAAAATTAAACCTCTGCCAACAGTCACCAGGGGAGGGAGTGAGAGAAAGAGCAAAAGAGCAAACCAGAGCAAGAAACAGATGTGACAATAAAATAGAAACTTAAGAAAACTAAATCAATTTCATGAAAATAAATTGGAATTCCAGACAGAAGATAAATTTCTAGATTTAAACGTGGCATGAGATTAAAATAAAACAAAATGATCTGGTGCCAACTAATGTTTAACACCATGATAGAATGGAACTTTCAATATAATCATTTCCATGATCCAAATGCATTTGTCAGCATCGTCGGTAACAGTGGTTCCTATGTAATCAGTTGCAAATTTCTTCAAGGCACAAATAAGAGTCTTCAATCCTGGACCTACACAAGTTATTGAAATTCTGCAGCATTGTTGCATTAAATATAATGCTAAATGCAATATTTATTATTTTCTTCCAAAGATAAAAACTAATACAAATTGTTTTGGAGTTATAAAAATAGCATGCCTTGTAAAGGCACAAAAGTTATAGAAGTAGCCATCTCCACAGGCTTATTATGTAATACACTTCTCAAATAATTCAGTTACATGTTTTACATAAGAAACTAGGGGTAAGAGAAGGCCGTTCAAGCCTCAGCGTTCAATGTGATTGTGCGGTTAATCACATCTTGTGATTAATCTGCTCCAGACCACATCATGTCTGTGTCAGTAACCTGATCTTTCAAAAATGTATCTATTTCCTCTTTCAACAAACCTAATGATCTGGCATCCATCACCCTTGGGATAAGGAATTCCAGAAATTCACCACCCACTGCATAACGAAGGGTGAGAGCAGAAAGATAAGGTGAGAGGGAAATGATTTAATAGGAATCGGAGGGGCAACCTTTTCACACAGAGGGTGGTGGGTACATAGAATGAGCTGCTGGAGAAGATAGTTGAGGCAGAAACTATAACCACATTAAAAAGACATGGAAAGGAAAGGCTTAAATGGATAGGGAAAAGGTGAGCAGGTGGGGACTAGTGTAGATGGGGCACCTTGGTCGGCATGGGCAAGCTGGGCTGAAGCGCCTGTTTCCGTGCTCTCTCATCAATGACTTCAAATTCCAAGACTCAAATGACTGCTCCTTTATCTTGTTCCGGTGTTCCCTTATTGGAGGTTCTCCCACAAGTGGAAGCACTATACCATCTTGCCCCCTCAGGATCTTGCGCATTTCAATAAGTCCAGTTCTCATTTTTCTAAAATCAACAGAATGGTCAGCGTATCATTTCCTACATAAGGAGACCAAAACATTGAACTATACTCCAGATGACGCCTTCACTTTACCATGTATAATTGTAACAATACCTCCCCATTTCTAAACTTTAATCCTCTTGTGATGAAGGCCAATATGCCACTCACCTTCCTAATTACTTGCTACACCTGTCTACTAACGCTTTCTGGTTCATGCAAAAGAACACTTTGACCTCACTGTGTTTCATTTATCTGCAATGTTTTTCTGTTGAGCTAGTGGAAGTACATGGCATCGCACTTCCCCACATTATACTCTATTTGACAAGTTTCCAGCCACTCACTGTGCCTATCTACATCCTGAAATAGAAGCAACTAATCTCACCACAGCATGCCCTCTGATCAATTTACAAGTCATTGGCAAACTTAATTCTCCTAATTGGTACTTACTCTAAAATCTGCATTGATTTGACTGATCTCAGTTGCCGGAGGAATCAGTCAGCCCCAGCCATGACTGAGCATAAAATGGAAAAAACATCCACGACTGCAGTTCATGACTGTTCCAGAGTGGTTCATTCTGGATAATATGCAGTCGTATTCGTACATGTGATGTGGATGTCAATTGGGAAGGCCAATCAGAGACTGTCAGTAAGATGCCGCTTTAGGATACAGTGACACTTCTTGGATTGGTTCAGTAGGAACATCCACTGATATATCCTTTCCAGGGATTTGGATTGCTGCCGTTTTTAAGAACATCCCCACCATTGCTGCAGGTGGGTTGGACCTGTATTTGTCTACAGTGTGTCGATGTATATCAGCCAAAATGCAATGTATGCTCAGCCAGATAAAGAAGCATCTTCTCTATGACAAGATACCCTGGTTCGCATAGATGGGGGTTCTGTGACAAGCAAACAGCGGGCAGCACAGTGCCATGACGGTAGAGTTGTTGCCTGACAGCACCAAAGACCCTGGTTCAATCCTGATTTTGGGTGCTGTCGGTATGGAGTTTCTACATCCTCCCTGTGACCACTTGTGTTTTCTCCAGGTGCTCCGGTTTCCTCCCACACTCCAAAGACATACTGGTTTATAGGTTAATTGGCAATGGTAAAGCATTTAAATTGTCCCTAGTGCACAGAATAGTGGTAGTGTACAGTGTGATCACTGGTCAGCATGGACTCGGTGGGCCGAAGCGCCTGTTTTCGCACCGTATCTCTAAAGTAAAGTTTAACTGCAAATAGGAATTGACAGAGAGGGTCTAATCTTATAGTAGTGTGTGCAAATTCAGTACATCTGAGGCACAAGATTGGATTCAAGGATTACTCTGGCACAACAGTGATCAGTGGTTAGTCTATTATTAATATCTTTATACATGGCTCACTGCTGTGACAATAGAGATTAGCTGAGTGGCTCCTCCGTGCATCAATTCCGTTGAGCTGTAATGACCACAATTCAATACAATATTCAAAACCAACTGATTAAGAGCACAAAATAAACTAATTGACAATTGGTACTCTACCCACAGCAATATAGGCTAGCATGATTTGATTCATTGACTACGGCTCTGTCAGTCAATAGCACAGTTGGTGTTGCGTTGAACATCACTCGCAGATATCTCTCAGCCTGTTCAACGGCATTCATAAACGGCCTCACATTTTTCTCGATAATGTGCATTGCCTTGCATTAATCTGACATGAATTTCATTTGATATAAATCCAGTCCAGCTTGATTCAGATTCATGTTAGTTTACTATCATTTGCCACACAGTGCAATAACATCCCTTGTTCACATGACACTCTCAGAGTAAATAGCATTCATGCAGGTAATGATAAATACAATAAATACAAATGCGCAGCAACAGAATGGTGCAAAAAGTGCAATATAATCTAAAGTAGTAAGGTAACAATTAAAGTGCAATAATGGAAGAATAGAATGAGGTAGAGTTAATAATGCGATACGATAGAACTTTATTTATCCCAGGAGGAAAATTAATCTGCCAACATTCATAAAATAATCTGTTAGTCCTTCCACCCTTTTTTGTTATTTTTAGTGTATCTAAAAGTATGTTCTAAAGGTTTTTTAGTCTTTTTATGTGGGGGGATGTTGGGGGGAAATAGGGGAAACCATATCCCAGGCATTTACCTGGACCGAGATGCGTCATTTCTCCGTGTTGCATCTTCGTCGTTGCGTTGAATTATCATCATGGAGCGGTGGCGATGCCTTGCCGGGGATCGCCTGTGTTGGAGCTCCGGAATGTTGGGCCTGCTGACTTTAACATCGTGGAGCTGTGCATTGTGGAGCTTTAGCCGCAGGCGGCGTTGACTTTATCATCGCGGAGGTCTGGGATCCCTTGTCGGGAGTTGCCAGTGTTGGAGCTCCGTCCAGTGGGACCTGTGGACTCGGAAGCTGCAGTCTCCATTAGGATGCAGCCGATTTGGAAACTGCAAGCCTCCAGTGTGTTCCAATCCGTTCTGATGTCGGAGTTCCGATCATCCCGGCGAGAGGGCCTGTACATCGGGCTGTCCGTAGCGGCAAATGCGGAGGGTGCAAAGGCCCCGACCAAAGAGGAAGAAGACTGAACTTAATTGCCTTCCTTAACAGTGGGAAACGTTGTTTCCGCTGTGGGGGATGTTCATGTTAAATTCTATCGTGTATTGTGTTCGTTTTTATTCGTATGGCTGTATGGTAACTCAAATCTCGCTGCACCAATTGGCACATGTGACAATAAATGTAACTTGAACTTGAAAAACACAAAAGAAATGAGACATGAAATTAAAGTGACGAGTGGAACAAATCTGGGATGTGCAAAGATTGGGGAGGGGAGTCAGTCTCAGTCTACCCCATGACAGAAGGGAGAGGAGTTGTACAGTTTGATAGCCACAGGGAAGAAGGATCTCCTGTGGTGTTCTGTCCTGCATCTTGGTGGAACCAAGTTCCACCAAGTTGCTGAAGGCTGCTTCAGCCTTGCTGTTGCTGAAGGCACTCCTCGAGTTGACCAGTGTGTCATGGAGGGGGGTGAGCTGCATTGTCCAGGATGCTCCACAGTTTGAGAAGCATCCTCACCTCCAAGACCAACTCCCATGAATCCAACCTCAACCCCAGGATGGAGCTAGTCTTCCTGATGAGTTTGTTAATTCTATTGGCGTCTGCAGCCTTTGCTCTGCTGCCCCAGGACACGGCAGCATAGGAGATGTATTGGCTACCACTGATTGGTAGAACATCTGCAGCATCTTACTGCAAATGTTGAAGGAGCGGAGCCTTTCCAAAAAGTACAGCCGGCTCTGTCCCTTCTTGTACAGGGCTTCAGCGTTCCTGGACCAGTCCTGTTTACTGTCCAGGTACGCACCAAGGTATTTGTACTCCCTGGTAAACTGCACATCCACACCATTAATGGAGACAGGGGACAGGGGTGTTCCTCTCCTCCTCAAGTCCACCATCCACTCCTTATTCTGAACAGGAACAGGAAAGGAGAGAGGACTGTCCCCTGTGAGGCCCCTGTGTTGGTCACTACCATGTCTGAGACACAGTTCTGTAGCCTGACATATTGTGGTCGGCCAGTCAGGTAGTTGGTGATCCAGGACACCAATGGACCATCCACCCGCATCTTAGTCATTTTGCTTTCTAGCAGTGCAGCTGGATGGTGTTAAAAGCACTGGTGAAGTAAAAAAAACATGACTCTCACAATGCTTCCCAGCTTATCCAGGTGAGCATAGGAACGATGGAGCAGGTGGATGATGGCGTCCACAGCACCCATCTTTGTTTAATAAGCGAACTGCAGGAGGTCCAGGTAGGGTTTAACCAAGGGTCACAGGTGAGTGAGCACCAGCCTCTCTAGGGACTTCATGATGTGTGAAGTCAGCGCCATTGTAACAGCGGTGTGGCAGCACCTCTAGGAATGGTGTGTGAAAGCGGTCATTGGTTCAGAGTTTGATAGCAGTGGGAAGGAACCTGCATCTTCTCACAGAAGGTAGAAGAGAGAACATGGAATGGCCATGTTGCAGGCAATATGTCTCACCATCCTGATGCAATGACCGGACAGACGGAAGAGCCAAGCTTGTCATACGCTGGGGTATGTTCATAACACTCTGCAGGTTCAAGCAGTCTAAAGCAGAGGAGTTCCCATAATATCCAGTCTTTGACATTTCCATCCAGTGGAAAAAGGTGCTGATTATCAACCCTATCTATGCCTCATAATTGTATATACATCTGTCAAGTCTCTCCCTATGTTCCAGAGAAACCGATTCAAGTTTATTCTCCTTATAGCTGATATCATCCCGTCCATGCAGCATTCAGGTGAACCTCTTCCTCACCCTCCCCAAACCTTCTACCACCCTTACACATCCTTTCTATTATGACACAACTAGTCAGCGTGTTTCAATGTCCAATTCAGAGACTTTGGCCACCATGTCTTTAAAAAAAACAGTTTTCTAGCACTGACACCCTGCAATGAAGTATTGTCACTGAAATTATCAAGAGTCAGGAATGTAGCTTTCTATAACAAGGAAGAACAATGCAGTTGTCAGACACTAAGTTTTAGAAATTAATTTGTAAACCAATTGATAAATATTATTTGAAGCCTAACTAAAATTTAAATGTCTTTTTGTTAATATAAATCCTCAGTAAGATAAAGTGTGACCAATGTAACACAGGACAGGAACAAGCCCTTCGGCCCAGTGCCCATGCCAAATATGATGCCAAGCCAAATCTCCTCTGCCTGCCTGCCTGTGATCCATATCCCTCAATTCCCTGCCTATTAAGCCTCTTACTGACCCCTATCATACCTGCTTCCACCACATTCCCCCTCTAACCTTAAAGTCTTTGACTTTGACATTTCCATCCTGGGGAAAATGACTCTGGCTATCTACCCCATCTGGTTTCCCTCACAACCTCCTAAGCTGCAGAGAAAACAATTCAAGTTTGTTCTAGCTCTCCATATAGCTGACACCTTCCAAAACCGGCAGCATTCTGGTCAACCTCTTCCTCACCCTCTCCAAAGCCTGCACATCCTTCCTATAACACACACAATATTTCAAATGTACCCTAATCAAAGTTTTGTGCAGCTGTAACATGATTTCCTGACTCATACTCAAGGCCCTGACTGATGAAGACATGCATACCACACGCTTTCTTTACTGTATCTTGTACATGATGCTGGGTCGCTGACAGCAGATGTCTGGACGAGACTGGAATCCTCAAGGTACAGCAGTCTATGGACCGCATGCTGGGAGATGGGATTAATTGTTGGCATGGACGATTTGGGATGAATGGCATGTGTTGATGCAGTGTGATTCTGTCACTCTATTGATGCATACTTCAGCCAATGTATGTCCCTGAAAAATATGGTGCCAGTGTAATCATCTGGATTATGTCAAGCTTCTTGAGAATCAGAGCTACACCCTCAAGGCAAGTGAAGAGTATTCATTCACACCTGTAAGTTTACCTTGCTGAAAGTGGACAACCTTTGGGGAATTAGGCAAGTCATTTTCCTCAGGACCACAAAAGCTTTGAGAAAAGAAAGTTGAAAGCCAAGAATCCCAACCCAGCGTACTTTGCTCGGAATATGTATGTGTGGATATCAGATTACAAATCTGAACTGGAAAAAGAAAATAATTGGAATAAACATGGTTTTGGGCAGTGGGGTGCGGAATGAAATAGTAAAGGGAGATGTGCTGTAGTGAACGAAGTTGGTAACTCTTTAGGATAATTTCACTCAGTTTTACACATTTGAATATTTGTAAAATTGCTCCGTTCAGCCCCTGCTGCCATCTATGATGAGTTTCTCAATTCCGCTCATGTAAATAACATAATTTCATGCCATTTCATAAAACTGCCGCCACAGTAATCATCACAGCATTCTAAATAAAATGACTTTTAACCCCTTATAGAAACCTTTTGTATGGTTTGCAGAACTTGAATATTTCACCACCTCCTGTTGCACCTGTAACATCTAAGGTGTAATCAAAAGTTGGCTAATCAACCCCTCATTGCCATTCAATGTGATGTGTTACTTCAGTGCCACTTAACTGAACTAACTCAATTGATTTCCTAAATATCCAATTCTGTCTTGAACCCTTGGTGACTGAGGCTCCACAGTCCCCTCAGTAGGGAAAGTCTTTGAATTATTATGCTCTGGGAAAACAAATTCCCCGTCAGTCACAAATGACCTTAATTCAAAATAGTGTGAAATACCGCAGCCAGAAAAAAAACCATTCTCTTAATGCTCCCATTCACTCTTTGACCAGGTCATCTCGTTGACAACTTATCACCCTGGTCACCCTGGTTTCACCCCATCAGAGACATTCTCTCTCCTCTGCAGTTTAACAGGCTTGCCAGTTCCAATGAAGCGCCCTTCACCTGAAACATTAAATCTGTTTTTCTTCACACGGACGTCTTGGCCTGCTGAGAAATTCCAGCATTTTCTGTTTGTATTTGAGATTCCCAACAGCTGCAGTTTTTGTTTTGGTTTTCAGGGAAAGTATTAACTCTACATCTACCCTATCAAGCCCTGTAAAAAATGGGCATGTTTCAAATGTGATCACCTATCAAAGGACAGGTCCAGTTTGCTTAAGATGGACACACTCAGCAGATGGAGTAACTCAGTAGAACAGGCAGCATCTTTGGAGAGGAATGGGTGACGTTTCGGGTCAAGACCCTTCTTCAGACTGGTTAGGGATAAGGGAAACGAGAGATATAGACGACGATGTAGAGATAAAGAACAATGAATGGAAGATATGCAAAAAGTAATGATGATTAAGGAAACAGGCCATTGTAAGCTGTTAAAGTCTGAAGAAGGGTCTCGACCCAAAATGTCACCCATTCCTTCTCTCTGCTGCCTGTCCCTCCGAGTTACTTCAGTTTTTTGTGTCTATCATTGTTAGCAGTTTGTTCGGTAAAAATGAGTTTGCTTAATCTGTGCTCATACATAAACACGGGAATCAATCTGGCAAGTCAATGCCTGCTCCTCTATTGCATCTCCCAAGGCCCTAAATAAATGTAGTACGATACATTTATATTTAATGCAATAAAAGCCAATATATCTGAACTGCTTGCTGTACTGCACATTAACCTTCAGTAACTCATGTAGAAAGACACACAGATACCTCTGAACACAGTTCATCATCACTTCAAATATACTCTGCTGTTCTTCGGCAAGTCCCTATTGCCATCATGATTCATATCATCATCAAAGTTGGATATATTAGATTTGGTACCCTTGTCCAAATTATTAATGCAGATTGTGAACAGTTGAGATTTCCGCACCAATCCCTGTGGCACACCACTAATCGAAACCTCAAAATTGAAAATTGCTTGGTTATTTTAATGCTGTTGTTCACCAGTAACCCAGTCCATGTTTCCACCAATAACCTTTTATGTGGCACCTCCCTGAGGGTCTTCTAAAAGTCCAAGTACATCATATTCCCTCGTGGCTATTCTGCTAGTTACAATCTAAATGCACAAATGGATTTGTTAAACATATATTCCTTTTATACATACATATGGACTCTGCTCAACTCTATTTTCCAAACACCCTGTATTACTAGATAATGTTTCCAGTGTTTTGCCTACTGGCTTCAGTGCCTTAGAGATAAGTCATTTCTCCAAGTACGTGTTGTTAAATTATAGATCTGTTAGAACAAAGAACATGGAAATGTATAGCACAGGAAGAGGCTCTTATGCCAATAATATCTATGCAGAACATGCTGCCAAGATAAAGTAATCTCATCTGACTGCACACGATCCATTTCCTTCCATTCCCTGCACATACCTCTTAAAGCCTCTTAAAATGCCATTATCGTAAATGTCTCCGCCACAATCCCTGGCAGTGCATTCCTGGAACCCGCCACCCTCTATTTAAAAACTCTGCACGCATATCTCCTTTAATCGATCATTAAATATATTTTTATTTAGCTTTGCTTCATTATTTCCAAGTCATTATAAGGCTTGGTCCATTAAAAAACATTTGTAACTCTACAGTAAGAATATTGCTTTCTTCATAAATCAATTTCTAGATTTATATCAATCTTTTTACCTCAGCCTAGTTACAGATATACCCCTTACAGAATGAAAGTCAGGGCCTACATTCAATTTTTATTTGTAGTGTTTTGTTTTATGAAAACTCTACAATCTATGCATTTCTTTAAACCTCATTTACTTGAAATCAGTTGCATTTCAACCTGATGTATTGAGACACACTTTTCCCTCCTTAGCAATCCAATAAATGTGTGGATCATGGATCCAAACTCCACATTCTCACCTTCAGACAGGTCACCATGCAAATCAGAGGGAGGACAAATTGTGGTGTGCCATCCTGAGTCTGTTTGTGCATATTTTACCCATTTTCTATCTATTCCCACAACTACATATTGATTTTTATTCTACTAATGCTTTTGATGTTGAGATTTATAGCAAGCTGAATTTCAGATTGCATCCTTCAAGGGAGGTATAGATATTGCATCAGCGAGTATGTTTGGTTGAGATGGGCGGGTGGTAGTAGATAGGGAATGTTTCACTCTGAAGGTTAACCTCAAGCTTGGTACATCCATGGAAGGTGACTTAGGTGGGGGGAGGGGAGTAAAAATGTGTGCTTTTGCTGATTTTCGTCTGTGATCTGTTTGATGTTCACCTGCAGAGCTGCCAATGAATACTGTGAGCAATCTTTTGGCTCGAGACCTTTGACACTAAACTTGCTGCTTCACAATGCAACAGGCTATGCCTAGATTGCTGACAGGGGAACATACGAAACCCCATTGCTTTAGACTGGATTTGTTTCTGAAAACAACATTTCATATTGCCTATCACGTTTTCGGTATTTCAGGAATTGTAGTGGAGACAGTTAAGGTATTTCTTATTTCTTCGAATTTCTTAGAATTTCTTCCTTGAAAAAGGACTTTTACTCAAGGATAAAAAGATGTCCTGAAATAGTAAGTGTTTGAAATGATAATTAACTACTCCATTTTCATGTAGTTTAAGAGTAGATGTTCATCTTGACCGCTTGGGCAACATTCTGGCAAGATGAATCGTTGCGTTTGTATATCCTACTTGATGCTCAATGCATTAAAATCAATGAAGTAAAAATCAAGCTGATCCAACAGCAGGTTAATGCCCAGGACAGCAAAAATCAGAATCGACCCATGTGGTGCAAATTGCTCAGTTCATTTAGGCTGGGCTTAGAAGGGAGAAATGCAGGATGAGCAATACAGTTTAAATCAATCCCTCCAGGTTGCTGACATCAGCAATCATATAACACTTTCATATCTTATTCATTTTGTTCAATGAATAGAAATAAAAGTGTTCTATGCTAGGGATAGGGTGGCACAGACACACAGTGGTAGAGCTGCTGCCTCAGAGCTCCATTGACCTGGGTTTGATCCTGACTCGGATGCTGTCTCTGCAGAGTTTTCATGTTCTCCTTGTGACTATGTGGGTTTTCTCCGGTGCTCGGGGTTTCCTCCCATATGCAGATTTGTAGGCTAATTGGCCTCTGTAAATTGCCCTGATAGCCAGTTCTGATAAAAACAGAAAAAGTTGTATAACATTTGTGATTTAATATTCATGCATTGTGATCTGTAGCTTTGTGATTCATAGCTGTCCAAGTCTATTTTGATTTGCCTTCCAGTGAATCAAAGAGAGATGCACAGGAAATGCATTAATATATATCTTTGGAGGTTCGTCAGCGTGACTGACCTTGATATTAAGGCAGCATTTGACTGAATGTGACATCAAAGCATCCTGGTAAAACCAGTCAGTGGGCATCAAAGCGAAAAACTCCAGCGTGGCTCAAGTGATGCACTGCAGTGATTGTCAGTCACAATAGTTGCCGTAGGCCCAACCATTTTAAGCTAGTTCAGCAACGATTGTCCTTTTATCATAAGATCAGAAGAGGAAATGTTTGTGGAATCTTTAATTCCATTCACAATTGCTCAACAAATAAAGCAGACAGTGCCTGCAAGCAGCCGGACACAAGCAACTTTTGGGCATGAGCTGATAAATGGCAAGCAACATTCGCACGCCTTAACCATCTCCAAGAAGAAGATCTAACCACTTATGTTGACATTCAATGGCATTTCCATTGCTGAGCTCCCCATCATCAATATCCTGAGCATCATCATTAAACCAAACACTCAAATGAGTCAGCCATAAAGATAGCATGGTCACATGAGGTGGTCAAGGCTTGGGTAGCCTGCAGTGAATATCTTACTTCCCAAGGCACATCAGGAATACTCTATTTCCCTTTATTAGTGGAACAACAGCTTTCAAGAGACTCAACACTATCCAGGACAAATCAGTTTGCTTGACTGGCACCCCATCAATGACCCTAGGTATTCATTCCATCAACCAACAGTGCACAGTGGTTGCAGTGTGTACCATCTACAAATACATTGTAATTACTCAACCTATGGCGACTTAGGTAGCATCTCCAAACCCTGTTATCTGGACCACTAAGAAGGGCAAGGACTGCAGGCAGCTGGAAAGACTTTACCAGCACAATTTCCAAGACTACTTGCAAGGTCTTGGCTTGCTGGCACCTTGGAACTCCCTTCCTAACTACTATGTGGGAGTTCCCATGCCAGACAGACGGCAGCAGGTCAAGTGGGTGGATCACCACTACCTTTTCAAGGGTTATTAGGGATGGTCAAAAAAAAAATGCTCGCCTTGCCAGACACAACTAGGTATTTTAAAATTTGTATCAAAAGGTTATATTGTTGATGCACTGTTAGAAAAGTTACATTTAGATGCAGAATGTAAATATCCCAAACTCTGTGCAGTCAGACCCATGCATTGGAGAGACTAGAACTATTGCATTTAAGTGAATAACCAAGATCACACAATATTACTGTGGTTGCTCGAAATCCCAAATAAAAATGATAACATTCTGGAAATACTGAGGCAACATCTGAGGATAAAGAAACAAACATTATTGACCTGAAATATTAATTCTGCTTCTTTCTCGGGCTGACCTCCTGACTATTTCCAACATGATTAAGCACTCTAATGAAACTGTAACACAAAATGATCTGCTTTTAATAAGTACTTCTTCCCATTCCCATCATATAATGGTTTTACTTTGTTAAACTCTTTTGACCTATAAAATAACAAATATAAACTATGTCCAGATCTTCACAACATATAACTGAAATTCCAGAAAAACATAATCCATAGGTACGTATAAGACAGGAAAGGTTAAGAAGGATGTGGGTCAAGCGTGGGCAAATGGGACCAGTTACGATGGAGCATCTTGGTTGGGGTTTGTCTTTCCGTTGACTGGTTAGCACACAAAAGCTTTTCACTGTACCTCAGTACATGTGACAAGAAACTAAATTGAACCTCAAGGGCCGGTTTCTGCGTTGTATGAGTTTATGGCAATGAAAATTACTGTGAATATGTACCTAAATTGCACATATATGCACATAAGTGTGCAGAAAGTGATTATTGCTGTAAATGCCAATACTCTAATCCTGCAAGATGAATTTTTAATGCAGAATCTGTCTCCTAAATTTGTGGCAGGTTAAACCTGTCACCACTTCAGTAAATGCTGTCAGTTAAATGGAAAGGAACTAACGTGAGAAAGAAAAGATAGATTCAGGTGATCTAAAGCTTCATGATTTAATTGTTAATTTGACTGTGGTTATTAGCTTGGTATTAACATAGAAACACAGAAAATAGGTGCAGGAGTAGGCCATTTGGTCCTTCGAGCCTGCACCGCCATTCAATATGATCATGGCTGATCATCCAACTCAGTATCCTGTACCTGCCTTCTCTCCATACCCCCTGATCCCATTAGCCACGAGTGCCACATCTAACGACCTCTTAAATATAGCCAATGAACTGGCCTCAACTACATTCTGTGGCAGAAGGTTTAAGAAAGGTGGGAGAGAGAAAACAGGGAAATACAGACCAGTTAGCCTGACATTGGTGGTGGGGAAGATGCTGGAGACGATCATAAAAGATGAAATAGCCAACGAATTGGCCTCAACGACCTTCTGTGGCAGAGAATTCCACAGATTCACCACTCTCTGTGTGAAAAATGATTTTCTCATCTCAGTCCTAAAAAACTTCCCCCTTATCCTTAAACAGTGACCCCTTGTCCTGGACTTCCCCAACATCGGGAACAATCTTCCTGCATCTAGAATTTTGTAAGTCTCTATGAGTAGGCATGATACAAAACTTACCTTTAGCCATGCTGCAGTTCTGCCGCTGGCCGTGTGCGCGACTTTGGCACCTTTAAGGGGGGGGGGGCGGGGTTAAAATTAGATTTTTCCCCTTGCCATCCAGAGCTTTACTTTCTCGGAGTGCGAGCTATTTCTGGAGGTGCGTTCCGACTGCCGGTAAGTCCGTTTTTTTTAATAAATAGCCCGACTATTTAATCGCTGCAGTAAAATAAAAATTAGCTCCTAATGCCGTGAACGCCGACAACGGGGACGGATTTTACGTAGGGGACAGGTAAGTGAAAGCTGTTTATTTTTACATATAGGGGACTTTAATCAATATTTCATGTTGTGAAACGGTGATTTAGCACCCATATGAACTGGCAGAATTTTTCCTGCCAATATTGTGTTTAAATTCACTGCAACCGCAACGTTCTAATCCATCACGTTCCAGAAAATCCCACTCGTAAGCTGTTTAAAATGCCCATTAATTTACAGGCATTAAACACTGAATTCCTTCAATTTGGCCTATAAATTAATGACAATTAGATTTAAAAATCATGTTATATTGTGAATTATTGTGTGACTGTTAATTGGACACTTAGGGTTTAATTTTTTTTTATTTTTTTCTTAAGAAATTGATAAATGTTTAGATCTAGTCATTGAATTTTGTAATTAGCTACAATTGGGTAACTAACTAATTATATGCTTTAATTTCAGGTCATCCAAGTAAGATTGTTTCATATTTGTTTCAGAATGCTTCAATCTATAATAACTGAAAATTTACTTCAGTTCTCTTAGATTTTAAGGAAGTTATGGGCTTTTGACTGTCCTCGATCACAACTTTTGTGTTGTTAATTAAAAAGCAATAGGAAGTAAGTTGCTAATTTCCGAGTATGAAAATGGCCCTAATTTTTTTAATACTGAAGATATGAAAATGAATTAGGTGTCAAATTAAACTTATTTTTATGCTTTATCTGATGGGATAAATTGCAGACTAGATTTTTAAAATCTCAAAATGTTGTAACATTGCTACTATGAGATTCCTCCCTCAATCTTCTAAATTCCAGCGAGTACAAGCCGAGTTTATCCAGTCTTTCTTCATATGGAAGTCCTGCCATCCCAGGAATCAGTCTGGTGAACCTTCTCTGTACTCCCTCAAGAATGTCTTTCCTCAGATTAGGAGACCAAAACTGTACGCAATACTCCAGGTGTGGCCTCACCAAGACCCTGTACAACTGCAGTAGAACCTCCCACTTGTATTGTTTTGTGCCTTTTATTGAGCCTTTTATCTTTTGTGCATTGATCTAACTTTTAATTATGAAAAATATAACTCTTTGCAGATTTTTTTTAATGTCATTGACAGACAATCAAGCTCTTTGACAGGCTTCCTGCTGGAACCATTCGTGTCCAGTGGGTTTAGTAGACGAGCAATTAATGAGAATGATGAGATGTGGAAATTTCTGGCCAATTATGTCAGACAAAACCAATAAAGTACGCGCAGCAGAGTCAGCAATATTGTAAATTAATCTATTTTTCTGTCTCTCTCACACAGAAACAGCTAACCTAGCAGTGACTAGAGGGGTGCCCCAAGGCTCAGTGCTGGGACCCCAGTTATTTACAGTATATATTTAACGATTTAGACGAGGGAATTAAAGGTGACATCTCTAAGTTTGCAGATGATACAAAGCTGGGTGGCAATGAACTGCGAGGAGACTGAGGGTGACTTGGATAGGTTGGGTAATTGGGAAGATGTATGGCAGATGCAGTATAATGTGGATAAATGTGAGGTTATCCCCTTTGGTGGCAAGAACAGGAAGGCAGATTATTATCTGAATGGTGTCAGATTAGATCAACGAGACCAGGGTGTGCTTGTAAATCAGTCACTGAAAATAAGCATGCAGGTACAGCAGGCAGTGAAGAAAGCTAATGGCATGTTGGCCTTCATTGCAAGAGGATTTGAGTTTAGGAGCAGGGAGGTCCTACTGCAGTTGCGCACCTGGAGTTTTCAAGAGGGAGTTAGATTTAGCTCTTAGAGCTAAAGGAATCAAGGGAATGGGGAAAAAGCAGGAAAGGGGTCCTGATTTTAGATGATCAGCCATGATCATATTGAATGGCGGTGCTGGCTCGAAGGGCCGAATGGCCTACTCCTGCACCTATTTTTCTGTTTCCATGTTTTTTTCCAACCTCCTTTTAAGAACCACATTATTTGTAGCAGTTTCGATCACTTCATGCTGCCTTGGCATCATGTGAAATATCAATGCACATCCTCATCTGACAGGATCAGCCTTCAGCCAACAGTCACCGCTTATAAAGAAAGTCATATTCAATTCCAATAATTTATTAACAAAATTAGACCAAAGAATTATAGAATCATTTGATTTATCAATTAATAAATCTTATTGATATACCATTTTTATCATGCGTTCATTTTGTGAAATGATCACTTTAGTAGTTAAATGTTTCACTTACTAAAACAAATGGATAAAAACATGTCAATATACATTGTTAGTGATTCAACAGGTGATTTTCTTGTTTTTAAATTATTATTTATGTTGGTTGTTTGTTGGGAATCTTATGGCTTCATATGTTCTCAGTGGTCACAAGGCCTGGTGAGATGAGGAAACAGCACTTGGAGAAAGTTAAGATAGTTTCAGCAGAGTTGTGTATGATCAAAAAGTAACAGCAAGTTGAATAAGAAAGTGCTGGTATAATCCTCAGGAATTATTGTGTTGCAATCAAGATCACTAATTGTTATAATAATTTTGATATTCGGTTGTACACCTTAAACCTCTATCCTCTGGTTCTTGATTCCCCTATCCTGGGTAAAAGACACTGCATTCACCCTATTCTCCTCATGATTTTATACATCTCTGTAAGATCAACTCATAGCCTCCTCCGCTCCAAGGAATAAAGCCTTAGCCTGCCTAGCCTCTCTCTATAGTTCAAACCCTCAAGTCTTGGCAACATCCTCATAAATCTTCTTATATATTTGAAATCTATTTTACTTAAATGAGACATGAGATGGCATGGGCATGTGGTCTACCTGTACAAACCCAGGAATCATTCCCTGAATACTCCAGAAATTTCAGGCTGTTATCACTTTAAACAGATCAGATCTCATATCCCCCAAAGGATTTTGGGGAACTACACTAAACTCGATCTTTACTTCAAAAAATCAATGTGGTGCCACAGCCAAGTCAAATTCTCAAGTATCTCAATAATAAGCATTCCAAACAAGGTATGCAAGAAACAAATAAATCACTAATTCAGGAAGAAACCCCATTAGATTTGGCAACAATAATTTCCCTGAAACTCCTCTTTTGGTATGATATACCTCATTGGCCCTCTAAACAACCCGAATGCTCTTGCATCACCTTCTGCAAACCTCATAATTCATACCAGACAGCTGACAAACCAAGAAAAATGTTTTCAAAATAAACTAAAAATGTGCATGAATCCATCTCCAATGTAAGCACTCAAGTTCCCAGGAACTATTGCTCAGACGAGGTTCAATATGAGAGCAATTTTACTTTTATTTTTGGTATTCCTGAGGCTTTTGCTCAATTCTTCCTGTTATTTACATATTGTCAGGAACCTTTGTGTTTGCACACAGTCCCTTCATCGAACCAGTTTACCCAGGCAAAGCTGCAAACACTACAATGACATGAAGGTTCCACTCCATAACATGATTAACTTAACATAATGCTCCATAACATGATTAAGAAAATAATGAAAAATGAAGAACAGAGAAGCAGAAATAAAATAAGTACAAAATAAGCATTTGGCAATTCTTATAGAAAAAAAAATATTTTGTTTTATAAAAGCAACAACTGTTTCAAACCTCCAGTTACCACGACGGGCTAAAGGCAACTAAACATCTGCAGAATGGATGCACGTAATGAATGAAATAAATTAAACAGATGTGACAAAGATACAGGGAGATAGATGTCAAAGAGATGCACAGAGAACAAGGTGAAACATAAACTAAATAGAATGAGCAACAGACAGTGGGTCATGGGATGGGAATTTCTTCATTTGTTAAATGGTTGTGGATAAACGATTAAGAATATTAATTAATTATAACAGAGCATTTATGTGCCGGTGTGATTAAGGCTCAAGCTTAATGTCCTGCTGATATCCATGGGGTCCAAATAATGTGTTTAATGCTCTGATTCGAACAATGTGGCTAAATATCATTACTAACCATCTTCCATGTAAATAATCTTTGAAATTACGATTTTAACGTAACTTAATTAAGTTTTTGAGACTATAAAAAACACAGAAAAAGATTAACTGAGTGAATTTATCAAAATTGGAGAGATTACTTTCAAGGGACAGAGTTTTAAAAATGTGGACTGTAAAGGGAAGTAAGACAGGACCTCTTTACGCAAAAGATGTAACATAGTTTTGGAACAGGCTTCCAGGAATGGCACGAGAAGCAATATGTTAACTGAAAATTAAACTGTCGTGGAGTATAATGAAAAGGCAAGCAGATGACACAAGATTAAAATTCTTCAAATTAGTGTGTTTGATGAACCTTTACGATAACCTTCCAATTCTTAAAGACAGATGAATACTATCCTCATTGTAAGTTTACATCCGCATTTAGAACAGAAACTGTTGTACAATCATCCTTGTTTAATTACAGCTGAAACATCTGGCCTCCACTCCACCAAGGGACCGATCACCAAACCCATCAGCAAAGTATAACCATGCTGAGGGGCTGGCTACACATCATATCCAGCCTCTTAGCCTCAACTCATCCATGGCTGGTATAATTAGGGCAATGCTCCCTGTTTGAAATGGGGTGTCGACCTTGATCACAGAGCCAGGTTGTTTGTTTTCATTTTCTTTTGGCTGTTAATTAATTTCCAGCAATTTAAGGTATTGAAGTAAATCTATTAACGTTTAATAATATTTGGAATGTTAAAATAATAAATCATTATCCACGACATTTAGAAACAGCTGAATAGAGCTTTAATAGTCATGAGCCATTAAATGGTCATTGGGGCATTCTGGAGACAATGTAGAACTCCAGCCCAATCGATTCCATGAAGCTACAAAAGGGAACTGCAGTCGTGTGGAAAGCACAAAGAACAAATTAACAGAACAAATCAACAAATGAACATGAATCCCACCCAACATTCAACCAGTGATGGTTGCAGAGTGCATTTACCACAAATTAACAGTTTATGAGACAAACTTCAACGTAGAAATCTGTAGCAGTAAAAGATGACACGAATGACACACACATTATAATGTATATTAATACATTACAGGATTTCAGGTGCCATTTCATATAATCAACATTCACTATCTTTGAACAATATAGGTGCTATTGCCAGAAAGGTATACATATGTATTTACAGTAATGTATCATTAGGTCATAAGGGGTACTGTCTGATTCACCTTTACCCCATCTCGCTTTGGAACTGATGCACCTTAATGCTATACAACGCTAAGCACTCTATTCTGCATTCTGTATCTTCCCCTTTGCTCTATCGACTCTACTTGAGTTCCAATTGATGATATTTATGTATGGTATACCTGATATGTTTGGTTAATCAAAGCTTTAAGGGCCTGTCCCACCAGCATGCGACTGCATGCGGTGAGCGCGAGCAAACTGGAAGTGGGGGCCGCGCGGAGGTCGGGTGATCCCTGTACAGGGCCGGTCCCGCCACCATGCGCCTGCATGCGTCGAGCATGACCAAACCGGCAGCGGGGGCCGCGCGGAGGCCGGGTGAGTGGCACGACGCGGCGCGAAGTTGGAGCGATGTCCACGGTAAGTTCGCAAGGGCAGAGGGGGACACACAGAGAGGGAAACGGAGGCACAC
This sequence comes from Raja brachyura, assembly GCA_963514005.1. The sequence continues at coordinate 32,741,969 of OY740782.1, read as the reverse complement.
ACAGAGAGGGTCACAGAGGCACATATAGAGAGGGTCACGGAGGCACAATGTCGAGGCGGTGCGTAATGCGTCGCGGCGGCTGCGGGCCAACAAGCCGTTGCCGCACGGAATTTTTGAACATGGTCAGTTTTTCGGAGCCCCGCGCGATGTCGGGACCAGCTCCGCACAACTCCGCACGGCGATCGAAGTGGGACCGGCCCCGCGAGGCCGGACGGCTCATGCGACCACGTTAAGTCGCGCTCACCGCATGGAGGCGCATGCTGGTGGGACAGGCCCTTTACATTGTACCTTGGTACACCTGACAATAATAAACTTAAGTCTAAACTACTGCACAGAAAAGAGCACCACAGCCATCGTGTCATTGCTGATATATTTGTCTATTTACACAAATGTCACTCTAATTTATCAAATAACATTGACTTTACTGCCATTTTGAGATTTAATTTTGCTAATTTGTCTATCTGTAAAAATTGTAAATGAATGGATTTTGTGTACTTTTATCAAAAAAATATAAATTCAAAGATGGGCTGACTACACAATAGCATAGTGGCGGAAAGCATAGAGATTGGAGATGAATAGTGGATTTCATTAATACTGGGAATCACAGGGGTAGGAAATATACACAATTCATAACAATCCTGAATTTTAATATCACTTTATAGAACTTTGAGATCTGCTACACGATTGGGATTGCAGAAGTATGAAAGTAGATGTGCAGATTTGATCTAGTACAATTTGGAGTTAAAAGACAGACAGACTTGCATTAATATCTCTAGTTTCACAATGTCAGGTGATTCCAAAGCATGTTTCAGCCAAAGACACACTTCTGATGTGCAGTTTGTATGTAAGAAATGTGATAATTCATTTTGTGTTGCAAGTTGTTGCAAATAGAAATGATTGATATCTATTGTAGATATCAATTACAATCTATTGTAATAACTTTGTTTCAGTGATAAAAATGGGCTAGAATGTTAGGATAAATCCAATGCTCTTCTTTAAGACTTTTCAATGAAATATTCTTGGTTTTCCTAAAACAGGACTGGCTTAAAAGGTCAAAATGTGCTTAAAAATGTACCACTCCCTCAGAAATGTCTGCGTTTACAACTTTTGTGATTGGGTTATTGGAGTATACATAATTAAGTAATTACCAGTTGAGCTACTGCTGGGAAAAGACAAGTCGTTAGAGCAACTATGAAAGAAAGAGATGAGGCAGAACTCTTGATGAGATTTCATTTACTGGGTGATTTTTGTCACTGTTATCAGGGAGACCAAGGGGCAGATCAAGTTCCATTAGGTTCAAGATTATTATATTCAAAGGGATCTCTGTAAATACAGCATTTCCTGTTTTGCGACTGCTTTCTGGGAATTAAGTTGTGTATGTCTCTGTATCTCTCTTAGTGTAATTATCTTGATATAAAAACAAACAGCAATTAGTTTCCAGAACTTTTGATTTATTGTGATCTCTGCATCAAGCAAAATTCTGATTCCACGCCCTCCCATGTCCATAAAGTAGTAGTCGACATGATAAATCAATCAAATTTAATCTACACCCTTCAAGCAAATACTGCGTCATTTGAAGTATTTTTCCCTCATCAAAATACATTGGGAACATAACTAATGATATCTTTATTCTTTTCACAATTTCTTTTTCTCGTTTCCCGATTTTTAATTGTCATTTGTTCCCCATTTTTAAGACCTAATTTCATTTTTATTGACGTTTCCCCATCTTTCGCTCTTTGCGCTGACCCAATTTTCTGTCCCCTTCACTCTAATATTCCGTCCTTACTCCTCTCCTGCAATTCTCATTGGGATCCTCTTTTGTGCTGCCATAGGAGATTGACTAATTACTTGCATACACTGCACCACACTTGACTGCTCACAACCTAAATTGATCAATATCTTTTTGATGTCATTTACTGCCTCGAATTATATATCTATCCTGCTTGTTAAGATAGCAAATAATGGTCTTTTTAAAAGAATGCCAAAGTCAGTCAAATGCAGGCCTTGATTTTCAGGCAGCGCTGTCAGCAAAATGGAATGGATATTTAGGTATGACCATGAAGATTAGTTTTATCGTCAATGAACATCCTGGAAGTGATGGCGGTGTCCACAGCTAATTATATAACCATGAGTATATTTTCTGCAAAGTGAAAGCGCTCAGCAATAAATGTACTTAATTATTAGGAAAAATATGTGCAGAAAATCAAAGAATTTACCCCGATTAACCTTTTTTCCTTTGTTGCCCTGGATCCACGTGAGAAGTTTTGCTCAATCGCTTATCTCCCTCTGTTATTTCATGTCAAACAATTGACACGTTCAATATATTTCCCTTGACCCTTTTAGCACTCAATAGTACTTGAGCTTTGTAAGGAGGGGTGGATTTTCCTATTTGGAGGAGAAAATCCCTTGAGAGATCTTATGCTTAAATGGTTTGCAAACCAGATCCCTGATTCACCAGCCAACACTCCTGAGATATGACAATCCTGCAATTGGCTTGATTAATATAGTTCAGAGTTTTCCCGCATTTATTTTGTGAATATTAATACCTACATTTATAAAACATAATACAAGATTCTTATTTGAATAAGATTTGCTCCATTTGAATTGTGTTTTCTGCTGTATTTTGTCACAGACTTTAAAAGGGAAATCATTGTTTAATAACTGAATCCAAGGTAGCAATTATCCCTTTCAGGATTAAGTCGGGAGAAAAAATACCGTCATGCAATAATTTAAAAAGCGTACCCACGCTGAGTGTATTTTTTCCATGCAATGATAATTAAAAAGCACATAACAATTTAAAGGTTTGAGAATGACAGCGCCTTGCGCAGAAACAAAAGCAGATATTTGAAGAGGTCGTATTGCTATGAGCAGGTGGATGCTCTATTTAAAGATTCTTGTTCACTTGAATAAAATAGTGAACACTGAGGAGAGAACCACAAGGGTGCAGTGTAATTGAAGATTTAAACAATGGCAAACAAAAGAACAATCTCAAGCAGGTTGAAACCCATAATTAGTGGAGACCCTTGAACTAGCTGTTATATGTTCAAGCAGAGTTGAAGGACAGACTGCTTATTACAATAGTTTTATAACATGTAGGGGATAATTTCAGGGTCACTGATAGAGTGACTGAATCAGTCAAACTCCATCTACATTAAATTGTATGAATGAATTTATGCGCCTCTGGGAATAAGTTCCATTATTCTGCCAAGTTACAAATAATCTTTCCATTTTATACCACAAATTGTTTTAGTTACAGATATTCAGTTTTATAGACAAAGGTTCCTTGTGAAACTGACGTTGACCACAACTGAATAATGGAACGGGATACCTTGGGAACTTCTACTGGATGTTCCTGGCTCTGGTAAATCTGTGGGAAGTTCGGAAGATTTGTCCCCTAATTTTTTTTAATAATTTCCCAGGTTTCTGTTCATCATTCATCTTCCATAATTATTTGAGTTTAGGTTATCCTCAGCCTATCCAAAGTCATTGCCACTTGTATATTTGCCCACAGCCAGCCCTCATCACTGTTGCCTTGCTTTACAAACACTCTCTCTCTCTCTCTCACTCCTTCTTCTTCTGCTCCCCCCCCCCCCCCCCCCCCGTAAGATGCATCCTTACCTCCTTCTCTTTAACGCAGATTTTCATTTCCCATTCAATGAGCTTCTTAGCTTCATGGTCAGCGTGTGATTGATGAACTTCCATTGAAATACGTAGCTCAAGAGGTTGCAACATTGACACTCCTGAACTTGCAAATGAGTTTCTGAATTGGCCTGCATTTCCCCATGTCCATTTTACTATCAGTGTATTCTTTGAACTAAGTAATATTTCATAATTGTTTTAGCTAAGAATGAAACTTAGAGAATAATCATATAATAGAGGTTTTGGGTTCACTTTCAAGATTCAACTCATCGTTTTTAATTCCACCCTACTTGCAACTAAGAGACAACATATTGTACGTGTGGACTAGATTTTAACTATTCGTGTGCATGAATATTTAAATCACTTTGCTTAACAACTCTGAGAAAGTATTCTGATATGTCATTAGATCTAAAGTGGAAAGAGCAGTGCTTCATTAATCCAGAATCTCATTATCCACATTTGGGAGGAGGAGGTGCACAATGGTCGTAATCATGGTCATCTTTTAAATGTTCAACTGCAGTAATTACAGGAAGTGCTGGAATAACTCAATCAGTCAGGCAGCATCTCTGGAGGGAATGGATAGGCAATGTTTTAGAAGAAGAAGGGTACTGATCCGAAACATAATTTGTCCATTCTCTTACTTAATTTCCTAGTAAGAGGTTTTTGCTTGACACCGGGCGGCGCCACCACCAATGGCTGCCTCGCCAGCAGTTTGTCTGTCCTTTCTTCTTTTTTGTTATTTTTATTATGTGTTAAAAAGTATGTCTTAGTGTTTCTTGGTTTGTTTTATGTGGTGGGTGGGGAGGTGGAGAGGTGGTTGGGGGAACTTTTTTTCAATCCCTTACCTCGACGGAGATGCAATTTTTTTCTGTATTGTATCTCCGTCCCCACTGCGGCCCAATATCGTGGAGTTGGCGCCCTTTCTGAAGACCGACCCGGCACTCCAAGCCGCAGAAGTCTGCGGGACTTTAATATTGCGGAGCTTACGATCCCTTTGACGGGGATTGAAACTCCAACCGCAGCCTCCTTAACATCGTAAAGCCCGCGGTCTCTGGTAAGAAGAGACCGACTCAGGAGCTCCAAGTCACGGAGAGTTTCAACCGCCCAAGCGGGAGTTTCGATCACCCCGACAGGGGATTCAATTGTTGTCTGCAGGGGCTTTCATCACCCCGACATCATCATCAATTCTAATAGTTTTCTACCTTTCCATTTTGTTCAGTCTTAAGTTCTAAATGTTATAAGGTCATAGGTCATAAGGTCATAAGTGATAGGAGTAGAATTAGGCCATTCGGTCCATCAAGTCGACTCCGCCATTCAATCATGCTGATCTATCTCTCCCGCCTAACCCCATTCTCCTGCCTTCTCTCCATAACCCCTGACACCCATACTAATCAAGAATCAATAATCTCATTTGTAAGCATTTGACAATGCACAACTGCAAGAGTGGATCTTTTACCTTATATTAAATATTTAAAAACTGACCACTGTTTACTTGCAGCTTTCCATATCAACAGTTCATCACAGTTAATGCCTTATTCTTTTAAATGTTGGCCTGTTTAAATTTCAAACTTTTACTAAAGACATTCTCTTCTTCCTCTCAAATGAAATATCAAATTTAATCATAATATGGTAATTGTTTTCATGATCTTCAGATGTTATCTAATTGTGATTTGTTACTTGTCATTGGATCTAATATGACCCATCTCTTTGCCACTTCTAAAACTTTTGTTATAAATGATCCCCCTAAATATATTCTGGAAAATCATTGGCATTATTGCCAGAACTATTCTGCTTCACGAAATCTGTGTCACAACAGTTTTGCTGTATGGTTTCCAGATCTCTGTGTGAATACAATACTGTTATCTGAAGCTCTGTAGCCAACCTTCCGTCTTGCTCTTTACTTGCTCTTTCTGAAGCAAATCTGTATTTTTCCACAGTGATTAGTGAAAATCTATTTTACTGTGACAATTCTCTCATCCATATTGCATCGTTTAATCTTTTCTGCAGTGTAATGTGGATAAATGTCAGGTTATCCACTTTGGTGGCAAAAATAGGAAAACCGACTACTATCTAAATGGTGGCCGATTAGGAAAAGGAGAGATGCAGCGCGACCTGGGTGTCATGGTACACCAGTCATTGAAAGTAGGCATGCAGGTGCAGCAGGCAGTGAAGAAAGCGAATGGTATGTTAGCTTTCATAGCAAAAGGATTTGAGTATAGGAGCAGGGAGGTTCTACTTCAGTTGTATAGGGTCTTGGTGAGGCCACACCTGGAGTATTGCATACAGTTCTGGTCTCCAAATCTGAGGAAGGACATTATTGCCATAGAGGGAGTGCAGCGGAGGTTCACCAGACTGATTCCTGGGATGTCAGGACTGTCTTATGAAGAAAGACTGCATAGACTCGGTTTATACTCTCTAGAATTTAGGAGATTGAGAGGGGGTCTTATAGAAACTTACAAGATTCTTAAGGGGTTGGACAGGCTAGATGCAGGAAGATTGTTCCCGATGTTGGGGAGGTCCAGGACAAGGGGTCACAGCTTAAGGATAAGGGGGAAATCCTTTAGGACCGAGATGAGAAGGATTTTTTTCACACAGAGAGTGGTGGGTCTCTGGAACTCTCTGCCACAGAGGGTAGTTGAGGCCAGTTCATTGGCTATATTTAAGAGGGAGTTAGATGTGGCCCTTGTGGCTAAGGGGATCAGAGGGTATGGAGAGAAGGCAGGTACGGGATACTGAGTTGGATGATCAGCCATGATCATATTGAATGGCGGTGCAGGCTCGAAGGGCCGAATGGCCTACTCCTGCACCTAATTTCTATGTTTCTATGTTTTGCATCCATCCACAATTACCTTTTTATTACGTAAGATCCTCGAGCTTGAATTTTTTTGCTCCCCCTCACTTCCAGACTGCATTCAAATCTCAATTGAAAGCTGTTTGTTTTGAAAAACTATATTCTGCATGTTTGTGTGAAGGTCTCTTGTCTTACGCAAACAGCTGATCCTTCTCTCACGTCTATATAATTCAATTTGGAATTTCTGCTCTGAAACCACATAACTATATAAATAAATCTTCTTGGCTATCTTCATAAAAGCTTTCCTTTACATAAATTTGAAAAATAACCAAAAGGAAGTCAAATCTCTACAATACATTTAAAACGGGTGAAAATTGCATTATTTCTGAAACATGGATGAAGCATTATCTTGTCATAGTTTGTAAGTAAGGTGAATACTTAAAGAATTCAATATGTTTTATCTCTCCTACAGCTGAGAACATTTTAGATAAGAAAAAATGTGTATTTAGCAATTAAATATTTGCTAGCATGTATTCTTTTTTGTTGTTATACGAGTCCAAATCTTTCTTGTATTTTCTATATTTTTTTAAAAAGGCTTTTTTTTTCATTCTCAGTGTCCTCACAACATACATTGCCACCTAATCCCCATTTCCTTTCTTATATATCGGCAAGGCTCGGCGCATGCTCGGGGATCATTTCGCTGAACATTCCGCTCAGTCTGCCTAAACCTACATGATCTCCCGGTTGCTAAGCACTTTAACTCCCCTCCCATTCACATACTGGCCTGGGCCTCCTGCATTCTCAGAGTGTGGCCCAGCATAAATTGGAGGAACAGCACCTCATATTTCTCTTGGGCAGCATACAACCGAGCAGTATGAATATTGACTTTTCTAATTGTAAGTAACCCTTGCTTTCCCTCTTTCTCCATCCCTCCTGATCCTAGTTCCCCAACCAGTCTGATTGTTCTCCTGATTAAATGTTATCTTTTTTATGCTTTGTGGTCACCTTCCCCTCGCTAACAATGATCTATTCTACATTTTCCTTAAACTTCTTCCCCTTTTTGGTCTTGTTTTCACACCTTGCCCTTCCATATCTCTGTGTCTCCCTCTCCCCTGACTCTCAGTCTGAAGAAGGGTCTCAACCCAAACCATCACCCATCCATTCTATCCAGAGATGCTGACTGTCCTGCTGAATTACTCCAGATTTTTGTGTCCATCTTCGGTGTAAACCTGCATCTGCAGTTCCTTCCTACACATATTCCATTTAACAAGTATTGCCAACCTATTTGGTATTGCCTCGCAGCTCTTGGGACTTGGGTTCATCCAATCCTGGCCACAGGTGTCTGGGCAGAATTTGTCTCCATTACTGTTCATTTAGGTGCTCCAGTTTCTTTGTGCATCCCAAAGGCGCACAGAGACGTTAACTGGAAACTGTAAAGTACACATTAGCGCAATTAATGCCCAAGGGTATCAAAGGGAAGATAATGGAGTGCGCGAGAGAAACTCTTGCAGCAATACTTAGAAATAAGGAGGAGGGATGGGGATTAATGGGATTGTGCCCTTGGAACAGACATGGTCTCAAGGGGTTAAATGGTCTCTTTCTGTGCCCTATAAGTATATATCTGGTCCTTACCAGAGTTGAACAACTATGTATGGATCAGTTACTCATTCCATTCAACTTGCCATAAATATTTTGAAAATATATTTCTAATACTGATTTAAAAATAAGAGAATATCTGGATTCTAAAAGTGCATATACACATCTGACTGGTGAAGGTAACAGACTGCTTTATTCGTTTTACTGTATTCCCAAACAAGTTAATATTTCAATGTCAATGCTTATTTAAGTGATTCTGTTTAGTTCTTTAGCAAATCACAAAAGTGCTGGAATAACCCAGCGGGTCAAGCTTTCCACTATCTGCAGTTCCTTGTGTCTCGGTTTAGTTCTTGTTCACGTCAGCAGATGGAGCATTGCATTGAAAATAATTACATACAGAGGGCAATGTCAAGGTCCATTGCTCTCACACAGTAAAGATGCAGGTGGTCATATTTGGATAATGGCTATAAATCTCCAGTGCAGGAGCAGAAGATGCATCTTTACCAGCTTTAATTGGAGAGCAAATTCTCAATCTCGGCTTCCCTCTAAAAAAGGGAGTCAGTTGATTTTTTTCTGCCGGTTAAAAAAAAGATCATACTGTGGATGGTAATGTAACAAACATAACAAAACAAATTAAACAAACTGCATCTTTTAGTTTAGTTTTGAAATACAGCTTGGAACAGGCCCTTCGGCCCACCAAGTCCACGCTGACTAATCATCAATTTAATTAGAACATCTCGAGAAGTTGTAGGAAAGAACTGCAGATACTGGTTTACATGGAAGATAGACATAACATGCTTGAGAAACTTAGCAGGTCAGGCAGCATCTCTGCGGATAAGGAACATATGATATTTCAGGTCAAGACCCTTCTTCAGACTCACTTCCTAGTTAAACTGATGACATAAATGATGAGGATAGCTTTAATTTGACCAAACCATTGTCCTGGCAAGATGCAAGTTGTAGTTGTTCTGAAAGCAAAGAGGTGTTTAGATAGGCACGTGGAAGTCTAAAAAAGAGGGATGTGGGCCATGTATAGGCAGATGAGATCAGTTTCACCTGACATGATGTTAGCAGCAAACATTGTGGGCCAAAGGGCCTGTTCCTGTGCTATACTGTTCAATATTCCATGTAACTTATGCATTTATTGGAAGGAAATTTGTTGTTTTTATTTTAAATATTGAGTTGTCAATGTTAACAGAATTTAAAGGAACATTAAAGCATCATTCACAGACCCAGGCCATAAAGTACTTCACAGCCAACAATGTACTTTCAAAGTATAAACACCATTGTGACGAATGAAACATGGAAACTAGTGTGCTCACCGGACTCCCCAAAACAGAAGGAGCAGACAAACTGTGTTTGCCATCTTGATTGAGGAATAGATATTGACCAGGTCATTGGGTTCTTTTAAATGGTTTACTTGAGAGAGCAGGTGGGGCTCCTGATTACTTCTCTCCTAAAGAATTGGATGTCTGACACTACACGAAGACACTTCTCAAATGGAATTATAAGCTTAAGTCCCCAGAGTGGGACTTGAAAAGTATTACCTACTTTTGTCATTTCCATTGGGGTAATTGTAAACTACATCACAGAACCATGAAACATCTGCGGTGCAAGCTCTCATCAATGCTGGCTATGTTTCCCTTTGAGACCTCTCCGGATTCACACTCCCTTATGATTATTAGAGTTGCTGAAGCGTGGAAATATCTATTTTCAATTTGAACGCTGCAACGTTAACACCACACATTTACTGGCCTCTCCGGGCTGAGACATTCATGCAGGATCAGAATGGACTGTGAACCTTCTTTTTGGGGGAGAAACTAAACAACACAATCTGGTAATGTCCACAATGACTGTCTGCAAGGAAATCTAATTTAATTGGAAGCACTTATGCATCACCTTTGATACCAATGTGTTTTCCCTTCATTTTTAGCTATTTTATCTTGTTACCAATCCAATTACAGCTTTGATTAGTTCTGCAATGTGCCAGGCAAATGGTTTGATAAATGAAAGGTATCCTAATCATTTATGTCACCAGTTTGACTAGGAAGCGTTTGCTTGCAGCTGTTCCTCTAATACATCATTCTGTGAGCAATGCCTCTCGCCATCCACATGCTGGGAGATAATGTACACATATTTCATTTTGTTTACAAAGCAGCCAAGTTCTTTTAAAATCTACTCACTAATATGCGTAAAATAATTCTGAATCTCTATTGAGATAACTATTTCCCAACAAGCAGTGAAGGTGAGTTAGATAAAAGTTAGCAGTAATCTCTCAGAATTTCTATTTTGCTTGTTTAATTGAAAGATGAAAATTATCAAACTAACTTAGCATGAAATAATAAAAGCTAACTATCATAACCACCAGATTTAATCCAACATTTATCTAAAATATTTAATTATTTTTAAAAGAGGACCTGGCATCAGGCATTCAACATTTGTCAAAAATTGTATGATTTTTCTTTTTACTCCACTTTTGACAAAGATAAAGCTTCAGCTCATCATGAAGGTCTCATTCAGCATGGAGTCAAATACATCGCTTAAGTTATAGACAATATGGTAGCAAGAAGGAAGATGGGACTGGTGTGAAGGCTGGAAATACCTATTTTCATTGTGAATGCTGCAACTTTAACACCACGCATTTACTGGCCTCTCTGGGCTGGAACATTCATGACCAAAGATGATGGCTTGTTTTCTCAAGCAATTGATAATACAATGGCGACCATGAGAATCCATGGTGCTATTGCGCTGGCAGATATGAGCACCTACTGCCCAAGTACCCTTGTGTACGCGATAGATATTTTGGAATCAAGTGAGGGAAAACCACCAAGTGTGACAATCATGAAGGGACAGGTGTAAAATGTGCTTCATATGAAAGGCTGCATAGAGGTATGAGACAATATGAAAATAATGTGCACAGGATCTGAGTCAAAATCTGTCCATGTCACTTTAGATTTAATTGGGGTGCCTCAGTGCAATACCAGAGTTGGACTCTCCATTTAAAAAAAACAAAACATGAAATACAAGAAATATATAAATGTTGAAGGACTTGAGAAGGGAGGCCAGAAGAACTAGGTGATTGTTTACTTATTTACTTTTAACAACACAGAAGATGGTTATGTGGCCCATAAAATCCTCAGCAGCTCCCAGACCAATCCCATTAGTCCCATTTCTACTGAACGTATTCCCTCTCACACACCCATTCACTCCCCTTTGATTCGCTTTCTGCTTCTTTTTGCTAATGGGTAATATATAACAACAAATAGCAAGCATATCTTTGGGACAGGGGAGAAGACTGGAGCACACAGGGGAGACACAAGGATGACAAGGGGAGAATGGGCAAAGTGCACAGCCCATGTTTTTGTAAGGCAAGAGAGGTTACATTTTTAAGAAAGGGGAAACAACATGGGGTTTGAAAGAATAGTGTCCGAGGGGGTTAACCCATTTATTTATCAGCTGGTACTTGTGTTTCAATTGGGCAAATAAAATAGATTTTCAAGGCTAAGTAAGGGCAAAATGATATTGCAGCAACCGAAAGCAGATTGCAATCTTTGTGTTAACAGCTTCATTAAGGCTGTTTTTTCACTAGTCTCTTAAAGTTAAGGATGAACAGGCAATTAAGAATGCTTTCAAGAGCTGGCTGTGAGGTGAGAAAGTAATCAAGGATCAAGGATTAGTTTGATTCAGTGGAATTAAGACAGATTGCAGAAAACCTCAAAGGTACCTTCAGATCAGATATTGATGAATAAACCAACCGTGTCGCATCTCCATTCAAGGCTGCAACAAAGGGAGAAACAGAGAGAACGACAAGGTTGTGAGGGCAAGGATTCTACTGTCAATCAGGAAAATACAGGTAGAGATTGGGAAAGAGTTTGAGGACATAAACATAAAATTATCGAGTAATACAGCATGGAAACGTGTCCCTTTGGCCCCACTTGTCCATGCTGCCCTATCTAAGCTAGTCCCGTTTGCCCATGTTTGGCACATTTTGTTAATTCTTGTCAAATTGGAGAACTGGACACTAAAATTGAGTTAAGGCTTCTGGGCTGCTAGGCCATTCGGTCAATTTAAATGTGCCTTCTGCAGAAATAGGATAAGCTGCAGAATGGTGCCAGTTGTCTAGAGTCTAGGTAAGTGCTGCAGGAAGAGAATGGAAGCATCTGCAGATCCTAATAATTAGGTGCAAATTGCATGGAATGGATTGGATGAATGCAAACCAGACATACACATTGTATATAATGTTGCAAAGCTTTACTTTGCTGGATGTTGATTGGATTAAGTATTGAGCCTTGTCTGGTTTTCTTGCATATCAAGGCACTTCTTGCGATGTTTGTTTTCTTTGGGAAGCACCGTTTGAATACATTGTATTAGTCACTGTATTATTGGGTTGGGGAAATGTCTATCATATACTGTGTTAATCAATATCTGTTATTGGCCTGTAAAGAGAACACCCCTATGGTGGTTCGGCCCCTCAAGGTTCGGGTACCTATAAAAGACCACTCCCACAAGGTCCTCTGTTGATCTGTTGATCTAGTAGAACGCTTAGGACTGCGTGACCTTCTGGAGTGTCTCTGCTTGAGCAAGGATAAGAGGGCCTTTCAGGCAGATACGAAGATCAAACCCGCGGTGGTTAGGTATAGGAGTGGAACTGTAATTGTGTTTTGTCAAAATAAAATTTAAATGCGCAAGTGCTTGACTCAGTGATTTTTGACTGAAACTAGACTGGGAGGAAGCTGAGAACGAACTATTTACAATATCACTCTCCACCTTTCCTATCAATGTATCTTTTAAACATTGTTATTATACCTGCCTCAACAAATTCCTCTCGCAGCATTCTATATCCCCACCATCATCTATGTGAAAAAGCTGCACCCCAGGTTCCTATTAAATATTTCCTCTCTCACCTTCAACCAAGTCTTTTAGGAAAATACTCCAATCTAATCTAAAGACCCTATCTAATCGCCTCAGCATTCTATATACTGCAAATCTCCCTTATTCTCCTGGGCTCCACACCAAAGTCCTAGTCTGCCCAACCTTGATCTGTACCTCAGGCCCTTGAGTCTGGGCAACATCCTCATACATCTTATCTGTATTCTTTCCAGCTTAATGGCATCTTTCCTGAACAATACTCCAAGTGCAGCCTCACACGTATATTGCACAGCGGAAACATAACATCCCAACGTCTACGCTCAATACCCTGACTCATTAAGGCCAACACGAGTTTGACTGTGTCATCTTAAGTAAGAGTTCATTCAATGATGCAGATGTAAAGTGGTTCAATGTAGATGCAAGGCTATCAAAGTAGATGTGATAAATAGCGAAGGATCACATTTTGTTGCAATTGAATAATTGCACTTTCATTTCCCAAATCTCAAATTCATCCAATTTGAAACCTGAAATGTGCAGGTTTTCAAGCAGCTGCAAATAACTAGATTCAAGCAGTAAAGACCTTGGTGGCAACAAGAAAAATAAAGGCGGATTGTTTGCTAACATCACACCAGGGATGCATATCCCATTTGCAGAGAACAAAGGGATTTAACAAGACTGTCAAATGTGTACTGATGCACATACACAAGATAAGATGGATTTATCAATTGCAAAACCATTGTTAGATCAAAATGATTCTTCTTGACAGTGTTGGCTCCACAGTATTCTGCCCTCACATACAAAGCATACATGGCTTAATTCACCCCGAGATAAAATTAAAGCATAATTCACTTTTCTTTATTAACTCAGTGTAGTATAAGAGCGATTAATTCAATGTCTGTGTGAATTATATGTTAGCAATAATTATATTTAAAATGACATAATTTGCCATTGTAATCACATCTGATACTACTCTAAATCAGTAAAAGTATAAAGGCATACAAGTATGCCTCCAAATCCACGAAAGCTTGGCAAATTACACATAATACACATAAACAGATAATTTATGGTCTGATGTTTGTATGAACACAAATTTCTAATGTGCCAAAACTTTTGTCATGCTAAATTTCATGGAATATACAGCAGCGTTTGTCATGCAGAGTAACTGTCCTGGTATATGATAAATTAAATCACTATGCTCCAGTACACCAATTCATCCACAAAAGACATTGGTTTTATTAAAGAAAGAAATGTAACAGTATAAAGTATTTTGGAAATTAAGTTGCCATTCGATTTACAACACATGTTAGCTTTTTTTTCTGAAAACAGGTTCCATTTCTAATCATGCCGAGGTAAGTGAACATACTTGCTTCTCACATGGAACAATAGGAGCCAGAGGCAGTTTACCTTTTGAAAACGTACACCCAGAAGGGACATATTTTCAAGAATACTTATTTGATTGTAACCATGCATCAATATATAACACACTACCAATTTGACCACCAGATAATTAACATGCTTCCAGACAAAAAACTTCTGTATTAAATTCCTTTGATCTCTCATGATGTTTCTTTCTTTCTGCAGGCAACCTTCTTGTTGTTCTCCTGCAAACTCCCACTAATGTATCGATATGCTGCCAGAGGGAATAGGGATAAACTGAATACAGTTTTCACTGTTTTCAGTTATACATTAACAGCACACCCTCAGATCACACACTGGTTCATGTATTACACTTTAACAATGCTTTATATTATTAGTTGCCTTGTTATACTACAGACAGATTTTTAAAGATTGGTTTCCATTTCTTGCAGATTATTCTGACCTCACCTTTCAAATTCTGCACATTTAAATTGATTACTTTTCATTATCCACTGAAGTATCATTTGATCATTATTGACCCAACTGAGCTTCGTATTAAATATTTAGTCTTGATCATTTTGACACTTCATTCACTAAGTCTGCACAGAAATCCACAAATTTTGTAATTAATCTACTCGCTCTTGTTTACTATGGTATGAAACTCACCGGTCTTTTGTAGAAGAATTGACATTATGCAATACTTTGTTCTAACCAGTATACACCAAATGGCATGTTGGCCTTCATAGCAAGAGGATTTGAGTGTAGGAGCAAGGAGGTCCTAGTGCAGTTATACAGGGTCCTGGTGAGACCAAACCTGGAGTATTGTGTGCAGTTTTGATTCCCTAATTTGAGGACGGATATTCTTGCTATTGAGGGAACGCAGCGTTGGTTCACCAGGTTAATTCCCGTGATGGCGGGACTGACAAATGATGAAAGAATGGATCAACTGGGCTAATATTCATTTGAATTTAGGATGAGAGGGGATCTTATATAAACAAATACAATTCTTAAGGGATTGGACAGGCTAGATGCAGGAAAAATGTTCCCATTGTTGGGGGAGTCCAGAACCAGAGGTCCAGTTTAAGAATATGAGATAGGCCATTTAGGACTGAAATGAGGAAAAATGTTTTCACCCAGAGTGTTGTGAATCTGTGGAATTCTCTGTCATAGGAGGCAGTGAAGGCCAATTTACTGGATGTTTTCAAGAAGGAACTAGGTATAGCTAACGGAATCATGGGATATGGTGAGAAAGCAGGAACGGGGTCCTGATTTTGGATCAGCCATGATCATTTTGAATGGTGGTGCTGGCTCGAATACCTGCACCTATTTTCTATGTTTCTATCTATCTTGAAATTGAAGCTTCATTTACAGAGCAGATGAACCTATCTATTCCAGATCTCTTACTGCTACTCCTGCTTCTGCTTTCCAGCTATTCGACACTGTGTTAGAAAAGGGAGAAACAGGGAGTTGATAAAAGTGACAAATCAGTTTGCTGAATCTGGCACTTGAATGGTACAGTATGGAAACAGGCCCTTCGAACCAACTTGCCCACACTGACCAACATATCCTAGCTACACTAGGACCACCTGCCCATGTTTGGTCCATATCCCTCCAAACCTGTCTATCCATGTACCTGTGCAACTTGAAACTGTTTCTTAAATGTTGGGATAGTCCCTGCAGGGCTCTCGCTTAACTTTTTTCCCCTGTTGCCAGCCTGGCAACCTTGACAGCTTTTTAGGTTGCCAAATGATAATTTAGGTGGTCATTTAAGATGGTTTGCATGACGCGTGCGATAATGTGCTCGGACGAAGTGTCTAGTTACCAGTCGGAATTATGCTCAATGAAGCATTCACATATTATGTTCAAGAAGGAACTGCAGATGCTGGAAAATCGAAGGTAGACAACAGTGCTGGAGAAACTCAGCGGGTGCAGCAGCATCTATGGAGCGAAGGAAATAGGCAACGTTTCAGGCCGAAACCCATCAGTCTGAAGAACTGCCGCATCTGCTGAGTTTCTCCAGCATTTTGTCTACATTCACATATTTCTGCTTCAAATAACGCACAAACTAAACATATTCACCAATCAAGACATGATATATACCACAATGACATGCAGCAAAATTATAATACAATATCTCAACTCTTTTTACCCATTGCAATTAATGCAATTTCTATTAGTTCTTTGCACTTCCAAACACAAATGTAGTTGGATTATTCAGCATATGATCAATCTGTGTCAATAAATCCTGGACCATGGTAACATATATGCTTAACCATGCACACGACAGATTGATGCAAGCAAATTTTCTGTGAAGGGGTTGAGAAGGCAATCGGTGCGGAATGGATGGATTGAGGCAGGTGAATTTGTACGTGTTGGTTGCAGTATGTAAAATTGTGGGGTGAGAGCACGGAGGATGTCAGTGGTGTTGAATGGGGAGATCAGTACGGGATGGATGAGGGGGGGATCAGTACAGGATGAGTGGGTGGCTCAGTACAGGATGAAGGGGTAGACAAAAATTCTGGAGAAATTCAGCGGGTGAGGCAGCATCTATGGAGCTAAGGAAATAGGTAACGTTTCAGGTCGAGACCCTTCTTCAGACTGTTCCCCCCATTCTTCTTGGATCAGTACAGGGGTGGGGGATGGGGGGGGCAGGAGAATCAATGCGAGGTGGGTAGGGTGATGAATTGATTGGGGGGGGGGTAGACTGGGAGGGGAGCACAGGGGATGTCAGTGAGGACTGATTAGAGGAGGAAATGGGGATCAGTGCGGGATGGAGAGGAGGGGTCCCAAGATAAGAGGGGTGGAGGGGGACGTACAAGAGTGAGAGGGGGGGCGGGAAGCGGCAGAGGAGATGGGGAGGAAAGAAGATCAGCGCTCCTCGGACAACATCGCCCAACTGCCTTGGTCGTCCCCATCCAACCCTTCAGCAGCAACAGCAGCCGTGACAGCGGCTCCACTGCCTCCTCCTCCTCCCGCACCCCGCCCAGCGGACGGAGACCTCCCTCCTCCCGGCCTCTGCGTGCGAGAGGGGTTGTTCTGAAAGAGCCGTTAGCGGGTTTGCAGGCAGCGGCCGTTATCAGGGACATAGCGGCCACTGCCTGCAAATCAAAAGATACTGGTGCAAATCCACCAACGGCGCTTTCAAAACAACCCTTCTCGCACGCCGAGGCCGCGAGGAGGGAGGGAGGGAGGGAGAGTGAGGTCTCCTTCCGCTGGGCGGGATGCGGGTGGGGAGGCGGTAGAGCCACTTTCACGGCCGCTGCCGCCGCTGTTTCCGCTGTGCGGGGCCCGTCATTCGCTCTGACCCTTCATCAACCCGCTCCTAGTATCTTTGCCCCGCACTACAGCTGTTGCCGCCACCGACACGAAACGTCTCGTTCCTATTCGCCAGATATGCTGCCTGACCCACTGAGTTACTCCAGTTTTTTGTGTCTTTCGGTATAAACCAGTATTTGCGTGCCAAGCCGGGCAAAATGACTCGCCGTTTAGATTGCCCGGTGGCACTTTGAGTGGTCATTGGCAGCCGGGCAACCGCTAATTTCGAGCCCTGCCCTGCCTCAACTACCTCCTCTGGCTTGTTCCATACACTCACCATCTTTTGTGTGAAAAAGCGACCCCTCAGATTCCTATAAAGTATTTTCCCCTTCACCTTAAACCTGTGTCCTCTGGTCCTCGATTCACCTATTCTGCGCACAAGAACCTATGTATCTACCCGATGTATTCCTCTCATGATTTTATTCACTGCAATAAGATCACCCTCATCCTCCTACACTCTAAAGAATAGAGTCCCAACCTACTCAACCTTGCCCTGCAGCTCGGACCCTCTAGCCCTGGCAACATCCTTGTAAATCGTTTCTGTACCCCTTCCAGCTTGACAACATCTTTCCTTTAACACAATGTCCAGAACTGAACACAATACTCTAAATATGGCCTCACCAACGTCTTATTCAACTGCAACATCAAAACATAGAAAATATGTGCAGCAGTAGGCCATTCGGCCCTTTGAGTCAGCTCCACCATTCAATATTCAATATGATCATGGCTGATCATCCAAAATCAGTACACCATTTCTGCTTTCACCCCATATCCCTTTATTCTGTAAGCCCTAAGAGCAGTGAATTGGCCTCCACTGTTTTCACCCAGAGAATTCCAGGGATTCACAACTCTGGGTGAAAACATGACCTCCCAACTTCTGTACACGTTGGAGTATTTGTTGGAGTTTAGAATAATAAGGGGTGATCTTAAGAAGGCATGACAGGGTGGATATTGAAATGTTTCCACTATTGGGAAAGTTTCAAATAAGGTGATACAAGATGAGGATGCAATGATTTAAAAATGGGTAGAAATCTCAATGTGGAGACTGGTGAATCTCAGAAATTCTGTACTCTAGATGATAATGGAGGCTACATCATTGGGGGGGCATTTAAAGGAGGTCTAAAAATTCCTCAAAGTTTAGGGAACTGAGTGCTATGGAGAACTAGAATAGCGATACAGTGATACAGAGGTACTTGCAGTGCTAAAGACCCGGGATTGATCCTGACTATGGGTGCTGTCCGTATGGAGTTTGCACATTCTTTCTGTGTCCACGTGGGTTTCCTCCCACATTCCAAGGGTTTGTGGGTTAATTGGTTCTCTGCATTATCCTTAGTGTGCAGGATAGAACTAGTATGATCGTTGGTCGGCGCGGACTCCGTGGGCCGAAGGGCCTGTTTCCATGCTGTATCTCTAAATTAAACCCTAAACTAGAATAAAAGAGGAATATGAGGCCTAAGGTAAATACACCATGGTCATCTTAAACAGCAGGGCAGTTGTAAGAAGTCAGGTGGCCTATTTCTGCTCCTGTGTTCTTGGACCCTTGCATCATGGATCAGCCGTTAACCATAATGTTGGGTGGCTGGGAAGAGGCCATTTCCTGGCAGTACAACATGATCAATATTCAACAGAGGCAATCAAAATGAAAACAAAATGGTATGTTGAATTAAAGCATAATGATGGAATGTAACATAGATTATTTTGTTCTTTTCAAAAATTCTAAATTTTGACAACTTTGAGTGGAACGATGATTACTTGTATTTACTATTAAACAGTTTGGGGGCCAAAGTAGTACATTTAATCAGCTGTAACATCTGTATTTAATCAGCTGTAACATAAACATGTTTGCTAACCTTGCTAACTTGCTAATCTGGCCCCACCAAGCACGACATCCGGAGACTGCAGCGAATCGTCCGATCAGCTGAGAAGGTTATTGGCTGCAACCTTCCCTCCACTGATGAACTGTACACTGCAAGGGCCAGGAAGCGAGTTGGTAAGATCATCTCTGACCCCTCTCACCCTGGCAAACTCTTTGAATCACTTCCCTCTCGAAGGCGACTCCGGACTGTCAAAGCTGCCACAGCCAGACATAAAAACAGCTTTTTTCCATGAGTAATAGCTCTACTCAATAACCAAAAATCTGTAGCCTCCTTTTGCTCTGGTATTTTATTTAATTCACATGTTTAATAAATAATATTTTATTATGTATGTTCAATGTTTTATGTGTCATTCGTAACTGTCACAGTATGTCATGTTGTCACATATGTGAATACCTGACCAATAAACTTATTCATTCATAAATAAACCTTCACTTCCAAAACAGAAGAAAATCCAAGAAAATATGGGACAAGGGGCTCTTTCAGAAATTCAACGTGAGTGTGATATGATCATAGAATTAATTTTACTAAAGACTGGATGGGCAATGAAAGGAAACTTGCTAACAGAGTAGTAGGAAGAGACATTCAGATACCTAACTCTAATCATATTCCTTGGCTTGCCAAGGAATTACCATAGTTAAACTAAATAAAAGTGAAATGGCTACAACATCACAATGCTACATTGTCACTCCACCTGTTGAAAACTAGAAAGAAAACAAGCTGCAAATCAACAACTACAAAAATATCTTGTTTCACTGTATGAAATTGATGGATTTTGTTTATTGCAACAATTTCTTACAATGATTTTAAAAATCATAATCATGATATTTCTAACGCATAATCTAAATGAAGAGGCCCCTCCTGCATAATCTGATAAGTATCAAACCAATGGGCATCCAGGTATGTCAGCAGGCTGGACCAAAGTTTTAAGTATCTAAGAACCTGAAGCATCATAAAACTGGGGGATGATGGAAGTCTATCTTCCCTTACTTGTTATGCTAATGACGTACAAAATCTTCTGATTAAACATACTGACCAAAAATATTCGCTCCAATTGATCCCGAATATCCTTCATTCCAGGGAATGCAGCAACTCCTTGAATCATTTCGACAAAAATGCAACCCACACCCCTGGAAAAGAGGACAACAAGTATTTGATGAAGAGCTCACTTTAAATTAGTCAAGTACGAGTACATTGAAGAGGGAAAGACCAAATGTGACGTTTTAAATAATGCAACAGCTTTTAATTAAAGGCACAGTAAAACAGAAGCGGAACTAACTACAAGTGTACTCCCTTATAGCACCATTGTATAAGAAGTAATAAAAGCGTATCAAATTTTCAGCATTTTTTAATTGAATGTCATGAAGAAAAATCATGATTGTAATTTGTATTTAGCATTATGCAGAGGCAAACCATTATTGTAATTTGTACTTAACAGCATGCACAGGGTAAATCATTATGAAACCCCTTGAGTAGTTATATAGGACAAAAGGGATTATTAGAGCTGGAATAAGTCCATGTTGTCAACAAACAAAGAAGGATCTATTGACCAAATTGCTACACATCATTTACTTTCATTAGATACATTTTAAATGGGAGGCAGAGAAAATAAATCGTAATCAGTATTTACTATCAGAATCTGCACTTTGTCAATTTCAGACATTGGTTGTTATATTTGGAATGGTTCCTTTAACCTTGATATTCCGATAATGTGATTAACATCACATATTCTAAAGCCGAGTTCATTGATTCCCCATCTAAAAGAATATGTAAACAATGGGAAACATTTTTATTGCACATTATCTTATTTTTAATCGTGCCCCAAAAATAGAGTGAACTTGTTTAAGAACATATGTAGGCCCTTATATCGTCAAATGTGGTTATAGGGGATAGAATATCAGATTCATAGAAACATAGAAAATAGGTGCAGGAGTAGGCCATTCGGCCCTTCGAGCCTGCACCGCCATTCAATATGATCATGGCTGATCATCCAACTCCGTATCCTGTTGCCTTCTCTCCATCCCCCGATCCCTTTAGCCAAAAGGGCCACATCTAACTTCCTCTTAAATATAGCTAATGAACTGGCCTCAACTACCTTCTGTGGCAGAGAATTCCGCAGATTCACCACTCCCCGTGTGAAACATGTTTTTCTCATCTCGTTCCTAAAAGACTTCCCCCTTATCCTTAAACTGTGACCTCGTGTTCTGGACTTCTCCAACATCGGGAACAATCTTCCTGCAACTAGCCTATCCAACCCCTTAATAATTTTGTATGTTTTTATAAGATCCCCCCTCAATCTTCTAAATTCTAGCCAGTACAAGCCAAGTCTATCCAGTCTTTCGTTATATGGAAGTCCTGCCATCCCAGGAATCAGTCTGGTGAAGGAGGAAGGAAAAAAGATTGGAGCGTTTGTACATTTCTGAATAGTTTGACATGGTAATATAAATAGTTTGCTGTTTGGGAAGGATGGTAATGTCAAAATGATTTTCCATGTTGGGATTTACAAAACAAAATGTTAATTTAGATAACATAATTTAGAAAAGGTTGAATATGGATAAAGATTAAAAATAATGCGCCCAAATTCTTCCTGCTAAGAAAGCTAAGGAAATTCTTAATTCCTAACTGTAGAAATGGAATGAAAATAAAAGTTCCTTATTCTGGGAATATGCCGAGGATTTGATGAGCAGGTTATCTTATGAGGAAATGTTGGGCAGTGTAGGCTTATATCTGCAGGGGTTTATAAGAGTGTGAAGGGAGTTGATTGAAATAAAGGACCCACTGTTCAAAACTAAGAAGTCACCATTTAAAATAAGGAGAAAGTATTTCTTCCTCAAAGGGTAGTGGAAGCAGAAATTTGAAGCAATTTTAAAGGTAGCTAGGTTCTCAACAATGGGGATGTGAAAAGTTACTGGGACTACAGGGAATATAGAATTAGCATTACAATCAGATCAGCCATAATCTTATTGCATGGAGGCATAGGCCTGGAGGGCCAAGTGACTTGTTCCTGCTCCTCATTTATACATCTGTTTGAGTCTCCAAGGGGGCCAAAACAATTATTCCTGTGGCAAGTGAAAACAGGGTTAATACAAATAGGGGAGTTGGAAGGAATGTATTAATTTGGAAGAACACCCAGATGTATTGGGCCTTATAACTCATATTCAACAAACCATTACCAGAAATAAACCAGGTTACACTTCTTTTTGGACAAATCAATTTGGACCTCCAGAGAATTTTGAAAGTGTTTATCCCCCGACATGCAAGGCAGCTCTAGTTTTGACAATTGACACTGCATGATAGTATTGGGGAGCAAAAATAAATTAAATAATGTAATGGTTGAGGATGTTAGAATCATGTTTAAACTGGTTAATAATGTATTCTTTTTAAGCAGTGCACAAAATACAGTGCAGTTTTCTAAGCGACGAAGAGAGGTTGGACAAACATGCAGCTGACAATAGCAATACCACATCCTGTTTTATATTTGTCTTACTTCATGAGCTACAAGGTCAGCTTTAACAACATTTTACAGCAGTCAATTTTAAAAAGTTGTGTGAGTTTTCTAAATTGCACAAATGTGAAATTCAGGTTATTATTCTAACAACCAATTTAATCTGATCACATTTAATTGAATTACCTTATTTTAATAACTTTTAATTCTATATCTTTACTGCTCCTGCTTCTACACAAACAATACGGCAACAATACGTGGCAGATACCTGTATAATCTGCAGTTAATTAAATTAACTTATTATTCTGTCAGTAACAAAGTAGGCGGCCAAACATTTCATAAAATCAATACAATTTTTAACCATTTTAAATGTTTCAGAGATTCTTAGCCATGGCATTATTTAATTTATTTTTGCCCCCTAATACTACGCTGCAATGTCAAGACCATAAGACACAAGACACAATTGGGCCACTTGGCTCATCGAGTCTGCTCTATTCCATCATGTCTGATCTATTTTTCCCTCTCAACCCCATTATCCTACCTTCTTTTCGTAACCTTTGACACTATTACTCATCAAGAACCTATCAACCTCCACTTTAAAAATACCAATGTCGGAGTCCACAGCTGTCCGTGGCAATGAATTTCATAAATTTACCACCCTCTGGCTAAAGTAATTCCTTCTCATCCCCAGTCTAAAGGTACATCCTTTTATTTTGAGCTTGTGCCCTCTGGTTCTAGACTCTCCCATTACTGGAAACCATTCCACATCTACTCTGTCTTGGTCCTTCATTATTTGGTAGGTTTCATTGAGGTTCCTCCTCATCCTAAACTCCAGTGACTACAGGCCTAGAGACTTCAAATGCACAATTGTCAACAATTTAAAATTAAGCAACAGAAATTCCATAATAATTTGTTCTACTTTCCAAAAAAATCCCAATAACTTTCAGAATATTTCAATGGAATCAGAATCCATACTTTTGAATGGCATGAAACACAATATTTATCTACTTGGGATGTCGCCATTAGAACACTGGTCAACCAATGTTTTTGATTCTGCCTGACATAAAGGATGTGAGCAGATTCACCAAACAAGAGCGAAACTGCTGTAAAACAACTACTTTCAAATACCCAACAAATATTTTTTTGTGTCTGTGGAGATATCAGATAACAATAATCAGTATTTCCTAATTCATTTAATAAGTCTGGCAATTAATCTGCGTTGATATCAATTAGTGATATAATTGACCATTTCCAACCCAAAAGAAAAGATGAAAAACTGCACTCCAGGTGATCCATGAATGTGATACAGAAAGCAAATTGTTTGTTCACTGAAAGGAATTGAATGGCTATGATTTTAACATTTAATTCGCTGACCTCAACCAAAACTAATGTAAATATGTGAGCAGTGAAAGAGAAAATTTAGGATATCAGCATTATATGACATTGCAGGCAAGAAAATTTAAAACCTGATCATATTTATGTAACACCTATTTACACAAAAATAAAAAAACAGCAGTTACCCTTCCTAAAATCAGTTGAGCGAATATGTCACTGATCCCGGATCTATACTTTTCTGTATTGTTTTATGCAAATAAAGTTAATGTCTGGAGAAAATAATAAGCAGCTGTAGGAACTCAGTGGGTCAAACCTCCTCTGTGGAGGCAAAGGAAAGAATTACATTCCAAGTCAAGATCCTGCTTCAAGCCTTGGCCCAACACATTGGCCATGCCTCTGCCTCCACTGATCCTGTCTGAACAATTTCCTCCAGAAGTTTTTTTTTCCTGACCCAGATGACAATATCTGCAGTTGCTTATGTCTCCAAGTTAATGTCTTAACTCAGGGGAGGAAATTGGTTAATAACAGTGTAAGATATGATAGTGCAGCAAATAGATGGCATAGGAGTTTTCTGTAAACTATTCTGGATCTCAGCACAGAAGAAACCTGCCTGATGGATCTCATGTGCACACTTAATCAACTATAATAATAACATAAATATTCTGAAAAGAAGTGGGTAATGCATAGCTCTGCTGCACAGCAAGAGAATGATTTTTTTTCTTACATTTGAGAAAACAGAAAGAAATACCAGGTGCCCTTTAAACAGAAAATGGCAACCCAGCAGCCTTCAGGTCATAAGCCAAATATTCAATATTTATACATTAATCTTTTTTTACATTAAAGCTTTTTTTACAAGCTGCGAAAAATCAGACTATCTTTGTTTGGACTTTACTGGCTTTACCTTGCACTAAACGTTATTCCCTCATCATGTATCTGAACACTGTGAATGGCTCGATTGTAATCATGTATTGTCTATCCACTGGCAGGTTCGGACGCAATAAAAGAATTTCACTGTACCTTGGTACATGTGACAATAAACTAAACTGAAACTAAACTTTGGCACAAATCGGGCCATTTGAACGACACTACTTCACCCATATCCATACTTCCTATTATTTAAGGCAGAATGCAGCAGATGTAATACAATTCTTAACAGCACTCAATTTCGTTTTTTGTTCTTGGATATCCTGAGAAATAGTGCCAAAGAATAACTAAGTGCATTAAGCGAGGAATTGATAACATGTCTGTACCCATGTAATTATTTACCCACATTCACTTCAAAACCAGTTGTCTGCAAATAAGACAGACTAATTGATTGATCTACACATCATTAGTTAAGGAACATTAGTCTTTAGTTACTGTCTAAATTCTCTGAAGGGCTCACTGAAGTATAAAAATAACCTCCAGCCATATTCTAGTCGTGTCCCGCCATTTCCCTGCAGTCACTAATTGCAGTTTTGAGCAGCTGGTGAAATGTACCAGTGTCCCAGCCTTGAATATTCTCTCACTACATCCATCATGTATCTAGGAAATCCCTCGTCTCCTCCCAGACATGCACTGTTCACCTCAGATGAGTATCTTCCAAATTGCTACTTGTACAGTTGTTAAGAAAATCAGTTATAGAAAATTCTCATTCAAGAGTGAAACAAAATTCCTAAAGCCACTGAAAGCAGTACATTTTTGCCAATGTCTATCACAACAACTACAATAATCAACATTCATTAAGACAAATAATAATGGAAATAATGAATAATTATCCTCTTCTCTGATCTGTCTGCAATATGTTAAGAAAAAAAGTTTTGATCATATGAATAAACATGATCTCTGTGAGCCATTTCATGTATGCCTATACATTGACATTATGACAAATTTAATGCTAACCGGGCAAGCCAAAGAGCAGAAAGAAATGCAGGTAAAGGGATCACACTTGTGCAGGGCACTGTACCTACCACATGTCGAGGCAGGTGGAATACTCTGTGGAGCCCAGGAGGACATCTGGAGGTCTATACCACAGGGTAACTACCTCGTTGGAGTATGTGTGGCTGGGTACCGATTTGGCCCGGGCAAGTCCTGAAAATACATCAAAAATCAGATGTGAGCTTAGTGAACGTTATTCACAAAGAGACTTGCTTTTCTTAACATTTACATATATAACCAGGCATTTCTTCTGAAACAGGACTAATCAGCGCTTAGCCACCATAGCAATCCTATAATATGCTTAGAGGATTTTAATTAATTAAACATTGCCTCAAATTAAACATGAATTAAGGGGTTGGAGCATATTCCCAGAGGTTTAATAAAGCTACTCGTTGATGACAGTTCTGTCCCAAATGGAAATAATGGTTTCCAGCTCCACCTCTGATAAAGGGTTCATCCAAAATGCTACATTTAAATTGTACGGGCACTGAAACCTAAGCTCATACTTGTCAATTGTTTCTCAACCACGAAATAATAATAATGGATTAATGAAGAGCTCTTAAATTATTGCTCTGAGAACATTCACAACAATGTTTAACAAAAAGTAACTCAACAATAAGATGTAGTATCAAATAAATAGTTTATTGGATTCCACTGTAGTAAAAAAGCATAGTGAAAATTCAGCTGAGAGACCATTCATAACAGAGGTGCAATTCACAAACTTGATTTTATAAAACACAATGCAATTGATGTCATCAAGGCTCAGAAATATTTAACTTTCATTACTATTACATATACGCTTGTATGTTTTGAAGTTTTAGAATGCAACATGAATGTTTGTAAATATTTACATATTGAGTATATCCTTTGTTTATGTGCTAGCCTATCAATTAATTAAATATCTAATTAACTGTCTATTAATTAGATCTATAATAATAATGTTACAGACCTACTAATATGTCCTTTATATTATGTAGAATTGTGCTGGATGATATGGCATTCAGCCATTAAAGGTGAAGTTAATCCAGACTCAAACACATCTGCCAATTCTCCACCAAGGAGCAATTCAGCTGACTTTTTATCCTGGGGGAATTATTATGCAGATGCCAATGCTTTCAGTTTTTCGAAGCAAAAGGGAAAAGTAAGTTGCTTTTGTCTCTGTTCAGTGTTTCTCATAATTTTCAATTTAATTTCCTTTAAAAAATAGTTTTAACGTTATTTATTTAAAGTTGCAATATTTTCCAAATGTCCTGAATGTGGAAGATTTGAAAAGGACATTATGTGTAGGAAGGAATGTACAGGAAGGACCCGCTGAGTTACTCTTAACTAACTTTTTGTTAAAAAGGCATTAAGCAAGTTTTGCTTTGAGAGAAGGCAACCCCTTCCTGGAGGTGTAGCCACATCCTCTCAATCCGTTTAAACTTTTAGTTTAGAGACACAGCATGGAAACAGGCCCTTCGGCCCACCAAATCCACACCAACCAGCGATCTCTGCACACTAACACTATCATACACACACTAGGGACCATTTACAATTTTAACAATTATTACCAATGCCAAATAATCATTGTCCTAGGAAGAGTAAACAGAGGTCACTGTCCTCCATTAACCCCATTAAAGAGTTAGTGGTGGACTTTAGGAGGAGAGGAACACCCCTCTCCCCTGTCTCCAACAATGAGCTGGATGTGCAGTTTACCGGGGAGTACAAATACCTGGACAGTAAACAGGACTGGTTTAATAATGATAAATAAAATTCTATTATATCGTATCGTATTGTTATTGGATGGGAAAACAAAAAGACTGGAGATATATCACTGTTCTGGATCATAGTCTAGCAGTTGTTGCTCAGACACCTTATTTCTCTCCCCAGCCGCACTCCCGTATTAACTTGTTACGACACTGAACTTGTTTGCACTCTGATTCCAGTTGGCAAGGCCCTGGTGGGATCTCATACAACTCTCTACCACACTCCTGGGTAGAAGGGACGGTTGACTCCTGGGTCCAGGAGTTCCTTAAGATATCCTTAATGGGTAGTTACAAATCACGGGTAGCACTGTGGCACAGCTGCTGCCATGCAGTGCCGGATTCCCAGGTTCGATCCCGACTATGGGTGTTGTTTGTACGGAGTTTGTACGTTCCCCCCGTGACTGCGTGGGTTTCCTCCGAGATGTTCGGTTTCCTCCCTCACCCCAAAGACGTACAGGTTTGTATGTTAACTGGCTTAGGTTTGCATACTTGGTGTAAATGTAAATTGTCCCTAGTGTGTGTAGGCTTTTTTGTTAATGTGAGTGAGACTCCATGGGATGAAGGGCCTGTTTCTGCACTGTATCTCTAAACTAAACTGAACTAAATGTATACTGCTCTGGGCAAAAGACATGCTCGTCTAGAGCAGGTCTCCTTCCGAAATGACATAAGCGTGCAGGGTATGATTTTCAAACAATTAGGTAGCTTCTCATTCCCAATTATTATTGATATTCTCTGGAAAAACCCCAAATCCAAATTCTTATTCTATGGAGCACTTTCATTATGTTTTCTGAATTACTCACCCATAACTCTAAACAATTTTCTGAATAATAATACCCATTCACCATAGGATAGTATCACTTCTGTACCACACTTCCAAACCTTTCCAATTCAGAGTGCAAATAGTGATTTTCACAAGTAGAAGTATACTGTGTCAGTCTGATTGAGATGTTTTAGTTTAGTTTAGAGATGCAATGTGGAAACCAAGCGGACCACCAATCCTATTCCGATCAGCGATCATTCACACACTCGTTCCATGTTATCCCAGTCTTGATTCCTACACGCTAGGGGCAATTTTCAGAAGCTATTTAACCTGCACGTCTTTGGAATGTGGGTGGGAACTGGAGCACCTGGAGAAAATCACGCTGTCATAGGGAGAATGTAGAAACTCCGTACAGACCACACCCATCGTCAAGGTCGAGCCCAGCTCTCTGGCACTGTGAGGGAGCAACTCTAATAGTGTGCCACTGTGCCACCCTGGAAAAGGACGGATCAAAACATTTCCATTTTGCAGGAAGTGCTTTCTGAGAGGGATTCACCATATTTCACGCTCCAAGTTTCAGAGCAGATGATTCATACCCAGGTGACAGACCAGGCTTAAAGTGTTCAATTCCTCTTTCAGATTTTTAATGCAAGTCACTTCTGTAACCTTTGGGCAATAGTTCATTGCTAGGCCACACAACTATAATCAATAACTGCAGAATATGAAATCTTGCTGACATATAACATCAAAAAGCATCTGAAGGTCAAAAAATGAATGAGTAATAGCAGTCCTGCTTTGAGAATTTTCAGACTCCAACATGGCTCTTTGTGCTCTTAATTTAAATCATCTGAGAATTCAGGCTGTAAGATCATATACATTTAAATTGTATTAACATTAATAGATGCAGATGCTGACTTTATCTTACACACCATATGTCCATACTGCTAAGCAAACATCCCAGAATGGAGCACAGGCTATTACTCAAAACAAAACACCTGGCCACAGGTGAGCAAAAAATGTGATTATTCTACACAGTAGGTGCAGTAACTTCACAGCCTGGTTCATGACGTGTTGCCATGACGACACTGCAGGAGATTGCGCTTTATCTGTTGAAAAGATAGATCTTTAGCTGACATTAGAAATTATTTTAAGGGTTCACATGAACTAAAAAAAGCGCAAGAACAATATACAAAAGCTCCAAGCTGCGCTATTCATTTGTGCCATAACTAAAATTTCTTCCAGTCAATTAAACTATCAAATTGGTCAGTCTATCCATTGATCATCACAGGCATATCCAGTCTTGGTTCTCTGCAAAATAAAACCTCCTATTTATCTTTACTATTGCAGTCATTCACTGTGCACCTTGATTTATCAAATCTGTTTTTGACAGCACAATATTATATCGTAAGGTTTTTTTCTGGCACTTTTGTGATAGAATTGAATATTTATGGATGAACACGTAGAATAATTTCCAACCAGATTTCAGCATGTTGTAGGACTAGTATCAAAGATTTGCCCTGGCTTACAGGTCTCTCACCTTCCCTTTCACCCCCCCCCCCCAACAAGAATATTTCCTTTATATTTAGCTTCCATGCCTTCCTGCTGTAATCGGGCTGAGGCGTACCATTTTCAAGGTCTCTCTTAACATTGCTTCTTTGATAGATATGGGAATTCATGGGAGATAGAATTCAGCAGGGCTTTCATATTGCTCGCTATTAACATTAGAAAATGGAAGGGAGACATTTAATTTTTCAAAATGATGAGAAGACTATACTCAGTGGAAATGACATTTGAGATAAATAGGAACTGCTTGAGGATAAAATGGCACATAACAAGACTATAATCAGGGCAAGGCAAGTCTTCGCGGATAATAATTTATCTTCAGAAAGGAACATTAGAATGAGTTGTGAAAGTGGATATGCTATATTTCTAAAAAAAATAAACTTAACAAGTTTATAAAGACAATTTCAATCACGCACAGTATATCACTAATTCTGACGAATACAATAAATACAATGATGGGCGCAAAGCAGCAGGAAGGGGCAAGATTATGACTTTAGACTTTAGAGATGCAGCACCGATGTCAGCCCTTCGGCCAACCGAGTCTGTGCCGAGTAGCGATCACCCCATACAATAGCACTATCCTACACTCTAAGGACAATTTAAAATTTACAAAAGCCAATGAAGCTACAAACCTGTACATCTTTGGAGTATGGGAGGAAACCAGAGGAACTGGAGAAAATCCATGTGGTCACAGGGAGAATGTACAAACTCCGTACAGACACCACCATAGTCAGGATCGAAACCAGGTCTCTGACGCTGTAAGCCACCCCCGCTGTGCCACTGTGTCAGTCAATATGGTGTAATTATGGTGTTTATGGTGTAAAAAAGTACAATAACGGAATAACTAAATAAGCTAGAGTTTAGGTCTATGTTTATTATTGTCATGTATATCAAGGTACATTGAAAAGCTTTGTTTCGCTTGCTACCATCACAGCGCTTGAGACCCAGGTTCGTTCCCGACTACGGGTGCTGGCTGTACGGAGTTTGTACATTCTCCCCATGACCACGTGTGTTTTCTCTCAGATCTTTGGTTTCCTCCCACACCCCAAAGACGTACAGGTATGTAGGTTAATTGGCTTGGTGTATGTGTAAATTTTCCCTAGTGTGTGTAGGATAGTGTTAATGTGCAGGGATCGCTGATCGGTGCAAACTCGGTGGGCTGAAGGGCCTATCTCCGCCCTGTATCTCTAAAATAAACTAAACTAACCTAAACTAAAAGGAGCTGTTACTGGTTCTGATGGAGTGCGCTTTCAGGCTTCTGCATCTTCTGCCTCATGGGAGCAGGGAGGAGAAGGATTAATTGAAGTGGCACAAGTCTCCCATCATGTTGGCTGTTTTTCCATAGCAGTGTGAGGGGTAGATGGAGTCAATGGTGGGGAGTCTGGTTTGTGTGATGGACTAGGATACATAGAAACATAGAAAATATGTGCAGGAGGAGGCCATTCGGCCCTTCGATACATCCACAACTCTCTGTAATTTGTTGCAGTCTGTTGTCAGATTAAGCTGAGATGTAACCTGACAGTTGCCCAACAGAAAGTATGCTTTCTCTGGTGCATCTGTAGACGTTTGTGGGAGTCTTTGAAGAGTCTTACTGAATTTCCTCAGTTTCTGAGGAAGCAGAGGCATTGGTCTGTCTTATTGGCTGTCATTTAAATATGGTTGGTCCATAACAGATCGTTGGTAATATTGAACGTAGCTCTCAACCATCTCCACTGGTTAAATCAGTACCATTGATGCTGATTGGGGCATGTAATTAACCATGCTTCCTGAGATCGATCATTAGCTACTTTGTCTTGCTGACATCGAGGCGCTGTCTGTACAAAGTTTGTACGTTCTCCCCATGACACAAGTAGGTTTTCTCTGGGCTACGGTTTCCTCCAACACTCCAAAGACATACAAGCTTGTAGGTTAATTGGCTTGGCATAATTGTAAATTGTCCCTTCTGTGTAGTATACTATTAATGTGCAGGAATCGCTGGCCAGTGTGTTATCGGAGGACCAAAGGGCCCATTTCCACACTGTTTCTCTAAACTCTAAAATACGTTAGTTTAAGCTTCTTTCCTACTCAATAGCTCAATTCCTTCTTCATTGCTACAATTTTTCATTCATGAAGGCAATCAACTGAGTGCATGCCAAGTTCCCTCTGTGATCTTAATTCCTTGTTATAATTGAAAGGTCAAAATTGTTTACGAAACTCGAACCATAATTTAACCATTGCTTTCACAAACAACGTACTTCCTTGCTCCAGCAATCAATACCTATGTTTATAAAACAAAAACATATTTTGGTCTTTTTGAATACCTTTCTATACCATGACTTGTCATTTTGGTGAATTATCTACTTAGATATCAAATTCAGTGCTTTTCCTCATTCCTCACTGTCTTTGAATTGGGATTTTTTCTCCCTTAAGATCTGACCTTACTTTGCTCTATTTAATTCTATCTTCCATCTGCCAAAAGTTTCAGTGCAGTTATAAATCTTTCACAGTCTTCCTTGTCATTTTCTAAACTCTCTATTTTTAAGGGCAACTATGAGGGTGAAAGAATGTGAAGGCAGTGTCATGGATGCAAGCTAACTAACCATTATCTCATTACTTGGCAGAGCAGTCTTGATGGGCTGAATTATTACTCCAGTTCATATGTTTGTAATTTACACAATATGCAAAATACCAGCTGTGCTTCTTCCAACCAGAAATATTTAACAGCAAAAAAAAATCAAAAATTGAGATGCTATCATTGCACTGGGTAATGAAAGACTTTTAAAACACTGAAGATAGTTCCTGTTTTGAAAAAGTCACGCCAATTTGATATATAGCGTTATAGAATTGTAGGTAAATTGCTTTATCGGCTCGCTGCTTTGATTTGCAAATTCTGAAATAGTCTTTCTTCTTTAGATGATTACTGCATAATGGTGAAATACTTCAGATTAGATTGAAACAGTTGAATATTGATGTGACAGCCCTGAAGTGAAGATTTTCAGGCCTCACCAAGAGGTCATGAAATAATGTACCTGTTATATAAATACAGGTGTCCCTTTCAGAACTTGTTTAACATAATTGTTGTACCTGTTACAAACCATGCAGTTTATCATAAAATTAGGAGCTCAGCATAGCAGATTACATTGTATTAATCACTTACAGATATTGATCATGGTAAACCATTTGGAAGGCTCAAACTGTTTCCTACATTCTGACAGATCCAAACCAGTGTATGAAATTCAAGGTGAACTTTGTTTGAATTAATGAACCCTCAGTTCAAAGTAACACATCCTTTTCCTGCTACCATCAAAAATATGTAGACCGCCTGGCTCAATGTGACAATGATCAGACTATCCTGGGAGGACGAAGGAAGACTGAAAACAGGACTGTACAAAACAAAAACAGTCTGTAGGATGTCAATAGACAATAAGTACAGTAGGCCATTTGGCCCTTCGAGCCAGCACCGCCATTCACTGTGATCGTGGCTGATCATCAACAATCAGTATCCCGTTTCTGCCTTCTCACCCCACCCCAGGAGAGGTAAAATTGTACAATATATAATAGAAAATATATATATATATATATTGGTAATAGCACAAAAAATAATTCAGATTTTAGAGGATTAATATTCTTTGATTTCCAGTATGCACCACACACTTCAATAATAACACAATGAATTATTTCATAAAATGTAATTGACAATAACTAGAGTTGTTCAATTACTCCAAATATGAAGGGTGGTTAATGTTGCAACTGCATTTTATATTACTTGAATGATTGTGATTACCATTCCACGTTATTGAACAATTTAAATATGTAGTAAGACCCACTTTGGGAATAGGTTCCCATTCAACATCACCCTTGGTTCTATAATTGCTCAATCTTTTCTTAATCCTATTAATTTGCAATCTCTGCCTGCATCAGCCAGCCAACTGGCTTTCATCCTATCAGGATGTTCTTTCGTTTAATTATGTATTTCTACTTTTAAACCAAGTTTCACATTTCTCTTTCAATAGTCTGCAAGTTCTACATGCAATGGTGCTAATGCTTCATTATCTATACTTTGGTCAACATGTCTGTCCATGCAGAGAGAACTGCTTGTATTCATTCCAATCCTATCCTTGGCTACAATTCCTTGCATTGTTTGAGGCACTGATATGTTGTGCATCAATCCCTCCTTGTCCCTAACTATTTCCTTGGAGCTTAACTCAATTTTACCAGTATGTCAGCTATTGATTACTTTGGACCAGCCATGCCCATCTGACAGTAATGTTTGGACAGGGTCAATCCACCTTAAAGCAAGAGAGGCTCCTGGTTCCCTCTTTATTGCCCAGTACTGCGATTCTTTCTGATATATTGTCCCTCAAATGGATCAATTCAATCTAATCTATATCCACGATTACTGGTACATGCTCCAGGCCTGTACTATAATAGGCAACAGGCCCCATCTGTCTTTCCTGGCAACTCAACCAGCTCACCTCTTCTATATCTCAAATTCTCTTGCATTCACTGCTGATACAATTTTATTCTGCTCAACAGAAAGTGTTCAATCTATTTTGAATACAGTCCTACAGATGAATAGATTGAAATGATTCAAGGGTGTTCTCAAAGTGAAGGTTGCAGCTAGTCATTCTGATTTCCAATGGGCTGCCTCAAATAATCTTCAATGTGTCACATTCGACAAAAGTTAAAATGGATGTGCAACAATCCAGTTGATCGAGACTGACATCAATTTGGTCACGCTGCATACCAACAGAACAGCCATTTGGACAAAACTCATGGTGTACATTTTCCTCAGTTCATCAACTTCTTGCAAAAGGCAAACATTTGACATACAGGATCTGAAGGAAAGTATTGTTTACTAAGTTTGCTATATCAAAATAATACTGAATGGACACTTGTTTAATTTAGTGTAGTTTAAACTAAACCAGATTGAACTGGTGTCCTTTCTGTATTTCTTACATATAGTTAACTTCATAAAC
This sequence comes from Raja brachyura, assembly GCA_963514005.1. Next base: position 32,706,806 of record OY740782.1, on the reverse strand, counting down.
TTTAAATTCCTTGTAATATTAGAAAAGTAAGAAAGGGACTGCTACGTAGGAACATAATCACAAGACTGAAATAACTGCTCAATAATCTCAAGCTTTATTCTGTAATTACATAAGTATTAGTAATATTTAGAGAATGCACATATATTAGTTTGTCAAACATGGAAGCATAGTTATTTCTCTATAAGTATTTCTTAAATATTAACAAGAAAAAAAACAGGTGAAAATTCAAATTAATTAATGATTCAGAACTTGTGGTTAGTGGCTAAAGCTATGATTTAGCAAAAGGAAAGGATGCCAGAAAGATCCAGCAATTGCTGCAGCAAGCACTTCCCTTGTCCAATACTTGCTATTGTCAGGTGTCACTTCAAGATGATCCAGCAGCTACAATATGAACTAGCTGGCACGACAGCCAGTAAAATCACAGACAGCTGGTTGGTGAAGGGGCATGTCCACTGGAAACGGGTTGAGACAGAAGAGTTGGGGTTTTGATGATTGTCAGAATGGTGGTTGATGATTTGAGAAGTGGGGGAGTGAAGATCGTAATCAGGGCATGAGATTGATGACTGCGGTCGGATAATGATTGGTAACGAGCGGAATTGATGATGATGTGACAGAATATGGATTTAACTTTGTGGGGTCCAAACTTAGCACTGTGTATTAAAACCCTAGTTAACCAGGAATGCCCAACAACAGGTATTCCTTGGACAACATGCATTAGTTTTCACAGCAACACTTGTATGGGGAAATGGGTAATAATATAATCACATAAACATTTGATATAAAAAGACAATCACATTTGGTATGCTGGTACCATTCATGCCTTGAAATACACAATACTTATCCAGAGATACTTAAAATATCCTGGAAATGGTAAAGAAGATATTTCAGGTTTGGGCTTATTGTTGTCACATGTACAGAGGCTTAGTGAAAAGCTTCAGATCAGATATACCATACATGGATACAATCAGTTCAAACTCAAGTACAATAGGTAAAATGGGAAAGGGGAAGCTTCAGAGTTTTCCAACTGAGCTGCTTTGAAATATACAGTACTACATGGCTGAACTTCTCAGCAGCATTCCATGACTAAGCCGTATCAATAAAACACAACATGCAGTCATTAATCTCAAATCCACAGGGAAATTGTAGAGATTGCAAATGAGGCCAAATTTAAGTGCACTACCTATTTGGTATAATTGCACTGCACCAAGATAACTTCACTCTAAGCACTCAGAGGACAATATACTTCTATTTATCACAACATTAATAATAAAGGACATGGAATTTAGTCATATGCCTAATAGACAATTCAAATTTGTGTGTATTATTGGTTTGGAAGATATTATCATATATATGAATAATGCCCTCTGCAAATATTTCTCTGCCTCAAATTTGGAATAATTTTAATTTGTAGATGTTATGGAGCTGGGCTTTCACATCAGTTTAAAATACATTTCTGGATATATTGCATTGAGGAAAATTACTGAAAAGTGATCTAAATAAATATTACCTGAAATCTACAGAATTTCTGAATTTGTTTATAATGATGCAAACAAGATATCATCTTAAAATGTGCAAATAATCTCACAAGTTACGTATTTTGATATCATTTAAAATCATACTAAGCAGATGCAAACAAAAAAATATTGCCAACTCTTCATAAAGACACACACACCCGCTTTCAAATTAAAAAATAAATATCAATTGGTTGCTTTTTACTTTAATCCCAGCCTACAACTTCTGAGACTATGTTTACATAATTCACAGTGCTTCCAATGCCCACTTCGGTCATTAGTGCTGTATAACTACAATTATGTGGTGAAATACCACCAGGGGCACCGCACGACTGGCAGCCTCGCCAACAGTCTGTTAGTTTTTTTGTCTTTTAAAAATGTGTTAGATGTGTGTTAAAAGTTTGTGTAAATTTTTTCCGGTTTGTTTTAGGCGAGGGGCAGGGGTCGGGGGAAACCTTTTTTTCAGTTTCTTACCTCGCCGGAAATGCGATTAATTTTCAGATTGCATTCTCCAGTTGCTCTGTGGCCTACAATAGATGGAGCTGGAGGCCTCCTCGGACTGACTTTGGACCCCACCATGGGTGGTGGACTTACATCAGAGTCAATCACTTGCCTGGGATCACTCCAACCGTGGCCTGCGGACTTTACATTGGAAACTCGCAGTCTCAGGAGAGGTCGTGGGTGTCGGGAGCTCCAATGTTCGGCCAGCCCCGATGCGGGGTTCGATCGTCCGGCGCAGGGGAGCTGACATCGTCCCGATGCAGGAGCTGATTGCCTCAACTCGGAGTGCCCGCCGCCGGCTACTGGAGTCAAGATCATCCCATCAATGGAGGGCTCGAGGCCCCCAACCGCGGGAGAGCAAAGGGAAGAGATTGAACTTTTTTTCGCCTTTCATCACAGTGAAAAATGTGGAGGAGTCACTGTGATGGATGTTTATGTTAATTTTTATGTTAACATTTGTTTTGTGCGCTCCGTTGCTTTTTATTTGTGTGACTGACTTAGCAAATTAAATTCCTCATATGTTGCAAATCATGCTTGGCAAAGGTCTCTTAATCTTTAAAAACATTTTTAGTGTGTGTTAATATTTCTGGTCGGTAGCCTTCTTCACATATCTACGTTCTCCAGAAATGCTGCCTGATCCGCGGAATTACTCCAGCACTTTGCATCTTTTTGGGGGAAAATTCATTATTGCTCCAAACCAAAACCTCAGACTACAGTATATGCCACCAGCATTGTATGTGATAAAGGCATACATGAGAAGTTAGTGAAAATATTTACAGGTCAAACATTGTTTTGAGTTTCTTTCTTACTTCCTAACAAGCTAACTACTGTAAAATCCAATGCAGGAACACAATATATTTTCTGCAACGGGATTGACCTTGTTGGCCTAGTTTTCCCATTCCTCCTCCAGAAATCACCACCCATGTTCCCTCATGCCCTCCTTGAGCTTTTCTCAATGCAGAGCCTCCATGTTGCTGCCCTGGGGTGCCCCGATGTCTAGCATGTAACTTTGTTTTTAGTTTAGTTTAGAGGTATAACGTGGAAACAGACCCTTTGGCTCATTAGGTCTGAACCGACCAGCAATCCGCACTAACACTATCCTACATACTCAGACCAATTTACGTTCTTCAAACAAACCCAATTAACCTGCAAACCTGTATATCATCGGTGCGTGAGAGGAAACCATAGCACCCGGGGAAAACCCTTGCGGTACAAACGCTGTACAGACAGCATCAGTAGCCAGGATCAATCCCCGGTCTCTGGTGCTGTAAGGTGCCAACTTTACCGCTGCACCACCGTGCAACAACTGAGTTTCAAGCAAAATAATATGGAGAATCCCCTTGAAATTACTTCAAATTGACAAAGAAGCTGAAGGCACAGCTTAATCAGCTGTAAAATTATAATTGATTGTTATAATTTTCTTTTAAGTCATAGAGTTACAGGATCAGTCATGTGTCTTGGAAATACATCCTTTGGCCCACCCTATCAAGCCAACCATCAACCACTCAATGACACTAATGCTATATTAATCCTACTTTTGTTCTGCCCACATTCTCATTAACTTCGTACAGATTTCTCCACTCGCTCATTCACAAGGATCAATTTACAACAGCCAATTAACCTACCAACCCATGTCTTTGGGATGTGCTCGGAATCTGGTGCAGCTGGAAATCCATGCAGTCACTGGGAGGATGTGCAAACTTGAACATGAACAGCACCAGAGGTCAGAGTTAAACCCAAGTCTCTGACTGCGTGAGGCTGAGGCTCTACTCGTCACACCACTGTTCTGCCCCAAATACTGAACAAAAATGGAGTAAATCATTCAAATATTATGGAGTCATAGAGAGTCCCTCAGCATGTAAACAGCACATTCAGACAAGCACATCCACATCAAACAGAAGTTACCCATCAATATCAATTCCATCCTCCAGCACTTGGCCTGTAGCCCTCTATGCTAAGGTATTTCCTGCTTATCCAGGTATCTCTCAAATGCTGTTAGCAACTCTGCTTCTATGCCTTTCCCCAACAGCGTATTCTTGGTACGCAAGGATGTTCGCCCTGATATCTCTCAAGTTTTTATTCATTGCGACTAAGAGGAAACATTTCTTGCTGTCATTACCCTATCTTTACCCTTATTATTTTATATATCTCAATCATGTCCCCTCTTAACCTCCTCCACTCCTTGGAACACATCCTCTCTAATCTATCCATATAAATAAAACATTAAATCCAGTGCAATTTACTGGTGAATAATCCATGCACCCATCCCCCATTACCCCCCCCCCCCCCCCTGCCAAGAGCTATTGCATCTTTCCTATACTGTGGTCACCAGTACTATGCATAGTCCCTGCAGCTCAAGTCTGAACAATGTTTTTGCAAGATTGGAGCATTTTAACCCTGATTATTATTCAGTGCCTCGATTAACGAAGGCCAATTAATTATTGCCTTCTTAACCCCAATATTTACCTGCACTGCCACCCTTGGACTTATATACCACATTCCTCTGCACCTCGATACTCTCCAAGACTTTGCCATTCATAGTGTTTGCCCGTGCCTCCTCAGTACTTCCAAAATGCATGACCTCACATTCAACAGTATTAATCTCCGTCTGCCATTTCTCATCCCATTTCAACAACACATAGATATCAATCTGTAGCTTAAAATGATCCTCCACATTGCCAAAACATTCACTCATCTTCATGTCATCGGCAAACATACTGATCATACAACCGGCAACTACATCATCATCATTCACATATATTATAAACACCAATGGTCCAGCATCTATCCCTGTGAAAGGTCACCAGTCATGGGCATCTAGTTGTAAATTCACCCATCTATCATCATCCTATTACCAAAATACCATATTTCCCAGCAATGAAGACGCTATTTTTCACCCTAAAATAAGGCCCGAAAATGTACCTGCTTCTTGGAGGCCGAAGGTTAGATTATTAGCAAAGAAAGATTGACTTGGCTAAGCCTCAGTACAGTGGCTGTAAAAGGACTGCACCGCTGGGGGGTGAGGAGTTCCTTCCACAGCGTGTGGGGAGTTTGGCCCTGGTCAGCATGGCTGGGCCGCCAGGGGTAACGTTGCGGGGAGCGCAGGAGCGTTGAGAAGGAGGAGGTCGGGGATCATGCCAGCAACTCACTCAGTAGCTCGGGTGGCTGTGAGCAGCCGCCGGGACCAGACAGCAGAACTGGAGCTAGACCCGGGGCTCGCGGGCGACCTGGGAACTGCAGCTAGTCCCGGGGCTCGCAGGTGACCTGGGCGCTACAGTCGGTCCCGGGGGCTTGCAGGCAACCTGGGATCTACAGCCAGTTCCGGGGCAGGCGACCTGGGAACTGCAGCTAGTCCCGGACCTCGCAAGGAAATAATGGGTTATCGGGGCTGTATGTTGTGACAGACAGACTGCCACTTTGCAAGTCATTTTAATATGACATTTATCCCATCCCCCTGGATAGGATAAATGTATAAATGAAGGCTTTGTCAACTAATTACAAATCACGCTAATTACAAATCAATAACATTAGCCTACTCCGAAACACGAAGCGCTGAGCATTGGGATCTGGACATCATGGACAACTGGCGTCAGTTCCCCGCTCACCTCTGGCAGTGCTCTCCATCTGAATACCTCTCTCCTGCCACTCGCCGGCCTTGCTCATGTATGCCGCTTCCCGCAAATCCTTAAATTTCGACTGCCGCCAGGAGCATGACATGGCCTCACTTACTGCACTGGGTGACACTGCTTGGCATTCACTGCCCACTCCATGTCTTTCAATGTAAATTTGCATGGGGACATGCTTTGGAGGTGTGTGGCGGTTATCGGTCAAGTGAGAATAACAGAGAGAATAAGAATGCTGCTGCCTAGTCAACAGACGCGCACAAAAGCAATTGGTACTAGTTTTGAAATTCTCGTTATCCCTACTTTTGACCTGGTTCGGAGATCAGACAGTGAGGAGACCAGCGGGCGATGGATAACAGGACAGCGGGCGGTGGAGCCTACTCCTGTGTCAGCGTAAGTAACCTCTATTGATCCCTTGAACTCATAGTGTCATTCAATAAGATCACAACTGAATCAACTTGTCCTGGTGTGCTCCCGTTTTTCCCACCATCTCTCCACCTGCCGTCACCCTCCACCCCCCACACATTCAGGAATGGAAGAGATCTGAAAGTCTTGGGCAAATTGAATTGTTACTTTCTTTATTTTTAATTTTATATTTTTCTTTGTGCGTGAGAAATTCTGTCCCGTTAGCCTTTTTTCAAAATTTAGCAACTCAAAGTGGGGGTGCGTCTTCGTCGCAGGTGCGTCTTCATTGCAGGGAAATACGGTAAATTTGCCAACATCCTGGATTAAACCCATCCCCTGTGTGGGACCTAGTCAAAGGCCTTACTAACATCCATGTAAATAACACCTACTGCGCTGCTGTAAATACAGCTGTAGTTACACCTTCAAAAACTGTAAAAAGAAAAATAATGTTTTAAAAGTAAAAATTAACCACAAAGTCAAAAAAAATACCCGTAAAATGGTATAAACCAAAAGAAAAAGACAATCTGCTTTATTTTCTTTTTGCTCCAATTCTTTAAGCCATTAAGATCAAAGGGATAATGGATCATGGGCAAGGAATTCTAGCGACACAGGACATAAAGACCAATGGCAGAATGGGTTGACAGATGCAGCCATCCACATCCAACTATAAATTGTAAACTTCCACATCTTGACGGCAGTTTCAATCAAAACTGCCAAAAGTAGACAACACAATCCAGCCTGTTGAGTATATTGGTTTAGATTTTTATCTGTGGCAGAAATTTTCAAAGCAAATATTCATTTACATTACTCTGTGTTATTAATTCCAAATGATGTAATTTCCTATAGCACCCTAAAAAAAAAGCACAGTTATTTAATATGCATCGCCTTCCCTGAGCAGTCTCTTATTCGTATCATCCTTATCTGAAGTACACAGCATACATTCACTGTTTGGAGGAATGATGTGGAGGTTTTGGAGCGAGTGCAGAAGAGGTTTACCAGAATGCTGCCTTGATTAAAACTTTTCGTTAGAAGAGGTTGGACGTACTTGGGATTGTTTTTTTGCTGGAGCCTTGGAAGTTGAGGGGAAACGCGAAAGTATAAAAAATTATTAGAAGCATGGATTGGCAAGATGGTTAGAACCTATTTCCAGAGTGGAAGTGTCAAAGATAGGAGGGTATAGTTTTAAGGAGGGAGGGGCAAAGTTTAAATCAGATATGCAGGGCAAGACTTGTTACACAGGTGGTGGATGCATGGAACCATTTAATAGGAACCTGATGGCCAGCTTTTTCACACAGAGGGTAGTCTGAATATGAATGAGCTGAATCATCTATCTTTCCACATTTAGATGATCAATTTGGTTTCTGAGGAACCCTATTTACTCTTTACTTATAACATCACTTTGGGTTTCCTTTATTCTAGTCTGCCAGAGCTATCTCATGCCCGTATTTTTGCCCTTCTGATTTCCTTCTTAAGTATGCTCCTTAGTACTCTAAACTCCTCCAGGGATACACTTAATCTCAGCTGCCTTTACCTGGCCCACTCCTTCTTCCTTTTCCTGACCAGAGCTTCAATTTATCTCATCATCCAGGTTCCTTACACCTACCTCCCTTGCCCTACACTCCAAAAAGGACAGAAACTGGTTGAGTAACTCAACACCTCAGGCAGCCTTTTTCACACCATCTGCCTCCTCCCCTTCCCCCCCCCCCCCACCACCATCCCCTCTCAGCTGTATCCACCTATTGCCTTCTAGGCTTTGTCCTGCCCCTCCTATCTTGCCACTCCTCTCACCCCCCACATCTCCCCAGAGATGCTACCTGACCCCCTGAGTTTCTCCAGCATTTTGTGTCTTTTTATAGTGGAAAAGAACATTTTCAGGCAGACGGGAGATGGAAATGGAGATGATTTTCTCCCACACATTGCAATCGTGTATTACTGTTTGGAAATATTGCAACACCTTTAGAACATAAAACATACGTGATAATCCACGAAGGCAAATACAATTCAATTACTACTCAGTCAAATGAAGAGAAAGTTCTATGAGGTCATCAAATGCCTATCCCACTCTCTGCAATTTAGCAATTAGCATCACAAAGATTGTAGTTCTGCAAACCATAATTTCATACCACGCACACGGTAAACACAGCCGATGATCACGATAGCTTCAAACAATGAATTCATGCTGAAACTGTCAATTATTTTCCAAGATTTCCTCAGTAAATGTTCAACTCTGTCCTATCCAATGCTTATTTGGTAAAACAAAAGAAACTCAAAAATAAATGAATACAAATTCAATTCATAAACAACGTAAAGATCGACCACTTGTTTATGTTGTGAACTGACCACAAACACTGACCACCCTCCTGTTTATTTTGTGAACTCACCACAGAGCATCCCTCTGCAATTGGATCCTCGACTTCCTCATTCACAGACCACAGTCTATTCGTATTGGTGGAAATGTGTCAGCCTCAATAACAATTAGCACGGGAGCACCTCAAGGCTGCGTGCTCATCCCCCTCAGTGCCGGACTTACCTATAAGCTAAATAAGCTATAGCTTAGGGCCACACACCCTCGGGGGCCTCATTTTTTGAAATATATTTTTATTTTATCATTTTTTACCCGAATTGTTTTAGAGAAGGGCCTCAAATTTCATACAGCTTAGGGCCTCAGCAGGTGAAAGTCCGGCCCTGAGCCCCCTGCTGTACTCACTCTATACTCATGACTGCATAGCCGGTCGCAGTGCGAACTCCATCATCAAGTTCGCTGACGACACCACCGTTGTGGGACGTCTCACTGATGGGGATGAGTCAGAGTATAGAAGAGAGATTCAGAAACTGTCTATATGGTGCCAGCACAATAACCTGGCCCTCAACACCAGCAAAACCAAGGAACTGATTGTGGACTTTGGAAGGAGTAGGATGGGGACCCACAGTCCCGTTTATATCAATGGGTCGATGGTTGAAAGGGTCAAGAGCTTCAAATTCCTGAGCCTGCATATCTCTGAAGATCTTTCCTGGTTCTAAAACACTAATGCAATTATCAATAAAGCACATCAGCGCCTCTACTTCCTGAGAAGATTACGGAGAGTCGGTTTGTCGAGAAGGACTCTCTCTAACCTCTACAGGTGCACAATAGAGAGCTTGCTGACCGGTTGCAATGTGGCTTGGTTCGGCAACTTGAGCGCCCTGGAGAGGAAAAGACTTTAAAAAGTAGTAAACACTGCCCAGTCCATCATCGGCTCTGACCTTCTTTCCATCGAGGGAATTTATCGTAGTCGCTGCCTCAAAAAGGCTGGCAGCATCATCAAGGACCCACACCATCCTGGCCACATGCTCATCTCCCTGCTACCTTCAGGTAGAAGGTACAGGAGCCTGAAGACTGCAACGACCCGCAATCTTCTCAGGAACAGCTACTTCCCCACAGCCATCAGGCTATTAAACCTGGCTCGGACAAAACTCTGATCATTAATAACCCATTATCTGTTATTTGCACTTTATCAGTTTATTTATTCATGTGTGTATGTATTTATATAATGATATATGGACAAACTGATCTGTTTTGTAGTCAATGCCTACTATGTTCTGTTGTGCTGAAGCAAAGCAAGAATTTCATTGTCCTATCAGGGACACATGACAATAAACTCACTTGAACTTGAGCTACGTCTTTGGAGATGTACAAGGATGTTGCCACAAAAAACTGCCACAAAAAACTTTTTTTGTACCGAGGATGCCAGTCCCCTTTTTTGGCGTTTGTATCAGATTTATTGTATTATTGTTTACTGTATTTTTATTTACTGTGTTGCATTAATGTGCCTGTAAAAATGCAACAAGCAAGCATTGTATTCTTCCACTCCTAGTGCACGTAACTGTTAAACACTCTCTGTAACATTAACTCAGTTTATCTCTCCACTGAAGCTACTTGACCTGCTGAACATTTCCACCATTCTCTTATGTTTCCATTCAGATATCCACCTCATACCTCTATTCATTGAGTCATAGTCATACAGCGTGGAATCAGGCCCTTTGGCCCAACTTGCCCACACTGGCCAACGTGTCCCATCTACACTAGTCCCACCTGCCACTGCATTTGGACCATATCCCTCTAAGCCTGTCCTATCAATGTACTTGTCTAATTGTTTCTTAAATGTTGCAATAGTCCCTGCCTCAACTACCTCCTCTGACAGCTTGTTTCATACACCCATTCCATAGATATTATTGCCTGTTTTGTCTGTTTCTCCTGTCCCCTTATACATCTCCCTCTCTTCTAACTTTCTCCAGACAGATTAGTCTTGATTACAAGTTTTCACCACCTGCTTTTTGATAGCACCAACAGCATGCTTCTGTTAGTCTCCACCTGAATTACAAACATGCCGACAGTTCCATCCACACCACCCTCCCACCCCATCCACAGACACGGTTTAATATACTGAGCATCTCTACTGTTTTTATTTGAGATTCCCAACATCTGCATTCTGTTGATTTACACCTACCTTTAACCATTTAATAGTTTAGAGTTTGAAGCCCAATACCTCTACTTGGATTTGAATGCTTTTAAGCACTTAATTGAGCAGAAGTTTGAGTTTCCTGCAGACAGACCAGAGAAGTCTTAGGGCCTGTCCCACTGTATGAGATAATTGAAGAGTTCTTCCGAGTTCTCCCCTGATTCGAGCTTGTGTAATGCACGTAGCGGGTACGTAGGGGCTCGTACGAGTAAAAAGTAACCAGTTTTTTCATCACGAGTATTTTTTTACTCGTGGACATTTTTCACAGAGTTAAAAAAATGTCACGAGTTTACCGGGTTTCCCGAATACCTACCGTTACTCGTACGAGCTGCGACGTGACATCCATGAGCTTCTACATACCCGCTACGTACATTACACGAGCTCGAATCAGGGGAGAACGCGGGAGAACTCTTGAATTACCTCGTACAGTGGGACAGGCCCTTTAGAACATTGAGTCTAAAAGGGACACTGTGGCCCATGGGATTTCTAAATGTTAAAGACATTTGATCTCAGTGGCTGCAGAACCAGTTCAGAGGACAGGACGCCAGGCTGCCGTGACCTTTCTGGAGTCAGAGGAGACCAGGTGTTCAGTGACATCCTGCATTGGGGTAACCCCCCTGTGGATAAGGGCGTTACAAACCACACTAAAACACAGTTTAAACTAGATTGGCAGGGGGGTGGGATCTTGTGCAGGACAGAGGCACAGGAGAGGCTAGAAGTTTATATGGAGGGTGGTGTGGACAAGGTTAAGGGACAGGATAGGCAAAAAGCCGGAGAGCGAGGAAGGAGGGTTGGTTTAAACTGCACATAGTTTATTGCAAGGGATTTGACGGGTAAGGCAGATGAGCTTGGGGCATGGATAGGTACGAGTGACTGGGACATTGTAGCCATGACTGAAACTTGGTTAAGGGACAGGCAGGACTGGCAGCTCAATGTTCAGTGGTACAGGTGCTTCAGGAGAGTCAGGGGTGAGGAAAGAAAGGAGGGGGGTTGCATTGTCGGTTAAGGTGGAAGTCACGGCAGTGTTCGGAGGTGACATTTTACGGACGGTTCGTCTAGTGAGGCCATATGGGTGGAGCGGAGGAACAAGAAAGGAATGATCGCCTCGTTGGGGGTGTACTACAGACCTCCGAATAGTCAACAGGAATAAGAAGAGAAAATGTGCCGGGAGATTGCAGACAGCTGCAGGTCAAATAAGGTTGTTGTGTTGGGGGGTTTTTAACTTTCCCAATATAGACTGGGAAAATCATAGAGTGAAGGGTTTAGGTGGGGTGCATTTCCTCAACAGTGTTCAGGAAAGTTTTTGTAAGCAGTAAGTGGAGGCCCCCACACGTGAGAGGGCAACGCAGGATCTAGTATTGGAAAATTGGGAAGGGCAATTTAATGAAGTGTGTGTGGCGGAACCTTTTGGGACCAGTGACCACAGTTCGATTAGGTTTAAGATAGTTATTGATCGGGACAGAGAGGGTCCACGTGTTAAAATGCTCAACTGGGGTAAGGCCAACTTTGAGGGGATGAGAGAAGGTCTCGCTCAAGTTGACTGGAGCGATTTGAGGTTATTTGAGGGGAAAGGAACATCGGCCAAGTGGGATGTTTTTAAAAGTGTGCTGAAGAAAGCTCAGGATGTGTACATACATCCCCGTTAGAGTGAAAGGTAAAGCAGGCAAATGTAAGGAAGCTTGGCTGACAAGGGATATAGAGGCATTGGTTAAGCATAAAAAGGACGCATGGGGCAGGTATAGACAGCTGAGATCAATGACTGGGGAGGCACTGGCTTCTACCCCATCCTAACTTTGCTGTATCCACCTATTGCCTTCTAGTTGTCTGTTAGTTGTCTGTGTGTGATGTGTCTGGGAGGAAAGGAGAGAAGGGAGGGAGAGAGGGGAGGACGGAGAGAAGGGAGGAAGTAGAGAAAGATGGGAGGGAGGGAAGGAGAGAAAGGAGGGAAGGAGAGAAGGGAAAAGAGAGAGAGGAAGGAGGGAGGGAAGGAGTGGAGGGAAGAAGGGGAGAGAGGGAGGGAAGGGAAGGAGAGAAGGGAGGGAGTGGGCCGGTGTCGTGAGTGGATGCCGGGGTCTCGAGCCGAGAGTAGATTACTCCAGCGTGGGGCCCAATTGGGAGCTCTCGGTGGCCCAGAGCCTCCGAATCGGCCGCTACAAATCAACGAATCAACCTACCAGTCTGCGCCGCCGCTGCTGAAGCTAGCTAACGTGGAGAGCGAGGTAGCGTCAATTACGTGAGCCTACGTAATTGACGCTCGCTCTTCGTCCATTGGGCTCAAGACATGCCCCCTTGTGAGGCAGACATGATCGCTGCCTCCCCTGGTGGTTTTTTATTGCAGTTTTATGAAGAGATCAGTGAGCCTAAATTTAATATATTTATATGTGAAATAAGCTACCTGGGCTATGGAAGGTAGGGACATGTAATGAAGGGATCTACAAACATTACATTGGTGACATACATAGAGATAGTAACAGGCACACGCTTATTGTCCGCGCTCCATGAGGTTTCTGAGGGGTTGTGAAATCAGAGGGGAGGCTCAGCTCGTCGCTGCCTCACATCTCATCTCTCCCTGTATTTGCAACGGAGCTGCGAATATTAGGCGATTTTGACTACAAAAAATGATTAGGTTCATATAGACATGACATTTATAACACAGATGAGTGGAAAAATCTTTATATTTATTTTATTATTCTTATTATTCTTTACTTTTCTTAACAGCTATTTTCACTGGGAGTATGACAGGTGAGGCTCTGCCTCCCTTGACCGCACGTCCCTGGTATTTACCGAGGAGAAAGACCGTAGGACGGAGGAACTTGGACCAGTCACTGGAAGTCTCATGAGAGCAGTCAGGGTTACCATTGAGGAATTACTAAAGGTACTGTCGTGTTTGAAGGTAGACAAATCTCCGGGGCCTGATCAGATATATCCGAGGACATTGCAGGAAATTAGAACGGAAATTGCGGGAGCCCTGGTTGAAATTTATGAGTCGTCCTTAAATACAGGAGAGGTGCCGGAGGATTGGAGGGTGGCAAATGTTGTGCCTATTTTCAAGAAGGGCTGCAGTGAAAATGCTGAGAACTATGGGCCGGTGAGCTTAACATCTGTAGTTGGTAAGTTACTGGAGAGTACGCTGAGAGATAGGATATACAGGCATTTGATTGGGCAAGGGCTGATTAGGGACAGTCAGCATGGTTTTGTACGTGGGAGGTGTTGTCTCACAAATTTGATCGATTTTTTTGAAGATGTGACCAAAAAAGTTGATGAAGGCAGAGATGTAGATGTTGTGTACATGGAGTTCAGTAAGGCATTCAACAAGGTTCCGCATGGTAGGCTACTCTGGAAGGTTAGATCGCATGGGATCCAAGAAGAGAAAGCTGAATGGATAGCAACTTGGATCCATAGAAGGAAGCAGAGGGTAATGGTGGAAGGTTGCTTCTCAGACTGGATGCCTGTGACTAGTGGTGTGCCACAGGGTTCGGTGCGGGGCCCATTACTATTTGTCATCTACATCAATGATTTGGATGAGAACATACAGGGCAAGATTTGCAAGTTTGCTGATGATACAAAAGTTACTGGTTTTGCAGATGGTGACAATATTTGTGGATGATTGCAGCAGGATCTGGATTGATCGGCCCGGTGGGCAGAGGAATGGTTGATGGAATTTAATACAGAGTAGTGTGAGGTGTTGCATTTTTGGATGTCGAACAAGGGCCAGACCTACACAGTAAATGTTAGGTCTCTGGCTAGTGTTGTAGAGCAGAGGGATCTAGCAGTACAAGTGCATGGTTCCATCAAGGTCGAGTGGTAGGTACATAAGGTGGTCAAAAAAGCTTTTGGTACTTTGGCCTCCATCAGTCAGAGTATTGAGTATCAACGTTGGGAGGTCATGTTGCATTTGTACAAGATGTTGGTGAGACCACATTTAGAATATTGAGTTCAGTTCTGGGCACCATGTTAAAGGAAAGATATTATCAAGCTTGAAAGGATTCAGAAAAGATTTACGAGGATGTTGCCAGGAGTAGAGGGTGTGAGCTGTAGGGAGAGGTCGAGTAGGCTGGGTCTCTATTCCATGGAGCATAGGAGGACGAGGGGAGATCTTATTGAGGTAAACAAAATCATGAGAGGAATATATCAGGTATATGCCAGAGTCTTTTACCCAGAGTAGGGAAATCGAGGACCAGAGGACATACAGTTGGTTCAAGGTGAAGGGGAAAAGATTTAATAGGAATCCGAGAGCTAACGTTTTCACACAGAGGGTGGTGGATGTATGGAACAAGCTGCCAGAGGAGGTAGTTGAGGCTGGGACTATCGATCGTTTAAGAAATAGTTGGACAGGTACATGGATAGGACAGATTTGGAGGGTTTTGGACCAAGTGCTGGCAAGTGGGATTAGGGCAGCCGGGACATTGTTGGCCGGTGTGGATGAGTTGGGCCGAAGGACCTGTTTCCACATTGTATTAATCTATGACTATGATAGAGCACAGTCTAAAAGCAGGTAAATTGCAAGCTTTTGCAAGCTGGATCAGTGGAGATCCAGCTATAATACTCTTCCATAGAAAACAATCGCAACAGTTTTTGCAACCTCTTATGTTATGTTCCTGATATGCAGCATTAGGTACATAGCTTCTCTTTCCTTGCAAGAACTATTCTTTTGTTCCTGTGATTATATTATATGAACTATACACAGTACTCTGCTTTCAGTACACGTAGCAAAGCACACAGCAATGTATTTATTTTTTTAATTTAATCATCTGACAGTAACTGTCATCTTATTTGTCTCCCATTGGCAAAATGTAATTACTCACCAAAATCTGCCAGTTTCAGTTCTCCAGTATCACTGATCAGCAGGTTCTGGGGCTTTAAGTCTCGGTGCAAGATGTATTGCTGATGAATGTAGGAGAGACCCCGCAGCAGCTGAAACAGAAAGAGCTAAAAGACAAGAAAAGGATACTTAGCAATAAGGCACAAAATGTCAAGATCATCATAAATCTTCATCATTCAATTGAACAATGATAAATAATCAAAAATATTGATGTCAAATGTTTAAAGTCAAATCACTTCATAGCAGTTGATGTAGTTATCGTACGTTAAACAAAAATGATTCCATTAAACATTCAGTTTTATTCTTTTTTTCTTCATTTGACATGTGTGCTGACTGATCATCTCCCTGGATTACTCTAAAGGGCCTGTCCCACTGACGCGACCTTTCAGCGACTGTCTTCGACCTTCAAGCTCGAGGGCACTTGCCTGATCGACCGTCAGCGAAGAAACCGTGAGCTGGATTGACCGACCACGCACACACACATCGCAAAGGTGGGGGCCAGGGAAAACGGGGGTGCGCTGTCTTATATTCACTCCCGCGATGAACAGGAAGGTAAAAGACGGCTGAACAGTGTACGGTAAGCCCTTTGGAGAGCGGGGGGGGGGGGGGGGGGGGGGGAAGAAGGGGATAGAAGGGGAGAGAAGGGGAGGGAAGGGGGGGGAGGGAGAAGTAGTGGAGACACTTTTAAGAAGCCAAACAACTTACAATAAAGTTTAGTGGGCATTTTACATTACCGGTCGGATTTCCTTGGTCCTGAAAACTCCAATGATCCAATTAAAATGCCTGATCAGAGAAGGACATTGCCTAAGGCTGCCCTAGACTGCCTATAACTACATAGCTACCCTACTCCACTGCACGACAAGTTCAAAAGAACCATGCCGACCAATTTCTACTTGCGTAAAAAAATTCAAATCCTCGAGGCCGCAGTGTGCGGGAACTTCCCTTGAGCATGAAGGAGAGTTCCAGTGACCCCATAGGACCCCTTAGGCCCACGTATCGACTGTGCTGCGAGTGAGAGTCGAGGGCAAACTCGTCTAAACTTGCAGATTAGGTCGCCGCAGTGGGACAGCCCCTTAAGAGTGAACTTTTATTGTGAGTAGCCAACAGACTGTATGATTAAACAAAGAGCATGCAGGAACATGTCCAATTCTCATAGTTCATATAACTTACAACATAAAACAGTACAACACAGGAATAGCCCATTGGCCAACAATGTATGCACCAAACATATTAAACTGATCTCCTCTACCTGAAGGGATATGCAGGGAATGGAGTAATCCATATCCTCCATTCCCTGCATATCCATGTGCCTATCTAAAAACCTCTTAAATGCCACTATCATATCTGTCTTCACCACAGTATGGTGACGCAGCGGTAGAGTTGCTGCCTTACAGCGCCAGAGACCCGGGTTCGATCCTGACCTATGCGTGCTGTCTGTACGGAGTCTGTACGTTCTCCCTCTGATCTGCATGGGTTTTCTCCGGGTGCATCGGTCTCCTCCCAGACTCCAAAGACGTACAGGTTTGTAAGTTAATTGGCTTCTCTAAATTGTAAATTTTTCCTTGTGCGTGTGAAGGATAGTGTGGGGCGATTATTGGTCAGCATGGTTTCCACTCTAAATTAAACTAAACTAAAGACTCCGGGCGTACGTTCATGGCCTCTATTCCCTCAAAAGGAAATTGCATTGTTTTCCCATAATTCTCAAATCAAAAACAGTTAAATGCTGTCTGTCCTGGAGATGCTGTCAAACCTGCTGAGTTACTCCAGCTTTTTGTGTCTGTCTTTGGTTTAAACCAGTATCTGCAGTTCCTTCCTACACAAAATTAAATGCTTGCTTCTTTCAAAATGGGTCCCTTTCTTTCTTCGGGGTATTTATATCTTTTACTTACCATCTAGTTAATCATGATGATTGCCATGTGAACTAAATGGCAAAAAGGGGATCACTTTGGCAAGGAAAATGCTTTTGCTTTCTTATTTGCCTATTAATCTTTTGTTAAAAATTATGTTATTATTCCACAAATTCCAGAACATTGCTGGACACATTTCAGTATTTTAAGAGGAGCGAATTGTAAAGAATACAAATAATTTGGCAAACTGTAGGAAATGTCTTCATCAGATTTGGTTCAGTTTGTAATACATTTTGTGCTTTCGAGAGACAAATTTAAGTGGTTGTTATACTGATGTCTGAAATGTTGCAGCCACAAATAATCAGACAGATTACATACAGCATTGTAGTTCATCCAGCATGTAATTTGAAACAGTTCGAATAAATTTGAAAATTCCTTTCCAACCACATGAAAGACAATGATTTATATTAAAACATCACCATGCTCTAAATAAATCATGGAAACACAAACTGCTTCTCCAAACTTCAGCTGGTCACACAAAAGCCCATTCTTGTGGCTAATCTTTAACAGATCTGTTTCAATACTAAAGAAAGTAAAGGGCCTGTCCCACTAGGGCGACCTTATTGGCGAGTTTAGGAGACTGCGCTCGCCACAAGCTCACAGCATGGTCGACACGTGGTCGCAGGTAGTCTTTGGTAAGTCTTCTTCATGGTCGAGAGGAGTTGCAGCATACTGGTTACTACTCGCAGCTCAGTTTGGTCGCAGAAACATTTTCAACATGCAAGGAAAAAATCGATATTTTTTTAGTCGTAGGTTTAATCAAAGTAGGTCGAAGTAGGTCGGCATGTTATCGTAGGTTATCGTAGGTAATCGAAGGTAGTCGAGATAGTCGTAGATAGTATTAGGTTCGTAAAGATTTTTTTTAATTTAATGTCGAGCGAATTTGCAAGTGCGGAATGAAAATACTTTTGTAAAAGTTATATCAATACTTATGTTGTAGATTAGCTTCAGTGTTTCAGGGTAAAGTGGAAATAATGAACCCCAAACCTTCACGTCGCTGTTAGGCTTTTTTAAAATGTCTAAATAGTTTTAAAATGTTTTTTAGCCTAAAAGGTCAAAGTTGCATTGACATGGAGATTTTAACAGACTGAATATCCTAGCGAACGGTAGGGAACACTTGCCAAATCAAATTTGATACCAAGCCAATACAAGAATGCATTTGGCCCGATGGCCAAAAGTTGTGTCAACCATCTTTTAGGAGAGTTCTTCAAGTGAAAGAGTTGAAGTGAATTAGGGATGAACTTCAGGAGCACAGGGACTCGGCAGATGAAATCCCGTGCTGATTAAAATCAGGATGTACAAGAGACCAGAACTGAAAGATGGGTTATTTTGTGCCTTTTGTGTCACTTTAAAGACTGGAAGGGCTTGTCAGGCAAAACATTTTACTGACGAAGGGTCTCGTCCCGAGCCGTCACCTATTATTTTTCTCCAGAGATGCTGCCTCACCCGCTGAGTTACTCCAGCATTTTGTGTCTATCTTCAAAGTATTTTAAATTGTAATTGCTGTTCCAATGCAATTGCGATAACTTCCATAAATAAGAATGCAATCTATGTAACATCTTTTGCGCTTTAATGGTGCTGCATATCCATTTTATGCCCACCTATTCATTTCTTCCGTTCATTTTCTCTCTAATCAATATAGTAAGTAAGTATTCGCTATTTTATTCCACTTAATCACCAGTCCATCGCCGATAAAATGACCAAGCTGTATATTAACGGGGAAATGTCAGTCACTGCATTAACAAGCAGCAAAAGAAGAACAACAAAGGCGTGTATTTGCTTAGCTTGTTTCAAGGGTTCCGGGTGCATTCCAAACAATTAAGTAATTTGGTGGCCTTGTTAATAATGGAGGAAACGCCATTTGTTCGCAACAATGTCAAACAAAAATGGTGTGTCATTTTAATGATGAATTAAGGACCAATATGTCTTGAAGTCTCAGTTTAATCTCCTATTTCAAAGACTAGATTCACCCCAGGTGTTTGGTCAAGCTTTGAATTCGCACCAACTCGAGGTGGTAATGACACAAATTGACCCATAAAACGTAGGATCAGAATTGGACCATTCGCCCCATCGAGTCGGCCCGCCATTCAATCATAGCTGATCTATTTTTTCCCCCTCAATCACATTCACCTGTCTTCTCCCCATAACCTTTGACGCCCATTCTAAGCAAGAAGCTACAGCTGACTGCCTCAAACGTATTAATGAGGGCGAAAGAAGCAGGGGAGCATCCTGCGTGCCGTGCCAACCTTTGTGGTTTGAATCAACCTGATAGCGTATCCTGGATAGTAACGGCTGGTCTGGGCGGGCATCACCTTGTCCAGGTATAAGATTGGCCTGGGTTGATCTTTACAGGTAGCAGTGTGGCCACGTGAAACGACCCGTGTTACTGTCCCCCTGACTACACACTGCACACACACAGACTCTGCCAAGCATTTGCCAAATTCCTGCAACTTGGAGCAAACTCTCTCCGTGCCCAGGTACAGTTCAACCAATTACCAGATAATTAGTTAAAAATACCATGTTCGTCACTAAAATAGTTATTTTAGTTGGAACTCTCGATGGAGCAAACAATTATTCGATTCGTCCTACGGAAGCAAATCGGAAAGTTTCGGAACATTTTTTAAAACTGCATTTCATTTCCACGTTTTATTTTTCATTTTATATTTAAAGGTCTTGAACTTGAGTCAGTGTTGGTATTTTGCGATTTAGTACAAATAATATTTAATAGATTTAAGGTGCAAATACACCTCTTGAAATAGTGTGTATGTTAAGCTTAATTTATGGATATTGGAAGCATCGGTCTTTTTTGTTAACTTCTGGCTAATGAAATAACTTGTTGGTAGACACAAAATGCTGGAGGAACTCAACAGGTCTGGCAGCATCTGTGGAGAGAAGGAATGGGTGACTTGTTGGAATCGGCTAACACCGCATTCACTCAATGTTCATTCACAGCTTTTTTTGATCAAATGCAAGTTTGATTAAATCCTGCAAGCCATTTTATAGTGAAATAAACACGGTAAACATTACGTCATTTTTTCAGGTAATCATTTGAGCTGTAGTCAGTCAAAGCTTGTCGTAGTTTGTTTTCAGTGTAGTTGTCTGAAGTCGAAGGTGGTCGTCTTCAAGTGCCTGTCCCACTGACACGACTTTCCAGCAACTGTCTTCGACCTACAAGCTCGGGGGCACTCGCCTGAAAAACTGCGAGCTGGATCGACCGTTAGCGGTGAAACTGCGATCTGGATCAACCAGCAGCACACACACATACACATCGCAAAGGCGGGGGCCAGGGAAAGCGGGGGCACTGTCTGAAATTCACACAGTGCAAAGCCAAGGTGATACCCGCGATGAACAGGAAGGTAAAAGACGGCTGGCAGTGTACGGTAAGTCCTTTAACAGAATGGGGAGTGGGAAGAGAAGGGTGGGAAGAGAAAGGGGGGGAGAAGGGGGGGGGGGGGAGAAGTGCGTGGGGGGGGGGGAGAAGAGGGAGGTGGGGAAGGGGTGGAGACACTTTTAAGAAGCCAGACAACTTTGAATAAAGTTTAGCGGACATTTAACAATACCAGTCGGTTTTCCTTGGTTCTGAAAACTCGTGCTTACGTTTTTTCCCCCCAATGTGCCAATGCCCGGTCAGCAATGTGCCTACGGCTACCTCAACTACCTATAACTACATGGCGACCGCACTACAAGTTCAAAAGAACCATGCCGACCAATCTTTACTCGCGGAAAATTTATCAGCATATTAAAAAAAATTCTCAACCAAACTGAGGCCGCGAGTATGCGGGAACTTCTCTCGAGCATGAAGGCGGGTTAAGGGGCTGTCCCACTGCGGCGACCTAATTGGCGAGTTTAGAAGAGATTGAAAAAATGTCATGTTGAAGACCTCCTTCCACTATGTAGAAGGCCTCCTTCGATCTCCTTCGACTACGTTGAAGGCTAGCTTCGACTAGCTACCACTAGCTTCGGAAAAATAGTGGGGTGTGAAGACGACCTCCTTCGATCTCTTTTCGACCTCCTTCGACCTCCCTTCAACGATGATGAAGAATATCTATGATTACCTTCGACTACCTTTGATCACCTTCGACCACCCTCGATTACCTACGAATAACATGTCGAACTACTACGACTAAACCTATGAGTAAACAAAAAATTGTTTTTTTCATGGCAACCTTTTTTTACTCGCAGGCATTTTTCAACATGTTGAAAAATACCCTGCCACCTAGCTGAGGCCTCGAGTACGCGGGGACTACTCTCGAGCATGAAGGAGAGTTACAAATACCTCCTGGGACCTCGTGTCAACCATGCTGCGAGTATGAGTCAAGGGCAAACTCGCCAGAACTCGCGGATTAGGTCACCGCAGTGGGACAACCCCTATACAGTGACCTCCTAGGACCATGTGTCGACCATGCTGTGAGTTTGTGGCCAGCGCAAACTCTTCTAAACTCGCAAATTAGGTCGCCACAGTGGGACAGGCCCTTCAGTCTCCACTATTGGGTGTCCAATGTTCCCGAGAGCATCAGCAATTAAGTCGTAAATAGTTTGAGCTAGTCTTCTACATAGTCGAAGGAGGTTGTAGGAGGTCTTCTACATAGTCGTAGGAGGTCTTCTACATAGTCCTAGGAGGTCGTGGGAGGCCTTCCGCATAGTCGAAGGATGCCAACTTTTTGGCGATTGAACAAGACCATGACAGTCTCCTAAACTCACCAATAAGGTCGCCATAGTGGGAAAGACCCTTTAGAATGAAATTAAATATTACACCCAATTAACTTTATCAAATATGGTACACAGCAGCTCGTGCTAGTATGGACATATCACAATTGCAAGCCTAGAAACACAAGGACACCAGGAAGGCTAACTTTTCAAAACTACAAATATTGAGAACGCAATTGCATTTGAAAAGCACTCAATTATATTATGGGTAGACAAAAATGCTGGAGAAACTCAGCGAGTGAGACAGCATCTATGGAGCGAAGGAAATAGGCGACGTTTCGGGTCGAGACCCTTCGTCAGATGAAGGGATACAGGGTTGCAAACAGTGGAACAACTGACTAGGCTGAGGGAGGGAGGAGAGGGAAAGAATGCAGAGGTTACTTGAAGTTAGAGAAACAATATTTATCTGCTGGATTTGCAGACAAGACTATCAACCACTTGTGAAAGATCGCTCCAGATTTCCATCGCATTAACTGTTGCATCACACAGCCCTTTTTGGCCACCAGAACACGAACTTGTTCCATGCCGTTCCATCTACTCATGGAAAATAACTTTTAAAATATTTTCAACTCGGCATTCCATTGTAATTCGTTGTTTATAAACCGACTGCCAATTTTCCGACGTAAAAAAATAATCACCGTTCAAAAGTGCTCAATCAGTGCTCAATCTTTTTGATGTCTTGAGGTTGTGACCAACAAAAAAGAAATACAAATCTTTAATAGACACAAAAAGCTGGAGTAACTCAGTGGGACAGGCAGTATCTCTGGAGAGCAGGAATGGGTGACGTTTCGGGTCGGACCCTTCTTCAGTCTGAACGTTAGTGATCTTCGTATTCATCAGTCGGAAGAAGGGTCTCGACCCGAAACATCCTTCTCTCCAGAGATGCTGCCTGTCCTGCTGAGATACTCCAGCTTTTTGTGTCTATCTTTGGTTTAAACCAACATCTGCAGTTCTTTCCTACACAAATGCAAGCCTTTTATGCCCTATGCCCCCCCCCCTCCCCCCACCCCCTCCTCATTCTCAGGCATGAGACAGGAAAAAAATGAAAAAAGCAGATAGATTTGGGTCCAGAATGCCCCCAGGAGGGTTCCAAGGTGACGGGGTAAAAGGGGGCAGTGCCTCCTTTATGCAGAATTTTTTTGATAATTGTACATTGAAATGACATTGTTTTCTTGCATGTTTACCCTTAATTTATACTGTCATTTTTGTAATTGTACCTTAAAATAACACATTTGACTTGCTTGTCACTTCTTAATTTACACTGAAAATTTGTGACAATCATACCTTAAAATGACACCAACTCCTTGCTTGTTTACACTCAAGTCATATTGAAAGCATTTTATATCACACGAGAATGATGATCCAACTACTTCAAAGATGATCATATTGTACTACATAGCTACTCAGTCAAATTAATTACAGTGGACAAAATATTAGACATTATTTGAAAATAACAGTTCCCAAAATTTAAATAAATTTAAATAAATTTTATTTTTTTTAAATCTTTGTTCAAATTATCTTAAAAAAAGAAAAATAGGCTAAATTATTTTATCTTCTTTTGATTGCTGGACATTTTCTGATGCCAGAATTTCTAAAGCCAGTGATTATTAAGGAATGACTCAATAACGAGTCCAAGTTGGAAATGCATTGTATTGCGCGGCCAGAAGGCATCCGGAAGGGCCGCGGCTGTGGACTGGGAACGTGGCCAGAGACCTTTATCGAGGCGCCATGGTCTCGATGTTTCACATAGAACCCCGGCCAAGGCCTCGCGGGTTGAAGCCCGGGTCGGACGAAGCGGCCAACGGTGCCCGTGACTGGAGCCCGAGTCAGCACCATGGAGGCATGAAGTGGGGCGTCACAGCGGTGAGGCAGTGGCAGCGGTGAAGCCAAGCGACGATGGGGCCTCGGCGGCAAAGCCTTGCGGCGGCGGCAATGCCTTACCGAATTTCAAAATCCACGGGAATCCGCGGATCCACGGAGAAATCTCATGCCTGCACTCTATTGTCACCCCTCCAATGCACATAATTTCTTATTCCATGCCCAAAAAGTCAGCTGGGAGAGGAATCTGCAAAGGTTAAGAGATACTAAGATCACAAACGTTTGTACCCGTTACCTTGACAACACAAACTACCAATTTATCCATGCTAGTTTAGAAATAGAGATAACTGTTTCTCGAGACTAATATACAGTTGCTCAGTAACAAACACATTTAAATATCAAGATCCTTATCCTTATTTACTGATGCCCTCCTATTATGCAGGTGCAGAGATAATGGCAGAAAAGCTTTATTGCTAAATCGTCCAAGCTGTATACAAAAGAATCTCCAAAAAGGTTTATCCCATACAAACATAAAAATGTATAACTGCTAATTTAAAGTGACTGATTTAGTCATTACAGTAATTAGCATTCAGCCTGAGGAATATTTGCAGTTACTTTGTTACCCACTTCATCCTGTTATAGAGTCAGGACAGATGGTTACCAGCGGCGGATAAACAAGTGGGTGTGCATGCAGGAGATGATGCAGCTGCTGAAGGTATTTGCAATACCATCATCCATCCTAACCAGATTTATTGGGTATTGCCTTCAAATTCACTGGTAATGCATTGCAATAACAATACTTGACATGGATACTATTTTAATTGTACTTTACAGGCAAGTGTTCACTCTTTTCCAAAACATATTAGAAATGTAACAAAGGAATAAATAAAAATCAATTAGATGCTGGTTTACAAAAAAAGACGCAAAATGCTGGATTAACTCAGCATCTCTGGAGGACGTGGAAAGGTGACATTTCAGGTCAGGATTCTTCACCAGAAGGGAACCTTCTGAGGAAGGTTCTCAACCCAAAACATCACCTATCCATGTTCTCCAGAGATGCTGCCTGACCTGTTGAGTTACTCTATCACTCTGTGTCTTTTTTCAGAATAAATTATTACCTTAGCAAGGGACATCTTTGAATTGGTAAATTGATTGATTTGTGTAAATTTGAACAAAATGTATCATAAATCACTTAAGGTGGATATTTTTGTATTCATGGTCATCTTTGCATGCAAGAGTGTAAGTAATTGTAACACCTTGGAAGCTAAATGTGCCCAATACATCCAGTAGCATTGGACACCAGGCCAACTGGAAACCCTTTCTGGTCATTGCACAAGAAACCTTATTTCAATGATTTTTAATTTAGTTTATTGTCACATGAAAGGCTTTTGTTGCATGCTAACCAGTCAACAGAAACATAGAAAATAGTTGCTGGAGTAGGCCGTTCGGCCCTTTGAGCCAGCACCATCATTCATGGCTGATCATCCAGAATCAGTACCCGTTCCTGCTTTCTCCCCATATCCCATAATTCCATTAGCCCTTAGAGATGTATCCAACTCTCTAGTGAATACATCCAGTGTTCTCCAAGCCCTTCTGTGGCAGAGAATTCCACAGATTCACAACTAACTGTGTAAAAATGTTTTTCCTCATCTGTCCTAAATGGCCTACCCCTTATTCTTAAACTGTGACCCCTGGTTCTGGACTCCCCCAACATCGGGAACATTTTTCCTGCATCTAGCCTGTCCAATCCCTTAAGAATTTTATATGTTTCTATAAGATCCCCTCTCATCCTTCCAAATTCCAGTGAACATAAGCCCAGTCGATCCATTCTTTCATCATATGTCATTTTTGCCATCCCGGGAATGAAACTGGTGAACCTACACTGCACTCCCTCAATAGCAAGAATGTCCTTCCCCAAACTAGGAGACCAAAACTGTACATTATACTCCAGGTGTGGTCTCACCAGGGCCCTGTACAACTGCAGTAGGACCTCCTTGCTCCTAATCTCAAATCATCTCGCTATGAAGGCCAACATGCCATTTGCTTTATTCACTGTCTGCTGCACTGTCACTGTCTACTTACTTTCAGTGGCTGATGTACAAGGACACCCAGGTCTTTTTGCACCTCCCCTTTTCCTAATCTGACACCATTCAGATAATAATCTCCCTTCTTGTTCTTGCCACCAAAGTGGGACAACCTCACATTTATCCATATTACACTGCACCTGACATGCATCTGCTCACTCGCCCAACCTATCCAAATCACCCTTCAACCTCATAGCATCCTCCTCGCAGCTCACACTGCCACCAAGTTTTGTGTCATCCGCAAACTTGGAGATGTTACATTTAATTCCTTTGTCTAAATCGTTAATATATATTGCAAATAACTGGGGTCTCAGCACAGAGCTTTGCGGCACCCCACTAATCACTGCAATACAATTGGGCCATCTACAGATACATGATAAAGGGAATAACGTAAATAACTTGGTGCAAGATAAAGTCCAGTAAAGACCAATCAAAGAATATCCAAGGGCCTCTAATGAGGTAGATAGTAGCTCAGTGCTGCTCTCTAGTTGTTGTTAGAATGATTTAGTTGCCTGATAACAATTGTCCCTGAATCTGGAGGTGTGCGTTTTCATACTTCTGTACCTTTTGCCTGATGGGAGAGGGGAGAAGAGGGAGCGACTCTTCCTTGATCATGTTAGTGGCCTTGCCGAGGCAGCATGAGGTATAAATGGAGTCAATGGAAGGGAGGTTGGTTTGTGTGACGGTCTGGGCTGCATGACATATAAAGTCTCCAACCCCTTCTTCGGCCCTAATTTTTCTCACATACAACAGACCGCCATTTGCCCAAGGCACAAATGTTTCAGACCTTTACTAAAGTAAAAAGGAAAACAAAATCATTTATGCTTTATTCATTCTATAAGAGTGCTTAGAAAAACTCAACATGTCAGGCACTACCAGTGGAAAAGACAGGTATTGTTTGCCCCAGACTTGACCCATTAACTGTTTTCGTTTGCACAGACACTGAGTATCCTGCTGAGTGTTCCCAGCTTTTTCCATTTTATTTCAGGTTTCCACCCATTTTCGCAGTTTCTTTCATTTCCATAAAACGGTTTATTTTCCCTTGCTAAAAAAAAGATCAAAAGCCTCGAGGAAATGGTATTTAGAAAGTAAATTTGTACATGTTTGTACACCTCATTGAAAAACTCATTTGAATTATTAAAATGTATTGATTAAAAAGTAGTGAATCGACATCTCTAGCTTCAATGGTCCAAGAGTTGGTAAACTACATTAGTGCACTGATTAGGGTTGAATGATAAAAATACCCAGCAGACCAGGCACCATCTAAGCAGAGACAAACAGGGCTAGTATTGAAAGTTGATAGGTGAGAAATCAATCTATTTTACAATGCAGGGGGCATGGACAGAACAAAAGGAATGTCAATGGTGGTTTGGAGTCTGTTAGACATGGAATGACGCAATAGAGTTATGGCAGCTTAAAGAAGATGGTAGTGACTTGGTAACAGCAGCTATTCTGTCTGGAGAAGGTGTGAACAGAAGGAGAGCATGAGAACAGAGAGGGGTAAAGAAAACGAGGTTGGAACTGTTCGTTGGAGAACACATTGGGTTCTGGAAATACGAAACAAAAGAATGCTGGAGGTCAGGCTGGTCAGCAGGTCAGGCAGCATCTGTGGAATGAGAACAACTAATTTCCAGTTACAGATGGATTAGCTTTGACCAGAGCAGTCCAGTTTTAATCATGGAGTTGTACAGCAAAGAAATGGGCCTTTTTACCCACCAATCTTTTCACCCATCAACATTATCCCACTTCCCCACATTAGACACATTTTCTTTTACACCTTGCTTACCTAAATGCCTATCTAGATGTCTCTTAAACACAATTATTGCATTTGATTACACCTCTTCCTCTGGCAACAAGTTCCAGATATCAATCACTGTCTATAAATAAAACTGGCCCCTCAACTGGCACCTGCTTCTCACCTAAAACTTATGCTCTCTCATTTTTGATACTCCCACCATGAGAAAAAATGATGCTGACCAACTATCCTAAGTGAAAAATACTCAAAAGGCTTGTTATCTATAGAAACAAAGAACTGTAGATGCTGGTTTACAAAAAAACACTCCAAGTGCTCTAGTAACTCAATGGGTCAGTCAGCATCTCTGGAGAACATGGGTAGGTGGCATTTTGGGTCGGGACGATTCTTCAGACTCAGATGTATGATGCTTTTCTATTGTTATTGAAGTCAGTGTCAAGTTATGAAGGTTCCAATGTGCCTGACTGGAAGACTGTTCCTTGAATTGGATTGGGCTTATTTGGAACTGTGTAAGATGCCAAGGACAGACATCAGTGTTGGACCGGGGTAGAAAATTAAAGTTGACAGGCAATTGAAAGATCTAGTCTCACTCTTTGGCCTTTTACACTGTTCAAGCAAAGCCCAATTTTATTTCAAATTTCCAGCAAATGTGTTGCTTTATCCTCATTAATCTCCTTTTATTTACAATTCTCCCAGAAAGATTAACTGTGATAAATAAGCATTCACCGTTCTCCCTCTGCCAGGCCAATTACCTTTTGTGTCATTCAGTGTCCCCTGGTCCCATTCTCACTGTTCTGCATTCACAGAATACACTCAACCTCCTCAGCAACAGAACACAATCAGTACGAATTGGCAGCAACATTTCCAACTTGATACCATCAGCACAGGAGCACCTCAAGCCTGTGTGCTCAGCCCCCTGCTCCACTCACCCTATACCCATGACTGCATAGCCAGACACAGTTCCAGCTCCATTTTCAAATTTGCCAACAACACCACCATTATCGGATAAGTTACAGATGATGACGAGTCAGAGTATAAGAAGGAGATTGAACAAATGACCGAACGGTGCCCGAACAACAACCTTGCTGTCAATGTCAGTAAAACCACAAACTGATTGTTGACTTTAGGAGTGGAAGTCCCAGGATCCACAAACCTGTCTTTATCGATGGGACAACGGTGGAGAACGTCAAAAACTACAAATTCATGGATGTGCCTATCTCTGAAGATCTGTCCTGGACCCAGCGCACTGATGCAATCATAGAGGAACCCCATCAACACTACAACTTCCTGAGAAGTTTGAGGAGATGTGGTATGTAATTGAATACTTTCTTGAACTTCTACACGTGTCTTGTAGAGGGCATATTGACTAGTTGCATTACAGCCTAGCTCGGCAACTCAAATGTCCAGGAACAATGAGAATTGCAATAAAAGGAGAGAACACTGCCCAGTCATCACAAGTACTGACCTCCCCACCATCATAGGGATCTACAGGAGTCGCTATCCTAAAAAGGCAGCCAGCATCATCAGGGAAACGCACCACACTGGCCACTTTCTCATTTCACTCCTGCCATCGGGAAGAAGGCAAGGAACCTAAAAACCCTAATGTCCAGGTTCCGTCCAGGATCAGGAACAGCTTCTTCACAACAACCATCAGGCTATTAAATGCTACAACCTCCAACTAATCTCTGAACATAGACTTGGGAAGAATTGTTTTTTTATATATAGATCTTTTCAATGGTATTATTATGGTATTTACAGAGTACTATGTTTGTACACGTGTTGTGCTGCTGTAAGTAAAAACTTCTTTGTTCCATTTCGGAACACATGACAATAAAACACTCTTGACTCTGGAATTCATGCAGGTTCATGGGTACATTATTACAAAAGGTTCTGAATTATTACAGAACATGTCGTATTTAGAAAAAAAAGGAAATCACTTCCTTCAGTGACTCAAGTTACTTTCTCTTTAATAAGTTGTTAAGAAGAAAAACAGGTCAATCTAACCCAACCACATATGTGTTGGTATTTCAAACTGTAACATAGCAAGTGGAAATGTCAATTATCAATTCAATTTCCCAATATAAATATGGAACCTCTCACATACCACCCTGCAGAGATCTGCCAGTAGATAGTTCCAAATTCAGATCCAGTGGTGTCAGTTATTTGCATTTGGCTAATTTGACTGAAAATCAGACTTCAAGTCTATTAGTTGCAATGGTCCATTTCATAAATTCATCTGTTAAAACATCTGGCCAGCTTCAGCTCTGTTAAATGGATGTATTGGGCAAGTATCTTGTGATCCAAGACAGGCACTTAGCAGAGGTGTCCCTTTCCTTGGGATTCTGAACCGGTATTAGACCAACTATTCCGGCATTGTGCTTCTTCCCAAGTTTGCTCCCATAAGACTCCAGGTTATCTTCACAAAATAATGTAAAAACAATTGAAGAGTAAGAAAAAGATCAAGTGTGCTTTATACTCGCTACAGAGTTCTTTGATCGTAAACCTGACATGCAAAAGTCTCATGAGAACTGGTATTTCAAATACTAATTAAACGTCTCAAGGTGTGTTTGTACATCTCTGACTAATGAAAAATCAAAATCTCAAGGGACAGTTACTTTGATTAAAAGAAAAGAGTACTGCAGACAATTTTTAGTTTTGCACATCTCCAAGGATTCAAGACCTTCGTAAAAAAGTCATCCATACCCAGAAGCCTTAGATTGCAACATATCCACCTTCTATTACGCACAAGATAGTTTACCTTGTCATAAAGTTGTACAGCATGGCAACAGGCCCCTCAACCCAACTTTCCCATACTGATTAACATGTCCCATCTACATTAGTCTCACCTGCCTGCGTTTGGCGCCTTTTCCTCTAAACCCATCCTGTCAAAATGTTTCTTAAATGTTGAGGAAATGCTGATTGAAGCAATATTATTTGCCCAAACAATTTACCTGTAACATATGCCTCATGTTTCCCTTGAAGTTAAATCATACAATGATGTGTATTGAAACTGACTTGGACATAGCCAACCTTGTCAATATCACTTCTTCTCTCCTATTAAAGATTGTTATTTCAATAAATCTCCATCGTGCAGATAACTGTCCTCCGTTCACCATTGTTAATGTAGGCATCTGTTCAGTTTGGTCAAATGCCAAGTCAGATTCCTGAATGGGGCAGATAGAGTATGGTTACCTAATTGGATCGGAAGAGTAGAAAGCAAAATATTATATAAAAGCTCCAAGTTCTGATGAAAGATCAACCTGAAAAGTTAATGTAATTTCTCTCACCACAGAATGATACCTCACGAGCATGTTCTGTTTTTATTTCTGATTTCTAACATCTGAAGACTTGTAATTGTCAGTGTCCAGAGAAACATGGCTGCTCTCACAATTGAAAAGTTAGCACATATGTACACTCAGAAATTTAGGCAGTAAATAGAAATGTTTCATGTTCATCTTCAAATCTTCATCTTAAGGCAGCAAATGGAAATTGAAGTAGGAAACTTTGGAAAAACTGCACCTGTCTCCAGTCTTCATCTATCTTAAGGAACTTATTGGCCTCTCCCACTAACACAACTTTTTCGGTGACTGCCTGCACCTGTCATACGTCATTGCAGGTCGCCGAAAACTTTCAACATGTTGAAAGTCCAGCGGCGACCAGAACAAGGTACCATTCTTTGGGCGGCTACTCACGACCGTACAGGCTTCACCCCGTTACATGTTGCCAGGGTGTCGCCTGTATGGTCATGAGTAGTCTCCTCAGTTGCCCAAAGGGTCATAGCGTCTTTCTGGTCACTGCTGAGTTTTCAACATGTTGCCGAAAAAGTTGTGTAAGTGGGACAGGCCCATTAGGAATCAAAGCAGTCATCTCTGTGTGGAGCCACAGGACATGGGAAAGCTCTTCAATGAGTATTCTCCTCTGTTTTTACCATGGAGAAAAATATGGGGATCGGGGAACTTGAAGCTTTACAAGGAAGTGTCTTGATGGCACTCAGTATAATGTTCGAGGAGGTGTTGAAGGACCTAATGAATAGGAAGAAAGACAAATATCCTAGGCCTGATTGGATATATCTGAGGTCACTGGGGGAAGCTCGAGAGGTGACCCGACTGAGAATTATGTCATCATTAAATATGGATGAGATGCTGGAAGAGTGGAGAGTGGCAAATGTTATACCTCTATTTGAGGACTGCAAGGAAAAGCCTGGGAAATCTAGGTTAGTGAGTCTAACATCCGCGGAAAATTACTGTAGTATATCCTGAGGAATAAGATATACATTCATTTAGATAAACAGTGAATCATTAGGGATAATCAATACGGTTTTATACGCGAGAAATCTGATTGAGTTTTTTTGAAGATGTAACCAAAAAGGTTGATGAGGGCAGAGCTGTACATATTGTATATATGGATTTCAGCAAGGCATTTGACAAGGTTCCACATGGTAGGCTGGCCTGGAAGGTTAGATCGCATGGGGTCCAAGGAGGGCTAGCTGACTGGATAGAAAATTGGCTTATTGGAAGGAAGCAGAAGGTGATAGTGGAAGGTTGTTAATCGGACAGGAAACCTGTGACAAGTGGTGTGTCTCAAGGTTTGTTGCTGGGCCCATTGCTGCTTGGCATCTATATAGGAATGTACAAGGCATTATTAGTAAGTTTACTGATGACACTAAAATGGGTGGTATTGTAAATAGTGAAGATGGTTTAAAAAATTGAAGCCAGATCTTGATAGGTTGTGCAAGTGGGCTGAGTAATGCTTAATGGAGTTTAATGCAGTAATGTGTGAGGTGTTGCATTTTGGGGTCTAACCAGGACAGGACCGACACAGCGAATGTCAGGGCTCTGGGGAGTGTTTTAGAGCCAAGAGATCTAGGAGTGCATAGCTGCTTGAAATTGGCATCAAAGGTGGTCAAGAAGGTTTTCAGCACATAGGCCTTCATCAGTCAGAGTATTGAGTATAGAAACAAAGAACAAAGCT
The DNA here is from genome assembly GCA_963514005.1 of Raja brachyura. The sequence continues at coordinate 32,674,205 of OY740782.1, read as the reverse complement.
GCTTTATATCAAAGATAGACACAAAGTGCTGTATTAATTCATCGGGATAGGTAGAATCTCTGCAGGAAAAGGATAGGTGACGTTGTGGGTCAGAACCCTTCTTCAGTCCCAAGGGGAAACTTTTTTTTTTAAACTGGGTGGTGGGTATATGAAGCGAGCTGCCAGAGGAGGTAGTAGAGGCAGGTACCATCACAATATTTTCTCCAAAGATGCCGCTTGACCCGTTGAGCAAGTTCCGGCACTTTGTCTCCATATTGAGTATAGAAGTAGCAATGTTATGTTATATGCGTAGTAAGTAGCTGCAGATGCTAGTTTACACCGAAGATAGACAAAAAATACCGGAGAAGCTCAGTGGGTCAGGCAGCATCTCTGGAGAAAAGGAATAGGGGAGTTTCGGGTCAAGGCACTTCTTCAGACTGAGAGTCTGTTATAGTTGTACAAGACATTGGTGAGACCACATTTGGAATATTGTGTTCAGTTTTGGTCACCCCACTATAGGTAAGATGTTGTCAAGTTGGAAAGGGTGTAGAAAAGATTTACAAGAATGTTACCAGGACTCAAGGACATGAGCTCCAGGGAGAGGAAGAGCGGGCTAGGACTTTAATCCTTGGAGTGCAGGAGGATGAGGGGTAATCTCATAGTGGTGTATAGATAGGGTATATGCACAGTCATTTACCCAGAGTAGGAGAATCAAGAACAGAGGATACAGATTAAGAGTGAGAGGGGAGAGATTTAATAGGAACCCAAGGGACAGCATGTTTACACCTAAGTGTGGTGGGTATATGGAATGAGCTACCAGAGAAGGTAGCTGAGACAGGTACTATCACAATGTTTAAGCACATTTGAATAGGTACATGGATAGGATAGAGTTAAAAGGAAGACACAAAATGCTGGAGTAACTCAGTGGGTCAGGCACCATCTCAGGAGAAACAAATAAGTGATGTTTCGGGTCGAGACCCTTCTTTAGACTGAGAGTCAGGGGAAAGGGGAAGGAGAAGGAAAGGATATTGGTCAAGCACAAGTAGGTGAAACTAGAGTCTCAGGCAGGTGGGACTAGACTAGAGCTAGCCTTTATTTCAAGAGGGCTTGTGTACAGAAGCAGGGATATAATGTTGAGGCTCTTTAAGGTGCTGGCAAGGCCGCATTTGGAATATTGTGAGCAATTTTGGGCACCGTATCTGAGGAAGGATATGCTGGCTCTGGAGAGGGTCTGGAGGAGGTTTACAAGAATGATCCCAGTAATGAGAAGGTTAACCTATGATGAGCGTTTGTTGGCAAAAACTGGGTCTGTACTCATTGGAGTTCAGAAGAATGAGTGGGGACCTCATAGAAAATACAGAATAGTGAAAGGCATGGATATTTGGGATATTTGGTTCCTTTGGGAATTTCTTCAGTGAGAAGGTGATGAATATGTGGAATTCTTTGCCACAGAAGTCTGTGGAGGCCAAGTTAGTGGATATTTTTACGGCAGAGACAGATAGATTCTGATTAGTACAGGTGTCAGAGGTTATGGGGAGAAGACTGGAGAATGGCACTAAGAGGGAGTGATAGATCAGCCATGATTGAATGGCGGAGTAGATTTGATGGGCCAAATGACCTAATTCTACTATTCCTTATGACCTAGTGTAGATGGAGACTGTTGGTTGGCATGGGCAAGTTGGGCCAGAGGGCCTGTGTCGATGCTGCATTACTCTTTGACTCACTATGTAAAAACAATCGTATTTATACTTTTAAGCCCTTTCATAACTATAATCTGCATTTTAATCAGAAAATCTTCACTTTATTATATTTACTTCCCGGCACATCTCGCTGTCAAGTGGAAGGAACTGCAGAATTAGCTGAGCAGCATGCAGTGCAAATATTTATTAATAAATTCAGATCAATGTAATCTTTTACCTGAATTTGTAACCAATAGCCATGTCCAGCACCTACAGTTGACGCCAACATAAATAAAGCTGGAAACTTCTACTTTTCACTACTATGCTAACAGCCAGCTTCAAACTATAAATTTGAAGTTTCAATTTTCAGAACTGTTTTTGTTTCCACTTCTGATGTCATGTAATTCAAAATATAATCAATTTTAATCAATGCACAAGAACAAAATCGTGTCAGATTATTCAAGTGCAAAAAGGCATTTGCAAACCACATATCAGTATAAAAAAAATTAGTAATGAATAAATTAACTGAGTATATTTAGCAAAAGCAAATATCCCAAAAGTTGTAATTAAATGACTTAATGTAGAGAGGGAGGCAGGAAAGACTGCAGACAATCTCGTGGTTTAAAGAAATGTGGAAATGAAATGCCATTTAATTCTAACAGTATTTGTACCACCCAATGAGAATTTCATTTTCTAATCTTCCCTCTCCACCATCTGTAAAAGAGGCCCTTAATTTGGCATAACATTCATTTACGGGTAATACACCTGCTTGCTCCCTGGCCTGTGAATGAAAAATAGAAATTTGTTTAACTGCTATGAAGCCCAATTAGCATATCAACTGCATCAGGGAAAAGGTTGTTCCATTCCAGCACCCACTCTGCCATTTCATTATATGCCCCATCTGCCAAATGTTCCAGTCATAATGTGGGCTCATAGTGTAGTGCAACTCTTAGTGCTCCAGGCAATAAAGGAACCATAAGTAACAGAAACACACAAGCTGCTAAATGTGTATTTATATGGGTCAAATATGTTCTAATTCCAAATTGCATTATAAAGTTCATTTATTATTTAAAAAAATTAATCCTGAAAAGTTAAAACAGAAGATTACTCTGAATTGGACAAGATGAAATATTAAGTTGTGGATAATCCAAACATATCTAATACAAATTTAACACTAGTTTGTCATCAGTCATTGTAATTATGTATTGTAATCTCTATGTAAGATTGCTCTGAATCCAACAGATATATTGAATTCTATCAGTTCTCAACCCATGGAATGCACACAATGAGAAGGCACAGACTATAACTAGGTGACAAGATAGCAATCCATCAACCTTCTAGCTAAAGAATATTTAAGCAAGGAGAAAGATAATTAACGGTATTTAAACAGAAAAGGCCATTGGTACAACTGAAACAAAGATATTGATATTTGCTATCCCTGTGGGTAGGAGAATTGTGGGATCTGATAACCAGAACTCATTCCCACATAGCAGAGATGGTTACATTTTTACAGATACAAATTAGGCTACTATGGAGTTTTGCACAAAAGACAGACAGGAGACTAATATTCAAAAGTATGACAGCTAATCCAGTCTTCATATAGAAGCCTTCAGGCAAGATTGAGCACCCCTCCCTCTATGTTCCACCTATAGTTATGATGTCTTGGTACCTCCCATGATCAAATAGCTGGACATTCAGCTTCTAATTGCTATCAGGTGCCATCCCAAGCACATCACAGTCTGTGTCTTCCTGCCACTTACTTAAATAGAGTTCCCAGGTTGCATCAAGCTGTACATAGACAATGGACATCAAGTATCACGATGTACAGAGAACCTTATTGACCACAGTATTACAAATGATGCATCTGGACAAATTGCTGCTGAAAGTTGTAATTCATTTATTTCAAGAGGGATAGAATTAAAAAAAACACAGGGATGTAATGCTGAGGTTGTATAAGTTGCTGGTCAGGCCGCATTGGGAGTATTGTGAGCAATTTTGGGCACCATATCTGAGGAAGGATGTGCTGGGCCTGGAGAGGCTCCAGAGGAGGTATACATGACTGAGGGATTATACTGAAACTTGGTGCAGCCTCTATAAAGAATCTATGGAGAAAGGCCACAGTTTAAAGCCTTCCTTTCACATAATGAGGTGCTGTAACCCATGAAATAAATTCACAGACTGTTTGGAAAGCATGCAAAAGAAAAAATGTTAGACGTAACAACGTGAATCACAGAATCTTATTTGAATAACCCACCTAGTACTCTAAATAGCAGAGTATGAATGTACTCCTATACATTTGCAAATCATATGAATAGGGTAGACACAAAATGCTGGAGTGACTCAGCAGGACTGGCAGCATCTCTGGAGAGAAAGAATGGGTGACGTTTCAGGTTCAGACCCTTTTTTAGACAGAGATGCTGCCTGTCCCACTCCGGCATTTTGTGTCTATCTTCAGTTTAAACAGGCATATGCAGTTCCTTCCTACATTTCTTAATATGGTTTTTTTTTTTTAAGTTGCCTCAATGAAATGGCAGCCTGTTCCAGGCCTTAACATTTGTGCTCTTGGTTGATTCCCTTCACATTTATTGTTTTATCTAGTTTAAAAGGCACTGGAGCAAGAACAGCATTGAATCAAAGGCAGCATTGCCCACATGAAAATCATGCCCTTGAGTTTCATAAATGTTTAACTCACGTAAGTGCTAAAAATAGTTTAAGTAAAAGGCAAATAACATGACAATTTTAGAAAAGATTCAAACAATGAAATATTAATGGAAATTTCTGCAATTTTACCATATTTAGCAAATTTTAATAGAATACTTTGATATGCTTTTGAATTTGCTCTTGTAGAACTTAGAAACTACTGCAGAGGAATGGACCCTTGGGCTCACAATAACAGTGTTGAACATTATGTAAATTAACAAATCCATTCTGCCTGCATGTGATCCGTATCACTCCACCCTCTGGTATTCAAGTGCCTATCTATAAGTATCTGAAATATCACCATGGTATATGCTTCCACCACCACACTAGCAGCATATTCCAGGCTCTCACCGCTCAGAGTAAAAAATACGCCCTGCAACACATCTCCTTTAAACCTTCGCCCTCTCACCTTCAACCTATGTGCATTAAGGGCCTGTCCCACCAGCATGCAACTCTATGCGATGAACGCGATCAAACCGGCAGTGGGGGCCGCGCGGAGGTCGGGTGATCCCCTGTACAGGGCCGTTCCCACCAGCATGCGCCTGCATGCAGCAAGCGCAACTAAACCGGCAGCAGGGGCCGCGCGGAGTTGAGGTGAGTGGCGCAACGCGGCGCAAAGCGAAGCGAACTTGGAGCAAGTCCAAGGTAAGTTCGCCAGGACTTAGAGGGGCACACAGAGAGGGGCACCGAGGCACACACACATACAGGGCCACGGAGCCACACACATAGAGGGTCACGGAGGCACTTACAAATAGGTTCACGGAGGCACGATGTCTGGGCGGTGTGTAAATGTCGAGGCGACTGCGAGCCGACATGCCGTTGCCGCGCGGAATTTTTGGACATAGTCGGTTTTTCGGAGCCCCGCGCGGTCTCGGGACGAACTCCACACAATTCCACACGGCTCCGGCGATCAAAGTGGGACCGGCCCCGCGACGCCGGACGGCTCAAGCGACCACGTTAGGTCGCGCTAATCGCATAGAGTTGCATGCTGGTGGGACAGGCCCTTTAGTCTTTGACACCTTGGGACAAAGGTTCTGACTGTTTACCCTATTCATACCTCTCAAATTTTTCCTCTGGCGCTCCAGAGAATACAATGCAAGTATGTTCAGACTCTCCAAATTCTTTTATAAAGCTGCAACATGATTTCCAATCTCTGATACTCAATGTCCAACCAACGAAGGCAAGCATACCATACACCTGCTTTACCACTCTGTTTATTTGTATTGCTACTTTCGGGCGACAATGGAGTTGGCGCCAAAGATCCCTCTGTAAATCAATGGTGTCAAGACATAAATGAATGCATTCCATTTATAAAATGACAGCTTCAAATTGTGTCTGGAAAGGCCATTCAAGAAACAAATAAAATCCAAAATAGACTGGAATCATGCTTGGTCAGATATAACTTCCCATCAAAGTTGTTCAGCTCAGAAGGCAGTGGAGCTAAGCACTCTGCACAGAAGCAAAAAGGCAATTTGCAGTCTTGAACAGCAGGTTTTTTTTAAAACCTCAAACTGTGAAGAGTAGTGCCTGCATAAAATCAGCTCTCAAGTTTAGTTTAGAGATGCAGTGCAGAAACAGGCCCTTTGGCCCACCGAGTCTGCGCTGATCAGCAATCCTCACACATTAATACTTCCTACACACACAAGGGACAATTTACAATTTTTACCAAGCCAATTAGCCTACAAACCTCTACGCCTTTGTAGTGTGGGAGGAAAGCAAAGATCCCAGAGAAAACCCATGCAGGGAGAACGTACAAACTCCATACAGACAGTACGCAAAATCAGGATCAAACTTGGGTCTCTGGCGCTGTAAAGCAGCAACTCCACTGCTGTGCCACCGTGCTGCTGATCAAATTATACCTTTCATGTCATTCACTTGAAAAATATGGTCAATATTCAAAAGGAATTTTAATTGACGTTTTAATTCAAGTCCAAGGCCAATGAGCCAAAAGCCTCCCTACCTGTGATGCCACTTTCAACGAACTATGAACCCATACTCTTAGATGATCTTCCGTGATGCAATTTTAATTCAAGTTCATAAAAAGTATTTGAGTTCCTGCGCTTATGGCACAAAGCATCATCTTGACTAATAGCATTATAATTTCATGTCTTCTTTTGAGTGTTGCTGCTTCTGGAATGAGTAATATTCTAAGCTCTTAGTCCCCTGTGCATCTGTTTTTTGTTGTAAATCAAATGCGAAGCCATTCCGCAATTTAACACCTGGAGAAAGACAGCAATCAACCAAGGATCATTCTCAGGGGGTGGGTGGTTTAAATAACCTCATGCATGGAATTGATTTCAGATATTTTAGATAACTCATAATAGTACCATGTTACTTAAGAGGACTTGTAAAACCACAAAGAGAAAGCTGACATTCACAATTTAGAGTCAGAGGCAGACAGCGCGGAAACAGGCTTGTCTTCTGCGGCCACTTTTCTTTCCTTAGTGAACTATTCCAGCAACTTATTCAACATGCTGACAGAAGTTCAGGACATGCATGTCCTTGTTAGAGCGAAGGGCAAAGCAGGCAAATGTAAGGAAGCCTGAATGACGAGGGAAATTAAGGCTTTGGTCAAAAGTAAGAAGGAGGCATGGGCAGTGTTACGCAGCTGGGATCAAGTGTATTTCTGGAGGAGTTTCGGGAACTAAGGGGTAAGCTAAAAAAGGAAATCAGAAGGGCTAAAAGAGGCAGGAGATAACACTGGCAGATAGCATTATGTATAATCGCAAGAGATTTTATCTATATTACTAGAAGTCTGATCTTGGCCACTTCCCGTTTTTCTGTTTCATGATTTTAGAAAAAACGCTGCCACTTACGGCTGTGATATTTGGCCATCGTACTCAGAGTTCCCCTCCGCTGCGCAGGACAAGAGGATTTTTCCCATCGATGAAAAATAAAAGAGTTATTATGTTTAAAAAATGTTGAGATGCTCTCTGCTGCCCTGCTGGTGGGAGGGGGGAGGTGTTATAAAACCCAGAAGTGTTGTGCCTCAGTCAGTCTCTGCAAGATGGGGGAAGTGAGAGGGTCACGTCTCTCAGTCTGAGCTGTGAATAACACTGAACACATGTCTAATAAACTGTGAGTGTGGTTTTACTGGCATTGGGTGCCCTTAATATGGTTTGAAAATGAAAATGAGGTTGGTTTGAAGTAAAAGCACTGCTTATGGTTGGTGATGTTTTGGGTTGAAGTAAATGCACTGCAAATGGTTGGTGGGGGTTTGGGTTGAAGTAAAAGCACTGCAAATGGTTGGTGGGGGATTGGTTCTTCTTCTTCTTGCGTCTGGCGTGCACAGCCTTAAGTTGTAGGACAACTTGAGGGTTTGGGTTGAAGTAAAAGCACTGCAAATGGTTGGTGGGGGTTTGGGTTGAAGTAAAAGAACTGCAGATAACACAAAAGTGGGTGGTATTGTCGATAGTGAAGATGGTTGTCAAAAATTGCAGCAGGATATTGATCGGTTGGGCAGGTGGGATGAGGAATGGTTGATGGAATTTAATACAGAGAAATGTGAGGTGTTGCATTTGGGGAGCACTAACATTAGCACTAACATTGGCAGAACATACACAGTGACCGGCAGGGCTCTGGGCAGTGTTGTAGAGCAGAAGGATCCAGGAGTATGGGTTCAGTTTGTTGAAAGTGGCATCATAGGTAGATAGGGTGGTCAAAAAGGCTTTTGGCACATTGGCCTTCATCAGTCGGAACATTGAGTTTCGAAGTTGGTAGGTCATGTTGCAGTTGTACAAGACGTTGGTGAGGCCGCATTTACAGTATTGTGTTCAGTTTTGGGCACCGTGTTGTAGTAACGATGTTGCTAAGCTTGAAAGAGTGCAGAGAAGATTTGCAAGGATTTTGCCTGGACTCGAGGCCCTGGCAAAAAGGGAAAGGTTGAGCTTATGTTTAAGCTACTCAGCATTTTTTGAATGATTGTTTTCATCATATCCTAACATCCTTGTTTGAAGCCATGCAGAATCACCAGGACACCTTGCCTTACGCAAGATATATGAGAATTGCAGGCCTAGATCGGACATTTCAGAGACATGGAAGTTGCAAGAATGTGGTGACTCTTTGCATGCTGTTCCAGAAGAGGATCTATTGAACTCATGTATGGTGTGATTTTACGGATAGCATGCAGAACAAGTATTTCACTGTATGTTCGTACACCTGACAATAAATAAATAATTGAACCATTGAATTCTCTGAACTGCTCTCTCCAAAAGCAACAAATCACTCCATCTCAATGCTGGCCTGGCCTGCAGTTTCACTTACATTTGAACACATTTGGAACTTTCATGAAGTTTCTCCTTTTGAGTAAAAGCAAATTGCTGGTGGATTTAGTGGTTTCTGAGTGAATCGTAACTGTCACTGTATGTCATGTTGTTACTTGTGGGTGGAGCACCAAGGCAAATTCCTTGTATGTAAATATTTGGCCAATAAACTTACTTACTTATCTCAGCGAGTCAGGCAGCATCTGTGGAGGAAAATGGATAGAAAATGCTTTGGGTTGGAGAACCTTTCTCCGGCTGTTCTAATGAGAGTTTATTCACCTGAAATACCAGCTATTTCTCCCTCCTCAAATAGCGTCTGATCTACTGGCCACTCCACATCTTGAATGTTTATTTTGTACTTCAAACCACCATGGATGTCTTCTGGCATCACAGATAAGAAAACTGTGCGATTCACACTGTGGGATTTCAACATGTCAGACACAATTTTTGTCCTAAAACATTAAACTATGTTTCGCAATGTTCATATGTCAAGTCAGATTTAGCTGTTTGGGTACACAAACTTTGAATTTCAGATTATTTTTCCAAAAAATGTTTTAGCAAATCCATCTTAATAATAGTTGTGTCATTTGGAATTCTTACTCATATTCTTAGCACTGGCTCCTTTGTTCATAGACATCTTTCTTTTCACTACTTTTTGAATCTGGCCTTGTACACAACAGAATGCCACCATTCATTGACCATCATTGTAGAGGTCACAGATTTCATTAACTGCCAGTGAACATTATGAAGTTCGAATAGTACAGCACAGAAACAGGATCTTCGGCCCATCACGTCCATGCCAAATTTATGGGAATCCCATTTGCCCACATTAGGTCTCCATTCTGTTATGCCTCGTCTATTCAGGTGCCTATCGAAATTCCTTTTAAACTTTGTTCATTGTTACTGTCTCCACCAGAACACTGCATGTTCCAGATCTCAACAAACCTTATGCACAACATTCCCCTCAGATCCCCCTTGATATTCCTCCCTCTCATTTAAAGCTATGCCCTATTATTTTTGGCATCCCTTCAACGGGAACATGTTGGCTATCTACCCCTATCAAATGTATCACTCTTTATCAGGTCATCTCCTTTACTCAAGCCCAGCCTATCAAATGATCACCTCACAACCAAAGTATTCCAGTCCAGACTAGTCCATCTGGTGTATCCCCCATCTCCTAACTGTGTTAAAAATCACTATTCTCTGACTTTGAATATTATGCAGGTTCATTTACTATGCCTTAGCCATGGCTCCATTGATAATGTTCTTATGGTTTAAGTAACTGAGTTCTGGGTTGATGTCTTGCTCCAGAGGTTTGAGCACAATGACTAAGCTGACCGTCCAATGTGGTAATGAGAGAAAACTACATTGTCGAAAATTTCACACAAGGCCTTGCATCAAGGCCAAACTGCCTCTTAAAAGTGGCAGCAGAAGATTTTAAAGCATTATTCTGAAGAGCAAGAAAGTGATCCCTGGAGTCCTGGTTGATTTGATTCACCAAGCGTTCACATTGCAGTTTAAGACCTTGTTGTATAGAATTGGAAGCTATGTTGCCCCTGGTCCAACAGAAGTGGTAAATCAAAAAAATCTTAACTTGTCTTTAAGTGCTTTCAGTTTCTGAAAAGACGTGAAGGATATGATATAAATGTAAACCTTTTCTTTCTGCAGGGTGATAATTTAGTCTATCATGCCCATATCATTCAAGCATGGTGCAGTCACACATAGACCTGGAAAAATCAATAAGAGAGAAAAGTATCTCCCGTACAGTCAGAATACATTTCAGCAGACTTCTCCCAGTCTCTAAGCAATCAAACAATATCTTGAAAGGACAATGACATTTGTTCAACACCTACAGACATCAATTATAATGGGCTTTCAGATTTGGTTTCTCCCCACCACCTCCACCTTCTCCCACATCTGCTCCAGGCGGAAATAATGCTCATCACTCAGCATTTCAACTCTGCGAGTGGCAACATCGGAAATGTAAACAAACCCATTTGCAAGTATAGTTGTTAAAAGAGTTCTGTCGGGCTTTGTTGTTAAGAAGACAACAGATTAATATAGTGCAACTTATAAGGTTATCCTTGGAAAATTGTAAAAGCAGAAGAACACCTATTTTTTAAGCCGCGATTTGAAAATGATAAGATTTACCCTTTATACACACCTAACTGAAAAAAGAATAATGTATAAAAATACATTAACGTGATTCACTCCTGCTAACTTTGTACAAAGCCACCACAACAGCAGCAAAATGAACGTTTCAAAAATAAATGGACCAATTTTAGTTTCAGAAGTAAATAGAGCAAAGTCGGCCAGAGAGCAGATCAAGAGGAAATTCAAAATTGCTTGTGAAATGCTTGACAAATATTTTAAAAGGTGAAGCAAACTAATTAGCCCAAACAATTTATCCTACTTTCCAGATTTTTTGTCCTTTATCCAAGCAACTTTTTCAGAGCAGTTAATCAAATAAGCATTGGGTCACTTCACAAAGATAGATTTATATCACTATCACTGCATCTGCTTCCATGATGATAATCAACATTTCCTTTCAATCTCTGTGACATGACAAACAACATAATCAACAAAAAATCTCCCAACACTTGGCTATCTAGATCACTACATCATTTGATGTATTAATGTGCACCAGTGGCACAGTGATGTTCAAAACAGCAAAAAATATATAATGCTGGTGGAACAAGATAATGCTGGAGGAAGACATAATGCTGGTGAGTCAAGCAGCAATTGTGGAGAGAAAAGGATGTTTCAGGTCAAGACCCAGCATCAGGACTGGGGGTGTAGAAGGAAGATAACCAGGACAAAGAGTTGCAAAGGGACCGGTAGGTAGAAAGAGTTGAGGTGGGGGACGATGGGCAGATGGAGCCAGGTAGTGGAGAACAGAGTCTGGCGGTCAATAAGTTGATCAGATGCATACAAAAAAAAGGCCGGTGAGGAGGAAAAAGTAAGACACAGAGGCTGGAAGCCGATAAGTACATTTAATTAAGGAAAAGCTCGCTGCAGAGAGGCAAAGAACACTGCAGCAATGTAACAGGCCCTTCAGCCCAACGTATTCATGCCGATCAAGTTGTCTAACCAAGCAAGTCCCACATGCCTGCACGTGGCCCATATCCCTCCAAATCCTTCCTAGCCATGTGTAAATGTTAAAATTGTACCCACATTTACCACCTTTCCTCACAGTTATGAACTTTGGTTTTTGTTCCTGTACCCAATGACCTGACTGATGAAGGCCAGCATGCCAAATGTGTTTTTTACCATTGTGTTCCACTGAATTGCCACTTTCAGAGAGCCATACACTTGCACTCCTAGGTAGACACAAAATGCTGGAGCAACTCAGCGGGGTAGGCGTCATCTCCGGAGAGAAGGAATGGATGACGTATCGGGTTGAGATCCTTATTCAGACCCCGGTCTCGACACGAAACGTCACCCTTTCCTTCTCTCCAGAGATGTTGCCTGTCTCGCTGAGTTACTGAGGTAAATGTGGGTACAATTTTAACATTTACACATGGGTAGGAAGGATTTGGAGGGATATGGGCCACGTGCAGGCATGTGGGACTTGCTTGGTTAGACAACTTGATCGGCATGAATACGTTTGGCTGAAGGGCCTGTTACATTGCTGCAGTGTTCTTTGCCTTTCTGCAGCGAGCTTTTCCTTAATTAAATGTACTTATCGGCTTCCAGCCTCTGTGTCTTACTTTTTCCTCCTCACCGGCCTTTTTTTTGCATATATCTGGTCAACTTATTTAAACCAGCATCTGCAGTTCTTTCTTACACACCTAGATCTCTTGGTGCTATCACACTCATCAGGGTTCTATCATTATGTGCAAGCCTGGTTTGACATGACACAGTGCAAGACATCACGCTTGTCAGAATTTAGGATCTAAAACCTATTGTTAATTTAGATATCTTTCCTCACTATCCACAATACCACTAATTTTGGCATCATCTGCAAATTTATTAACAATATTAACTGCATTGTCATTCCCTCTACACTCATATTCCTGATACAGAGTCCCGACTTAAAATGGCAACCAGTCCAATGACTCCATTGATGCTTCTTGACTACTTAAGGGCACGGTGGGGCAGCAGTAGAGTTGCTGCCTTACTGCACTTGCAGCGGCAGAGACCCGGGTTCGATCCTGACTACGGGTGCAGTTTGTTTGGAGTTTGTACGTTCTCCTCACGACCACATGGGTTTTCTCCGAGATCTTCGGTTTCCTCCCACACTCCAAAGACAAACAGGTTTGTAGGTTAATTGGCTTGGTATAAGTGTAAATTGTCCCTAGTGTATGTAAGATAATGTGCAGGGATTGCTGGTCAGTATGGACTCAGTGGGCCGAAGGGCCTGTTTCCACACTGTATTTCTAAACTAAACTAAACTACTGGAGTTTCTCCATTAGTTTGATTTTTTGCTGTAGATGCGAGCATTTTGTGCCTTGTGTATCTCTCCTGGGCGCAAAAGTTCCCCAATAGGTCATGTTTTCTCTATGTCTGAAGTTTGTATGTTCAGATGGAATGCCAAATGTTTTTTAAGATATTTACGAAATATGGTCGAACAATCTTTAAAAAAATAAATGCCCTAATTCTGCAGGTATACTTCAGAGTTCGCCTGACCATTATGCAATTAAATAAAAAAATATACAAACTGGAGTTGGCCAGACTGCGCCTCAGACCTCTTTCACCATCGATAAGATCGTGGCACATCCAATCATGGTCACAACACCACTTTACTGTCTTCTAATGCCCGTACACAAATGCCAGTCAATCTCCAGCCTGCATATATTTGATAATTCCATCACCATAATTCGCCACAGTAGAAAATTACTGAGCTAGCCTTTGCCAGAAAAAATCCTCATCTCCTGCGGAAATGGCCAACTTCTAGTTCCAGATACTGCACTATGGAGATGTGCTCTCTCAATGCTCACCCTGTGAATCATACATGTTTCAGTATGATCACCTCTCTTTTTTCCCCAACTACAACCTACTGGACATTTCTTTGCATAGTTATACCAGGGGAAATAACCTGCTGAGTGATTCCTTCATCACCTCCAGTGCAAGCTCCTCCTTCATTAAAGACGGGCCAAATCTGCACACGGCACCCCAGGGCAGTCTCATCGACAATGTGTAAAGCACCATCAAAATATCCTCCGTTTTTTTACTATTTGAACCTTCTAAATCATCTCCTGTGCCAGCATTCTAACCCTTTTACTTTAGTTTAGTTTAGAGATACAGTGTGGAAACAGGCCCTTCGGCCCACCGGGTCCGTGCCGACCAGCAATCTCCGCACATTAACACTATCCTACACCCACTGGGGACAATTTTTACATTTACCAAGCCAATTAACCTACAAGCCTATACGTCTTTGGAGTGTGGGAGGAAACTGATGATCTCGGAGAAAACACACGCAGATCACTGGGAGAACGTACAAACTCCGTACAGACATCACCCGTAGTCAGGTTCGAACCCGGGTCTCTGGCGCTGCATTCGCTGTAAGGCAGCAACTCTACCGTCGCCCCACCGTGACAGCCCTTCGTATCATGCATTCAAACTATGTCAATATTTTGAAGTCTAACTCCATTTCAATCATCGCTTGTTTTTTTCTACCTTCCAAGGTAGATAATCTCGTTTTCCACATTATACTTCATCTGCCAACTTCTTGCTCACTCACTTAACCTTTGGTAGCTTTGGATCACTTTGGTAGCTTTTCATTTCCTCACAATTCGCTAACCTACCTATCTTTGCATCCACAACAAACTGGTTCCAGTGCATGTCAGTAATTAATATAAAAAATGGTCACTGTGAATCAGGCATCTATAACATGAACTTTGGAAATATCCTGCGAATCAGTGCATATTCACATCACCAATTCAGTAAATTTGATGTTTCACAATCCCTGATGGGTCTTTTCATACTGTTTCTGCTATAAATTGAGGAAAACCTGATCTGAAACATTTCTGCATATTCAGACAACTAAATATCTTTTTAAATTTTCATATCAGGTTTTATAACTTTTTCTTTAACAAAATGGTATGCACTCTATCTGATACTATAAACTACACACATATAGAAACCAACTTGAGGCCTACTGGCCTTCACCTCACCACCGATACCAAACTCTGGATGTGTTGCTGGAGCTGCCAACCTTCAGAACAGTTAATAAATCTACTCTTCCGAAGATTTTATAAGGCTTTTCTCAGCTATCAAGATGCACTGTTGCTCTAACCACAACCTACCCCTCGACCAACACCAAATTGTAGGGAGACAAAAGTGCTGGAGAAACATCAGCGGGTGCGGCAGCATCTACGGAGCGAAGGAAATAGGCAACATTTTGGGCTAAAACCCTTCTTCAGACTGATGTAGGGTGGGGGGGGGGGGGGGGAGGGAAGAAGAAAGGAAAAGGAAATTGTAGAGAATTGCTCCATACAGCTTGCTACATTTCCCAATATAAACACTCAAAAGTAATGAATTATTGTGAGGATATCAGAACTGCTCCATTATTTTACATAGAACGCAGAACAATACAATTACATTTTTGTCTTCCATCTGTTCCATATTAAACCAATGGAAAATGTACTTAAATATCATAGACATTGTGGCAATGTAAAATTAATTTTCTCCATGGTTTCTACACCTGCCATTCAAAAACTTGTGCATTATAAATGCCAGTAACCACTTTTCTATTATATGCTTGCACATAACCACCTACCAAATGCCATGCATCATTTGCTATCTCTTATTGCTATTTCAATTTTTACCATTCATTTTTGTAATTTCCCATCCCTTTTAGATGAAAGTCACACCTGAGGAAGATATTGAACAATGCAGAATATATCATCATGTTTAGTCAATAAATGACATTTAACAGACATGAGGAAAGGACAGCTAAAGGATTGAACGATGAGATTGAATGGATGTCTCAGAGATTTTTCATCGTATCTATTCTCCAAAGAAATGAATGATTCTTGCACAAATAATAAAGATGCATTGAAAATGTTAGGGAAAAGATAACAGGAATGGAAAAAAATACCAAAACTACAAATTTATCAATACAACATAACATCAGAAAATAAGAAATAAATGCACGAGTAAGGCTTTTAGCCCATTGTGCCTTCTTCACTATTTGACACAATCTTTCACTTCAGTGTCATTTTCCTGCATCACCCCATATCCTTCAATCCCTTAATATCTAAAAGAATTATTCATCTCCGACAAATATATTCATCAACAGAATCAATTTCGTCCTTTTAGATACAGATTTCCAAAGATTTAATACCTGTTGGCCAGGCAGAATTTAGTAAAGGGGAGAGGTTTATTTTTATCTTTGCTTGCAAAGCCTGACCGATACAATGGCTCTTTCCAGAGTGGTGCTGCAGCATTTTCCCCTTTGTTCTGCCCAATAGCTGATATCTGCTCCCATCACAAATTTTACATCAGCCACCACACCAATCTCTATATACATGAAATATATATATATGCATATACACACAAATACATGCACATACACATATATACACACACAGCCACAGACACACACACATGTGACAATAGACAATAGGTGCAGGAGTAGGCCAATTGGCCCTTTGAGCCAGCACCGCCATTCAATGTGATCATGGCTGATCATCCACATTCAGTACCCCATTCCTGCCTTCACCCCATATCCCCTGACTCCAGTATCTTTAAGAGTTCTATCTAGCTCAATCTTGAAAGCATCCAGAGAACCGGCCTCCACCGCCCTCTGAGGCAGAGAATTCTACAGACTCACAACTCTTTGTGAGAAAAAGTGTTTCCTCACCTCCGTTCTGAATGGCTTACCCCTTATTCTTAAACTGTGGCCCCTCGTTCTGGACTCCCCCAACATCGGGAACATGTTTCCTGCCTCTAGCGTGTCGAAACCCTTAACAATCTTATATGTTTCAATAAGATACCCTCTCATCCTTCTAAACTCCAGCCTGTACAAGCCCAGGTGCTCCATTCTCTCAGCAGATGGCAGTCCTGCCATCCCGGGAATTAACCTTGTAAACCTGCGCTGCATTCCCTCAATGGCAAGAATGTCCTTCCTCAAATTAGGGGACCAAAACTGCACACAATAATTCAGGTGTGGTCTCACTGGGGCTCTGTACAACTGCAGAAGGACCTCTTTGCTCCTATACTCAGCTCCTCTTTTTATAAAGGCCAACATGCCATTCGCTTTCTTCACTGCCTGCTGTACCTGCATGCTTACTTTCATAGACTGATGAACAAGGACCCCCAGATCCTGTTGTACTTCCCCTTTTCCCAACTTGATGCCATTTAGATAGTAATCTGCCTTCCTGTTTTTGATACCAAAGTGGATAACCTCACATTTATCCGCATTAAACTTCATCTGCCATGCATCTGCCATGCCACTCCCCCAACCTGTCCAAGTCACCCTGCATTCTCATAGCATCCTCCTCACAGTTCACACTTCCACGCAGCTTTGTGTCATCTGCAAATTTGCTCATGTTACTTTGAACCCTTCATCCAAATCATTGATGTATATTGTAAATATACCAGCACCGAGCCTTGCGGTACCCCACTAGGCACTGCCTGCCTTTTTGAAAGGGACCCGTTAATTCCTACTCTTTGTGTCCTGTCTGCCAACCAATTTTCTATTCATGTCAGCACTCTACCCCCAATACCATGTGCCCTAATTTTGCCCACTAATCTCCTACGTGGGACCTTATCAAATGCTTTCTGAAAGTCCAGGTACACTGCATCCACTGGCTCTTCCTTGTCCATTTCCCTAGTTACATCTTCAAAAAATTCCAGAAGATTAGTCAAGCATGATTTCCCCTTTGTAAGTCCATGCTGACTCGAACCGATCCTGTTACTGCTATCCTAATGTGCGGCTATTTCATCTTTTATAATTGACTCCAGCATCTTCCCCACCACCAATGTCAGGCTAACTGGTCTATAATTCCCTGTTTTCTCTCTCCCGCCTTTCTTAAATAGTGAGATAACATTAGCTACCCTCCAATCCACAGGAACTGATCCTGAGTCTATGGAACATTGGAAAATTATCACCAATGCATCCACGATTTCTAGAGCCACTTCCTGGGATCCTGGGATGTGTGCATGCCCGTGCACATGTGCGTGTGTGTGTGTGTATGAGCTGCCAGAGGAGAGTTGAGGCATGTACAACAACATTTAAAACACACCTGGACAGGTACATATTAGGTACATGGTTGGAAATGCTTTGAAGGTAAATGGCCAAATGCAGGCAAATAGGACTGTTAGATGGGGCATCATGCTTGGCATGGAAGAGCTGGGCTGGCAGGCCTGTTTCCATGATGTATTACTCAATGACTCTGAGCTTCCTTCTGAATCTTGCATTTCTTTTCTTTCCACATACCTCCAGCCTGTATTTGAACTGAAATGGGGCAGGTATATCTCCACTTTTTCCATTTTTCCCTTTCTTTTTTTTCTTCTTTTTTTCTTTTCCTCTCTTATATTTTTATTCACTATTTGGCCACACTACTTTGGTAGTCTAGGTGTTCTATTTTTTCTCTTTTCACTTTTTCTCCCTCTTCTTTCTCTCTTCTTTTCCTTCATTTTCAGTTTAAAAGGTCAAAATTGAAGCTGAACAATAATTGTATAATTTTACATGCCGAATGTTTTATTCTTGTACAATTGCTCCTAATAAAAATTTAATTTTTTTTTTTTTTTTTTAAATGTCAAGAAACGCGTAACGATGCAGCTAAACTAAACTAAACATTAATTTGCCAAGAGATAGAAAGAACATTACAAGGAGCTAGGGGTTGACATGTACCCATCTCACCCATGTACCTGCACAAATCTGTGAGCAAACACTGCATTATTTCCGGGAAATACTTGCATCCTTTCAACTCTTGTTATTGCAGCAAAAACAAAAAAATACACCGCAATTTCCTCCACATTATAAAAAGAATCATGCATGCATTACTGGGGCCATTTAAATATTTTAAAATCGCATTTCAGCCTCAGTCAATGAAATGGAATATGAAGATGAACAAATGTCATCGGTAACAGGTTCCCTTCTGCCCGGCTGTCACATTCTAATATTATATTTGTTCATGTGTGACAGTCATAACCAATCACTCAAGTCACAGGAAGATGAATCGTTGGCAGCTCTATCAGCAAATCTGCCTCCCTTGAGGCATCCACTATCTTTAGCAAACAAAAATACAATTCAATGTAAAACTGGTCTTGGAACGTCCCATGGAAAGCACACAAATGACAAACATCCGTAGATTTCCCCCAGATTATCTCAACAACTGCTGCTTGCCAGAGGAAAATGCTTAAAATTGTAGGCTTCATCTTTAGAAAAGGAACATCATAAGATAATAAGTGACATAGGAGATTAGGCCTTTCAGCCCATCAAGTCTACTCCGCCATTCAATCATGGCAGATCTATCGCTCCCTCCTAACCCCATTCTCCTGTCTTCTCACGATAACCTATGACACCCGAATCCCAACATGAAGCCAATAATGGACAATAATCACACAGCTGTAGTTTTTTTCTTTCTAATTTCCCCTCCATCTCCTCATTCTGGATACTCGTATAATATAAGAAACGCTTCTGATAGCCCGGTATCAATTGCAACTGCACTCTCAATTATTCTCTTATGTTCTGTAAAGCATAACGGTAATATTGTGGTACAGAAGCCAGGAACTGGGGTATAGTGAGGAGTGTATGAGAAAATACAAAATACAAATTAAGAACAGGAATAGGTTCCTTTGGCCTATGTACTTCCACCCGCAGGCCTCTATTCTACAACACTCCCAAAGGGCCTGCTATTTAAAGAGCAAGTCCTACCCTTGTTTCGTTTCACCAAAATGCAATTTAAAATAATCCAGTGTACATTCTGTGCATTAAAACAAAGACAAATATAATCCAGCTATTTACCACCCTTCCTGCCACTTCCAGCAAACTGAAGAAAGGTGTTGACAGTGCAATCACATAACACTTACTCACCTGCTCACTGATGCTTAGCTTTAATTTTGCCAGGACCAAATCAGTTCCATCGCTCACTCGAATCTTTGTCCAAACATGAACAAAATCGAGGGGGAATTGAGAAGCAGAGGACATAGGTTTAAAGCGATGGGGGAGAAAGATTTAATAGGAACCTGCGGGGAAATGTTTTCACACAAAGTGTGGTGGGTGTATGGAACAAACTGCCAGAGGAGGTACTATGTTAAAGTTTAAGAAACATTTGGACAGGTTTGGAGGGATATAGGCTAAATGTAGCCAGGTGGGACGTGTAGATGGGACATGTTGGTCGTTGTGGGCAAGTTGGGCCGAGGGGCCTGTTCCCACACTGTATGACGCTAAATAACTTAATTTCATAGATGAGCTAAAACTGACCATCATTCAAATCAAAGACGATTTACCAAATGGCCTAGTCTCAGTTAAAATGTTACTACGTACCTCATTAACTGATCCCACTGAAAGTATGTGAACTCAATAGATCTCAGTGTCCAAGGGATATGAGAAAAAAAAAACCTCTCAATCCCAATCACTATCCAATTACCATTGTTCAAACAGCATGTGGCTTTTGACACCGGTGTGAAGTAACCCACCACACACTGCCAAGTTGTACAAATGATTAATGGTCAGCTGGACTAGTTCCTGGATCACATAGTATATCTTTGGAGCCATATCCCAGCTGGAACAAACCTTTAGCATAAGATTGTCATGGGTCCTGGCCTGTTAAGTAGTACGTTTCTTACCTTCACATTGTCTGGAAGAAGCCCTCCTGGATGTTTATCCATGTACTGGCATAAATCCGTATGCTGGAGAATGAAGAGAAGAAAGGGCAATTATTTTACACGTATCAGGTGTTGATAACTTAGCACATTCAACTTAGGTTACATCTGATTTGGCATAATTAATTGACTAGTTTTGAGCCTCTATGGTTACATTGGATATATATATATATATATAGAAACACACATCAGCATATACACATTTTCAGCATGTTTACACCTTTCTAAAATCATGTAGCTGAATAAGTAGGCTTCCTTGTACACTACAGAATTAATTTATGAAAATGACTTTTTTGGAAATAGAGTCATAGAGTGATGCAATGTGGAAACAAGCCCTTAGGTCCAACTTGCCACCACTGGCCAACATGTCCCAGCTTCACGAGTCCCACCTGCCTGCGCTTGGTCCATATCCCACCAAACTTGTCCGATCCACATACCTGTCTAACTGTTTCCTAAACGTTGGGATAGTCCCAGCCTCAACTACCTCTGGCAGCTTGTTCCATACACCCACCACCCTTTTGTGTGAAAAAGTTACCCCTAAGATTCCTTGTGAATCTTATTCCCTTCACCTTAAACCCATGTCTTCTGGTTCTCGATTCACCTACTCTGCGCAAGAACTTTGCACATCTACCCGATCTATTCCTCTCATGATTTTATGCACCTCCATAAGATCACCCCTCATCCTCTTCTGCTCCAAGGAATAGAGTCCCAGCAAACTCAACCTCCCTATAGCTCAGACACTCTAGTCCTGGCAAAATTCCGGTAAATCTTCTCTGTACCCTTTCCAGCTTGACCACATCTTTCCTATAAAATGGTGCCCAGAACTGAACACAATACTCTAAATCTGGTCTCACCAACATTTTATACAACTGCAACATGACCTCCCAACTTCTATAATCAATACTCCAACTGATGAAGGCCAATGTGTCAAAAGCCTTTTCAACCACATTATCTACCTCATATAAATGGAATGCCTTAATGCAACAATTACATCAAGTTCCATAATTGTACATATTTACATGTGCCCTGGTATACGCACCTGATATTAGTATGGAAGTTACACTATTGGCATATAAAACATATGCATATAAAGAAAAAAAGACACTGATGGCTGGAGTAACCCAACACATGGGTGAACGGTTCCATCTAGGACAGCAGTGAGGGAACCACGTTTACTAAGGAAAGTTGACATCTCAGATGTCCTGCAATGGAAAGCCATTTACTGTGTTATTCCAGCACTTTGTGGTTTTTTTTTGTAAACCAGCATCTACAGTTCCTTGTTTCTTTAAATTTCTAAAGAAATGAGGTTACAGTCGGGTTATTAATTAAAGCGCAATTACAACTCATTCAAACATTTACAGGTAGATATAATAACGTTCTAATTCACTGACTGGCAATTACACAAAAAACACTGCAGCAGCACAACCTGTGGAGCATCAGAGCATCGTAAATGGCTTTTGTACATGTGTGTATCCAGAAATGGCTGCAGAATTCCCTCAACATAATAGAGATTGATAGCCTCATTAATTGATCCACAGTTTTGATTAAAATCTTTCCCAGGATAACTATAGTAAAAACAACTGTAACATAAAAATCCATAAACATGACACTTGCGGGGGGGGGGGGGGGGGGGGAAGCTATCGGCTTCATAACCCTGCAGGTTACGGTAGCTCAAGAACACATCCAGCTATAGCAAGCATGTCTTGAATGTTTGCGTCTCCATCATCCTTTCTCTGGTATAGAATTCAAGACCACCTTTCTGCGTGAAAAACCATTTCCTTGTCTTCCCTCTAATCCTTCCATTTTTTAACGGAAATTGGTCCTTCCTTTTTAAGGTATCTGGGTCATTCATAAATTAAAACATCTCAGTTAAGTTATCATTCAGTCTCCTCAGTTTTGAAGAAAATAACTCCAGTTTATCCAATCTTTCCTTGTTGCTACAACGTCCAACCTTGGCATCATTCTCCTAAATGTCCTCGGTATCCTGCAATTATATCTTCCCTGTAATCTGACAAGGAATGCATGCAGTACTCAAGCTATGGTGAACCGAATCTATACCTAATTTCCACCTAAACTTCGTGCAAAATGTTTTGCCTTCTTCATTTCTTCAGACAGCTCACCTATACATTCCTGCAGTCTAAAGCACTTCACACAACCAACCCAAGGTAAAATCTGAATGGTTAATGTACATTACACAAAGCAAGGAACTGAGTACTGACCCATATGAACCTCCAGTAGCAATGGCCTTCTATTCCTGTATTCAACTATTATTAACCTTTGTTTCCTACCACTGAGCTAATGTTAGATCCAATTTGCCACTCTTCCTTGAATCCGATGGATATTTACAATTTGGCCTGCCTGTCATGTGAGAGCTTATCAATAGCTTTACTAAAATCCATGTAGACTATGCCAAATACAGAGACCAAATTAACTCTCCAAGTCTCCTTCTCAAAACATTCAATCAAGTTACTCAGATATGTTCTTTCTTTAAGAAATATTTCTCTGATAGTCCCTTATTAATTGGCAACATTTAAAAACACAATTTTTTAAAATTTATTTATTTTATTAGAAGTTAATACAGTACGAAACAATAGTGATACCTAATTTTAGGTGCCAACTATGTCATAACGTAATGCAATCTATGTACAACCTCTAGTTTTATGTTTTTGAAAAGGAAGTAAAAAAAAGTCAAAAAAATAGAGAGAAGAGAAAGAGGAAGACTAGATAGTAGAAAATAGAAAAACGTGAAGTGTGTATATATGAAAAGAAAAAGTAGAAAGTAGAATTAGGAGAAAAAGACCCTTAAAAAAGAATTTTTCAAATCTTTGTTTGGAGATGTAATTCTATCCACAACCTGACCTGAAATCAGTAATCTTTACGGTACTGCTGCATCACATGATTCCAAAAAGTCGATGAAAGGGGACCAACACCTTAAGAATTGGTCATATTTATCTATTAGGCAGAGTCTCATATCTTCAAGGTGTGCTATGTCCGTCATATTCCTAATCCACGTTTTAATAGTTGGTATAGCTGTATTTTTGCAAAATTTAAGTATCAATTTCTTTCCAATTATTAACCCATAATTAAAGAATACTTTTTGGTCTTTGTTTAAATTGATATCTTCTACTATTATTCCAAAGATAATCCATTCTGTATTAGGTTCTATTGTTAACTTAAAGAGCTTTGTAAATATATCAAATATATCGCTCCAAAATTTATTCAAGTTTGTACATCCTACAAATGAATGTGTTCTATTGGCATTTCGAAACAAACATTTATCGCATCTGGGAGAGACGTTTGGGTAGAATTTATTCAACCTCGTTTTTGAATAATATAGTCTATGTAATAATTTAAATAGAATTAAATTATGTCTTGCATTAATGGAACAATTATGTGTGTTCATCAGATACTTTTCCCATCTATATTTCGGAATCTTTATCATTAGTTCCTGTTCCCAATCTTCTCTTAGTGCCTCTGTAGAGGGTAATTCTCTATTTAATATACTATTATAAAAATATGATATTAGTTTTTGTGAATCAGCCTTAATATTCATTGCATCTTCTAAAGGGTCTAAAAATATAGTTTGAAATCTATGTATATATTTCTTCATAAAGTCACATATCTGTATATATTTAAAGTATGATTATCATTCAGTTTAAATTTTGATTTTAATTGTTGAAATGATAACAATTTGCCCATTTCATACATATCTCCTACTTTCCTAATCCCCAGTCTATCCCATTGTTTATATGTTTTGTCTATAAGAGATGGTTTGAATGCAGGATTGTTCAATATTGGGGTTAGTACTGATAGATTATTTAATTTCAAGGATAATTTTATTTGTTTCCAAATTCTTATTGTATTGTGAATAATTGGGTTCTTCTTATATATTATACTATTCAATTTTATTGGTGAAATACTCCTCTTTCTCCATTCTTATCCACTCCGACTGGTGAGTGGAACTATCCAACCAGTACATTATGTTCTTAATATGCACTGCCCAGTAGTAATAGGTAAAGTTAGGTATTGGCGACATTTTAAATGAACAGAAATGGTGCAAAAGAATGGCGAGGCTTTGCATGTTGCTCTACTGTATATACTGTGTACTCCATGAGCTCCATGGAAACAAAGAATTTCTTGGCATATGATGAATATGACAATAAACTCTGAATCTGAGTGAAGCTTTATACCTTTTCTCAGAATGGATTCCAATATGTTTTCCATTGCTAAAGTTAACTAACAGCTTTCTAATTACTTGGTTTATCTGCTCTTCTCTTTTAAAGGAGTAGCATGATGTTTGCAGATCCCCAGTCCTTTGGCCTTCCAGAATGAAGAGAGGATTGTCGGCCAAAGGCCCCACAATGTCCCCCTTTCCTAGGATATATTTCATCTGAATCTTCTGCTCGACCCCATTTCCTTCTGGGACATAGAACAGTACAACATAGGACTAGGTCCTCCAATGACTCTGCGGGTAACAAATTAAACCAGTCCCTTCTGCCTACACAATGCCCTCTTTTTTTAACCTAGCTCCTAGCTCCATAAATTCTCTTTGCAGGACCTCATCTTCCTTTGCATGCATGTCATCAGTGTTAATATGGACCACAACCGTTGGATGCTCACTCTTCCCTCTAAGATTGCCCTGTGAAAGCTCAGAGATAGTTTTGACCACTAGGGGCGCCGCATTGAAGGCAGCCTCTGTCTACAGTCTGTTTGTTCTTCAACCTTTTTTTACATTTTTAGTCTGTTTTAAAGTTTGTTTTGGGGAATCTTTAACTTTTCTATATGGGGGAGCGGGGTAGGGTAATGGGGGAAACTGTTTCCCAGTCGCTTCCTGGTGGGGACGCGACTATTCTCCGAGTTGTGTCCTCGCCCCACTCCTTGCGACCTACCACCTGGATTGGCGCGGCCTTTCCTGCCGGGGACTGGACCAGAGCTTCAACAGCGGCGGCGCAGCACTGGATTCACCGGGCAGCGGGTGATGCCTACCTGGATCGCCATTTGGAGCTCCGGAGCGTTGAGCCGCTGCACCAACATCGCTGCATCAGGAAGGCAATGCACCATCCTGGAGTCTCGTGATATAGGACGACATTAATATAGGACCCCCACCCCCGATTGCACCACTCATTGGCATAATAGGAGCCATTTGCAGTAGTCAATTTGCCTAACTATAAAATCAAATTTAACTGGCAAATAAATATTTGGGAAGTGTAAGCCCTGAAGTTAAAGTAATTTTATTTGTTTTGGAGTTCCCTAATGTAGCATTAATTTCCATGTATGCATTTGGAATACAACTGAACTATATTCAACTTCATATGTGATTAATGAACACTGGATTTTCTCCATGCAAATAGGGTTACACATTTTAACTTTTATTTTGTGCAGGAATAAACTGTAAATGCTGGTTTAAACCGAAGATATGGAATCACAGGATATGGGGAGAAAGCAGGAACAGGGTACTGAATGGCAGTGCAGGCTTGAAGGGCCAAATGGCATACTCCTGCACCTATTTTCTATGTTTCTAAAAAGCTGGAGTAACTCAGCTGGTCAGACAGCATCTCTGCAGAAAAGGAATAGGTGACATTTCGGGTCGAGACCCTTCTTCAGACTGAACTCATTTTAATTAATTTAATTAATTCACCTTTATTATAATTTATTGTTTTTCATGTGAAACTCAAAGACAAATTCAAAAATATCAGATAATTTGCTTTTTCTATCTGCATCAGAACTGGTTTTCCATCCACAACATTAACCCAGTTTTATTCTCTCTCAACTGGCATCAGCCAATCTGCTGGGCAATTTCAGCATTACTCTTTTGGTTTCAGGTTTTAGCAACAACTGTGATCTGCATTTCACAGCCTCTACAATTTGTTTGTTCTCTTCCATTTCTCTTCCATTTACTAACTTCCCACTTTAATCTATCCACCAGACAGCTAAGAAGAGTAATCTTAACCTTGGCCTCATACGAACAGTCATTCCCTTTGTTCTATCCATCCATCCACTTATCTGCACGTTTCTCTGTAATTGGAACACTTTAACATTATAGACACTATAGACGTCTGAAGAAGGATCTCGACCCAACACGTCACCCATTCCTTCAATCCAGAGCTGCTGCTTATCCCGCAGAGTTACTCCAGCATTTGTGTTTATCTTTGGTTTAAACCTGCATCTGCAGTTCCTTCCTCCACATACTTTAACACTTTGTTTGCACTCTAGTATTTTTCTCCTTGCACTACCAGTTGTGGTTGTGTAATGCTTGATCCTACTCATGTATAGTATGACGACTACATAGCACACAAACATAGTTTTCATTATATCTTGGTACATGACAATAATGCACCCAATACCAATACCTGAGATGCAAGGAACTGCGGATGCTGGTATACAAAAAAGATAACTCAGAGAGTCGGGCAGTGTCTTGGGAGAACATGGATAGGTGACATTTCAGGTTGGGAAAGATAATTTATGTCTCTTTTTAATCCCAATCCCTACCTTCTTTCCAAATTCAAAATAATTTAGTCACTTTCCTGCTTGTTTGACTTGAAATATTATCTGTTTCTCCTTCCATAAATACTGGCTGACTGTTTTTATTTTAGAATTCTACCATCTGCAGCATTTTTTTTCCACGTTTATTTTAACGTCCAACACAGACATGAAATCTTTCACAAATACAATAGTACAAATTAATTTTCGTTTAATGGTTTTAAGGTTAAATCCGAACTGAACCAAAACAAAAAAGAATATTTCCCCCGCTTCCCCCCACACACAAACACAGATTGCTGAATGTTTCAAGCAGTAGTGATTGTGATGTGACTTGATGATACTTTTCTTAAAATTAATAATGATTATCAACTTCAGGAGGACACACAATGGGGAATACGCCCCAATCTCTATCAACAGGGACAGTGTGGAAAGAGTGTCCAGGTTTAGGTTTCTGGGCACACACATCTCAGAGGACCTCACATGGTCCACCAACACGGCTGCGCTGGTCAAGAAGGCACAGCAACAACTGTTCTTCCTGAGAACATTGAAACGGACTGGTCTGCCCCAACAGCTGCTGACAACCTTCTACTGCTGCACCATAGAGAGCATACTAACATATGGCATCTCTGTGTGGTATCTCAGCTGCACGGAGGCGGAGAGGAGAGCTCTTCAGCGTGTCATCCACAGAGCGCAGAAGATTATTGGGAAACAGCTACCAGCCTTGGAGGGCATCTACCACACACGGTGCCTCAGGAAGGCCGTCAGCATCCACAAAGATTCCTTACACCCTTGTAATAATCTGTTCAAACTCCTACCTTCCGGCAGATGATACAAGGCCTTCTACGCCTCCAGACTCAGGAACAGCTAAATCCCCAGAGCAAAAGCTGCTCTGAACTGGCCCAGCTGAGCGCCCCACACCCCCATATACTGTCTCCCTCGGATGGTCACGTCGCACATCGACCCGGCACAGACCTATTTGCACTTTAGACTGTTTTACTGTTCTTTTTCACAAATCATGTTTCTTGGGGTAACTAAATTTTATCTAAATTTTATTAGTTGTTTAAGTTATGACATCGGATGGAAGCTGCATGCATACCAAATCTCATTACCTATGTGCAATGACAATGATATTATTATTATTAGTCATCATAGAGCAAATAGCATTTTACTATGCAATAATTTAACATGCATGATATGCACAATAAAATCATTAAAATACATTAATTAGTGAAGTCTATTGCTATTACTTCCATGATTACATGTCAGAAGTTAATATAAGAGAGCTCATTATATGCAATTTGTTTGCTAAACTGCTATGTTATTGAAAATGCAAAAAAAATTCTGTTACCTTTAAAAAAAGAAATACATCAAGATTTTGGTAAATGTAAAAGGCACATATCATTAATAATCTTAATCACTATATTTTTTTGGCATATATTATACACACTGTGCCTTTTAAAGGTTATGAGGGTTATCAATTAATCTTACTACTGGCATAACATGTTGATAAGTTGTCCAAAATTTTGCTGGGCTATTACCTTTCAGGAAAGTTTACATGGGCATGATTAATTTTTCACCAGGAAAAGCATTAAAAAAAGGGAAACACTCACTCACTGGAAGGAGTGTAAAGGTCCCTAGCCCTGGAGAAAACACAGAAAAGTTGTGATTTGGAGCTTATAAAATAAGCACCCATGATGACCGTAGAAACCCTAGAGGTAGAAATAAATCTGGAAAACTATTTTAAATTAAACTACAAGGACAGGACAAAAATAAGCAGGTCTCAAACCAGCAGTCGTCCTGTTTAGGACTAATATCAGGAAGGTTTTGCTCACAAGTGTGATCATATGACTTGAGATTCTACAATGGAAGAAATTATTTTACCAACCATATGGGTGTTGTAATGAGAAGGTAGATATTTCCATGTGAGCAAAATCCAATTATAAGAATGTCCATCCTCTATGGTAACTCGCCTAACTCACCTAAGGATCTTATAGAAATATATAAAATTATAAAAGGACTGGACAAGCTAGATGCAGGAAAAATGTTCCCAATGTTGTGCAAGTCCAGAACCAGGGGCCACAGTCTTAGAATAAATGGGAAGCTTTTTCACCCAGAGAGTTGTGAATTTGTGGAATTCCCTGCCACAGAGGGCAGTGGAGGCCAAGTCACAGGATGGATTTAAGAGAGAGTTAGATAGAGCTCTAGGGGCTAGTGGAGTCAAGGGATATGGGGAGAAGCAAGCACGGGTCATTGATTGGGGCCGATCAGCCATGATCACAATGAATGGCGGTGCTGGCTCAAAGGGCGGAATGGCCTCCTCCTGCACCTATTTTCTATGTTTCTATGTAACTGAAGCAAAATAGCAAAGGTGGCAACATTCTGTTCTTGTTTGATACCAATAACACTTTCTCACTCTGCATTCATTTAAGATCCTATAGCGAGCAAGAGAGTCCACGCCTGCAAAATGCAATGGGCCGACGTGTGGTACACAACGGAGAAGAACGTGGGCCATTTCTTCATCTATTACAGTAACCCGACCCGATTTTGTAAATCCCTCGCGCAGTTAATTCAGCGTTGCGGGGGAACAGTTTGCGTGTGTGATATAGGGTTAGATTCATAATTCTGTTCATTCATAATTCTGTTAAATTGTTAAAGATTAATATGTTAACAAATTATGATTCTGTTATTGTCATTTTTAATGTCTTTTTAAAAAAACCTTTCTTTTTAAATGGTTCATGTGCTGTGTTTAGGTTGATTTTTGCATTACACTTGCACTCTGTAATTCATCTAATCACACTGTTCACAACCGCAGTATTTGGAAAAATAATAGCAATATGAAGGTTCAAGTTGCTCTACTCTTGGAATGTTCCTTAATGATTTTTTGTGTCAATGGTATTGTTTTTCAACAATAAAATGGTTCTGGTTTTCCCAATAGCGAGAGAGTGGAATGAGATATGTCTGTAATGGTGGGGTTATCTAAATGAAGTATTTAACAAAATTTGTTTTGAGCTAAGGATGGTTTTATTCAGCGACCATACAACTGATTAGATTGTGTAGGAAAGAACACATACACACATATATGAATGTGATATAGATGTATATAATCATATAACACAAACATATATATTTCTCCAGATTTTTATATATGATAAACTTTATTTCGGACTCAAGGCCCAGACAAGGGACAACATTACATAAAAATACATTGCAAACTTCCCCGCAATTTTACCCTGGCGCCTCAGCCGTGCTGATCCGGGCCAGACTTCCCACACGCTGTGGAAGGAACATAGGCATCTTTTTGCTTTTTATTGTGGCAGAGAGGCAGAAAGAAAATGAGGAGAAGATTTTTACCAAAGATGTTTGATTTTGACAAGGATGTTTCCGTAACCGGCTTCCGTCTCCGCACTACTATCTTTGTTCCGCTATAGGATCTTTGGTGCGGAGACGGAAGCCGGTTACGGAAATGGGGCCGAAGATTACCCATGAATATGCCCATGACCGTACTACGTGTTTTTCGTCCAGTGGACTATCTTGCTCGCTACAGGATCTTTGGGTTTAACTCCTTAAATAAAATATTAATTTAACATTAGGTGAGTTTGCAACATGTTTCTATGTCTTTTACCAATTCACATACCAAGCTCCTGGCAGTCTGATATGCTCACATCACAAGGAAGCTGTGTGTGCTCATGTTGGCCTATACACATTGTCTCAGCTTTTTCACAGGTTACTAGGAATTGACTCCCAGAGCTATGTACAGTGCATTCGGCAAATATTCAGTTAGATTAGTGCCTTATTTTAAAATGGATTCAATTCTTTTTTTTAATCATCAATCTACACACAATACCCCAGAATGAAGAAGTGAAAACTTGTTCAGAAATTTTTGCAAAGTAATTAAAAAGAAATAATTGAAATGTCACATTTACATTAGTATTCAGACCCCTTGCTATGACATTCAAAATTGAGCTTGGGTTCATCCTGTTTCCATTGATTATCCTTGAGATGTTTTTACAACTTGATTAGAGTCCAACAGTGGTAAATTAAATTGATTGGACATGATTTGGAAAGGCATACACATGTCTATATAAGGTCCCACAGTTGACAGTGCATGTCAGAGCAAACAAAAACCAGGGCATGAAGACAAAGAAATTGTCCATAGACCTCTGAGACAGAATTGTGTTGAGACACTGATCTGGGGAAGGGTGTAAAACTATTTCTGCAGCATTGCAGGTCCTGAAGAATACAGTGGCCTCCGTCATTCCAAAATTGAAGAAATTAGGAACCACCAGGGCTCTTCAAAGAACTGGCCGCCCGGCCAAACTGAGAATCAGGGGCGAAGGGCCTTGGCCAGGGAGGTGACCAAGAACCCGACAGTCACTCTGACAGAGCTCCAGAGTTCCTCTGTGGAGATGGGAGAACCTTCCAGAAGGTTTTATATTTGCAGCACTCCACCAATCAGGCCTTTATGGCAAAGTGGCCAGACGGACCTGCCACTTCAGTAAAAGGCACATGATAGCACGCTTGGAGTTTGCCAAAAGGCATGAGAAACAAGATTCTCTGGTCTGATGAAACCAAGATTGAACTCTTTGGCCTGAATGTCAAGTGTCACGTCTGGTGGAAACCAGGCACCGCTCATCACTTGGCCAATACCATAGTTACAGTGAGGAAAGGCAGCATCATGCTGTGAGGGTGTTTTTCAGCGGCAGGACTGGGAGACTAATCAGAATCAAGGGAAAGATGAATGGAGCAAAGTACAAAGATCCTTGATGAAAACCTGCTCCAGAGCGTTCTGGACCTTGGACTGGTGTGGAGGCTCACCTTCCAACAGGACAACGACCCTAAGCACACAGCCAAGGCCATGCAGGAGTGGCTTTGTGACAAGTCTGTGAATGACCTTGAGTGGCCCAGCCAGAACCTGAACTCGAACCCGATCGAACGTCTCTGGAGGGACCTGAAAATAGCTGTGTATCAACGCTCCCCATCCAACTTGAGCTTGAGGGGATCTGCACAGAAGAATGGGAGAAATTACCCAAATACAAGTGTGCCAAGCTTGTGGCATCATACCCAAGAAGACTCGAGGCTGTAATCGCTGCCAACGGTGCCTCAACAAAGTACTGAGTAAAGGGTCTGAATACTTCTGTAAATGATATTTCAATTATTTCTTTTTTATTACTTTGCAAAATTTTCTAAACAGTTCTTTTCACTGTTTTATTAGGGGGCATTGTGTGTAGATTTATGATTAAAAAAAAGAATTTAATCAATTTTAGAATAAGGCTGTAACGTAACAAAATGTGGACAAAGTGAAGAGGTCTGAATACTTTCTGAAGGCACTGTATATCAATTTCCAAATTGATTCCGAATAAGTGAACACTGATTTACGTCATGGCTGTCTGCACACATTTGGCAATTGTTAAAGCAGCTGTCATAACAAGATCCAATCAACAATAGATTCTTCCTCCTCTCAACAAGGAGGCCAAACTGTCCACGTTTTTCAATAACCTTCATGACTAGCCAGGTCTCAAAAGAGAATAATATGTCTCCTAGTCAAAAAACTGGTCACAATGTTTCTGCATATGAGATGTTTAAGTCAAGTATGAATTGTAATGTGTAGAAAGGAACTGCTGATACTGGTTTATAGTGAAGATGACAAAATGCTGGAGTAACTCAGCGGGACAGGGAGCATCTCTGGATAGAGGGAATGGATGAATTGTTATTGCTAGTGACCAATTTAACCATTTTGGGTGAGTGTGGTACATTTTTGATTTGCCTTCCTCTGCAAACCGAGCATATGACATATTATGAATGCGCTATGCACAATTATTATATGGTTATTACACAAACTATTAAGCTCCAGTATTCAATGTGCAAGGCCATGGTGATTTAATATAGTATCAATGTATAATAAATGGAGGGCATTACAAATGTTCAATTTCTTCAGACATCTCTTCCTCTAGCCCCCCCCCCCCCCCCCCCAGTTAATTTTGGAGTATCTCATCCTTTAATAATATTTGTTCATATCTTTTGTCGTGCATCTTGCTGGCTACTCTGCAAATGCAATGGTTTTTTAATTTTAAACTTAACACTACTGAAAATGAAAACGTGAGATCTAGCATGTTGACAGATATTCATTTTTTTAAAATAGTGAAATATTTTTAATGTTATTCACTTTCACTCAAATTTGAGTAATCAGCACTATTCATGGCTGGAATATTCTTTGATGCGCATTTACAGTGGTATTCCTAACTTTCTTTAATCCGATTGATTGTAAGATACAGCATGGAAACTGGCTGTTCAGCCCACCGAGTTGACCATCGATCACTTGTTCAGATTAGTTCTACATCTCGCTTTCGCATCCACTTTCTACACACTAGGAGTGGCGATGTTCCAATACTTACCTTCAGCGGCGCTGCAGTTTTACCACTGGCCGTGTGCGCGACTTTGGCGCCTTTGAGGGGGGGGTGGGGGCGGGATTAAAATGCCGTTTTACATGGCCTATCGGAGGCGGACTTCCTCGGCCTGCTAGCTGCTGAAGAAAAATCGATCCGACTCCCGTTCGCGCTATATATATATTTTTTTTTTTTTGTTTTAAATCGCTGGACAATTTAATATTTGGATTAAAATAAAAAGCGACTTTGAACGCCCTCAATGCCTACAACGTGACGGATCGCAAGACATGTATGTGCAAAAAACAATTTTGATTATATTTTGAGAGGATGTTTCTGGATTAATTTATGGGAATTAAACATTAAATTCCTTCCATCTGGGATATAAATTCACGACAGTGAGATTTAAAAATCATGTTATGTTGTGAATTCTCGTGTGCATGGGATTAGTTTGTTATTTGGATTCCATGGCTATTTAAAAAAATGATCCTTTTCTTAAGAAATTGAATCTACAGGACATTGTTAATGGGAAAGTAGTGGGCAGAAAGGCATGTCATGTGTGGTTTGAAGAACAAAGACTTGTAGTTTACAATGCCAAAATTGAAAAGTTGAGGAAAAACAAGGTGTACAGAGTTGCTTATTGGTTACAATCTGAGGAGTACGATGATGCTACTGATTATGATATGCCAATGTACCAGCTAGCAACTGATCTTCTCCATAAAGACTTGGTCTATTGCTAGAAATTGTAATTTATTTACCTATCTGTTACGGATTTACAGCACATTATACAAGAATGTTAAAGTTCTGATCTTGAGAATATCACATTTTTGAATTTTTATGGCAGTCTGGGTGTTTCTATTTCCGTCACAATGATCAATTTTGTAATTTGCTACAATTAGGTAATTAACTAATTATATGCTTTAATTTCAGGTCATCCAAGTAAGATATTTTATATTTGTTTCAGAATGCTTCAATCTATAATAACTGAAAGTGTCATTCAGTTCTCTTAATTTTTAAGAGAGTTATGGGCTTTTGACTGTCCTTGATCACAGCTTTTGAGTTAAGTCAATGAAAAAGCAACAGGGAACAAGATGCTAATTTCCGAGTATGAAAATGGCCATAACTTTTTTAATACTGAAGATATGAAAGTGAATTAGGTGTCAAATTAAACTTTTTATGCTTTCTCTGATGAGATTAATTGCAGACTTGATTTTTAAAATCTCAAAATTTTGTAACATTGCTACTAGGAGTCATTTGCTGAGGCCAGTTAACCAACAAACCCGCTTGTCTTTGGGATATGGCAGGAAACCACAGCACCAGGAGGAAACCCATGCGGTTCCCAGAGAGAACATAATACTCCATATAGATCAGGATCAAACTGCTGCTTTGAGGCAGCAGCTATACTAGCTGCACCATTGTGCCGCCTAACATCAGGTTAATATTCTAGAAATGATTCTTATCCTGTGTAATGATCAAACTAAGATTTTGACAGAGTATGAGGGAGATATAAAGTCATCTACTGAATATGTGCTGCCCATCAAGTGCCATTTTTACACTAATCTCACTTTTTAAATTCTCCCCACATTACCATAAATTCCCCCACATTTTACCACAATTTTATAGTGGCTAATTAGCTTAACCAACAACTTCTTAGGATGTGGGAGGAATCTGGAGCATCCACAGGAAACACATGCAGTCACAATGGAAACATCCAAACCCCTGCCTCAAACCAAGATGTTGGCCTGAAATTAAGATGAGATGGATGAAACAGAGAGGTGGGTATATGGAATGAGCTGCCAGAGAATTGGTGCAGCGGCAGTACTACTGCCTTAAGGGCCTGTCCCACTGTACGAGGTAATTCAAGAGTTCTCCCACGTTTCCCCTGATTCGATGTCGGAGAATTACGGTGATAACGCTCGTAGGTACTCGGGGCTCTCGTGGACATTTTTCAACATGTTGAAAAAACTTCACAAGCTTACCGTGTTTCCCCGAGTACCTGCCGTTAGCGTTACGAGGCGCTAAGAGACGTCCCAAGCTCCGGCGTACATTCTACGTACTTACCACAAGTTTGATTTTTTTTTTGTTTAACTGGGGAGAGCTCTTGGGTAAACTCATACAGTGGGACAGGCCCTTTATAGTGCCAGAGATCCAGGTTCAATCCCGATTACGGGTACTTGTCTTTACGGAGTTTGTACGTTCTCCCTGTAACCTGCGTGGGTTTTCTCCGAGAACTTTGGTTTCCTCACACACTCCAAAGATGTACAGGTTTGTAGGTTCATTAGCTTGGTATAATTGTAAATTATCCCTAGTGTGTGTAGGATAGCGTTAGTGTGCGGGGATCACTGGTCGGCACAGACTCGGCGAGCTGATGGGCCTGTTTCCATGCTGTATCTGAGTCCTTACAACATAATTTAAATGACATTTGGATAGGTACATGAATAGGTGTCAGAAGTTATGGGGAGAAGGCAGGATAATGGGGTTAGGAGGGAGATCAGCCATGATTGAATGGCAGAGTAGACTTGTAGGCTTAATTCTGGTCCTATTACTTACGATAGGAGAGGTTTGGAGGGATAGAGGCCAAATTAAGGTAGGTGGGACTAGTATACTCAGGGCATCTTGGTCTCAAGGGCTTGTTTTTGTGCTCTATGACTGAATTTCAGAGATAGGTCAGAAGGTGCCTGATTGGGCAGGTGAGTTGGTATCCCAATTCCTCAAATCACCCAGAGAGGGGCAGCCATTCAGCAGCGGTCACTATCACATCAACTAATCTCTCAGAAAAGCACCAAATTCAAAGCTGCTTTATTTATATCAAGTGATTTAGACGAGTTGAATAATAGCTTCAAATACCACACAGATTTTGTGAAACAGACAAGATGATATACAGTTGATTGAAGTTTACCCTAATATCATTTCCAGGAATCTAGGCCATGTGTCACGGTGACTTTCAAGTATTGAGTTGGTAGATCATAGGAGGATGCAATCACCACAGCAATCTCCATCATACGACAAACTCTGACGGATCAGCCATCAGTCAGGGCACCAGAAGCTCCAGACGCGAGTGGAGGACGTGGTGCAGCAGGATTAGTTGAAATCAAAGGTGATATATCCATTCTCAGATGCATTTTTAGAGCTTTAAGACAAATGATCTGACCCAGCAGTGATTATATCTACTCTATAACGGTGTATCACGGGATCCCTGCAGCATTCAAAATGTCTGCCCTTAAATGTTGACCCACTGAGATACTCCAGCTCATTGTGTTCTACTTATAATGTGCCCATTGACATGAGCTCAGTACAATAACAATTCACTTTAATTTTAAAAGAGGCAGGTTGATTCCAAATGGTAACACTGTTTTTCAAGTTTCTCCCAGAATATATTTCTATTCACAAAAATATGCCAAAGAAAACCGATTTAAAATGAGAATGATATTTTAAATGTTAGATTAAATGGAGTGTGAAATCATTAGGATGCTAAATATGCAGGCAAATTGCTTTGCAATGGGCAAAGTAATGCTGCAACAAAAAAATCTAACATTTCACAGAAAAGAACAACTGTGTCCCTTAGAATGCCACAGGTGTATTGGGTTCCAATGTGACTTTCATTCAGAATGTGTTCTCTAGGTTACTTTACTGTCCTGGTTCATTTTCACTGCCCTCTTTGCAGAACATTTTTTTTTAAAGACAGTCACAAAATCATGGGATGCACATATTAAATGCCATTTTCACTACAGAATCAAATCAAAATCACTTCCTGTCCAACGTCTGAGTAAAGTACTTTCAATCCAGTTGCCTATAATTCTGTTCAACTACCACTTATAAGGTTCAAGTGGGTGAACAGCCTGAAGCTTCCCAAAGGGCTACAAAACCTTCCAACCTCATTCCCATCATGAAGACAGTAACATGAAATGCACTTTCGATAAAACCAAGAAGTGCTATTTGGCTTCTGGCAATGACTTCATGGCAACAGTCTCAATGAAAGCTGAGAATGTGGCAGTTTTTATTCCTGCTTTAGATTTTCTTCCATTAAAATGCACAGATCATTCATGCCCCATCAGTTTCAGTCACTGTTCTACTTTATTTTACTCCCTAACTAGCAGACCGCTCCAAAATGTTCACCACAGCAGCTGTGATTTTATAAGGCTTTTAACAACAAAATGTGTGTTTATCTTCAGTTATTTGTTTATTTCAGACATTTATTATTATATAGGTGATAATCCATTTAACTTAAATAGCTAGGTCTTGGATTTGTAGCATTGATGAAAACTGATTAAAATATTAATCTGAATTTGAATCCCATTTCTGCCTGCATTTCTCCTGACAAAATTTCTCCTCGGGGACTAACTCATTCTTGACTAAAATGTCATAGGCATGAACTAACTCAGTATCACACTAGAGAGGTCATTCTTCTTTGTCAACACCAGACAGTCAGTGACATGTCATTTAACCATAAGATTTCATTGTTGTGAAAGATGATTAACATTAAACAAAATTGAACAACATTCTCAAATGAATACTTTGCAAATGAAAAAAATACTTTAGCTCAAAGTTTCAATTTTCTTTCATTAGCAGATAGACATGAACATACTCAAAAAAACTGTCTGGCTGAAGTTTAGACCACAAGAATGGAAGCATTCAATGGGGCATAAAGCTCCACAGGGTGTAATTTGTGTTATCCAGTCTCTCCACAGGCACTGGCATGAAAAATAGCAGCGATGTCGGAATTCTAATAAAGGGCATGACATAGAATGGTGCCAACAACAGAATGACAAAATACTTGTAGTTGACCCTCCACGCCCAGAAGGTGTTCTGCTAGTCATCGCATAACCTCAACAGTGATTCATGTCAAGCAATTTTGTGCTGAGACTAGGAATGTCTCATATCTCCACCGGACCTCTTATTCCTTACCTGGAACCTATGCCTGTCAACTGCTTTAAAAGGACAGTACCCAAAAAAGGTTTGTTCATCAGTTATTGAAGCAGAATTTGGCCATTCAGCTCATCAAGTCTACTCCAACATTCAATCATGGCTGAACTATCCTTCCCTCTCAACCCCATTCTCTTGCCTTCTCCCCATAACTTCTGACACCTGTATTGGTGGCACAACACCAAGTAGAGTCGCTATCTCCTCACCCATAAAGGTGACACGCTGCAATGACTACGAACAAGTACCACCAACATCCATTGCGATTACGTATTTTGTGAGGTCGGTTATAATGCATTTCAACTCCTATTTTATTAAGGACTTGGACCCACTGCAATTTGCTTACTGCCACAATACTTCAACAGCAGATACAGTCTTACTGGCTCTCCACTTTGCACTGGACAATGAGAAAATATCAGGTTATTGTTCATGGACCACAGCTCAGTGTTCAACACAATTATCCCCTCAGATTATTATTAAGCTTGGGGAACTGGGTCTCTGCTCAGCTTCCCTATCAGCAGACCGTAATCAGTATGAATTGGCAACAACACTTTCTCCTCGTTGACCATCAACTCAGGAGCACTTCAAGGCTGTGTGCTCAGTCCCCTGCTCTACTCTCTCAATATCCGTAACTGTGTGGCCAGACAGAGCCCTAACACCAGCTTTAAATGTGTTGTCCATTGTTAGACGAATAATGGGTAATGATGAGTTGGAGAATAGGAGGGAGAACAATAATTAAGAGTCAAGCACTGGGAATGGAGCAATTATTTTTTTTTCACCTCTGCAGCCTTGCAGGCAAAATAACAAAACAAATATACAATAATTAACAATACAGTAGCAAAACGTGGCACAGCTGGTAGAACTGCTGCCTCGCAGCTCAAGAGACCCAGGTTCTAATCTAACCTCGGGTGCTGTGTAGAGTTTGTACATTCTCCCTGTGATCAGAATCAGAATCAGATTTTATTCGGCAAGTATGTTTTGCAACATAGGAATTTCACTGGCCAGGTCAGTCATACAATTAAAAGCAACAGATTCAAAAACACATTTTAACATGAACATCCACCACAGTGATTCCTGTGATGTATTTGTAATGTACTATCATAACCATATAACAATTACAGCACGGAAACAGGCCCTCTCGGCCCTTCCAGTCTGTGCCGAACATTTATTTTCCCCTAGTCCCATCTACCTGCACTCAGACCATACACCTCCATTCCCTTCCATATACCTATCCACTTTACTTTTAAATGTTAAAATCGATCCTGCCTCCACCACTTCTGCTGGAAGCTCATTCCACACAGCCACCACTTCCTGAGTAAAGAAGTTCCCTCTCATGTTACCCCTAAACTTCTGTCCCTTAATTCTCATGTCATGCCCTCTTCTTTGAATCATCCCAACCCTCAATGGGAAAAGCTTATCCACGTCAACTCTGTCTATTCCTTTCATCATTTTAAAGACCTCAATCAAGTCCCCCCTTAACCTTCTGCCCACCAAAGAATAAAGACCTAACTTGTTCAACCTTTCTCTGTAACTTAGTTGCCTGAACCCAGGCAACATTCTAGTAGATCTCCTCTGTACTCTCTCAATTTTGTTGACATCCTTCCAATAATTAGGCGACCAAAATTGTACACCATACTCCAGAATTGGTCTCACCAATGCCTTGTACAATTTTAACATTACTTCCCTACTGACTCATTGACTGTATCAGAATGGAATTTGTGATGTATATGTAATGTAAATGCCAGTGCCACTTGAGGCCAAAAGCAGAAGCTGGCAAATGTACCTGTGCCTCATGACTGAGGTCAAGTGACCTTCTGGAAGTTTCAGTCATTGCAGATTAAACTTTTCCTACAAGATGTCGGATGTGTATTCATTGTGCTAGTCACAACAAGGTCTTATGGAAGACATTACAACTCCTACACATTCCTCACTGTGATGGAAAGCGAAATAAAGTTCAAGTCTCTTCCTTTTGTTCGTCCTCGGTCGGGGGCCTCAAGTCCTCTGTTGACGGGATGATCTTGACTCACGTAGCCGGCGGCGTTCGGGCCCTCCGCGTCGAGGCGTTCAGCTTCTGCATTGGGGGGGTGTCAGCTCCCCCGTGCCAGGCGATCAAACCTCGCGACGAGGCTGGTCGAGCCTTCTGCGGCGTTGGAGCTCTCGACTAGCCTCTCCTGAGACTGCGAGCCCTTGATGGTAAGTCCGCAGGCCCCCTTGTGGGAGTGAACCCAGGCAAGGGATCAGCTCCGGTGGGGTTCACGACAGTCCAGGGAGGCTTCCAACTCCATTAATGGTTGGCCGCAGAGCCCGGAGAATGTGATCCGAAAAATGATCACATCTCCGGAAAGGTAAGAACTTGAAAAAGAGTTTCCCCCAGATCCCCCCCCCCCCCCACCCCACCCCCCACATAAAACAAACTGAAGTACATCAAAACAAACTCTTAACAGACGCTAAAAATAACAAATAGATGACAAACGAACAGACTGCCGGCAGGGTTGTCCCTGATGTGTAGGGAATGGATGCAAAAGAGGAGTAACGTAAAACCAATGTGAACAGGTGGTTGACATGGATTTGGTGGGCCAAAGGGCCTGTTTCCATGCCGTATCACTTGGACTACAGTAACTAACTTATCAGCAATACTTGGTAACCAGACCATAATAGTAGAAACCGAAGTATGCAGTTTCACTTCTATAAAGTCCATTGTTGCTGAGGTTGTACAGTGTGGTCAAGAGGTTGGGAAGAAGATGTTAATTAACCTGGAGGTATTCATTCTCATGCTCCTGTACCGTCTTCCCACTTTTAGCAGTTTGCCCAAGATACTATGGTTTGCTCTCATATAGTCTGGTTACTTAGTATTATTGATAATTGTTTGTATTATGTTCATTATATATTTATTGTTATCACACGGCGACACAAGGGACTGCAGATGCTGGCATACAAAAAAAGACGAAGTCCCGGAATAACTCAGCAGGTTAGACAGCATCTTTGGAGAACATAGATAGGTGACATTTCGGGTTGTGTCCCCTCTCCAAATTCTTCAGGGTTTTTGATAGGTGCAAGACAAAAGGATTGAAGAGTTCCAAATTGTGACTTCCACATTAGAAAAAAGGTTCTGCCTGCCTATTCTACCTGTGCTTCTCCTAATTTTATAACATGAATGTAAGAAAAAAAGTATTCAGAACTGTCTGTGCATTACCAGGGGCAGAATGAGGTTAAATGTGTCTCACCTAGTTCATAAGTTATAGGAGTAGAATTAGGCCATTCAGCCCATCGAGTCTACTCTGCCATTCAGTCATGGCTGATACATAGACAATAGGTGCAGGAGTAGGCCATTCGGCCCTTTGAGCCAGCACCGCCATTCAATGTGATCATGGTTGATCATCTACAATCAGTACCCCGTTCCTGACTTCTCCCCATACCCCTTGATTCTGCTAGCCCTAAAAGCTCTGTATTTCAATGTACAGACTGGGACCTTCTGAAAGTGCTGATACTTGGGAAGGGCACAGTACAACTCAGTTACTGAGTCAGAATTATACAGCTCAGAAACAGGCCCTAGGACCCAACTTATTCATACCGACAAAATGGCAATGTGAGCAAGTCCCTTTAGCCTGTGTTTGGCTCATATTCCTCAAATCTTTTCCCATCCATGTACCCATCCAAATATCTTTTAATAATTATAATTGCACCATCCTCTGTTCACCATTCTGTTAACTCACTTCTTTCTTCTCCAATGCCCGGCTGCTGAGTATTTTCATCATTTCCTTTTTTTAAAAAATTAATTGTAAAGTGGAAGCTCATTGTTATCAGCCCCTGATTTTCCAGTACCAGCTGCAGGAGGACGACAAGGAAACAAAGAAAAAGAAAAGAGGAATTCACAATGCATATTTAATGCATAAACAAGTCCCCTACCAATCTTCTAATTGAATGATTTGCACTGTTGAAAGGAACTCCTAAAAAGTAAAACAAACTTTAAATTGAGGTTAAATATTTTAATAAACTCCTGTTTAACCTGTATTTTTATTTAGATTTTGCTTCCCGTTTTCTCTGAAGTATATTCCTTTTCCACACTGTATTGATGAGAAACAGGAGTACTTTGAACCCTTCTGAGGCATTAGTTGGACAGAAAATTTACAAATATTGACTTTTATAATTGTGCCAATGGAAAATGAGTTTGACTACAGCTCGGTGGTGCAGCAGTAGAGTTGCTGCCTTGCAGCACTAGAGACCCAAGTTTGATCCTGACTATAGGTACCGTCATTAGACAAAGTTTGTATGTTCTCCCCGTGACCGTGTGGATTTTTCCAGGGTGCTCCGTTTTCGTCCCACCCTCCAAAGGCATACAGGTTTGTAGGTTAATTGGCTATGGAAAAAAACTGTAATTTTTCTCTAGCTTGTAGTGTGTGCTAGTGTAACGAAGATTGCAGGTCAGCGTGGACTCAGTGGGCCGAACAACCTATTTCCACACTTTATCTCTAAACTCAACTAAACTAAATTCCTTTAAAGTTATAAACCAATTCCTCAAACTTGCCCAGAATTCAGTACTAACAGACACCTAATTTGTATTGCTTCAACCAATGCTTTTATATGTTTTAATGGAAGAATTTCCAATATTACAATAAGAATAGAGAGATCTGTTTAGAGCTGCTGAATTTGCCTTCAAAACGTCTGCAAAACAAGCGGCTGTATAATAATAAAGGCTTTCGTTGGTTTTATGCATGCAAGGCTGGAGCACATATCATTAAAGGTCCAGTAGAACAACCTTTGTTTTGTATTTGGCTCAGTGCCAGACAGCTTTCACATTTCCTGCTACTCAGATGAGAATGGGGTTGATGAATTGAGGTTGGAAGGTTCTGCATTCAGACTGAACTTGGAGCTGACAGTTGCGAACAATGGGAATTTATTCCATTTTTGTATTTTGACAACCATCACGTTAACAATTCCAACAAGAAAAAAAGTACACAGAAAACAAGCAAAAGGAAAATGCCTGAAGCAATGAATGCATCAAAATTATTAAAAGAGTAATTCAATGACAAAATATTTGTTCTTCAATAATTCTTCAGCCCCGCAAACTTCAATGGATCCATCCAAGAGAGCATAATATTTACAGCCCGCCAAAAATGTTCCTTTCTCATTACAGTAAATTTGACATCTTCCAGCAATCTCAAAGATTTCAGTCAATTGTGGTGGCTCAGTGATTTTTCTTCAATTTTTCACACCACGGGAACAAGTCAGCATCACATACATCCAACTCTTAGCTGGAAGATACCATGCATCCCT
Organism: Raja brachyura; assembly: GCA_963514005.1. The sequence continues at coordinate 32,630,753 of OY740782.1, read as the reverse complement.
CCAAGATATACACCCAATGTTTTTAGAGCCCTTGGCAAAGAGTACAGTAACTCAGCATGGATCTTCAAACTAAAATGCACAGATTATTTACTTTAAATTTCCTTGTAGTTTACATTATTGCAATAAATTTCAGTATTAATTCAGTATTATTGCAATAAATTTCAGTGAATTCAGTATTAATATTGTTTTATTGGCAGTGAAAAAAATGGTATGGTTTGTATGCTATCCAGGCATATAATACCATACACGAGTAAAATGAAACCATAAACAAGTACAACAGCTAATGCAAAACAAAAATAAAAGTAGTGTACAGCTACAGAGAAAGTGCAGATTCAAAAATGAAAGCGCTGCAATGAAGTAGGTTGGGAGATCGGGATTACATCCTTAGTTGACTCAATGAAACTACAACAGCGGGGGAGAAGCTGTTTCTGAATCTCGTGGTACAGCTTTCAATTTTATTGTACTATATATTCTGCACCATGGGAGAGGGTAGAAGAGGGAATGACCAGGGCTGTTAATTAGGTTGGCTGCATTCCTACATCCACAACTCTCAGCAATTTCCTGCAGTTCTTTGCAAAGCAATTGCCAAACCAAGTTGTGATGCATCTCAATAGGATTCTTTTTATGATGTATCTGTAGAAATTAGTAAGAGTCATTATAGACATGCCAAGTTTCCTTAGACTTCTGAGGAAGTGGAGGCATTGGTGTGCTTTCTTGGCCATGGTACCAATGTATTGGATAAGGACAAATTGTTGGTGATATTTACACATACGAATTTGAAGATGTTGATCAGCAAGAGTCAAGAATGATTAATTGTCATGTACCGAAAATGGAACAATAAAATGATTACTTGTATAATGGGTCTGTAACACAGTACTCATAGAAAAAGCAATAAACTGTAGCGGCACCAAACGTGGTGAATAAAGGTGAGATGTCAGGCCGGTTCAAACAGTTGTTTATTCAGTGGTGACACGTTAGGTTGGTGCGCTGACTATATTACTGTGTTGCTGTAGCTGAGCGAGGTTGTTCACTCGGGCTCAGCTACCAGTTGACTCTAAGGTCTCGAGGTGAGATAACCTTAAGTATCAAGACGCTCCCTCTAGCCCATGACGTCACATGCCCGCCCTCGTATCTCCTGACGAGGGTTCGAGCATAAGTGGCCCGTGTACAAGCTGACGTCAAAAAAATCAATACAAATTAAATGCAATAAAAAACCCTGCAGTCCATTGTGCAACAAAGACTGTTTGCACTGGATTGTTTGGTCGGTGTTTGTAGTGTTCAAGAGTGTTACAACCTTTGGAAAGAAGTGGTTCTTGAACCTGGAGGTTATGGGCTTCAAACTCCTGCATCTTCTTCCTGATGGCAAGAATGAAACAAGAACATGGCCAGGGTGCTGCAGGTCTTTGATGATACTGGCTGCCTTTTCATTTCCACTTCTGCACCATTGATTAAGAATGGGGCATTATCCACCTGGCTTCCTAAAGTTGATGACCAGCTCCTTTAATTTTCTGACATTTGTGGAGCAGTTGTTGTCTTGAAAACATGCTTGCAAGCTCTATTTCTCCTTCTTGTACCATCTTCTTGTTACTGCTTGAGATCCGGCCCAATATGGTCATATCATCTGCAACCTTACAATTGGGCACAGAGCAAAATTTGTTTGCACCAGTGTAGAGTATCATTGTGGGGAATGTTATGGTGCCTGTCTTACTGATTGTGGTCTATAGGACATGAGGTTGAAGATCTAGCCAGTGTGTGGTCTGTGAGCAATGTGGGGGTGGATGAAGGGAAGAGTTCCAAGTCCATGAGTTTGGTACTTCTAGCGTTTGGCTCATTTGATGGACTCCCAGATTTCAGGTTTACGTTGCATGTCTAAGCATGTAGTCAAGGGCAGTTTGACTGTAATTTTCCACATTGCAGAAGATTGCAAGCACCCGAAAGTAAAATAGGTGGTCATGTATGATAGCGATACAGGATGCCAGATTTCTAACAACATCATGAACGCAGGTTCAGGAATACTAAGGATAGCCATAGATTCTTAAAAATTAGATGATGGGTCATGATCCAATCTACTCTAAAACCCCACATCACAAGATGTGGCACAGAACCCCTGAATGGGACTCGCGTCCTTCTGCCATCTGCCCAATCTTTGGAACCCATCAGATGGTGCACCCTGAAGTGTAAACATCACAGATTAAATTGCGTCTAGGCAGGCCACTCAAGAGATACTTACTGCTTTTTCAGAAGTTTTGAGCTGAATTCTCATGAGCTACACGAGCTGTTATCAGACGACAGGCTGGTAATTTCTTTAAATTACTATTCCTGTCCCAGCCTCCTGACCAGATTTTATTCATATTAGGCTGCTGCCTCACAGCTTGAGCAACCTGATGCCAATCCTGACCCCCGCATGCATGTTCTCCCAGTGACTACAAGTTTCCTCCACATCCTCCAATTTCCTCCCACAACTCAAAGATTTGCTGCCAGGATAATTGGCAGTTTTACATTTCCTGTAGTTTGGTTTGTGACTGGGAAATTAAGGAGTGTTGATGGGCATGTAAAAGACAACTGTTTGAAAGGGAAATAAGTGGGGGAATGGGGAATACTCAGAGCCAGCAAAGACTTGATTGTCCAAATTTCCACCACCTCTGTTGTAAAATAAAAAATTAAATATGGAATCCCTGTCTGGATACGATTCTGATACAAAATGCAGACCTAGTCAATGATTCCTACAGAACATTGAAGTCAATTAGATCCTTGTCCACATCCAGCATAATGTGAACCCAGTGTAATGCTGACCTAGTCGCCAATTCTCTTGAGGTCCAAAAACAGAAAGAACTAAGATGCAAAAATTGATGACAAACGGAGTCATTGGTCAAGGTAAGGGTTGATAATTACACAAGAGACTAAAACTAAGAGGAGTGTGGGATATTTCAAAAACAGCCATTAAGGTCAGAGCTTGGTGGCATCAGAGTAAAAGGGAGTCAGACTTTAGTGGTACAGCCACTGTGGAGTGGTCATTGTAAGAATGGCCATGTGTGAGCACAAGTGCAGTGTTTGAGTAATAAGTACTAAGACTTTGGCTTGTGAAGCATCAGCCATGAGGCTGAGCAGAGTTATAGATAAGAACAGATAAGATCTTTCAATTTTATTCTTCAGATAGCGGAATCTGGATGGCAATTAGGGGAGTACACCTCGGGATTTGGACGATTACGGAAACTTTCACTGTCCCTGGTGACTACACTTGTGGGAAGTGTGTCCAGCTTCATTTCTTTGGCTGCCTCTAAGAAATGGAACTGGAGCTGGATGCACTCAGGAACATTCAGGGTGCTGAGAGCATTATAGCCCTGTCCCACTGTATGAGTTCATTCAAGAGCTCTCCCGAGTTTTAAAAAAAAATCAAACTCATGGTAAGCACGTAGAATGTACATAGCGGGTACGTCGGAGCTCGGGGACGTCTCTTAGCGGCTCGTAAAGCTAACGGCAGGTACTCGGGAAACGCGGTAAGCTCGGGAAGATTCGTGAAGATGTTGAAAAATGTCCACGAGAGACCCCCAGTACTTACGAGTGGCCATTACCGTAAATCTCCGAGTTCGAATCAGGGCAAACTTGGGAGAACTCTTGAATTAACTCGTACAGTGGAACAGGGCTTTAATAGATACAAGTTTTAGTGTCATGGTCACAACAAAGCTGCAGTCTCCAGGTAGTTTGGTGCCCACCAGAAAAGGTAGAGGGGGCAGACAGACAATGTAGTGTTCTCATGTGACCAGCCCCCTCAGTAATGGTGTGCCTTTGTATAATGCTGGGCTTGGGGGGGGGAAGGGGGGGGGGGGTTGACGAAATTACTTTAAAGCAGCACAGTGACAAACTCCTCAGGCTCAGCAAGGATAGGTGGAGTCAGACAAAGCAATAGTGATTGGAGATTAAATGGATAGGGGGACGGACGGGAGATTATGTGGCCGCAAATGTGACCTGGAATAATGAGTTATCTCCTGGGTATCAGGGTAAAGGATGCTTCAGAGCAGTTACAGGACAATCTCAAGGGAGAGGGGGAGCAGCAAGGATAGTTGTGCACATTGACACCAATAACATAGGTAGAGAAAAGATTGAGCTTCTGCCGAGTGAAGATATGGAGTTAGAAAGAGGTTAAAAAGCAGGAAGGCAGTAATATCTGGATTACTCCCAGTGCCACGTGCTAGTAATAGCAAGTGAGAGGCTATTAAAAGTGCAATGGGGAAAGCACAATCCTGTTCGGATGAAGAGCAAGACTGCCACAAAATGTTGAGGGTCTGATCAGGAAAATTGAGGCAAACTTCAGGTTTAGGCACAGGATCAAGAAAATCTCTCAATACATAAGTGTAGGAATACACTTAAGAGAATCAGAAGTCCAAGAGGGCATGAGATGGAAATGGCAGACAAGGTAAAGGAAAATGGAAAATGCTACGCGATCCCAAGATAGTAATATTACAATGGTGCCAAGGATAGAACAGCTTCCCGTAAAAATCATCATGGATGTCTATGCGTTGAGTCGGAGGTCATGGGTGTGAATATGAATGCACATTTGTCAACAGTTTTCCTGTGAAGAACAGACAAGCTGAAGAATTGAGGCAAATTAATTGGGATGTCTTGGACCATATACAAATTGCCAAAGAGGAGGTCTTGTCAGTCTTAAAGTGCATTAAGATGGATAAAGCCCCATGGCCTGACTAGGTGCATCCTTGCACATTGTAGGAGCCGAGGGAAGAAATTGTCAAGGTCCTTGCAGAGTAATTCGCTTCATCCTTAACCACAGGTGAAGTTCCGGAAGATGGGAGGGTGGTTGATATACCATTATTTTAAAAGGAGAGCAAGAACAAGCCAAGGTACTCTAGGCTGGTGGTGGGGATTCTAAGGGATAGGATCTGCTAGTATTTGGAAAAACAAGACCTGATAAGAAATGGTCAACATGGATTTGGGCATAGGAAAACATGTATTATAATTCTGTTAGAGTTTTGAGGACATAAACAAGATGGTTGATGAAGGCAGGGCAGTGGACATTGTCTATATGTAAAGTAGAAAGGTAAACAGTGGGCTGGCTTGGGTGGTTAGATTGGAGACCGAGCTAACTGGATACAGAAAATAGACACAAAAAGCTGGAGCAACTCAGCAGGTCAGAGTATCTCTGCAAAAAGCAATAGGTGATGTTCGGATCGAGACCCTTCTTCAGATATAGAATTGGCTTGATGGGAGGAAGCAGGATGGTGGAAGGTTGTTTTTTGAGCTGAAGACCAGTGGCTAGTAGTGTGCTACAGGGATCAGTGCTGGGCTCATTGTTGTTCATCGTTTATTTAAATGATTTGGATTAGAATGTAGAAGACATAGTTACTAAGTATGCAGATGATACTAAAGTAGCTGGTTTGTAGACAAAGAAGAAAGTTGTCAAAAATTATAGTGATCAACTAGGCTAATGTGTCAAGGAATGGCAAATTACATTCAATTCAGATGTGCGAGACATTGCATTTTGGTAAATCAAAGCAGGGTTAGACTTTTACAGTTAATGATAGGGCCCTGGCAGGGCTGCCAACTCTCACGCATTGAGCATGAGACTAACGCATTTGAGGAAATTCTCACGCTCTCATGCTGATGACAGAAGTTCTCACGCTCAAAAAAATCTTTTTTTAAGTGTATGAATAAATAAATAGTCACACCATTCCACACTCACCAATGAGAATAATTTTTTTGTCGGCGGGTTCCCGTAAAAGAACGAGCAATTTAATTGGCTTAAGCCCATCGCACACTATTTAAAATGGCAATGTAGACAAAAATGCTGGAGAAACTCAGCAGGTGAGGCAGCATCTATGTCTGAGTTTGACCCTTCTTCAGACTCAAGCATTCCTCCAGCATTTTTGTCCACCGCTCTATAGATGCTGCCTCACCCGCATTCACATTCCCATGCAGATGGTGTGAGAGGTAAGACGCGGCGGTGGTCCCAGCACCGCCCCCCCCCTCCCCCAAGGCACCGCTCACACCTCCCACCCTCACCTGCGGCAGCTCTGTGGCCGTCGGCCGCTCTGTCCACACAGCATGGAGTTGCCAGGAGCGAACCGGGTGAGTGGGGGCGTCGGTGCCGTCTCCGGAGCCACGGGGATGAATCTCGGGCTATAGCTCCACTCCGATGCCCGACCCCAGGTCTCTGTCCCTCACCTCCCCCGGGCCACTGACCCTCACCTTCCCCGGACCACAGCTGGACAAGGAGCACCTGGGCCGGCCCGCATTCCCGGGGAGGGGGGGGGAGAGAGGGAAATGCTCCCCGACATTGATAACTCTCCGCTCACTCCGGGTGTTGTCGCTGCTTCACTGACACACACTCTCACACACACACACACAAGGGTTAAAGGGATATGGGCCAAATGTGGATAAGTGGGACTTGTTTAGATGGGGCATCTTGATCTGCATGGACAATTTGGGATGAAGGGCCTATTTTCATGCTGTAAGAATATGACAGGCTGTAGAAAGGGTGCAATTGCTCTGGAGAGGATCCAGGGGCGATTTATGAACATATTCGCAGGGCTGGATTTTTTTTTTCACTTTGAAGAAAGATTTGATAACTGGGATTGTATTCTCTGTAGCAACGGAGGTGAATAAAATACTTAGTTGAGGTGAGTAATATTATGAGAATAGGACCCGTTTCGCTTAACAAAGAGTGTAAGAAGGAACTGCAGATGGTGGTTTAAACTGAAGATAGACACTAAAAGGTGGAATAACTCAGCAGGACACGCGGCGTCTCTGGAGAAAAGAATACGTGATGTTTCAGTTCGAGACCTTTCAGACTGAAGAGGTTAAAAACCAGCCATAAAACACAATAACTGGAGATGTCCGTTATCCAACTAAGGCAGAAATTATAATCACGTGTTCATCTTTATTGACGTGACACCATAATATATTACAAAAAAATAAATTTAATGGGGTGGCACGGTGGCGCAGCGGTAGAGTTGCTGTCTTGCAGCACCACAGACCCAGATTGGATCCTGACTACGGGTGCTGTCTGTACAGTATTTGTCCATTCTCCTTATGACCACATGGTTTTCCCTGGATATTCCGGTAATCTAACCTTATTCATACCTAATCCAACTTGAAGCATAAATGTTGCATTCAAGTGCAAGTTAAAAGACTCACAAAAGTATGCACCAGATTGCAAAATTTCAAGCTGAAAAATGCAAAAGCTCCCTACCAAAAACACCCCCCTCGCAATTTCTCACTCTCAACTCTCACCCAATGTTGGCAGCCCTGGTCCTGGAGAGTGTTGTAGAACCAGAGGGACCAACAGGAACAAATATAGCTGAACATGGCATTACAAGTATACAGGGTAGTGAAGGCCGCACTTGCATTGTATTGTGTACAGTTTTGATCATCCTTGGCTTTAGGTTTATTATTGTCACTAGCATTGTTTCCGAGACAATAAAAGCAAGGATATAATGCTGAAGCTTTATACAGTGCTGATGAGGCCACATTTGGAATATCGTGAACGGTTTAGGCCCCATATGTGAGAAAAAAATGTACTGGTTTTGGAGAGGTTCCAGAAGAGGTTTACAAGAATGATTGGGTTCATATACAAGGAGCTTTTGAAGGCTCTGGGCCTGCACTTGCAGGGATTTAGAAGGATGAGAGGGATCTCATTGAAACCTACCAGATACTAAAATGCCTTGAAAGGCCAATATGGAAATGGAAACGGATCTAGTAAAAAGAGAGTCCAGAACCAGAGGGCACAGCCTCAGAATACATATAGTTATGTATTAATGCTTGCTTTACATAGAAAATAGGTGCACGAGGAGGCCATTTGGCCCTTCGAGCCAGCACAACCATTCATTTGGATCATCCACAATCAGTAACTCATGCCTGCCTTCTCCCCATATCCCTTGATTCTGCTAACCCCTAGAGCTCTATCTAACTCGCCTTTAAATTCATCCAATAAAATAGTAAGATTAAATGAGAACTTACCAGTTTGAAGTTTGATCTTTATTTTATGAGGAGTTACGATGAGGGATTATGTGAAGACCCCGCCAGCACGCATGCGCGACATTCTTCAAAGCAGTGGTGTGAAATCACAGATACCAGAGTAGACTAACATAGTAAGATAAGAGAGAGCTTTATATACCAGTTGAACTTTATAATAGAGGGTTTGGGAGCGGAGGGCACATAATCCCTCATCGTAACTCCTCATAAAATAAAGATCAAACTTCAAACAGGTAAGTTCTCATTTAATCTTACTATTTTACTTCGGAGTCACGTGAGTGACTACGTGAAGATTTCAAAGCCCTGTGATTTCATGCCCTGGAACGAGTCCATGCTCACACACTGCCATTCTAGGGATGGAGGATGAACGTATTTCAGACATGATACTGTGCTGAAAAACAAAGAAGGTATTTAATCATACCTAAAGTGATATGCCCCACATTGGGTAAATCATGTAACAGAACTTAACATTTTCCCCCCGCAAACGTCTCAGGAGCGGCCACGGGTTTATAATAGAAGTGCTGAAAAGTCCGTTCACTGCTCCAACCCGCTGTAGCAAGGATGTGGTCCATAGGAACTCCCATCATCCTAGCCGCCGATGTGGATGCAGCCCTGGTGGAGTGAGATTTAAAACATTAGTGTCCATCTCCGCTGCACCCAATACCACCTTTAACCAACTGGAAGTGGCTTGCACTGTGACCTTATGATGAGGGCGTTTGTGGCTTATGGGTAAAGTCCTCTCCGTGCCCCTAGATTCTTGGTTCCTTCTATATCGTAAAACATATGTCACAATGCAGAGCCGACTATCTGCAGGGTAGGCCAGAATGATAATTTTTGGCCAGAGGAACTGGGTCGATATAGTTTGAGTAACCCCTGTATCAGAAAGGTTATCTACCATTGGTTAACACATGGCATCCATATTTAGCTTTATAAGACTGGACCCGTTGTGCTGTTACAAGTGGCATATGTTAGTTTATCCAGAGTGAGCCCCGATATTGGTGTCCATCCTCGAAGCATAGTAAATTCTATGCCCAAGTCCCATGTATGGGTGTATCTGGCCCTGGGGGAATTAATACCCCTCATCAGTTTAGATACCAGTGGGTGTGATCCTATAGGCAGGTGATCACTCCCTCGGCCCAGGTTATTAGATAGGGCACTCCTTGCAAAATTAATGGCACTGTAGCTCAAACCTTCATGGAATGAAGGGTGGCCAGAACTCCAGCACTCAGTGATGGTGGCCGAGTCAGATGAAGTGTTTGTTCTAAAGCAGAACACTCCCATCTTCTGACATATGTCAGTGCTGTCTCTGGTGGACTCCATGCACGACGCTGTGTTGACATAGATCGTCCTGTCGGAGAGTCCGTAGTCCAGAAATGGCCTGTTCAGAATCTGCATCAATAGATTTATTCGATCATGGCACGGATGACTTACCCGTCACAGGGTGTGCCAACAGGCCCGGCCGTTTGAGGATCCGAAAGCAGTGTTCTGCGGCCATCTTTAGTACTGCTGGGGACCATGGTTGGGTAGGCCAGTCGGGAAACCCGAAATACCCGTTGCGGAGTCTTATTTAATTTTTTGTAAGACCCGACTGATGAGGCAGAAGGGGGGAAATGCATAGTAAAACAATCCCCCCAATGCAGCGAGAAGCATCCATCGCTGCTGGCCCCGGGTCCCGATCCAACATCCATTCAATGTTGTCGTTGAATTGCATGACCCGGTGTCCGTCACCGTATTTAGTTTACCTGGAAGGTAAGTGGCTGAGATCCAAATCTCTCTATCCAGACACCAGTGCCAGATGTAATTAGCCAATTCATCACATGATATCAATTTTATTCCACCCATATGATTAATATAGGCCACCACTGTGGTATTATTAATTTGTAACCATACATGCAACTGGTGCATATCTAAGCAGTAGGCCCGGAGTCCATGAAATGCTCCCAGCATTTCTAGATAATTAATCCTTAGTGCTCCCAACAGGGTTAAATCTTGTGCACTCCATCTGCCACCACAACTAGTGGTGGTATTAGCTGCTCCCCACCTTTAACACTGGCATCAGTCTGTAATGTAACCGAGGGATTCATGATAGTGATGGGGTTAGAGCAATGCTGAGCATTTTCTATCCACCAATATAATTCTAATTTAGCTTCTCTGGTAATTTCATAGACCTATCAAAATGGCCCGCATGATTTTTTAAGAGCTAGAATTTTTGCTCTTGCAGGTTTTGTTAATGGAGTGGTCCAAATTGTGCTGCTGGAATGCAGCCACTAGTTTCTCAATCACTCTGGCTACTTGCAGAATGGATGGTTCCCTGATGCCAGTGAGGGTTTTACATGCTTCCGTCAAGTCTGTCCCTTTGTTTGGTGGCAAGGTGATAGACATATGAACAGAATCGATAGTGAACCCCAGATAATTCATGGTAGTGGAGGGTTTCATTTTTTGATTTATCTGGATGTATGTTAATCCCAGCTTTTAAAAATATGTTTTGTGGCTGATACTGCCAATGTAGCCATCTCCAAATTTTCACCTACAATGAGAATATCGTCAAGGTAAACCATGGCAATATGGTTATGTTTCCCTAATTATGCTAAAGCTGGTTTTAACAATTTTGTAAGCAGCCTGGGTGCCGATGACAACCCAATGGGTAAGGCTTTATACTGCCAAGGCTGTCCCATCCAGACAAATTTTAGATATTTCCGATGATCCTTGTGTATTGGCACTAAATAGTATGCATCCTTAAATTGATGCAAGCCATGAAGTACCTATCAGAAATTAGCTATTTGGCTGTGACAAACGTGTCCATTTTGAAATAGGCATACTGAACGGAAGTATTTCGTTCGGTCAAATCTATAATGATGCGGCATCCGTCATCTTTTGTTTTTGTAAAAATATTTGATACGAACTCTTGAGATTCTGATTGTCTTCTCAATTACCCTTTTTTCGTTTAGTCTTAACAGTTCATATACAAATTCAATTAGTACCCTGAATACTTCCGAGTATGTAAGGATCAGGGGTAAGAGTGTTCCACACATGATGAAACAAGTGCAACCGACCACCAACCCTTGATGAATCTAGGCAGCAATGTTTTTGAGACAACCAGACCCACCTACCTCCAAGGTTACCGGGTTCTGTGGCCATCTTGTTGTGTGGGTTGTCTCTGTCCTTGTTTCTTCGTGTATTGTGTTGCTGCGTTGTGGGGTTGGCGCATTTTCCAAGAAGGCCGGGCCGGGCCATGGTCTAAAAAGACCGTTGTGCAGGTGGGCCGGCCTTCGAGCTTTCACCACCAGATGGTCTCTCATAATAACGATGTCTGGTGGATCTGTAGGGGTGCTGCCGCTGCTGATAATGGGTTTTGGTGGTGTTTGGTACCTTGATCAGGCCTATAGCTTTGGCCTCCTCACCCAGGTCTTTTACCTGTTTCGGGAGGTAGTCCCCAAACAGCAAGTTGGCGGCTGTGTGCTGCTAGTTCTGCATAATCCCGCAATATTGGATTGTGTGCAGGCTTGATGATGCCCTTCCTGTAGCTGTAAATCTGAGTAGAGTATCGCACAGGAGTGCTAGAGCGTCTAGTAGCTCTTCAGGCATCTCAACCCCATCGCTGTTCTGGTCACTGCTGTGATACCAGCAGTCAGCAGTTTAAGGATTTTCTGGAGTTTGCCTCCCGGCTCCTTGTAGTTGGGCTCATGTTGCCCCAGATGGGTTGTTGACTGCAGGCACATTTAGAGAAACGCAGTTCTCTGGGTTGGTACAGCATGTTTATTACCCATGCCTACAACTCTTCTGGCACCCCTGACACAGGTACTCTTCAGCCATTGCCCCTTCTTCAGGGTCAGCCCAGCTGTGACCCCTAATGCTCCCCTGCGAAGAGGGTGAGACATTTGGCAGTCCTTGAAAGGATGCTGCCTTGGGTCTGCGAAGAGACCCACTGTGACTCTGCCCCTGCAAAAGCAGGTCACGCTGGAGCAACTGCTCCACCATCCGCTCCATGCGGGAAAGACGACCGCCGTCGCTAACCGCGAACGGGGTGTCGTCAGGTCCCGCCGAGGCAACGGACCTGTCCAACTTCCGGGTGGTTTTGCCGGCGGACCGCGGCGAACCTGCGGTCTGTTGCGGCGAGAAGTCGGGGGCTGCTGGTAGCACCTGCAGCTCCGGAGAGACGGCACGCTGCTGGCTGCTTTCCACAGCAGCGAATTTTGCCGCTGCTCTCCGGTATTTTCTCGACTCCATGGTGCTTGTTTCGACTCTGGAAAACAGAACACCGAGTCGCCACGCTCACCAGAAATGGTAAGACTTACCTTCGGTAGTTTTTTCAAAAACTTACGCTGGAGGAGCGGCGCTCCTCCCGACTGTCGCTTCCGCAATGCGTTCGACGATATGTCGCACATGCGTGCTGGCGGGGTCTTCACGTAGTCACTCACGTGACTCCGAAGTAAAATTGGCATCCACTGCCTTCTGTGGCAGAGAATTCCACAAATTCGCAACTCTGGCTGAAAAAGTTTTCTCTCATCTCAGTTTTAAATGGCCTCACCTTTATTCTTAGACTGTGGCCCCTGGTTGTGGTTTCCCCCAACATTGGAAACATTTTTCCTGCACCTAGCTTGTCCAGTCCTTTTATAATTTTATATTTTATATGTTTCAATAAGATCCCCTCTCATCCTTCTAATTTGCAGTGAACACTGGCCTAGACTTTCCAATCTTTCCCCATATGACAGTCCCGCCATCCTGCGGATTAACGTTGTGAACCTACGTTGCACTGTCTCAACAGTAAGGATGTCCTTCCTCAAATTAGGGAACCAAAACTGCACACAATACTCCAGATATGGTCTTACCATGGCCCTGTACAACTGCAGACGCATCTCTTTACTCCTATACTCAAATCATCTCATTATGAAGGCCAACATGCCATTAGCTTTCTTCACTGCGTGCTGTGTTTACTTTCAGTGACTGGTGTACAAGGGCACCCAGGTCTTGTTGCATTTTCCAATTTCCTAATCTGACACCTTTCATATAATAATCTGCCTCCTTGTTCTTGCTGCCAAAGTGGATGACCTCGCATTTATCTACATTATACTGCATCTGCCATGCATCTGCCCACTCACTCAACCTGTTGAAGTCACCATGCAATCTCCTAGCGTCTTCTTCGCAGTTCACACCCAGCTTTGTGTCATCTGCAAATTTGCTAGTGTTACTTTTAATCCCATCATCTAAATCATTAATATATATTGTAAATAGTTGCAGCTCTAGCACCGAGCCTTGCGGCATTCCACTCGCCACTGCCTGCCATTCTGACAGGGACCCGTTTATTCCTACTCTGTTTCCTATCTGCCAACCAATTCTCTGCCATGTCAATACCCTACCCCCAATACCATGTGCTCTAACTTTGCCCACTAATCTCCTATGTGGGACCTTATCAAAGGCTTTCTGAAAGTCGAGATACACTACAACCACTGGCTCTCCTTCATCCATTTTACTTGGCACATCCTCAAAAAATTCCAGAAGATTAGTCAAGCAGGATTTCCCCTTCATAAATCCACAATGACTTGGACCAATCCTTTCACTGTTATCCAAATGCAGCGTTATTGCTTCTTTAGTAATTGACTCCAGCATATTCCCCACCACCGATGTCTGGCTAATTGGTCTATTATTCCCTGTTTTCTTTCTCGCTCCTTTCTTGAAAAGTGGGATAACATTCACTACCCTCCAATCCACAAGAGCTGATCCTGAATCTGTAGAACATTTGAAAATGATCCCCAATGCGCCCACAATTTCTAGAGCCACCTCCTTGAGTACCCTGGGATGCCAACCATCAGGCACTGGGGATTTATCAGCCTATAGTCCCATCAGTCTACCTAACACTATACCTCACCTAATGCAAATTTCTTTCAGTTCCTCTGTCTCCCAAGATCCTCTGTCTTCTACTACATCTGGGAGATTGGTTCTGTCTCCATTAAGGCAGACACAAACAAAGTACCTGTTCAACTCTTCTGCCATTTTCTTGTTCCCCCTAATAATTTCACCCGTTTCTGCCTTCAAGGAACCCACATATGTCTTTACTAATCTTTTTCACTTAACATACCTAAAGAAGCTTTTACTTTCCTTCCTTATATCTTTGGCCAGCTTACCCTCGTACTTCATCTTTTCACCCCAGATTGCCCTTTTTGTTACCTTTTGTTGTCCTTTGAAAGTTTCCCAATCCTCTGGCTTCCTGCTACTCTTTGCTATATTATGCACCTTTGCTTTTCGTTTTATTCCTTCCCCAACTTCCCTTATCAGCCACGATTGCCTCTTACTCCCCTTAGAATCTTTCTTCCTCTTTGGAATGAAATGATCCTACATCTTCTGGATTATGCCCAGAAATTCCTGTCATTGCTCTTCCACTGTCATTCCTGAGAGGATCCTTTTCCAATTGACCTTGGCCAGCTCCTCTCCCATACCTTTATAGTCACATTTGTTCAAATGCAACATTGACACTTCTGATTTAATCTTCTCTCTCTCAAATGGCAGATTAAAACTAATCATATTATGGTCGCTACCTCCTAACAGTTCCTTTACCTTGAGTTCCCTTATTAAATCTGGTTCATTAGACAACGCTAAATCCAGAATTCCCTTCTCTCTGGTAGGCTCCAGTACAAACTGCACCAATAATCCATCTTGGAGGCACTCTACAAACTCACGTTCTTGGGTCCTGAACCAACCTGATTTTCCCAATCTACTTGCATATTGAAATCTCCCATAACCACAGTGGCATTGCCTTTGTTACATGCCAATTTTAACTCCTGCTGTAACTTGCACCCTATATCCAGGCTACTGTTTAGCGGCTATAGATAACTCCCATTAGTGTCTTCTTCCCTTTACAATTCCTCAATTCTATCCATAGCGACTCTACATCATCAGTCCCTATATCACCTCACGCAAGGGACGGAATTTCATCCCTCACCAACAGAGCTACCCCACCTCCTCTGCCCACCTGTCTGTCCTTTCTATAGGACGTATAACCCCGAGTATTCAGTTCCCAGTCCCGATCCTCCTGCAGCCATGTCTCTGTAATCCCCACAACGTCATATCTCCCAATCTCCAACTGAGCCTCAAGCTCATCCACTTTACTTCTTATACTTCGTGCATTCATATAATACTTTTAATCCATTACTCACTTCACCTCGATTCCTATTTCACATGGTCATACGCTCCTATCCCTTCATGAGCTTTCAGTCCCATTAATTCTGCTGTCTTTCTTAACTTTCCCCACACTCTTTTTCCCTTTAACTCCACCTTTGTATTTCCAATTTGTCCCCCCTCCCCCCACCCCACTATTTAGTATAAACCCTGTTGCATCTAAATACAGTTTTGTGTAGTTGATTATCTTTGGCTTGCTGTGATGTTTGTGGAAATACTAGAGTCTGTTGAGAGGAGCCATTGCATTAAATAGCCCTAATGGTTGATCTTCCAGCTCTATATATTGTTGAACAGAGGTGTTTGTGGGTTTGGGGGAGATTGAGCTGAGCAATTCAAGCATCTTCCAGTTTGTTTACACAATGCCATCAAGATATAACACCACCAACAAACACTAGCTCATCATACTGCAAGGCATAATCGGAATGTGGGTAACAGAGTGGTATACAGCGAATTCAGGAAGTATTCAGATCCCTTCACTTTTTCCACATTTTGTTACGTTACAGCCTTATTCTAAAATGGATTACTTTTTTTTAAAATCATCAATCTATGCACAATACCCCATAATAAATCACTATCAAAGGTACCTTGAGTACCGAGTAAAGGGTCTGAATACTTATGTAAATGTGATATTTCAGTTATTTATTTTTAATTACTTTGCAAACATTTCTAAACACCTGTTTTTACTTAGTACTCAAGGTACCTTTGACAGCGATTACAGCCTCAAGTCTTCTTGGATATGATGCTACAAGCTTGGCACACCTGTATTTGGGTATTTTCTCCCATTCTTCTCTGCAGATCCTCTCAACCTCCGTCAGGTTGGATGGGGAGCGTCGATACACAGCTATTTTCAGGGCCCTCCAGAAAAGTTAGATCAGATTCAAGTCTGGGCTCTGGCTGGGCCACTCAAGGACATTCACAAACTTGTCACAAAGCCACTCCCGTGTTGTCTTGGCTGCATGCTTCGGGTCGTTGTCCTGTCAGAATGTGAACCTCTACCCCAGTCTGAGATCCAGAACACTCTGGCGCAGGTTTTCATCAAGGATCTCTCTGCACTTTGCTATGTTCATCTTTCCCTTGACTAATCCCCCAGTTCCTGCTGCTGGAAAACATCCCCACAGCACGATGCTGCCACCACCATGCTTCACCGTAGGTATGGTATTGGCCAGATGATGAGCGGTGCCTAGTTTCTTCCAGACATATCACTTGGCATTCAGGCCAAAGAGTTCAATCTTGGTTTCATCAGACCAGAGAATCTTGTTTCTCATGCCTTTTGGCAAACTATAAGCAGGCTGTCATGTGCCTTTTACTAAGGAGTGGCTTCCATCTGACCACTCTACCATAAAGGCCTGATTGGTGGAGTGCTGCAGATATAGTTGTCCTTCTGGAAGATTCTCCTCTTTCTGGAGCTCTGTCAGAGTGACCATCAGGTTCTCGGTCACCTTCCTGACCAAGGCCCTTCTCCCCCAATTGCTCAGTTTGGCTGGGCAGCCATCTCTATGAAGAGCCCTGGTGGTTGCAAAATTCTTCCGTTTATGAACAACGGAGGCCACTGTGCTCTTCGGGACCTGCAATGCTGCAGAAATTGTTTTATACCCTTCCCTAGATCTGTGTCTCGACACAATCCTGTCTCAGAGGTCTACGGACAATTCCTTCATGGCTTGGTTTTTGCTCTGGCACGCACTGTCAACTGTGGGACCTTATATAGACAAGTGTGTGCCTTTCCAAATAATGTCCAATCAATTTAATTTACCACTGGTAGACTCCAATCAAGTTGTATAATTAGGTATGTTACAAAACTTACCTTTAGCGGCGCTGCACTTCTGCCGCTCCCCGTGTGCGCGACTTCAGCGCCTTTCAGAGGGGGGCGGGCTTAAAGTGCCGATTTTCACCAGACCAGGATAATCGATGAATGTCGGGCGATTTAATTGCGGAAGAAAAATCGCTCCGACATTTCATCAATGAAGGTATTTTTAAATTACTCTAAGTTATTTGTTAACTAGAGTAATTTAAAAATCACCTTCAAAAGCCGTGACCGCAGACCACCGGAAGCATTTTCCGTAGGGGAGAAAAAAAGGTAAATACTTTATTTTTTTATTAAAAGTTGTTTTTTTGGGAGGCATAAATACTATTTTAATGTTGCGAAATGGGGTCCCCAAAAAATGTATGAACCCCCAGTATTTTCCCCCCCGACTTCACCGCAAACCGCAACGTTCCAATCCACCGCATTCCACTAAAACCCACTCGCTAGTTGATTTAAATGGCCATTTATTTACAGGCATTAAACACTAAATTCCTTCCATTTGGCCCAGAAATTCATGAAAATGAGATTTAAAAATTATGTTATATTGTGGATTATTGTGTGAATGTTATTTGGACACTTAGGCAATTAAAAAAAAGTTTATCTTTTCTTAAGAAATTGATAGATGTTTAGATCTACTCATTGAATTTTGTAATTAGCTACAATGAGATAACTAACTAATTATATGCTTTAATTTCAGGTAATCCAAGTAAGATTGTTTAATATTTGTTTCAGAATGCTTCAATCTATAATGACTGAAAATTTCATTGAGTTCTCTTAATTTTTAATAAAGTTATGGGCTTTTAATTTTTCCAGACCACAGCTTTTGAGTTAAGTCAATTGAAAGGCAATGGGAAGCAAGATACTCATTTCCGAGTATGAAAATGGCCATAACTTTCTTAATACTGAAGATATGAAAGTAAATTAGGTGTCAAATTAAACTTCTTGTTATGCTTTATCTGATGGGATAAATTGCAGACTTGATTTTTAAAATCTCAAAATTTTGTAACATTGCTAGTATAATCATCAAGGATAATCAGTGAAAACAGATGAACCCAAGCTCAATGTTGAGTGTCATAGCAAAGGGTCTGAATACTTATGTAAATGTGACATTTCAGTTATTTATTTTTAATTACTTTGCAAAAAATTATAAACACCTATTTTCGCTACTTTCTGGGGTATTGGGTGTAGATTGATGATTATAAAAAAAGAATTGAATCCATTTTTAAATTAAAATAAGGCTGTAATGTAATAAAATGTGGAAAAGTGAAGGGGTCTGAATACTTTCTGAATGCACTGTAACTGGTAGAGCCATTGTCTGAGTACCAGTGATGCAGGTTCAAACCCAACCTCCGATATTGTCTGTGTGCAATTGGCATTTTATCCCTGGATTTTTCCAGGTGCTCTAGTTTGCACACACATCCCAAGGACGTGCGCATTAGTGGCTCAATTGGTTGCTGCAAATTGCTCTTAATTTGTCTGGGTGGTGGAATCTGGGTGTCGTTAATAGGAAAAAATACACACAAAAAGCTTGTCCAACTCAGCGGTCTGGCAGCATCTCTGGAGAGAAGGAATGGGTGATGCATCAGGTTGAGACCCTTCTTCAGTGTGGTTAATAGGTGTCTCCCTGTCATTTCCCTCACCTCCCTTCTCATCCTCCCCACACACCGCTGTAAATCAATATATAGTGGCAGGACAAGCTTAATCAATTTTTAAAAGAGCCAGAAAATACTCAGCAGGCCAGGTGGGATCAGATAAGAAAATAATAAATGCCTGGTGAATGATCCTCTATCAGAACTGGAACAGTGAGAGCATGATGTGTACTTAAATAAATGAGCAACAGAAGGCGAGTACAGTGAATAGAAATGAGATGAAATGCAAAGAATTAAAACAGCACTCATAAGGAGCACACGTTAACGAAAAACAATGTGTTTTATGCACCTAATGTACTCAAATAATATTAATGAGAGAATATTTTTCAGAAAAATCCATTGTGATGAAAAATTCAATTAAAAATTACTGTTTGTCGCAAGATGATCAATGACTTGCCGCAGCCAAATAAAACCAGAACTAGTTAACGTGCATTGAATTAGAAAGGGGGAAAAAAATCTTTGTGATTTTAATGGTCTTGCTACATTGTTCCTTATTTCATATCCTACAGATCCCTAATGTATTCCGATGATTTAGAATCTAGAGTCAAGAGAGAGTCAAGCGTGTTTTGTCTTATATATACCAAAACAGAACAATTACATTTTTACTATACTTACCTTAATCTTAATGTTTTATCTTATCCTATGTTTGTATAACTGATGATTCTATTTTAACAGTACAAATATTAACAGTACAAAAATTCATAATAGGATAATTGTATTCCCTTATTCACAATGTTTGGTAACATTTATTTATTAAACCTCAAAGTCATAACATAACAAGCAGATTCAGCTTTTCTTGAGAGCCTCCTTCATTCCATCACACATTAACTGAAGCTCTTCAGAAACACCATGCCAATATTCCAAGATGCACCACCTAATTTCATTTCGGAGTCACGTGAGTGACTTCGTGAAGAGCCCGCCGGCGCGCATGCTCGACATATCGTCGTATCGCGTTGCTGCGACGGCTGACGGAGGAGCGCGCTCCTCGCCAGCCCTTCATAAGGGAACCACGCAGGTAAGTATGCTACCTTAAGTTGGTGGTTCTTGTTGTGTTTGCTTCACAGCAAGAACATGGATGGGAGTTTGAGAGGCCGGAGTTCGGGGAAAAGTCGCCGGCCAGCAGTTCCGGAGCGAGAGTTGTCGGGGGTACCTGCAACATAGACCGGAACGAGGGCGGAGATGTCGGTGAGCTCTGTCTTTTCAGGTCCGGACCCGCCCGCACACCACAGCTCGGAGGAGTTCGACGAGGAGGAGTGTGGTGTGCCGCCAGAGCAGGACGACCCTGCCATGGCAGTCAGGTCGTCAGCAGGCTTGCTGACGGCCTCGAGCAGAAGGGTCCGTGCGGCTGCACGGCCCGTTTCACGCAGCCCTCTGAGGAGGGGAAGGGCAGGAGCCCAGAAGCCTAACCCTGTCGGGGCTAAGGCTCTGCCTGCCGCCAAGGAGCGGTCAGGTTCCAGGACGGGACCCGGGGCAGCTGTGAGGTCCAGCCGTCGCCCCCCAACTTTCGACGCCGGGACGAGTCAGTTGGGGGTCCTGTCACGGTCGCCGAGCCCCCCATGGATGGGTGGGCGAGACCATGCGTCGGCAAGGTCCACGATGTGGGCAGCTGGCAAGCCTGCACGGGCTCAAGGTATCCAGGCTTCGGCTGGTGCCGACACCATGCCGCATCTGTCCGTAGAGGCAACGGCTTCCGCTCCCGCTAAACGGAGGCGGTTGAACACGCCCGTGCAGGAATCGCGCAGTTTCGCCTCGGCGGCTGTCGACGACAACTACCGACACCGGCAGGGCCTCGACGAGGTGCGGGCCGATGACAGGAGCCCCGGCCAATTTTCAGAGCCGGAGGACTCCGACCACCTGAGTGTTCAGGGTGAAGGGCGTATTGACCGTATGGAGCGGCTGCTGGAGCTTCTCATACAAGGTCAACAACAACAGGCATCCAGCAGCGACAGGCACAGGGCTTCATCACCAGCTTCGTACACCAGCCTGGAGCAGCAGGACGAGGAGGCAGTGGTCGACCCCATCCCACCCCCGCCTGAATTACCGGCGGAGGACCTCCTCGATGTGGCCACCAAGTTTGCAGCCCCTCATTCCTCGGGGCTTCCCATCAATACGAAATTGGCAGCCACTGTGGACTTCCTAAATAATCACCAGCTTCAGGAGGAAGTTCTACTACAAGCCATGAGCCGTCACAAGGCTCCATCAAACTGCAACTGCCTCAACGTGCCTGTGGTCAATACGCCAATATGGGGCAACATCAGTGCGGCTATCCGTCAGCAGGAGCTGAAAATTCAGCGGATCCTGAAACTCCTCACGGCCGGGATTACTGCCTTTGTGCGGTCGGTCGACGGAGAGGAGCTTAATTTGGACCAGGAGGATGCTCTGGCGCTTCTGTGCGCTACTCAAAATGAAATAAATGGCTTTCGCAAAAATAGCATCCGCCCAGCGCTCAACCCTAAGTTTGCAGGGTTGTGCAAACCACCGCCGCCGCCCCGTCAGCTCTTTGGCGAAGACCTTTCCAAAAGGGTCAGAGAGCTTGATGAACAAGCCAAGACCGTGGGGCTCATGCGCTCTCATAGTGCCCCCACGCCATCGAGCTCGAAAGCTCCGCTTGGCCGCTCACGAGGGTCTGTCAGCACTTCTACCAGAAATTACCCTCCAGCTCCAAACTGATATCAACCACCCCAACACCAGGGGTCTTTTTTAGGACAGGCTCGGCAGAAGCCGAGGTGGAAAATGAGGACGCCACGACCTCAAACCAACCCAGCACCTCTACGTCCACCCACTCGTGTCAGGGACCGCCGGTAACCACAGAGGTGAGGCGATCTGGTTCTCTTTTTTCTCTTTGTTTAACTTCACATGTTGGTGGGCGTCTGCGGTTGTTTGCGGGTGCATGGGGTGACATTACCAGTGATGAGTATGTGTTACGGAATATTCAGGGCCATAGCATTGAGTTTATTAATGGGGACATCCCTCCGTCTCAGCATAGACCGGGTCGTACTTTTAAACTAACGGCTGCGGAACAGTCCGTAGGCTATAAGGAAATTTTAAGGTTGGAACAGAAAGGGGTCATAGAGAGAACGGTTCATGAGCCCGTTGAATTTGTTTCCAATATTTTTACTCGACCTAAGAAGGATGGAGGCTGTAGAGTCATTATTGATCTAAGCACTCTGAATAACTTTGTAACATATACTCATTTTAAAATGGACACGTTTGAAACGGCCAAATCATTGATCTCACAAGGGTGCTTTATGGCATGCATTGATTTACAGGATGCGTACTATACCGTACCCATGAAAAAATATTACAGAAGGTTCTTAAAATTTATCTGGATGGATCAGCTGTGGCAATATAGGGCGTTGCCTAATGGGCTCATCACAGCCCCTCGATTATTTACTAAATTGGTGAAGCCAATTATGGCTTATTTAAGACAACGACATCATATCATTATGGCCTATTTAGATGATATTTTAATTGTCGGCCACACCTTGGAATTAGCTCAACAAGGGGTTGCAGCTGCGGTCAATTTGTTCCAACAGCTTGGGTTCATTATTCATCCAGAAAAATCTAAGTTCTGCCCCACCCAGGTAATTAATTATCTGGGGTTCCAGGTGAATTCCATTAGCATGAGAGTCACCATACCAATTAACAAAATTGAGGAGGTAACACAGGTGTGTACAAGCCATTTAATCAATACTCGTATACCATCGATTCCTCACACAGCTACTGTCATTGGCAAGATTGTGGCTTTGTTTCCGGCAGCCCGGTATGGACCTCTGCATTATCAAAACTTGCAGAGAGCCAAGATCGCTGCGTTGCGACGGCATGCTGGTCATTATGGTCGATCAATGCAGCTGCCGCCTGCAGCATTGGATGAGTTACGATGGTGGGTTTGCCACATTAGTAACTCGTTTAAAACTATTATTGAGGCGAAACCGATGATATACTTACAAACTGATGCGAGCTCTGATGGCTGGGGAGCTACGAATCAATATTCTAGTTGTGGGGGCCGATGGGATACCCTTGAGAATACGATGTTGGTATCACAAGGGATCAACTATTTGGAGCTGCTTGCAGCGTTTCACGGACTTCGTGCATATTGTTCCAAGATCATTGGAGCACATGTCCGGCTCCAAATAGACAATACCACAGCGGTGGCGTATTTAAACCACATGGGCAGTACCAGGTCAGTTTCATGTGATAAATTGGCTAATTCAATTTGGCTCTGGTGTGTCAAGAGAGACATTTGGATTTCAGCTACCTATTTGCCAGGTGAGCTTAATATTGTGCGGACGCCAGGTCACGCAAGTTCAACGATAATATTGAATGGATGTTACATCCTGAAATTTTTGCAAAAATCACAGCCAAATTTGGGAAACCGGACATTGACCTTTTTGCGTCCCGGTTGAACCATCAGGTACCAACCTACGTCTCGTGGGAACCAGATCCTGGGGCTATAGCGTTAGATGCATTCTCGCTAGACTGGGGGAATTGCTTTTTCTATGCATTCCCCCTGTTTTGCCTCATCAGTCGGGTATTACGTAAAATTCAGATGGATGGTGCCAAGGGCATCCTTATCATACCCGACTGGCCTACACAGCCGTGGTATCCGATGGTCTTTGACACGCTCAGTGAACCTTGGGTCCGTTTGCAGGGTAGCCCAGAATTAGTTACTCACCCTGTTTCAGGGGAGCCACATCCCTGCCATGGCTATTTAAATTTGTTGGCTTGCAGATTCTGAATCGGCCTTTAGTTCAATACGGCCTTTCTACCCGGACCATGGATACCATTGCGGCGTCGTGCCGAGAGTCTACAAGGCGAAGATACCGCTCTCACATCAGGAAGTGGGAAGCCTTCTGCAGCCGCTCTCGCATCACGTACGATGCCGTGACTATAACCGACGTCCTGGAATTCCTCGCGGGGTTGCACCATGATGAACACTTAAGCTACAGTGCCATCAACAGCGCCAGGAGCGCTCTATCATTCTACCTCAATATTGAGGTGGGATCCAACAGGCTAGTGTCCAGGCTCATGCGGGGTATTTTCAATACGAATCCGCCTACACCACATTACAATATCACCTGGGATGTCAGGGACGTTTTAACTCTGCTCAGGACGTGGTCCCCCATGGAAGGGCTCCGGCTGGACAAACTCACCATGAAACTGGTGATGTTACTAGCGCTGACTTCAGCACAGAGGGTACAGACACTCCACAAACTACGTGTCGACAGAATGATGTCTACCCCCACAGTAGTAGTTTTCTTTGTTGACGAGCTACTAAAGCAGCACAGACCTGGGTGCACAGGGCTGCAGCTGAAGTTCCCGGCATACCCCGCCGATGCTAGGCTATGCTTAGCCTCCCATATCCGTTACTACGTCAAGGTGACGGCAAGCATCAGAGGAATGGAGAGATACCTGCTTGTCACTCATAAGAGACCTCACCATCGAGTGACAACACAGACGATATCCAGGTGGCTTCGAGTCGTCTTGGGTAAGTCAGGTATCGACACTAATGTGTTCAAATCTCATTCCACCAGGGATGCATCGACGTCGGCGGCGAGGGTCATGGAGGTGCCCATGGACCATATTCTCGCCACAGCAGGATGGGCTAATGAAGCTGTGTTCCAGCGGTTCTACAACCGGCTCGTTGCTGCGCCTCTACAGTTCGCAGAAGCCGTGCTAAATGCGGGGCAAGAACGTGGAGATGTCCCCGAATGAGGGGTTTTTTGATTTGTTTGTTAATAAATATGCTTTGTTTTGCAGTATGGACTAGTCAGCAAGTTATTCCTCCCATCCATCCCTGGTAGTGGTGTGACAGCATGGACGTGGTCCAGGGCGTGTCATCACAGAAGCTTTGAAGTCTTCACGAAGTCACTCACGTGACTCCGAAATGAAATAGTAAGATTGAACGAGAACTTACCAGTTCGAAGGTTGATCTTTATTTCATGAGGAGTCGAAGTGAGGGATTTCGTGCCCTCCTCGCCCAACCCTCAATCACCTTCATCTGGTAATCTTAGTCGTTTCATTCTTACTATGTGAAGTCATTTCTTTTGATTGGTTTCTGTGATTCCACGCCGCTACTTTGAAGTATGTCGAGCATGCGCGCCGGCGGGCTCTTCACGAAATCCCTCACTTCGACTCCTCATGAAATAAAGATCAACCTTCGAACTGGTAAGTTCTCGTTCAATCTTACTATTCCTAATTATCCCATGTACACTTAGTTTCATTAGTTCCCATTCTGACAATTGCTCACTTAAAAAAATCTTATTTTCTCATCTTGTAGCATCTCTGTGATTTGCTCGTCTAATCACTCCAATACTGACCAAAGTGTCCTTAGCTCAAGGCTCAGTCGGAAAAAAAAATGTGACCACAAACTTGTTTCTCCTTTTAAGAGAATTTCAGATGCTGGAAAATCAAAGGGAGACAAAAATGCTGGAGAAACACAGCGGATGAGGCAGCATCTATGGAGCGAAGGAAATGGGCAGTGTTTGTTCAACCCTTCTTCAGACTTCAGACCACAAACGCTGCCTATTTCCTTCGCTCCATAAATGCTGCCTCACCCGCTGAGTTTCTCCAGCATTTTTGTCTACCTTCTCTTCTTAAGATACTGTTTAAAAATCTCTAAAATTGTCCTTATATCTGGCCCAATGTCAAATTTTGTTTGATTTAACTCCTCTTAGGTGCATTAATATTTTATACCTGCACACGTTGCTACTATCATAATTTAAGAAGAAAATGACAGGATAACTCTTAAATATCTATTTTTAATCAGAATGTTAAAATCCCCAAACAGATATCACTACATGCTCAACAGTATATATACAATAACAAGAATGAAGCAGCATTAAAGCAAACACGGAAATAAATCGGCTTTTCAAGTAAAATAAAATAGCAAATGAATGGGTCAGTCACTTGTCATGTAAATAATTAGATGCTATTTACTACATGACAGAGCATTGCCTGAAGGAAACATCACATTTTGTTCTGAAAACATAATAGTACAGTGGCTGCATCAATCCAACAAACTGACATGAAACATGAGTTGGAAAGAATTGTACATCACCCACTGGCCTTAGGAACATACTCCTAGAGGGTGCCGACTGGCAGGGCCCCAACTGAAGCTCAAGCAGTGGTTAAAAACTAACAAACTAAGATAAAACAAGCTTATTACTGCATATTTCTGTTCAACACCTGCAATGTTCTTCAGGTGCATTCCTTTCAACATCAATCTTCAGGTCCAAATTCAAACACAGCCTCCTACCAGTATAGCAGGACAATGAAAAAGAAAATATATATTTTGTTTATAGTCACAGGACTATCTCTCCATGAATACATAGAAACATAGAAAATAGGTGCAGGAGGAGGCCATTCGGCCCCTCAAGCCAGCACCGCCATTCATTGTGATCATGGCTGATCGTCCCGAATCAATAACCCGTGCCTGCCTTCTAGAAACATAGAAACATATAAATTAGGTGCAGGAGTAGGCCATTTGGCCCTTCGAGCCTGCACCGCCATTCAATATGATCATGGCTGATCGTCCAACTCAGTAACCCGAACCTGCCTTCTCTCCATACCCTCTGATCCCCTTAGCCACAAGGGCCACATCTAACTCCCTCTTAAATATAGCCAATGAACTGGCCTCAACTACCCTCTGTGGCAGAGAGTTCCAGAAACCCACCACTCTCCCCATATCCCTTGATTCCACTCGCCCCTAGAGCTCTATCCAACTCTCTCTTAAATCCATCCATCCAGTCTCCACTGCCCTCTGTGACAGGGAATTCCACAAATTCACAACTCTCTGAGTGAAAACAGCTTTTATCACCTCAGTCATAAATTGCTTCCCCTTTATTCTAAGACTGTGGCCCCTGGTTCTGGACTCCCCCAACATTGGGAACATTTTTCCTACATCTAGCTTGTCCAGTCCTTTAATAATTTTATATGTTTCTATCAGATCCCCCCCTCATCCTTCTAAATGCCAGTGAATACAAGCCTAGTCTTTTCAATCTTTCCTCATATGACAGTCCCACCATCCCAGTGATCAATCTTGTGAACCTATGCTGCACTGCCTCAATCACAAGGATGTCATTCCTCAAATTAGGAGACAAAAACTGGACACAATACTCCAGATGTGGTCTTAACAGAGCCCGATACAACCGCAGAAGAACCTCTCTACTCCTATACTGAAATCCTCTTGATATGAAAGCCAACATTCCATTAGCATTCTTCACTGCCTGCTGTACCTGTATGCCAACTTTCAGTGACCGGTGTACAAGGATACCCAGGTCTCGCTGCACCTCCCCCTTACCTAACCTAACCCCATTGAGATAATAATCTGCCCCCTTGTTTTTGCCGCCAAAGTGGATAACCTCACATTTATCTATATTATACTGCATCTGCCCACTCACTCAACCTGTCCAGGTCACCCTGCATCCGCCTAACATCCTCTTCACAGTTCACACTGCCACCCAGCTTTGTGTCATCTGCAAACTTGCTAGTGTTGCTCCTAATTCCCTCTTCCAAATCATTAATATATATGGTAAACAGTTGCGGCCCCAACACTGAGCTTGCGGCACTCCAATCGCCACTGCCTGCCATTCTGAAAAGGACACATTCACTCCTACTCTTTGCTTCCTGTCTGCCAACCAATTTTCTATCCATGACAACACCCTACCCCCAATACCGTGCTCTCATTTTAATCACCAGTCTCCCGTGCGGTAACTTATCAAAGGCTTTATGAAAGACTAGATAAACTACATCCACTGGCTCCCCTTCATCCATTTTACTTGTCACATCTCCAGAAACAACCAGTATCAAACCCCAAATAGCATAGCAGAATGAGAGCAAAATATCATAGCAAGTTATTTCGCTAGACAATAGGTGCAGGAGTAGGCCATTCGGCCCTTTGAGCCAGCACCGCCATTCAATGTGATCATGGCTGATCATCCCCAATCAATACCCCGTTCCTGCCATATCCCCTGATTCCACTATCTTTAAGAGCCCTATCTAACTCTCTGTTGAAGGTATCCACAGAACCGGCCTCCATCGCTCTCCGAGGCAGAGAATTCCACAGACTCACAACTCTCTGTGAGAAAAAGTGTTTCCTCATCTCCGTTCTAAATGGCTTACCCCTTTTCTGAAAAACAGTGGTCCCTGGTCTGGACTCCCCCAACATCGGGAACATGTTCCCAGCCTCTAACATGTCCAAACCCTTAATAATCTTATACGTTTCAATAAGATCCCCTCCCATCCTTCTAAATTCCAGAGGATACAAGTCCAGCCGCTCTATTCTCTCAGCATATGACAGTCCCGCCATCCCAGGAATTAACCTTGTAAACCTACGCTGCACTCCCTCAATAGCAAGAATGTCCTTCCTCAAATTAGGGGACCAAAACTGCACACAATACTCCAGGTGTGGTCTCACTAGGGCCCTATACAACTGCAGAAGGACCTCTTTGCTCCTATACTCGACTCCTCTTGGTATGAAGGCCAACATGCCATTCGCTTTCTTTACTGCCTGCTGTACCTGCATGCTTACTTTCATTGACTAATGAACAATGACCCCCAGATCCATTGTACTTCCCCTTTTCCCAACTTGACACCATTTAGATAATAATCTGCCTTCCAAATTTTACTACCAAAGTGGATAACCTCACATTTATCCACATTAAACTGCATCTGCCATGCATCTGCCCACTCACCCAACCTGCCCAAGTCACCCTGCATTAACATAGCATCCTCCGCACAGTTCACACTGCCACCCAGCTTTGTGTCATATGCAAATTTGCGAGTGTTACTTTGAATCCCTTCGTCTAAATCATTAATGTATATTGTAAATATCTGATGTCCCAGCACCGAGCCTTGCGGTACCCCACTAGTCGCTGCCTGCCATTCTGAAAGGGACCCGTTAATCCCTACTCTTTGGTTCCTGTCTGCCAACCAATTTTCTATCCATGTCAGCACCCTACCCCCAATACCATGTGCCCTAATTTTGCCCACTAATCTCCTATGTTCTTTCCTAACTTAAAATGACTGAATTGCATCCAGTGATTCAAAAGAAAACAGTAGAATTGTTCATTGAACTTTATTTTTTGATGAGCTTTTTAATGCCAGGACCGCTTTAAAAAAAAGCGAAATGCTGCATAAGGCAACATAGTTGAATATTTTGGTGATAATCAGATAATGTGTAGAATTAAATCTACACATTGGCAAACCAATCCAAAAATAAAAAATTGAATTGATTTTGTTTAGTTGATTTTTAGTTGATTTTTTTTCCAAATAAAAACACCATTTCTCATTTGAAGCACAACTAAAAATTAAACTGGTTCAGAATTGATTCAGAAAAAATGCAGTTTCAGGTTAGTGATACACTCATCTACTACCGGTCAATGTTTTAAATCCGTTAGCCTTGCAGGTCAGCCCCAGACGATGTGGTCTGCACTTATGATGTGTACAGACACAAGGAAAACATACTTTGACTGTGACAAAGATTGATTGCATTGAAGGTAAAATCATTCATAGATTTAATTGCATGTTAATTATAATCCAAACAGTTCCATCAGCAGCCAGCTGCTTTTAAAAGGAGGAAAGTACTTACCACATATTCAAACACAAGAGTCAAGGTTTCCTTTGTATGAATGATGTCATGAAGCAGTACTATGTTCGCATGTTTCAACCCTTTCAGCAAAGAAGCTGCAAAGGAACGAAGGGAAAACTTTCAGACTGTTTGACTTGGCCCAAACAATCAATTAGGCAATCAAATCCATCAATTAATGTAAAAACAATAACTGAACTGGTTAAAAGATTTTAACCATATGATAAGAAAAAATACAAAGTGCCGGGGTAACTCAGTGGGTCAGGCAACATCTCTGGAGATATTTTGGGTCGGGACCCTTCTTCAGACTGATGACAAAACGTCACGTATCCATGTACTCCAGAGATACTGCCTGACCCACTGAGTTACTCCAACACTTTGTGTCTATTTTAACTTTATGGTCTTGCATAATTGTCACAACTTTTCCATTGAAATAAACAGTGCAAATGCACAAAATAGTATCGAAAGAAATCCATGCAATTTGACATGAATAATGACATAGAAACATAGAAAATAGGTGCAGAATTAGGCCTTTTGAGCCAGAACCGTCATTCAATATGATCATGGCTTATCCAAAATCAGTATCCCGTTCTGGCTTTTTCCCCATATCCCTTCATTCCTTTAGCCCTAAGAGCTCTCTCTTGAAATGATGAATCATTATTCATAATTTGAATGATGAATAAACTGCTTCTGTTTTGATATTATCCTGATTTATGCGCATAAACAGAAGGGAATTTCATTTGAGTTCACAAGATGCCATTATGTTGTCATATATCTTAAAGAGAACACATTCCCCCTCCCCTCCCAGTTCCCCAGTTGCAGAGGTGAATTCTTCCAGATCATCCCATGTGAATTATGAATCTTCCAGCTGCCTATCATTGTAATTAATTGCCTAATTTATCAGTTCTGAGTTAGACGTAGATGACAGCTAACATTGAATTCAAGATTTCAAATTGGAAAAGATGAAGTAATCGTTGGTCAATTCGTGCATAAACTAAGTGGCATTGTGCATACACCGTATCCCATAGTGTTTACATGGCATGATTACATGTTGCACACTTAGAAGAAAATAACACAACAGAACAAAACATTAAGAAAGTTAATTTCATTATAGTCCACTTTACAAATTTGAGATCTGGCAGAGCTTCATCCTATGTACAGAAATGGAATTGATAAACATAGCATTCTCTGATGATCTTACAAAAGTTAAAAATGGACCATTCTGTAAAGTGAACAGATTCACACCCAAATTCCCAATGCAAGTCCTCCCCAGATTATATATGTCTGTCTTTTGTACAACCGGTACATAACTGGAACCAGTATTTGGGAGAAAGGTTTGGAAGGAAATGGGCCAGACATAGGCAAATGAGTCTAAGTCAGTTAGATAACGTGGTCGACATGGATGTTGGGCCTTATGACCTTTATCCGTGCTGTGTAACTCTATGACTGAATTAAACCACATTCTTCCTAAGTATCGGCACATTCAGAAGGTCCTGGCCTGCTCATTGTGGGGCTACAGGCATCTTCTGCTATGTGCAAAACACAGTTCATGACAATACCTGAACACTTAATTAATTACCCTGGTTTAACTACACTGTTACAAACAGCTGTTACAAACAGATTACGAATAGCTCCTAGGAACAGAGAGCTGTTGTAACCGAGGGAGCAACTGCATACATTCCTTGAACATGAAATAGTGTACTAGAACATAAAACAGTACAGCACATGAAAGGGCCCTTTGGACCACAATGTTTATACTGAAAACGACTACACTGTAGAACCTTTGTGAGGCTATATTCCTTTATAATGCCTTTAAATTGCCTACCCGCACCAAACACTTCTACATCACCGACTATATCTCTCGTTTCCCTTTCCCCGGACTCTGTCTGAAGAAGTGTCTCGACCCTAAACATCACCTATTCCTTTTCTCCAGAGATGCTATCTGACCCACTGAATTACTCCAGCTTGTTGTGTCTAACTTGGGAATAAGATATATTCTTCAAAAACAATTGTACCATTAAATTAAATCCAAATACATTATGACTAATTCCTCTTCAAGGCCATAAATAATCAGCCTATAGTCCAGTATTTCAATGATATAAAGCAATTTACTCAAGGGCACAGTTAATTAGTGGTTATGCTTCTGGAATTGTGATCCAGGGGGCTGAATTAATGATCTGGAGACACGTTCAAATCTCATGACAACAGCTGGGGAACTTAAATTGGGTTAATTAAATAAATCTGGAATAACAAAGATACCAACGATTACTGCATTCTTGTAAAAACATTTTTCCTAGGGAAGGAAATCTGTCGTGTGTACCCAGACCGAGTACTGACCAGTCGTGGGTAATTTTGTTGTTCTTCATAATGACCTTGTGATTCAATCTGATGCATTAAACTTCCAGAGAAACAATAATAACTGATTGCATCAACTCAATCCTCACCTCCGCACCTGCCTTTCAAGGACAATGGGGGATCGGCAATAAACAATGCAATTTGTGCTCAGATTTTGAATGATTGGAGAAGATTGATAATCCGTAAAAATGTAATGTTATGCAATTTAAACAAAATCTGCAGGGTAATTAGGGAAGTTCAGGTCTGATGGAGGGTCTCGACCCAAAACATCCCCCATTCCTTCTATATAGAGATGCTGCCTGTCCCGCTGAGTTACTTCAGCTTTTTGTGTCTATAGGGAAAGTCATTAACCTATTTATGTCAAAGTGCGCTGACAATCTGGATGAGGAAAAATGCAGAGCTGACCCACAAATACTCACTCGCAAACTTTCCTCCTTATGTAATAAAAGGAACTGCAAATGCTGGTTTAGACCAAAGATAGACACAAAATGCTGGAGTAATTCAACGGGTCAGGCAGCATCTCCAGAGAAAATGGATAGGCGACATTTTGTGTTGGGACCCTTCATCAGACTCTTTCTTCCTCATTTTCTACATTAATTAGGTAATTCCCTACTCTTGCCCCAAGCTGATGTCACACGGTGAACCAAATAAAAATTGATTTACTAATCTGATCGAGTTTTTTGAGGAGATGACAAAAATGAATGATGAGGGTAGGGCCTTATTTGCTGTCTACAAGGATTTTAGTAACATTTGATAAAGATTAAGATGCATGGGATTGGTCATATGGATTCAGAACTAGCTTACTGATAGAGGACAGAGAGTTGTGGTGGAAGGATAGCATTCAAGCTGGAGATCTATGTTGGGATATTAGATATAAATGCAGATGGGTCAGTTAGTAAGTTTGCAGGTGGCACCAAGAATGCTGGAATCACAGACTGTGAAGAAGGCTGCCAAATTACACAATGGGATATAGATCAGCTAGAGAAATGGGCAGGGATTGGCAGATGGATTTTAATTGGCAATGCACTTTGGAAGGCGGAATGTATGGGGAAAATATACAATTAATGGCAAGACCCTCAGCAGCATTGATGTAGAGAAAGATATTGTGTAAAACAAAATCATTCTAATGGACATTTTCTATGGCCAGACACATTTGTACATTAGGAACTGCATATTTGAACCCTGTGAAAGTTATGATGGAAAAAGGGTGGCATGTCACCTGCCACCTTAGCTATTCCTTTTTTTCTCTTCTGCCTCTAAGAGAAGAAACAGGAGCTTGAAAGTCCAGATGCCTAACTTAAGAACAGCATTTTCCTTACTACAAGTCCACAACTCCCTGAAAGAGGCAGCACAAGTAGGTACAGTGGTAAAGTAGGCTTACAATATGCTTATCTTCATTGGTCGGGTCATTGAGCATAAGAATCAGGAAGTCATGATGCAGCTTTTGTAGGACTGGTTTGGCCTGCATTTGGAGTATTGCTTACAGTCACCCCAAAACAGAAAGAATTGGAGGCATCGGAGAAGGTGCAACAGAGGTTTACCAGAATGATTCCTGGATTACATGATATTAACTACAAGACGAGGTTGGACAGACTTAGATTGTTTTCTCTGGACACCAGAGGTTGAGCGGAAACTTATAGTTACATAAAAATATAAGAGGCATTGACAGCATAGATAGCTAGACTCATTTTCCATTGGTGGAATTACCAAAGCATCGAGAGCCTAGCTTTAAGATGAGAGGGAACATTAAAGGCAATATTTTTCTTTATATAGTGGGGGTTGGGTGCTTGGAACGCACTATCAGGGATGGTGGTGGAGGCAGATTCAGTATTGTCATTTAAGAGGTTTTTGATAGGCTGGGAATAGAAGCATATAGATCATGTACAGGCAAATGAAAGTAGTTTATTTTGGCATCATGTTTGACACAGACATTGTAGGCAAACAGCTATGTTCCTGTGCCACCTGTAGTTTCTTCCTACCTACCCCATCTAGGCGCTGTGCATTGGAACCATTTTTATGCAGAAGCAGAATAGCCAACAAATAAAAAACTAACACTTTAACATAACCATTTATTTTCACATCTATTATTCTCGTATTATCATTGACCAAATTGATTCAAGTTTCTCCCTATTCATTATACGTAAACACCCCCCTTGCTAGTTCCCAGCAAGGGAGTGGAGCGACTGAATGTGGGGGAGAGTGTGTGAGGGGGGTGCCTCCCCTCCCATGGTAGGGTCTTTTTGAAATTTGATGTATTAAAATCATGTTTTTGTGCATTGTAGAAGTATGATTTCAATGTTTTTTGTTTGAAGTATTTTTATGAGGTTACTTTTTAAGGGGTAACTTTTTCCACACAAGGGGTGGTGGGTTAGACCGATACATGGATAGGACAGGTTTGGAGGGATATGGACAAAAAACAGGTAGTGTAGCCGGGACATGTTGGCGGGTGTGGGCAAGTTGTCTGTTGCACAAGGGACTGTTTTCACACTGTATCACTCTATGACTACATTATACCTCCACCATGCATGAATGCATCAAAATCAAGTGGTTGAGTTTTACTGCAATATACACAAGCATAGAAACATAGAAAATAGGTGCAGGAATAGGCCATTCAGCCCTTCAAGCCAGCACTGCCATTCAATATGATCATGGCTGTTCATCTAAAATCAGTACCTCTTTCCTGTTTTTTCCCCATATCCCTTGATTTTGCTAGCCCCAAGAGCTAAATGTAACTCTCTCTTGAAAACATCCAGTGAATTAGCCTCCACTGCCTTCTGTGGCAGAGAATTCCACAGATTCACAACTCTCTGGGTGTAGAAAGTTTGTCCTCATCTCAGTCCTAACTGGCCTACCCTTTATTCTTAAACTGTGACCCCTGGTTCTGAACCCCCCAATATCGGGAACATTGTTTCTGCAGTTACAGTAAGTGAAAATCTAGCAGGCAAGCAGGATGCACCGAGCCGCAGCCTGCTCAATTCCAGTCATCAGGGCGAATTCAGCATAGAGACTGTCACGGCAGCGGTGCAACACCTCCGACGCCTCCAACGGCCCGGGACTCTTGCACTGAGGCTGCTTCATGGCCAGAGCTGCAGCGAGGGACTCGCCAGCCCGGCAAACACTCGCCAGCCCGGAAAACACTCGTCAGCCCGGAAAACACTCGTCATCCCGGCAAACACTCGCCAGCCTCGGCTCCCCATCCGCATCTGTCCCCGCCACTGCTTCTGCTTTCATCTGTCCCTCAGCCCCGGCTCTCCAACACCCGTGGCCAATGCAGTTGATATGAGTTTTGAAATTCTCGTTGATCACAGAATTTCTCACGAGAGTGTGAAACATTTGTGATCAGCGTGAGAGCGTGAGAATTGGCAGCCCTGCCACTGTCACCACTCTCACCATGGCGAATCAGCGATGGTTGTTTTTTTGCCGAGGGGCTGCCTGTGGTGTTGGATGTGCCAAGATGAACAATCTGGCTGCTCAGTGTAGAGACAATGGGCTCAGGGCTGCACCATAGCTGGCACAGTGAACAAGGGCGTTGCTGGAGACTGGGAGCACCTGCATCACATATTGACAGACCACCTGGATCCTACCAGCTCTCTCTTTGCCTTCTGCTGGATGTGATACAAGCTTCTCCTTATTTGGTTGCCAAGCTCAAAGACCAGCAACCAGCTTTGAGCTTGTTACCATAGCAAAATCTCTGGCTGGGCAAGAGAGAACCCTGTAGCCAAATAAATAGAGGGGGACAGCAGCTTCCACAACATCTAACAGGAGGTGAGGATAGAGATTGTCAATTATGGGCAGCATGTCAACGTATGGATCCGGCCTGCCAGTTCTTAGTAATGGCTGCACTGATCCTGCCGGCCAGGGTGTAGCCCTGAGTCCCACGTTTCAGTGCTGAACAGCAGTAATTATTTGCTCCAGCTCTGCCATGACCAGCTCTCATAGGCAGCCTTTCCACGGTTGTTGTGAGAGCAAAAGCTTATTGACATAGCAGCGGTTAGATAGAAACTTGCATCAGTTCCCACCACTGTGGCACTGTCTCCAATGCACCTCACTATGCACAATGCTAATTCATGGCCCCCTTCAAAGTTCCCAGTAAAGTATCCCAAGCATTAAGCAAGATGCTCATATGTTACAAACAACTTTCCAATATACAAAAATATGCATCCTAACTCTATTCAAAATTCAACAAATCTCCCCTCTCCATTGTAATACAAAAATCATGAAAAAAAAAATCAAAAATCATTGATTAAAACTCAACAGTTTTGGTTATTAAAATTTTGAGTTCTAGAAAAATCCTATTAGAGAGAAACAAAAAAACAGTCAACGCTTTTGAAAACATGTTTTGGATAGGAGAAAGGTGTTGGAAGAATTCAGCGGGTCAGGCAGCATATTTGGAGAACATGGACAGATGGTGTTTTGGTTCAGGACTCTTCTTCAGGTTCAGATAGGTGATGTTTCCACAGAGGCAGTGGAAAAACTTGGTTTGATGAGCTACCCAGGTAAATCATGCCGTACATAAGTACATCCGGTAGTGTGAAAGACTAAAGCAGATTGCAGAATTTAATGTTACAGCTACAATGAAAGTGCAGATGAAAAAGTTGCAAGGCTGCAATGAGGTAGATTGGAAGATCAGGAATCCATTCCTAGAATATGCTTTGGATAGTTTTGTCTTCTTTACTGCTGCCCTATCCCCATTTGTAAAACAAAATAATTCTGATGGACATTTTCTATGGCCAGACACATTTGTACTTTAGGAACTGCATATTTGAACCCTGTGAAAGTTATAATGGAAAATGGTGGCATGTCACCTGCCACCTTGGCTATTCCTTTTTTTTCTCTTCTGCCTCTGAGAGAAGAAACAGGAGCTTGAAAGTCCAGACGCCTAACTTAAGAACAGCATTTTCCTTACTACAATCAGATTCCTAATTTGATCGCCTCTTTCCACACCCCCTCCTTAAAGGCGTTGCCATGTATTCTTACTCTTAACTCTACTTATTTGGTTATTCCATAATTCCAATCAGTATTTTTATTGCACTACTTCAGATCGCAGCACAATCTTTGCATCATTCTGCTGTGTTGTCATTGCATTTATTATTGTATCTGTCATTATCATGTACACTGTGAGTATCATACTAACAACTTAATGCACCCTGGTTACATGTCAATAACATAATCTAAACCTGAATTAAAATTGACTACTATTATTAAACAGATACACATTCCACATACTAAATTCCACACACTTGTAAAATGTGTTACCATTTCCTTTTTAAAATCGGGTGGCACAATGGCGCAACGGTAGAGACCCGGGTTCGATCCAGACTACGGGTGCTGCCTGTACGGAATTTGTGAACTCTCTCTGTGACCGCTTGAGTTTTCTCCGGGTGCTCCGGTTTCCAAAGACATACCGGTTTGTAGTTTAATTGACTTTGTTAAGACTGTAAATTATCCCTATTGCGAGTGTACTGGGTGATCTCTGATGATTGTGGACTCGGTGGGCATAAGGGTCTGATTCCACTCTGTATCTCTAAAGCCTAAATCAAATGACAGATAATGACAGTTTTCCAGAATACTTTTTTAACCTGAAGCTCAGCCCTTATCATTGGTTCATTTTCACTTAATATTCTTGCACAACCTTTAGAAAATTGTTATCAAGAACTTTTCCTCTCATTTTTTAGATTGTCTCCAGGAACAAGAGATGGATTTCCATAAAGCGTTTTCAACAAAGATTACAATGCTTCAGCCACTTCAATTCTCAAAGATGACGATAGGAAAGATGATGCATTAATTATTCCATGCATCTAAAGAGAAAGATGGCAAACAAAAGAGAGTAACTGGCCTGTCCCACTTGGACGTCATTTGCGCGTCATTTAAGCAACATCATTTACACGTCACAATGTCGCGTAGGTAAGGTCGCGCACGGCGCCCCAGGATTTTGGGATGTACAAAATCTTTGCGCGCCATCTACGTGACGCGCAAATGACGCCCAAGTGGGACAGGCCCTTACGTGCATAAAATCACTTTTGAAACCTATTGTGGAATCTGTTTTCACTGCACTTTCAAGTATTGTAGTTCACCTCCAAGCATGCTGTACAGATTAACTATTAAGATTTTTGTTTTGCTAATTATAAAAATCTACATCTTATCAACCATCCAAACAGCAGCTGCAATTTATACTGATTTATCGCATCAATACCTCCATTAAAACATCCCTTAAAACAACCAAAAATAAATACTCCACATCACAAATGCAACACTGGCAGATTTTGAGATTAATATGAAGCAACGGATTGCCAGAACAAATCTTTACATTAGCATCCAATGTATCGCAATAATTTTGAATATTCAAGAACCTGATTCATTTGGCATTTATTTGTTTGTATATCAATTTTTTAAATTTCATTTTAGAGAGTTCATCTCCACCAAGCCACGGTTGCCCAGCCAGATGAAACTAAATTTAAAGTGGCACTTTCTTCCCAATAACCCTCTCTGGCTAGACCCCTCCCTTCACCACCCCCAGTTTAAATTCCAGTTGGACTATTTTGGAGGACCAAGTAACCAAGAACCAAGAACCAAGGTTCTGTGCACACTTGTGCAAGAATTGTGTAAGAGAATAACAACCTTGAGAGCTTCAAATTTGAAGGTGTAAAAGGCCTGTCTCATGGTGCGAGTTGACCCACATGGGACCCAGAGTTTTCACTCACGGTAATCACGTACAATTAACGTAGCGGGAATGTTGGAACTCGCGCGCGCAACTTAGCGACTCGTGGAGCTAATGGCAGGTACCCGTGAAACTTGTTAACTCGTGAAAAAATTCAAAAATGTTTGAGGTTTTCCACGAGTCAAATTTACTGGTCAAGTTAAAAATTGAAACATTTAAACTCGTTGTAATAACGTGTGTTTACTTAGTGACTCGTGAGTCTACCGTGGCACTGTCAATGGAAACTTTTCATTTCCCAGGTGGGAATGGAGTTACCCGAGGCCAGACTCCAATAGTAGCAGCATTGAAAGTGACAGCAGAAAGCGGGAGCAGGAACCTTCATTTGAATTTGCACTAGGGTTAAATGCATTGTCATCCATGATCATAAAAAGTCGCATATTGGATGTAGTGGGTTTATTTACGGGTGACTGTGGCTACCGATGACTGTGACTGTGATCCTGGAAGTGGGGGGGGGGGGGAGGGGGGGGGGTACACACTATTCACTTTCCCACAAGCATTTACCAAGATTGTCTAATATTTTGTTGACCTCCTGTACATGCTTTCAATATTCATTTTACGCCACGTATTGCGACTTTGTCAAGACCCTTCTGGAAGTCTGTATTCAGGTTGTTAAAATTTGCCCTCAGCATTCATTGCTTTCAGAAAGATGCTTGCTACCGACAAACTCGCCACGACGTTGCACAACTACCCGATACAAACAACATTAGGTTTAGATTTATTACTTTCATGTGTAAAGTTATGTTTTGCATGCTATCCAGTCAAATCAGATAATACTATACATAAATAGAAGTAAACTAAATTCAAGTACATAGATCGGGACAGAAACAAAATGCAGATCTTGTCATTCTCAATATTTTAGCGCTGAATTCCAGAGACAATGTCCAATGGCCACAGTGAGGTAGAGGAGAATCGGACGGTCCCCCAACTTATGGAAGGACCATTCAGAAGCCTGATAACAGAGGGAAAGAATGCATTCCTGATTCTACTGATGCGCGCTTTTCAGCTTCTGTTTCTTCTTCCGATGGGAGCGGGGAGAGGAGGGAATGGCCCGGATAGGAAAGGTCTTTAGTTAAGTTGGCTGCTTTCCCGAAGCAGCATGAAATGCAGTTGTAGTCAATGGTGGGGAGTTTGGTCTGTGTGGTGAGATGTAGAGTGGGGGTAGAGTTGGGGAAGTACCACAAGTTCCCCACACATACAGCCTCTGCTCCTGTCCCTCTGCCCCTGTTCTGCCTGTGCTTCCTATACACCCTGGCTCTCTGTACTGTTCTGTTTTCATTATTGCTTCATACTACACAGAAACGGGCCCTTCAGTGAACACTGTCCATGCCAACTAATCCCGTTTTCCAGCACTTGTAATCGTAAACTTTGGCAATTTAAGGGCCAAATATCCCGTTGGTTGACAAGTTAGTTGTACCGCAATTACGGTTGGGATCACCAAAAATCTGCTTTGGACCAACCACATTTAAGTTAAAGCCAAACAAAAACACACCAATGCATCATTTTTTTCAGGAGACAAAGGCATGTCTCCAACAAGTCTTACCAACTCTTCCTGATGCACAACAGAGAGCATACTATTGTGTTGCCTCAAAGGATGGTTTGATAACAGCTCTGCCAACACCACAAGAAATTGCAGAGAGGTGGATTTAGCCTAGTCCATTACTTAGACCAGACTCCCGACCATCGACTCCATCTATACTTCTTTGAGTACTAGAATGCTCCCAACATAATCAAGGATCTTTATCACGCTGGTCATTTCCTCTTCTCCGCTCTCAAATTACTGAATTCTCAAATTACTCAAATGTAGCTCTTCTGCTCTCAAATTACCCTAATGTAGGCCCGATATGTCATCCTACATTTATTGTGGATGCTGGACTTTTTCACTGCAACGGTAATGCTATAATGCTGAAAACTATATTCTGAACTCTGGTATTTTTCTCTTTGCATTGAAAAGCACGGAAACAGTCATTTTCAGCCCATCTTGTCTATACCGATTGTGATGCCTGTTTACAATAGTCAAATTGCATCCATGACTGTCCCACCTAAGTATCTTGCCTAAAATCCATTGATGGCCTGATTGTACTTATGTATAATATAATCCGTTTAACAATTGGATAGAATGCTAACAAACGTTTTTTAATAACCTCGCTACACAT
This sequence comes from Raja brachyura, assembly GCA_963514005.1. The sequence goes on along the minus strand of OY740782.1, from coordinate 32,590,330 downwards.
GCCATTAGTAAACCCATACCATACCGAATGATGTTGTATAAGGCACAATCTATATTTTGTACTTTACACCAGAGATTTCCAAACACTTTCTGGGCAATAAAGTACTTTTGACATATAACCACTTATGTAACAAGGGGAACTTAATAATCAACATGCACATTAATAGTCCCATAAGCAACAATCAGATAAATTGTCCTTTGGTAATGTACACCAGAGAAAAATAACTCTGTTTCAGTGACAATAGACAATAACCATATAACCATATAACCATATAACAATTACAGCACAGAAACAGGCCATCTCGGCCCTTCAAGTCCGTGCCGAACAACTTTTTTCCCTTAGTCCCACCTGCCTGCACTCATACCATAACCCTCCATACCCTTCTCATCCATAAGGGGACAGGGAGCATTTGAAACCACATGAACCTTCAGTTTAGATATACCATCTAAAGGAGAGCATCTTCGGTAGGACAGCACTCTCTTAGAATCCCAAGTGCCAGGCAAGATTATGTTCTCATGATTCTGGATTAAGTCTCAAATCTCTTAGGAAATCTGAAGACATTTGTCAAAATTTTTCCTGACATTTTGCAGGAACAAAATCCTTATGTTTTGTTACATCTAACTCTAATATTTCAGAACTACAAATCACCAAGAAATATTGGATCACCTCTGCTACCCACGATCTATCCCACACCAACTCTCATAAGATGTATAATCGATCCATACTGAAATAATTAAACTCTTTTACTCCAAATACTCCAAATTAAAAACATCCTCATAACTAAAATATTTTCATCACCCCATTCCTTCTCTTTCCATAATTACTACAACCCTACAGAACACAGAACTGTAAAATTTAGATGCGCAGTCTCTTGCCCAGAGTAGGGGAATCGAGGGCCAGAGAGAGGACATAGGTTCAAGGTGATGGGGGAAAGATTTTGTAGGAATCCGAGGGGTAATTTGGTGGGTGTATGGTACAATGTGCCAGAGGAGGTCATTGAGGGTGGAACTATTCCACCGTTTAAGAAGCTGTTGGACAGGTGCATGGATAGGACAGGTTTGGAGGGATATGGACCAGGCGCAGGCAGGTGTGACTTGTGTAGCTGGGACATGTTGGCCTGTGTTGTCAGGTTGGGCTGAAGGGCCTGTTTCCACACTGTATCACTCTATGACTCACTCACACCACTCTGCCCTTTTATGAATTTCCCTTCATTTCATACCATCATTGATGGCTCAAATCAAGACCTTCACAGATGATGTGCTTGATAATTGTTCACCACACAAGGGAATAGGTAAATGTCCAAAATATTTCTAAAGTGCAACTACCATGAAAAACTTCAATGAGCACGAAGGACACAGGACCATCACAGGACAGCCACCCAAGTCACGCAAGATAGAATGGGACAAGCCAGCACATTTACCTCATCTTGTTGTCTGCGTTATCTCGTCCTTGGTCTTATGGATATGTAGAACAGCACGGAGACCGACATTTTCAGCCCATCTTGTCCATGCCCATTGTGATGTTTATTTACGCAAATCCTAGTAACAATTGGCCCATCTATGACTGTCCCATCTAAGTATCTGTCTAAATGCCTTTTAAACATAATTCAGAGGGGACAGACTAACAACTGATTTCTACTACAAGCCCACCAGATCCCACAATTATCTGGACTACACCTAGTCCCATCTTGCCACTTGCAAAGATGCTATACCCTACTCTAAATTTCTCCTTCCCTGCCACATCTACTCCCAAGATGAAACGTTCCAATCTATAGAATATCTGAGATGTCCTCCTTCTTTAGTAAAAGTGGTTGTTCTCTACTGTCATAGATGGATCGCTCGCCCGTGTCTCCTCTGTCCCATAGTTCTGTTCTTGCTCCCCCTTCCTCCCAAATGGAACAAGGATATTCTCCTGGTCCTCACCTTTCACCCCACCAAACTCCGCATCCAACTCATTATTCTCCAACATTTCCGTCACCTTCAACATGGCCATTAAGAACAGAGACGAGGAAACACTTTTTCTCACAGAGAGTGGTGAATCTGTTGAATTCTCTGCCTCAGAGGGCGGTGGAGGCAGGTTCTCTGGATTCTTTCATGAGAGACCCAGATAGGGCTATGGGGAGAAGGCCGGAACAGGGTACTGATTGGGTATGATCAGCCATGATCACATTGAATGGGGGTGCTGGCTCAAAGGGCCGAATGGCCTACTCCTGCACCTATTGTCTATTGTCTATTGACCAATTTGCCTGTACGTCATATTCTGCTTCGATAATTTATAATCTAATGGTATGAACATTGAATTTCCCTGTTTAAGTAACTAATCCATGAATTCTTCTATTTTAGATAACTTACCCACAATCAACCTATTTTTCTTTTTCTCTCCCCCCCACCCCACCCCACACCTCTTCACCACCAAATTGCACCAATTTCTCCATTTCCCCCTCCCCTGACACCTACAACCCTTCCTCTTGCTTCACAATTTGTACATCCCATTTTTATCTCAGATTTGTTTGCCATTTCATATTGGTCTTTTTCCAACCATCTGCTTATCAGAATAAATTCTGAATGTTTCCACCATTTCCTTGCATTCTTCAAGTGCGCCAAATCATGACTGGTTCATATTCATAAAAGTAATTAATCAAAATTTGCACTTTAAAAAAAATGTATGTGCATGTTTATGTTTATGTGTAGGAAGGAACTGCAGATGCTGGCTTACACCAAAGATAGACACAAAATGCTGGAGTAACAGGGGGATAGGCAGCATCTCTCTCGAGAAGGAATAATAGTAAGATTAAACGAGAACTTACCAGTTTGAAGTTTGATCTTTATTTTATGAGGTGTTACGATGAGGGATTACGTGAAGACCCCGCCAGCACGCATGCGCGACATTCTTCAAAGCAGTGGTGTGAAATCACAGAACAAACAGTCACAATGACTGACATAGTAAGAGAAAAAGAGAACTTTCATACCAGGTGATCTTTATAATAGAGGGTCGGGAGCGGAGGGCACGTAATCCCTCATCGTAACACCTCATAAAATAAAGATCAAACTTCAAACTGGTAAGTCCTCGTTTAATCTTACTATTTTACTTCGGAGTCACGTGAGTGACTACGTGAAGATTTCAAAGCTCTGTGATTTCATGCCCTGGAAGCTCCATGCTCACACACCGCTAAAGCTGGGATAAGAGGATGGACGTGATTCAGACAAGACACTGGCTGAAAAACAAAACAGGTATTTATTCATACCAAACACAATATTGTGTCCCATAAGGGTTATTTATCTGGCAGCACTTAAAATCCTCCCTGCATAATTGCCAGGGGAGGTCACGGGTTTGTTGTAAAAGCGGTGGAAGGTTTTCTCATTGTTCCAACCCGCTGTGGCCAGGATGTGATCCAGTGGTACCTCCATCCTTCTAGCCGCCGAGGTGGATGCTGCCCTGGTGGAGTGAGATTTATACACATTAGTATCCACCCCCGCCGCATCCAGTACCACCCTTAACCATCTGGAAATGGTTTGCACCGTGACCCTGTGATGAGGCTTCTTGTGACTGACAAGCAAAGCTGTTTCCGTGCCTCTTAGATCTTTAGTGACTGAAATGTATCGCAGAATCAATGTAACGATACAAAGACGGGTGTCCGCTGGGTAAGCCAGGAACTCCAAAGTATGTCCAGACACTCCGGGTCGATCTTGCTTCAATAGTCCCTGCACCTGGAATGTGATCTTCCCACTGGTAATTGCCATGGCATCCAGACTGAGTTTGTGCAGGGACTGGACCCGTTGCGCCGTGATCAGTGCCATTATCATGACCATTTTGTAGGTTAATTTGGCCAAAGGGAGTCCCGTGTTCGGTGTCCATCCTCTCAGCATCGTCAATACCGTGCTGATGTCCCAGGTATGGCTATATCTGGGCCTGGGGCGATTGGAATTAAATATTCCCCTCATAAATTTGGATACTAGGGGATGTGACCCAATTCCCAATTGGTCACTCCCCTTGCCCAAGTAAGACGATAGGGCACTCCTGGCACAGTTAATGGCGCTGTAGCTTAGACCCTCATCGTAATGAAGGGTAGCCAGAAACTCCAGCACTTCCGTGATGGTGGCGGTTTCGTATGTTGTTTTGGTAGTCACGCAGAATCCTTCCCATTTCCTGATGTAGGTCAGGTACTGCTTCCTTGTGGACTCTCTGCAGGCTGCCGTGATGGTATCGATGGTCCTGTTGGAGAGTCCGAATCCATGAAGTGGCCGTTTTAAAATCTGCAAATTAACAATCCCATGCGGTCATGACATGGATGACATTCTCCTGTAACAGGATGAACAAGCAGGCTAGGTCTTTTATTCACCCTGATACAGGGTTCTGTGGCCATCTTCTGTACCAGAGGGAACCATGGTTGAGTAGGCCAGTCGGGCACTACCAAGATACCCGATGCGGAGTCTTGCTTGATTTTTTGCAAGACCCGACTGATGAGGCAGAAAGGGGGGAAAGCGTAGCAAAATAAATCCCCCCAGTGTAGCGAGAAAGCATCCATCGCTACTGCCCCCGGGTCTGGCTCCCAAGCAACATACGTTGGTAGTTGGTGATTTAGCCTGGACGCGAAAAGGTCGATATCTGGTGTCCCATAACGTTCTACAATATCTGCGAACACATTCCGATCCAACATCCATTCTATGTTGTCGTTGAATTTCCGTGACCTGGTGTCTGCCACTGTGTTTAATTTACCTGGAAGGTAAGTTGCGGAGATCCAAATTTCTCTTTGCAGACACCAGTGCCAGATATTGTTGGCCAATTCATCACACGATATCGACTTTACACCGCCCATGTGGTTAATATAGGCTACCACCGTGGTGTTGTCAATCTGTATTCTAACATGAACTTTGTGCATGTTAGTGCAGTATGCCTTAAGGCCGTGAAATGCTGCCAGCATTTCTGAATAGTTAATCCCTAAGTTTTTAAATAGGGTTAACTCTGGTGCACTCCATCTACCTCCACAGCTAGAGGTAGTGTTAGTAGCTCCCCACCCTTTGGCACTGGCATCCGTTTGTAAGGTGATCGAGGGATTGGTGATAGTAATGGGTTTGGAACAATTTTGGGCATTACCCATCCACCAATATAATTCGGCTTTTGCCTTTTCTGGAATTTTCATGGCCCTATCAAAATGACCAGCATGATTTTTGAGCGCTGTAATTTTGGCTCTTTGTAAGTTTTGGTAATGTAAGGGCCCATATTGTGCTGCAGGAAATGCAGCTACTATCTTCCCAATCACCCTGGCCACCTGCCGAATGGATGGGACCTTAATGCCAATGAGGCTCCTGCAAGCCTCTATCAGGTCTTCCACCTTGCTTGGTGGTAACGTGACAGACATTTGCACTGAGTCAATAATGAACCCCAAATATTTCATGGTGGTAGAGGGTTCCAATATTGATTTATCTGGATGTATCGTAAACCCCAGTTTCTGAAAAAGATGTTTCGTGGCTGTGACTGCCAAGGTAGCCATTTCCAAATTCTCCCCCACTATGAGGATGTCATCAAGATAGGCCATAACAGTATGATTCTGTTTCCTTAAATAGGCCAAAGCTGGTTTCAATATCTTGGTAAACAATCTGGGTGCTGACGATAACCCATTAGGCAAAGCTTTATATTGCCATAATTGTCCCATCCAGATAAATTTTAAGTATTTCCTATGATCCTTGTGTATGGGTACTGAATAGTATGCATCTTTGAGGTCAACGCATGCCATGTAGTACCCATTGGCTATAAGCTGTATGGCAGTGTCGAAGGTGTCCATTTTAAAATGAATATACTGGACAGAAGTATTCAGGTCGGTCAAATCTATGATGATGCGGCAACCGCCATCTTTTTTGTTTTTAGTGAATATATTAGACACGAACTCCTGAGGTTCTTCAATGGCCTTCTCAATTACCCCTTTTTCTATCAACCTCTGTAGTTCAGCATGCCCTGCTGCCTTATCTCTATGAGAAAGGACGAATTTCCGACTAGGTGCATGCTGTACCGGGGTAGGGAGTTCGTGAATAAATTCAATTTTGTAGCCCTGAATACTCCTGAGTATATAAGGATCAGAGGTAAAAGTGAGCCAATTCTCGAGGAACATGTGCAACCTGCCCCCTATGCAAAGTGAATTTGGGCCAGTAGTGTTCCTGGGGATCCCCGACCCACCTACCTCCATGGTTACAGCCGGTGTGGTGGTTTCTGGCCTTGCTTCCTCGGCTGGTTGTAGGTGTTCTGGGAGTGGCGCATCTTCCAAGGAGGCCGGCCTGGGCCTTGGCCTAAAAAAGACCGCTGAGCAGGTATGCCAGCCTTCGAGCTTTCACCACCGGCAGACCTGTTAGGGTAACTCTGCCCGGTGGGTGCGTAGGGGTGCGTTCTGTGTGGGTGATGAGGCTTAGTGTACCCAGGTACTTTAATAAGGCCCAAAGCCTTAGCCTCCTCGTCAAGATCTTTAACCTGTTTGGGGAGATCTTCCCCGAATAGCAGGCTTGGAGGCTGCGTCTTCCCAGGCTTACACAACCCCGCGAACTTGGGGTTAAGCGCCGGCTTTATAATGCTTTTCCTGAAATTATTTATTTCATACTGTGTGTTGCACAGTAAGGCCAAAGCATCTTGTAGTTCTTCCGGCATATCCACTCCCACTGCTGTTCTGGCTACTGCAGTAATCCCTGCGGTTAGGAGCTTCAGGATCTTCTGAAGTTTCATCTCCTGCCCTCTACTCGAGGGGCTCATGTTTCCCCATATCGGGTTGTTTACCGCGGGTACATTTAATGACTTGCAGTTTTCTGGCGCCATATATTTGTCTGCTGTGGCATTGATGGCCTGTTCCTGAAGTTGGTTAGTGGCCATATAATCAATGCTGGCAGCCAGCTTGGGGTGGATGGGTAGGCCCTTCTGGTTGGGCATGGCATGTTTGCTCACCACATCCATATAATCTTCACACACCCCTGACGCTGCAGGCGCTTCAGCCAACTCCCCTTCTTCTGGGTCAGCCCAGTTCTGACCCTCAATGCTCCCCTGTATAGAAGGGGATACATTTGGCAGTCCTCTAAGGGAACTTGCCGTGGGCCTACTAGGGGTCCCACTGTGATCCTGCCCCTGCTTTAGCAGGTCACGTTGGAGCAGCTGCTCCATCATCCGCTCAATGCGGTCAAGGCGACCTCCGTCGCTGCCCTCGGGACCGGACTCCGCTGAGTCGGCCCCGGCCGACTTCCGGGTAGTTTTCCCCGACCGTGGCGTACCAACGGTCTCAGAGTCCGAAAAGTCGGGAGCTGCAGGTAGAACCTGTAGCTCTGGAGAGGCGGTTCTCCGTTGGCTGCTGTCCTTAGCCGCTGATTTGGCCGCCGCTCTCTTAGATTTTCTCCCTTCCATAAAGGTCGACTCACTCCTTCGGTGAGACTTACCTGGCGTGAGCTTTTTAAATTCACGCTGGAGGAGCCCCGCTCCTCCCGACCGTCGCTTCCGCATGCGTACGACGATATGTCGCGCATGCGTGCTGGCGGGGTCTTCACGTAGTCACTCACGTGACTCCGAAGTAAAATTAATGTTTTGGGTTGAGACCCTTCTTCAGACTGAGCATCAGTGGAGAGGGAGTTACAGGGATAAGGAAGTGTAAAGATCAAAAGATGCAGATCAAGGAAAATGTAGAATAGACCACTGTTAGCTAGGAGAAGGTGACAATAAAGCAGGGATATAATGTAATCAGAGAGACATTCGGACTGGTCGGAGAACTGGAAAGGGTGAGGATTGAGTTACTTCAGCTGTTCTTCCAGCATTTTGTGTCCATCTGCAGGATGTTTATATTGTGAACCCTACATGTTCTGTGAGAGTGTAGTCAATAATGACATCTTAATTTTTGATGCATCACTTCCAGAAATGATCAAGCCATGCATGATTCTCAAAATTAGACTGTTGACTAATGGCATTCCATTATACTTTCATCTGTCTCTTAATTAGTTGTTCGCAGAATAGAATTAGTTACTAAAACGACATTTGTCAGTAATGATGAAAATTAAAGACAAGAGGAAAAAAAAATCACCAGAATTTGCTGAGAAAGTCTAATTTCATTTAGAATTAAATTATTCATTCGAAAGGCTCACATGAAATTTTGATTATAGTTTTAACATATGAAGCATATTGTTGATTTTTTTTCTCAGTACTCGGTTGTTTTGGCTGGATATTATTTTGTCAAATGTTCTGCAAACACATTTGTTCACTTTGGGTGGCAGATCACGTTTTTTTGTCTTGAGATAAAGGTGTAAATCAAACTTCTGAAATTTACGTTGGTTATTTACGGTGGTTATTTAGTAGCAATATTTTCGCTCAGCTCCGAAATGTTAAACTTTAATATTGCATGTTAATTCATTCACTGTATCTGAATTTTTAAATAAAAGTTATCTACACCATGTATTTGTACAACCACAAAAATACATTATTGGTTGTAAAATATCTTGCAGTCAGCAAAAACTGCTTAGATTTGAACTCATGCACTTGTTTGTAGAAAGGCAGTTTAGAAATGCTTAAGCACTAATTCTTCAAAAATAAACTATTTGTCCCTTGAATCTGATTTGATATCCTGCTGAGTTCTTCCAGCATTTTCTTTTTTTGTTATTTTCTTCTCTGATCTAACATTGTCTAACATTCAAGTAATTGTCTAAACCTGGAATAAAGGGTTGCGAGAAGTAAAGTTGACCATAAAACAACTCTTTGTAACCCCCCCTCGGCCATGACTGACCATGGGTGATGCATCCTAGTTGTCGGCTAGAGCAGCATCGCTTGTGGCTGAAGGGACCAATGCGGGAATGACAGTCTCTGTTGCAAAGGTCACATTTGTGTGTGGTCTCTGGTGTGTTGAAGCTGCTGCGCTCCTTTCTGCGTGCCTGCTTGTCTGCCGCTGAGTTCAACAGTTTCTCTTCCCCCGTTATGCGATGTTGGTTCAGGGTACCACTCCACCTCGTGCGGTCAGCTGCAAGGCTCTCCCAGGACTCCACATCGATGTCGAGCGCCTTCATATCTCTCTTGCAGATATCCTTGTAATGTAGCTGGGGGTGGCCGATGGTTCTCCTCCCAGATGTCAGCTCTCCATAGAGGATGTCTTTTGGAATACAGCCATCCTCCATGCGGTGGACATGGCCCAGCCACCGCAGTCTGCACTGCCTGAGTAGAGTGTACATACTAGGAAGGCCAGCACAAGATAGGATCTCGGCGTTGGACACTCTGTCTTGCCAGGATATGTCCAGGATACGGCGGATGCTTCTTAGGTAGAAGGTGTTGAGTCTTCTCTCCTGTCTGGCATATGTAGTCCATGTCTCACTGCCGTACAGCAGCGTGCTGTTGACACAGGCACTGTAGACTGCGATCTTTGTCTTCACCGTCAGCTTTGGGTTGGTCCACACTCAAGTTGTGAGGCGAGCGGGAGTTGTAGCTACCTTCCCGATCCTCTTATCAATCTCTGTGTCCAGGGAGAGGTTGTCGGAGATGGTGGAGCCGAGGTACACGAACTGATGGACGGCATCGAGTTTGTAGTCGTCGATGGTGATGACAGGTGGCGCCTCTGTATCCTGCCCCAGGACATTCGTCTTCTTCAGGCTGATGGTCAGCCTGAAGTCCTTGCAAGCCCGATAGAAGCGGTCCATCAGTGACTGTAGTTCCTGCTGGGTGTGGGACACAACTGCTGCGCATTCGGCAAACAACATGTCTCGGTTGAGAGCTTCACATAGTTTTTGGCTCTGAGCCGGGTGAGGTTGAAGAGCCTGCCATCTGATCTAGTACGCAGATAGATCCCCTCTGTTGCAGTGCCGAAGGAATGTTTCAGGAGCAGAGCGAAGAAAATTCCAAAGAGTGTGGGAGCGAGGACGCAGCCTTGTTTGACGCCACTGCGGATGTCGAAGGGCTCAGAGAAGCTGCTATTGAACTGCACTGTCCCCTTCGTGTTGATGTGGAAGGATTCTATCATGCTCTGCAGATTTGGTGGGCAGCCGATCTTTGGCAGAGCCTTGAATAGGCCATCTCTGCTGACGAGGTCGGACGCCTTGGTGAGGTCAATGAAAGCAACATACAGGGGCATCTGATGTTCTCTGCACTTGTCCTGGAGTTGGCGAAGGAAGAAGACCATGTTTACTGTTGACCTTCGAGCTCGGAAACCGCACTGTGACTCTGAGTAATCATGTTCTGCCAGCTTCTGCAGGCGGATCATGATGACCCGAGCAAAGACCTTGCCGATGATGTTGAGGAGGGAGATGCCGCAGTAATTGTTGCAGTCGCTTCTCTCGCCCTTGTTCTTGTAGAGGGTAATGATCGTGGGATCCCTCATGTCCTGCGGTACAGCTCCTTCTGGCCAGCACTGGCAGAGGACTTCATACAGAGGAAGCAGTAAGGTAGTCTTGCAATGCTTGATCAGGTCAGGGGGAATCCCGTTGCTGCCTGGGGCCTTGCCTGAGGCCAGGCTGTCAATGGCCTTGCTGAGCTTTTCTACCATCGGCTCTGCGTCTAACTCATCCATGGTCGGCAGGCACTTGATGGCATCAAGGCTGAGGGGCACACAGTGTTCTCTCTAGATAGAGATCGGAGTAGTGTTCCACCCATCCCTCCATCTGCTGGCTTTCGGCTGTGATTACTTCCCCAGGGGAGGATTTGAGGGGGTCTTGCTCTGCACTGGTCCTAGTGCCTTCTTAATGCCAGCGTGCATTCTCCTGGTGTTCCCTGTTATGGCGGCCGTCTGGATGTCCTCACTAAGCTGTGTCCAGTAGTCAGTGGCGCAGCGCCTGGCAGTCTGCTGAACCTTGTTCCTAGCAGCCCTGAGGATCTGCAGGTTCTTCTCATTAGCTGACCGCTTGTACTCGGCTAGGGCAGTGTGCTTGGCTTCGATGATGGGAGTCATCTCGGTCGACTTGTCCTCAAACCAGTCATGTGTCTTTGAAATCTTCTTCCCAAAGCTAGCCAAGGCTGTGCGGTGCATGGTGTCCCCGCAGAATTTCCGACTCCAGGACACGAGGTACTGTTCTCAAGTTCTCTCTCAAAAGCAACAACAAACTGCTGCACGAGGTCTGGATGGGGCATCTTGCTGACATCAATGCGGGGGTTCCCCTGCTTCTTGGTACGGTAAAACCTCTTTGGTTGCAGCCTGATCTTGACACACACCAAGGAATGGTCTGTGTCGCAGTCCACACTGTGGTAGGAGCATGTGTGGAGAACACTCTTGATGGCGGCACGTCTGACTAGGATCAGATCCAGTTGATGCCAATGCTTTGAGCGTGCGTGTCTCCAGGAAACCTTATGCTGGGGCTTTGTCTGGAAGTACGAGTTGGCGATGCACAGGTCATGGTAAGTGCACAGCTCAAGCAGGGGCTCTCCGTTATCATTCATTTTGCCCACAACCAAACTGCCCAAGGCAGGAACACCACGATTCATGGTCTGCACCCACTCTGGCGTTGAAGTCGCCCAGGAGAACAAGTTCTTCCTTGCTGGGGATGCTGCTGATGATGGATGCGAGGTTCTCATAGAGCTCGTCCTTTGTGTCTGATGTGGAGGACAGCGTCGGGACATACACGCTGGCAAGCGTGACTGGGCCTTCCGTGGTGTTGAGGCAGAGAGTCAGGAGTCACTCTGAGCCTTTGCCGCCTGGTTCCACCGTGTTCAGCAGGCTGTTCTTTACTGCGAAGCCCACTCCGTGCTCTCTGGGCGTGTCAGAGTCCTTCCACTGCCAGTAAAACGAGAACTCCTTCCCCTTCATTGTGCCTGAGTCTGCCAGCCTTGTTTCCTGAAGGGTGGCTATGTCTATGTTGAGTCTCTTGTGCTCATCCTGTAGGTTTTCAGAGAGATCGGTCATCATTGTCCAGATATTCCAAGTTCCCAGTTTTAGAGCTTGTCTCTTTTGATGTTTTTGATTCTGTCAGCAGGTGCGAAGGTTGCGATCTGCTGTTCAGATGCTTCCTAATTCCCGTGCACACAGTGAGGATAGCAGACCGTGGAGGGACAGCACCTTATTGGCTGGGGCTGCCCAAGTTGAGGCGGGTGGTAGCTGTCCAGTCAGATCCGAAAATCCTCCCACCGTCAGGAGCAACCCCTGGCGATGACTTATAACCGGTAACTGTTGCTCCCCGTGTTGTGTCCACGCCACAGGCGAAGCTGGAGTGTCCTCTCCGGGTTGTAGGTGTAGGTTTGCAGCTGAGTGATGTGCGGTCAGATGCAAGCCTGGGCGATGTCATATGGACGACAAGCTGTTTCCCATACAGCATGGCCCCCCCTCTCCACATCACTGATCGATCCAAAGGGACAGCAGGGCCATTACAATTTGGCACCAGCGCCATTGCAGGAGCTACCAGAGCGAGGTTGTAGACAATGATGAACTGCCTTAGGGACTCCGACTCCGGATTTTTCTTGAGGTTTACTCCAGGAGTCTTTTCCATCACTGGATATGGCCACAAGTGAGTAGAGGTTTTAAATCTCTCCTCAAGTTTTCCCTCTCCTAGATGGACAGCGTTCCCAGGCTGACGAGCCCCATCTGTCCGAGACTCATGTGGGCGGGAGTGTCTACCTTCCCGTGCATGTCTATAGTACCAGCCCACTGCCTTAGAGCTATCAGTGGGACTGAATACTGATTGTTACATCGGTGGTTGTTGGCCGATTGGATCAGATGGAGCAGACCAATAACCAATGGATCTATTGGGAACTAACAGCCATCAGCGGCTCAAGTTTCAAGATGCTTCAGTTTCATGCATACTTAACCAAAATTCAAAACGTGAGATGCCATTATCATTACAATAACTGCTTTTACCAATGGTAAAGCAGTCATGGGAAAATAGCAGCAGAATTTGAATATTGCCCCTTAATTTGTACCGGGAATAGATGATATACGAATGGTAACCCAAGTAAATTAATTCCTTGCAAATAGTCTATGTTGTCCACATGTACGCCTAATATTCTTCTTTTATTTATTGGCAATTTTATGTGTTTTATGCACGTGGATCTTGTTTGAGTTTAATCTCCTTGTACTTTGTATGCTTGATCCCTTTTAATTTGGGACATGGAATATTACAAGAAAATATCCATCCTTGATCTGTTAGATGTATCTTGTAGTACGCGTTGGCACAAACGACATCGGGAAGAAGAGGAAGGAAGTTCTGCAACGTGAGTTCAGAGAGTTATGGGCCTGTCCCATTTAGTGACTTTTTAGGCGACTGCAGGAGACTATGTAGTCGCCACATGTTCGGGGTTGCCTACATGGTCGTGAGGAGTTCATACATTTTGGGAATTATTCGCGGCCTCATTATGGCGCCGAGAATTTTTCAACATGTTGAAAAATTAGCGGCGACTAGAATGAAGTCGCCATGGAGATTAGCAAGAATTCTCGAGCCGTAGGTGCATCGCAAGGCGGTGGTAGTGGGTTGCCAGGAGGTCGAAGGTTCTCGGAGGTTTTCATAGGTTGGAGCCGGTGCTGACCGGTGAATTTCATTAGCTCATTGGGAGAAAAAAAAGGTAAGCAGTAGTTTTCAGAACCAAGGAACTGACCGGTAATGTTAAATGGCCGCTGAACTTCACAGCAGTGTATCTCTGGCTTCTTAAAAGTTGTCTCTACACCATCTCCCCCCTTCACCCCCCTCTTTTAAAAGACTTACCGATACTGTGCATTAGCTGTCCTAATTACAGCGCCAACCTTCCTGTTCATCGCGGTGCATCTGTATCACCTTGGCTTTGCACCGTGGGAATATTTTAGACAGCGCTCCCCCGCTTGCCCTGGCCGCCGCGGGGTGTGTGTGTGTGTGTGGGGGGGGGTGTGTGTGTGTGTGTGTGTGTGTGTGTGTGTGTGTGTGTGTGCGCGTTCCACTCTGACAGTCGCCGTTCCAGTTCCCGGTTTTTCAGGCGACTGCCGGCAACTTGACAGTCGCCAGCAGTCCGCTGAAAAATCGCCTAAGTGGGACAGGCCCATAAGGAAGAAGACTGAAAAGCAGGACTTCTAGGGTGGTTTTCTCTGGTTACCTCGTGCTAATGAGGACAGGAACAGGGAGATAGGGGATCTGAATGTGTGGCTGAGGGGCTGGTGCAGGGAGCAAGGATTTAGATTTATGGACCACTGGGATCTCTTCTGGGGTAGGGGTAACGTGTACAAAAGGGGCGGGTTACACCTTACCTGAAGGGGGGCCGATGTTCTGGCAGGCAGGTTTGCTAGAGGTACACGTGTGGGTTTAAACTAAATAGTGGGGGGGAGGGATTGACAAATTGGGAGTATAAAGATGGAGTTGAAGAGGTAGTGAGTACAGGAAAAGTTACAAAAGACTCTCGAATTAATGGGAAGGAAAGTTCAAGAAGGGATAAGAAAGTAAGGTCAGGGAAAATTGCGAGCGATCAGAGAGGGGAGGTGAATACCGAGGTCCAAGTATTGTATATGAATGCGCGAAATATAAGAAATAAAGTGAGCAAGCTTGTGGGTCAGTTAGAAATTGGCAAGTATGATGTTGTGGGAATTACAGAGACATGGCTGCAAGAGGGCCTGGGCTGGGAACTGAATATTCAAGGGTATATCTCCTATCGAAAAGACAGACAGGTGGGCAGTGGGGGTGGGGTAGCTCTGTTGGTGAGGAATGAGGTTGGGTGAGTGGGCAGATGCATGGCAGATGCAGTTTAATGTGAATAAATGTGAGGTTATCCACTTTGGTAGCAAAAACAGGAAGGCACATTACTATCTAAATGGTGTCAAGTTGGGAAAAGGGGAAGTACAATGGGATCTGGGTATTCTTGTTCATCAGTCAATGAAAGTAAGCATGCAGGTACATCAGGCAGTGAAGAAAGCGAATGGCATGTTGGCCTTCATAACAAGAGGAGTTGAGTATAGGAGCAAAGAGGTCCTTCTGCAGTTGTATGGGCCCTAGTGAGACCACACCTGGAGTATTGTGTGCAGTTTTGGTCCCCTAATTTGAGGAAGGACATTCTTGCTATTGAGGGAGTGCAGCGTTGGTTCACAAGGTTAATTCCCAGGATGGCGGGACTGTCATATGCTGAGAGAATGGAGCGGCTGGGCTTGTATACTCTGGAATTTAGAAGGATGAGAGGGGACCTTATTGAAACATATAAGATTATTCAGGGTTTGGACTCGCTGGAGGCAGGGAACATGTTCCTGATGTTGGGGGAGTCCAGAACTAGGGCCCACAGTTTCAGAATAAGGGGTAAGCCATTTAGAACGGAGACGAGGAAACACCTTTTCACACACAAAGAGTTGTGAGTCTGTGGAATTCTCTACATCAGAGGGCAGTGGAGGCCAGTTCCCTGGATACTTTCAAGAGTCTAGATAGGGCTCTTACAGATAGCGGAGTCAAGGGATATCGGGTGAAGGCAGGAATGGGGTACTGATTGGGGATGTCAGCCATGATCACATTGAATGGCAGTGCTGGCTCGAAGGGCCGAATGGCCTACTGCTGCACCTATTGTCTATTGTTTATACATAAAACAATACAGCAGCGAAAAACGTCATTCAGGACAAGCTATGTATCGACCATGATGCCAATTTAAACTGCTCATCTGCCTATACATGTTTATTCTCGTTCCTTCCCCTGTTTCTTGCTGTGTCTGTCCAAATTCATTTTAAACATTGCTGTATATCTGCTTTTGCCACTGTTCCAACCTAGAACATGCAGCCAAGAAAACCTGTCTCATAAATTGCCTTTAAACGTTTCCCCTCACTTTAAACCTATTCACTCTGGTATTTGACATTTTCATCTCTGTAAAAGACTGACTATATCCAATCTCTCCACCAATAGTTTCCAATCTGGACAACATTTTGGTGAATCTATACTGCAACCACATCATCTCCAAGGATCTTTAATGGGGGGCCACCATCGACTCCACAGTAAAAAAGGCACAACAGAGGATGTACTTCTTGCGGCAGCTGAGGAAGCATAATATGCCACAGGCAATGTCCTCACCTTCTCCATCATGGTCTGGTTTGGCTCAGCCACCAAGCCCAACATCCGGAGGCTGCAGCGAATCATTCGATCTGCTGAGAAGGTTATTGACTGCAACCTTCCCTCCATTGCCAGGAAGTGCGCGGGTAAGATCATCTCTGACCCCTCTCACCCTGGCCACAAACTCTTTGAATCACTTCTCTCTGGAAGGCAACTCCGGACTGTCAAATCTGCCACAGCCAGAAAAAAAAGCTTTTTCCACGAGTGGTAGCTCTACTCAATAACCAAAAATCTGTAGCCTCCTTTTGCTCTGGTATTGTATTTAATTCACATGTTTAATAAATAATATTTTACTATTAATGTTCAATATTTTATGTGTCACTGTATGTCATGTTGTCACGTATGTGAATACCTGGCCAATAAATTTATTCATTCATTCATTCATAAATGAACCTTCCAAAACAGAAGAAAATCCAAGAAAATATCGGACAAGGGGCTCTTTCAGAAATTCAACGTGAGCATGATATGATCATAGAATCAATTTTACTAAAGAGTGGATGGGCAATGAAAGGAAACTTGCTAACAGGGTAGTAGGAAGAGACATTCCGATACCTAACTCAAATCATATTCCTTGAGTTGCCAAGGAATTGCCATAGTTAAACTAAATAAAAGTGAAATGGCTACAACATCACAATGTTTAATCGATAATGTTTTATTATTAATGTTTTATGTGTCATTCCTCACTGTCATTCTCGGGTGGAGCACCAAGTCAAATTCCTTGTATGTGAATACTTGGCCAATAAACGTATTCATTCATTCATTCATTCTCTCCAGCATAACCACATCCTTACTATAGCACGGTGACCAAAACTGCACACAACATTGTAAGTGCAGCCTGACCATTTTTTTGTAACATTGAAATATAATGTGCCAAATTGTATTCCATGAAGGAAAGCATTACCTATGTCTTCTTCATTACCCTTTCTAACTGCATTGGCACGTTCAGGGAACTATGGAACTGAACAGTAAGCTTCTTCTGTTCATCAACATTCCTTAGACTCCACAATGTTTGGATATACACTATATCTGCATGACTTCTCAAATTTCAGGGTTTTGTAGAACAAATGAACAGAGTAGATTAGATTTCCTTTTAAATGATGATAGCAATGTCGAGCTGTAGGTGAATCCATACTAAACAAACACTGCACAATTATTGTTAAATATTAATGAATGAAAGTATTTGTAGATTGGTTATTTCATACTAACCAATTGTGGTGCTAAATTAGTATCAAAATTCAGTCCATACAGTCAGTCTGAGTAGCTGTTAAGCATGCTTTAACACCATGCTGATGTATACTGTGAGTGGACTTTGATAAACATGTTGTACCATGTTGTGCGTATGACTGGCTTTATACATGGTGTCAGATGGGATCCGAACCCACGCCTCCACTTGGAGACCAGAAGCAATGAAGCGTGCAGAGCGTTTTAATTACGTACCTGCTGTTTTAGAGGACAACAACCAGATTGCGTTGCCTGCAGAAACAATTGACAACCCTGCGCTTTTACTCACTAAGTTCAGACAGCTATGAGACCTGCGATCAAACTCGATAATTGAACGCACCGGGTTTTTTGCTCGTTCCCAGCGACAAGATGAACCGATTGAAAGTTTTTTAAAAGTGATTTAAAACACATGCTGCACGCTGCCACTTTGGAGATTTATGTGATGAACTAATCCACAATATACTCGTAGGAGGTTTACTCAGTGACAAAGTGAGAGATGAACTGCTCAGGAACACAGAATTGACTTTGAATGACGCCGAACATGCCTGCAGAATTGCTGAAATAACTGCTTCTCACACAAGGTCTGTAAGCTCTGGGCAACGTTCCCAGTATAGTGTTAATGTTGCAGATACCTCCTAACGTTACAGGCGTCCACAACCCTCCCGTCTCTGGCAGCCTCAAAGGTCTATTGAACAGTGCCACAACTGTACAACTCCCATGATCCAGGTTGGGAATTCTGTGCCGCCTACAGAAACATTTGCCACTATTTTAAAAAGTTTAACCACTTCATGAAATGTTGCCGTTCTCGTGCTACTCGTTCTTCCCCAAGACAAAATGTGCACCTGTTAAAACAAGAACCTACTGATAATGAGTAACAAGAGCTGGACACGCCGTCCCCTGCTCTTCTGGGCGCTCCCACCCCCCCCCCCCCCACAAGCCAGGATAACAGTTCAGACATTCACTCCCTTCTCCCTTCCACTAACAAGCAACTCGACCCTGAAGTCAACCTTGTTGTTAATAACAACATTGCACTTGCTAACATTGACACAGGAGCAAAAATGCAATGTCCTGTCCTTATCTGAATTTAAACGGATACGTAATTCTGAACGTGTTGAAAACACTATGGCCAAGATATGGGCCTACGGGGGAGAGGTTCTGTACCAACCTGGAGAAACTGAATTGAACTGCATCGTAGACTCGTGGGCTCACAAACTCAAGTTTTTTTTATTGTTCGAGGGGGAGCTGCAACTCTGCTTGGTATCAATGCATGCCAAGATCTAGGCCTAGTCTCCTTTGGGTCTGCTGTCCATCAAATCTTTCACACTGAGGACTCCACTCAGCAGATGCTCTCACAATACAGAGAACCATTTGACGACAAGCTTGGAAAGCTGCCCCTCAAATACAATATCGCCGTTGATCCTAATATCACTCCTGCGGTCTGAGCTTCACACCGTATTCCGCATGCCATGCACGATAAAGTACACAATGAGCTCCAGCGGATGGTGTCCCTGAGTGTCATAGCTACGGTTACTGACCCATCTGACTGGGTTTCCACCATGGTGGTTGTACAACGAAAAACAGTGAAGAAATCCAAATCTGCATCAACCGCAGAGACCTAAACACAGAAATCAAACGCCCACACTACCTGATGAGAACGGTAGAGGAGGTTGCTGCTCAGATAGGCAGTGCATCTGTGCTCTCCATTCTGGATGCCAAAAGTTCATTTTGGCAGCTCTAACTGGACCCTGACTCATCCAACCTCACCACCTTCGGCCATTAAAAATTCCTGAGAATGACCTTTGGCACCGACTCTGCTGGCGAGGTTTTCCAGCGTACAATGGAGCAATTGTTTGCGGGGTATTTGTGCGCCATCATTGACGATGACATTCTCGTTGCCGGACACGACATGGCTGAACATGACGCCAATCTAAAAAGAGTACTAGACCATGCGAAAGACATTCATCTCAAGCTCAACTCCCTGAAATGCTAATATCCCGTCACAAAGGTTAACTATGTTGGACATGTTTTCTCCAGCGATGATCTCAGACCGGATCCATCCATGACTGCTGCCAGTTCCTACTGATGTTATGAGTTTACAGAGATTCCTTGGAATGGTCAACTACCTGGGAAAATTAATTCCCAACCTCAGTGATATATCTGCCCCCCTGTGGTAACTGATACACAAAGACACTGAATGGTCCTGGTATTCACAGCACCAAAGAGCTTTCGAGATCCTCAAGTTGCAGCTGGCCAGCGCTCCCACTTTGCTTTAAAGTTGCCAGTGACACTCACATGTGATGCATCCCAGTATGGACTTGGCGCTGCTTGCCTACAAACCTCCACCAACGGCAACCACAGGCCTGTTGCATACGCCTCACGCACCCTGACTGATACTGAACAATGGTACTCCCAAAGCAAAAAGTAGTTACTTGCCGTGGTTTTCGCCTGCACGAAATTCAAGGACATTATTTTTGGAAAATCTGTGACTGTGGAAACAGACCACCAGCCGTTGGTCACAATCTTAAACAGACCCATCCACGCCGCTCCCGGCTCGCCTGCAATGGATGATGATGCAGCTGCAGTGTTTTGATTTCACCATAGTCTACAAACAGGGCAAGGACATGCACATAGTTGACACGCTATCAAGGGCCCCACGCAAAACCAGCGAACAACAGCCCTCTTAACAGGACCAGTTCTCAGTAATGAAGGTATCGTATGTTCCCACTGAATGCCTAAGCAGCCTGGCAGACCACACGGCTGCTGACGAGACTCTACAACTACTGTCCTCAGTCATTCGGCATGGCTGGCCGGATAAACAACACAGCACCCCACTCACGATTCATCCATATTACCTGGTTCGTGATGAACTAGTGCTACAGGATGGGATTACAGTCAAGGGTCAGAAAGCAGTCATCTCAGCCGTTCTTCGGGCCAAGTACTACAATGCCATCCACATGGCCCACCCTGGTGTGGAGGCAACCCTACAACAGGCGCAGAGCATGCTTTACTGGCCTGGTATGACCAAGTATATACGAGAAAAGGTCGAAGTCTGCGCTATCAGCAACAGCCTAGCACCACACCAACAGAAACAACCTTTGCTCTCGCACCCGGTTCCTCCTCTGCCAGGGTCTATGGTTGCCACCCACATATTCAAATGGCATGGAAAACATTACTTGGTTCTCGTCGACTATGATTCGGACTGGTTCGAAACTGACCTACTCCAAGCCATCACATCTGATCCAGAAGTTGTCACGCCACTTCTCCGTGCACGGTTCCCCTATCCAATCCGACAGTCAGTTCACCAGCCAGCTCTTCAGAAACTTCGCTCAACGATGGGATTTTCAACATATTACCAGCAACCCTGAATTTCCACAGTCCAACAGACTCGCAGAACGGGCTGTCCGGAGCGCAAAACTATTAATGGAGCATTCACAACTTGCTAAATCCGACGTCTACCTGGACCTGCTCAATTTAAGGAACATTGCCCGTGATCCCATACTGGGTTCTTCAGCCCAACGACTGATGTCTCGTCAAACCCGTGCAGCCCTGCCTGTACCCCAGCAGCTGTTGCAGTCACAGGTCCATTCTCCTCCCGTTGTCCAGAAACAACTGCAGCTGAAACGTGATGGAGTGGACAGGTGTGGCGGGGCCTTGTGGCTGTGGCTCACCTGTAGTCAGTCTGTCTCTTTTCCTTTTTTCCCCCCTCTGTTTGGTGTATGTTTTCGGTGTATTTTTAGTTGTGTAAATGGGGGGGGGGGGGGGGGGGGGGGAGACATGTTTTAACTTTTTAATATCTTACTTGTATGGAGACACGACCTTTTCCTTGTCGTGTCTCCCTTTGCTGTAGCCTAACATCGTGAAGCCTCGGAGGCCTTACCATCGCGGAGTTGGCTGGCGTGTAGGCTGTGGTGGCGTGGCGGTGGCGACCCGACTGCGGAGCCTCGGAGGCCTTACCTCACGGAGCTGGCTGGCGCGGAGGTTGAGGTGCATGGTGGCCCAACTGAGGAGCTTCGGAGGCCTCGGCCGCAGTCCTGTGGAAAGTAAAATTGGGAGCTCGCAGGTCCCAGGTGGGAGACCGATTTCCGAGAGCTCCGGCAATGGTAACTTCGCCCGCCCCGAATTGAGGGGTTTGAATCGGACCGTCGCAGCGTCTTACATCACCCAGTGCAGCTTAATCGGCCGCGGGACTTACCAACGCACGCCGGGGGCTTTAACATCAGGAGCCTCGATCACCTCAAAGCAGGAGAAGAATAAAGAACAGGGAAGAGATGAGACTTTTGCCTTCGATCAAAGTGAGGAGGTGTTTGGAGATTCACTATGATGGATGTTTGTGTGAAACTGTACTAATTGTGTGTTATGTTTATTTTATTGTTATGACAAGTGCTATGGCCATTTCACAGCCCTGCCAAAGAACCACGCTCTTACCTGGTAGGCGCGGACGGAGGCCTTTACAGACGCAACCGTCAACATCTCCTTCCTCTGAAGGAACCACGTCCTGCAACTCCATACCTAGAGGTCACATGTTTGATGTACCCTCCCACTGCCAGGCCACCTGTTCCCTCGTGCCCAGTTGCTGCAGATCAACCACTGACAGTGCCCCCTGCAGCCTCTCCACAGCTTTCGGCAAACTGCTCGCAAGCTTCCACTCTGGGGGTCTCCGGTACCATCCCCGGTCACTTTGCCGGTCATTTCCCCGGTGAAAGGAGGAGATGCAGAATTATACCGCACACGCACCGAACGGGTCACATGGCCACCCCTTAGATATGGAGATTTTATTTTGGAGTCACGTGAGTGACTACGTGAAGACCCCGTCCAGCGCGCATGCTCGACATTAGCGTTCATGCAGTGCACCCGAGACAAACGGGAGTTCAAGGCGCTCCCGCTACAAATTGAAAGTCGGGCCAACAGGTAAGTTTTTTACCGTGGCCGTGTGTATTTTTTCTGTGGTCTGCTTTATTTTCCAGAAAGAATGAGCAAGACCAGAGGGAAGAAATCTGCACCTCGCCCCCGTTCGTCTCCCGTTGAGGAGCGTTTTTTGGAGGGGGGGCAGGAGGCGGCAGGACTAACTACCGAGCCAAGCCCAGCACCGCTAGTGCAGCCTGAGCAGCGGGCTGGAGGTACCTGCAGCCAAAACCGGGCAGTAGTATCCGACAATTCGGATGAAGATGCTTCACCGCTCGAGAGCAGCATAGGCAGCCGCCTAAGCCGAATGGAACGGCTTATGGAGCAAATGCTCCAGCGAGATCTGCTGAGAGAGCAGCAGCAGACTCGCCAAGGGAGCTCAAGCACTCCCGCAGTGTCCTTTACGGCACTGGCCATTGCTTCACCTTCTATTGAAGGCAGCATTGGCGACCAGGTCTGGGCTGGTCAAGAAGAGGGGTCGTCGGCTGAAGATGTCCGGAGTACGCAGGGTGTACAGGATCAGGAAGAGCTGCTGGGTGTGGTCAACTGCTATGTGGCCATTCCACGAGCGGGTCGGCCTTTAGAGCCAAAACTTGCAGCCAGCATTGACCACCTGTCCTCAAAACCCCTACAAGAACGGGTGGTCAATGAGGCTCTTGAATTATATACAGCCCCAGAAAATTGTGCATCATTGAATGTACCAGCTGTAAACAGTTAAATTTGGGGACATTTGGGGCAGAACATCAGGAACCTGCAGTTGAAGCTCCAGAAAACCCTTAAACTCCTGACTGCAGGAATTACATCATATGCTTGGTCCATAGATGGTGTGGACATCTCCACTAATCAGCAAGATACATTAGCTCTGCTGTGCACCACTCAATATGAGATAAACAATTTGCGGAAGGAAATTATTAAGCCAGCCCTCAACCCTAAGTTTGCAGGACTTTGCAAAATACCGGGTTCAGAACCTCCAATTCTGCTCTTTGGAAATGACCTTCCAAAAAAGGTGAAAGACCTAGAGGAAGAGTCCAAGACCTTTGGTCACGTGAAGGCAGGTTTGGGACCGAGCAGACCTAACAAACCCAGGCGGCAGTACTCCATGGCGTCCACCAGTCGTCGACCACCATATGGGACTGGTGAAAGCTCGGGGTCCGCAAACATTCCCCGTAAGCCTTTTTTAGGCCAGGGCCCAGAGCAGACCCCATGGAAAATGCACCACCCCCAATATCAACATCAACAGCAACATCAACAGCAGCCCTCTACAGCCCAGCAGACACCTCATCATCCAGCGAAGAGGCAGAAGAAGTACCAGTAACCATGGAGGTAGGTGGGTCTGGTTCCTCTCAACATATGAGCAGTAGGGGCTCTATACTAACAGGGGGGAGATTGCACTTGTTTTTGGATACATGGGAATCCATCACTAATGACAAATATATACTCAGCAGCATTCATGGCTATAAAATTGACTTCGTTCATGAAAACATGCCACCAGTTCAGCATATACCCCAAAGGGTATTCACCCTCTCAGTAAAAGAGAAACAAGAGGGTCAAGCTGAACTGATGAGACTACTAGCAAAACGTGTCATTGAAAGAACAAAACATGAACCTTTGGAATTTGTATCTAATATTTTCACCAAAACTAAAAAAGATGGTGGATGTCGCATCATCATTGACAAACTACTTTAAACGAGTCTGTTAAGTATATACATTTCAAGATGGAAACTTTTGAAACAGCCACACTATTGATTTTGAGAGGGTACTTTCTAGCAAGCATTGATTTAAAAGATGCCTACTACTCAGTACCCATACACAAGGAGCATCGTAAATACCTTAAGTTTATCTGGATGAAACAGCTACGGCAATTTAAAACCTTACCAAATGGGCTAACCTCAGCTCCAAGGTTGTTCACCAAAATCTTAAAACCTGCTTTGGCATTGTTGAGGAAACATAAGCATATAGTCATGGCGTACTTAGACGACATTATAATAGTAGGGAAAACTTTGAAGACAGCTATTTGGGCAGTAGCAGTCACCAAATGTTTGTGTGAAACTTTGGGGTTTGTCATACATCCAGATAGATCCAATTTGACACCGTCCACTACCATGGACAATCTTGGATTTACGATTGACACTGTTCGCATGATTGTAACTCTGCCAAAGGGGAAAGCATCAGATTTGGCACTATCATGCAACAAACTAATTAATCATCAGTCAACCATACAGCAGGTAGCTAGTGTTATTGGGAAAATGGTAGCAGCCTTTCCAGCTTTCTACAAAGAGCAAAAGTGCACGCACTAAAGGAAAACTCAGGTCACTTTGACCGAGCTATGAATTTAACTGCTGAATCCATTCCAGAGTTACAATGGTAAACAAGGAACGTTAGGCTCAGTTCCAGTCCCATAATAATCACCAACCCAGTATTAACCATTCAAACGGATGCCAGTGCTTTGGGCTGGAGAGCAACTAACATTCAATCCAGCACAGGGGGCAGATGGACTAACTCTGAATCATCTTGCCTACAGACACGGGGAATCAATTACTTCGAAATGTTGGGTGCGTTTTATGGTTTAAAAGCATATTCATCTAATACGCTTTAGATCACGCACATGTCCGGTTGCAATTAGATAATACCACGGTGGTGGCTTATATCAACCACATGGGTGGTGTAAAGTTGATATCATGTGACTATTTGGTCAACCTAATCTGGCAATGGTGTGTCTTAAGACATATTTAGTTATCAGCAACTTACTTACCAGGTAAGCAAAATACAGTGGCAGACACCAGGTCACACAAATTTAACGATAACATCGAATGGATGTTAAATCCCAAAGTGTTTGCTGAAATTACAAAGCAATATGGCACACCAGATATCGATCTATTTGCATCTAGACTGAATCACCAGGTACCAACGTATGTCGCTTGGGAACCAGACCCTGAGGCGGCAACAGTTGATGCATTCACTGTGCATTGATGGGTCCCAGTGGCCCTGGACATGGCTGTCGATACATCGTTGAAATTTCCCAGCAGTCCGGATTTATTAATCCACCCAGTGTCAGGCATTAGTCACCCGTGCCATGACAGAGTCAATCTCCTGGCTTGCAGATTCTAAAAAGACCTCTACTGGGCCTGGGACTGTCTGAGGACGCCATCAACATGATGACCGCATTCCACCGGGAGTCCACAAGGAGACAATAACTGACCAACATAAGGAAATGGGAACGGTATTGCTCCAAAACAGGAACTGCCTACAGTACAGCAACAGCCACCAGTGTTGTGGAGTTTCTGGTTGGATTACATCGGGATGGACTCAGCTACAGCGCCATCAATACAGCCAGGAGTGCGTTGTCTGCTTATTTAGTTCCAGCAGCAGGACAACAGGCTTTGGGGTCCCATCCACTAGTGGTCAAAATCATGAGGGGCATTTTTAACACTAATTCCCCCAGATCAATTATGGAGAGAGTCAGAACTGGACCTAGGTTTGAGATTTTTGATTGGAGAAAGGCTAACTTTGAGGGAATGCGTAAAGATTTAAAAGGAGTGAATTGGGAAATTTTGTTTTATGGAAAGGATGTAGAAGAGAAATGGAGGACATTTAAAGGGGAAATTGTAAGAGTACAGAATCTTTATGTCCCTGTTCGGTTGAAAGGAAATAGTAAAAATCGGAAAGAGCCATGGTTTTCAAGGGAAATTGGACACTTGGTTCAAAAAAAGATAGATATCTACAATAATTATAGGAGGCATGGAGTAAATGAGGTGCTAGATGAGTAAAAGGAATGTAAAAAGAATCTTAAGAAAGAAATAAGAAAAGCTAAAAGATATGAGGTTGCTTTGGCAAGAAAGGTGAAAGTAAATCCAAAGGGTTTCTACAGCTATATTAATAGCAAAAGGATAACGAGGGATACAATTGGACCATTAGAGAGCCAGAATGAACAGCTATCTGCAGAGCCAAAAGAGATGGGGGAGATATTGAACAATTTATTTTCTTCGGTATTCACCAAGGAGAAGGATATTGAACTCTGTGAGGTAAGGGGAAAAAGTAGAGTAGCTATGGAAACTATGAGATTCAAAGAGGAGGAAGTACTGACACTTTTGAAAAATATAAAAGTGGATAAGTCTCCAGGTCCAGACAGGATATTCCCTAAGACATTGAGGGAAGTTAGTGTAGAAATAGCAGGGGCTATGACAGAAATATTTCAGATGTCATTAGAAACGGGAATAGTGCTGGAGGATTGGCGTACTGTGCATATTGTTCCATTGTTTAAAAAGGGTTCAAAGAATAAACCTCGCAATTATAGACCTGTTAGTTTGACGTCAGTGGTGGGCAAATTAATGGAAAGGATACTTAGAGATAATATATATAAGCATCTGGATAAACAGGGTCTGATCAAGAACAGTCAACATGGATTTGTGCCTGGAAGGTCATGTTTGACAAACCTTCTTGAATTTTTTGAAGCGGTTACTATGGAAATTGATGAGGGTAAAGCAGTGGATGTTGTCTATATGGATTTCAGTAAGGCTTTTGACAAGGTTCCCCATGGAAGGTTGGTTAAGAAGGTTCAATCTTTGGGTGTTAATGGCGGAGTAGCAAGATGGATTCAACAGTGGCTGAATGGGAGATGCCAGAGAGTAATGGTGGATTGCTGTTTGTCAGGTTGGAAGCCGGTGACCAGTGGGGTGCCTCAGGGATCTGTGTTGGGTCCACTGTTGTTTGTCATGTACATCAATGATCTGGATGATGGGGTGGAAAATTGGATAAGTAAGTATGCAGATGATACTAAGATAGGTGGTGTTGTGGATAATTAAGTAGATTTTCAAAGTCTACAGAGAGATTTGGGCCATTTGGAAGAGTGGGCTGAAAGATGGCAGATGGAGTTTAAAGCTGATAAGTGTGAGGTGCTACATCTTGGCAGGACAAATCAAAATAGGACGTACATGGTAAATGGTAGGGAATTGAGGAATGCTGTGGAACAGAAGGATCTAGGAATAACTGTGCATAGTTCCCTGAAGGTGGAATCACATGTAGATAGGGTGGTAAAGAAATCTTTTGGTGTGCTGGCCTTTATAAACAGAGCATTGAATATAGGAGTAGGGAAGTAATGTTAAAATTGTACAAGGCATTGGTGAGACCAATACTGGAGTATGGTGTACAATGTTGGTCCCCTAATTATAGGAAGGATGTCAACAACATAGAGAGAGTACAGAGGAGATTTACTATAATATTGCCTGGGTTCCAGCAACTAAGTTACAGAGAAAGGTTGAACAAGTTAGGTCTTTATTCTTTGGAGCGCAGAAGGTTAAGGGGGGGACTTGATTGAGGTCTTTAAAATGATAAAAAGGATAGACAGAGTTGACGTGGATAAGCTTTTCCCATTGAGGGTAGGGAAGATTCAAACAAGAGGGCATGACATGAGAATTAAGGGACAGATGAGGGGGAACTTCTTTACTCAGAGAGTGGTGGCTGTGTGGAATGATCTTCCAGCAGAAGTGGTGGAGGCAGGATCGATTTTAACATTTAAACGTAAAGTGAATAGATATATGGACGGGAAGGGAATGGGGGGGTATGGTCTGAGTGCAGGTAGATGGGACTAGGGGAAAATAAATGGTCGGTACGGACTGGAGGGGCTGAGGGGGGCTGTTTCCGTGCTGTAATTGTTATATGGTTATATGGTTATATGGTTAAACTACTATTATTCATCAAGTAAATATGAAGGAAATATCAAGTAGGAAATATTTTAGAAGTGTTGGTATTAAATTCATAACACTTATAAAGCTACATTTATAACAGAGAATTTGTTTACCAAACAATTTTTGGTAAAAAAATTGCTGTCATCATGAAAAATATAAATTAAATCACCAATTACTGGACACGAAGAACCTTGGTTATTTCTTGGAATGGTGATGGAAATGGTGGAATAGTTGTCCTTCAGGGAGAAACATATCGCTGTGGATGCTGTTTGAATGTAATTACTGTAAATTTGATTTTGTTTGAAGAAGGTTAAATTGTTTCCTCAGTGTGACCCAATTTAGCTTAGTTTAGTTTGGAGATACAGCGCGGAAACAGGCCCTTCGGCCCACCGGAACCGCGCCGACCAGCGATCCCCACACATTAACACTATCCTACACCTACGAGGGACGATGTTTTTACATTTACCAAGTCAATTAACCTACAAACCTGTACGTCTTTGGAGTGTGGGAGGAAACCCAAGATCTTGGAGAAAACCCATGCAGATCATGGGTATAAACACCGTAAAGAGAGCACCTATAGTCAGGAGCGAACCCGGGTCTCCGGCGCAGCATTCGCTGTAAGGCAGCAACTCGACCGCTGCACCACCATGCTTAATTTAATTAAACTGCAAAAGGGGATAATGAATTTGCACTACAGAAAATCTTCAGACTTCTTCAAAATCAGTTCAGAAAATCTTCTGAATCAGTTCAACTTTTACCATGATGTGCACACCTACTTTTATTCCCATGTGCTGTATATTACAATCACGTACACTAAATGCTATGTGTCACTGTTGTCACTCCTGGTTCTCTCTCGTGTTTATTCATGCTAATTTTGTAATTTCTTCCTTTTGGCCTTTTAATTATATTGCCTGTCTTACTGAGCCAGTTGAGGGCCAGTCCCACTTAGCCGATTTTTTTGGCGACTGCCAGCGAATGTCACAGTCATAGCAGGACGCCGAAAAAGCGGTGACTGGACCCCCCCCCCCCCCCCCCCACGACAATGTCTACGACAACCTACTACCTAGTCGAAGTCAAGCTACGGCAATCTACCAACAACTGGCGATGACCTCCTATGATGTCCACCTACGACCACACCTATGGCAACCTATCATCACACAGGCGACAGTCCACGACAACCTACGTCCACATGCGACAAGCTACAACAAGCAACGACCCTGTCGGCGACAACTGAAGACAATTCAGTCGCCGGTACCTGTCGCCGGTTAACGTAGGTTGACATAGGTAGTCGGCAATGGAATTCACCGAAATCAGCAGCCGGCGACAACCAAGGTCACCTGGCGACAACCGGCGACAACCTGCGACAGCATCTACGACAGGAGAAGCTACGTTAAGCCCACAGTCGCCAAAAAGTTTTTAAACATTTCAAAAACCAGCGGCGACCAGAAATACGTTACGACTCTTTTGGCGACTTGAGGAGACTACTCACAGGCGTCACCTCGCGACCATACAGGCATTACCTCGCGACCATGTGGCGACAGCCTAGTCGCCTGTAGTCACCGAAAAAAATCACCTAAGTGGGACAGGGGTTTTAACATTGGGATTCTGAAACCAGGGCCAAAGAACTATGGCATAACTACTCCACTGTTGAACTGCATTAAAGCAGGTACTCCAGGTTTTGACTGCAGAGGATGTTCACCCCATCCTAAATCATATGGACAATATCATTTCGTTAACTGCTACAAGCACCCCTCACTTGCAGAAATACAGAGGAACAGAGTTTGTTGAGCTACATAAATGTTGGAATAATTCCTCTCCACAAGTGCAGAGTCGAAGATTAATGAAAACCAAAGATATAAATCTCAAAATTATTTGTTCCTTATCACATTCAATTTCCTCTATTTGGATTAGTTGAGATTAGTTAAATGTGTTTCTTACTTTTCCAAGCATCTGCATCATCAGTAACAGAACCCAGCTTTAAGTTAATTGCACAGCTATTACAACCTGAAATATTCTAAATGCTGATATATTTTTTAAATGCCTTTAATCACCTCTCTTATTTTCAACTTCCATAACAGATGAGGCTGTATATACTTTAATTGCAGAACTAAACAGCACACAAGTACAAAATTAGCTTGTCTGGCATTTATGTACTATCTCCCCCAGAAAAACAATGGTTAACAGTAAATTTGCACCTTCTCTGATTGCTGTGAAAGGGGTTCCTTCCTCCTCCTGCAGTCTGATAATCTTCAGAGCTACTAATTTCCCATTCACCCTGATTTAAGAAGAAAACAGGACAATTAGTCATGCAGGAACAAAAAAAAATGCATTTAATGAAAGGATTATTTTGCCAAACAACACATCTGTTCTTTTTTAACATCTATACTTTGTTAATACTTCATAGTTCCTTATGCTCTTGGTTGAGGATCTCAACCTTAGAAACAAATACACTGTGTATGTAATAGACAACTACCCAAAGCAATTCCTTTTGTTCTATGAAGTTTGTCAAAGAAAATCCATTTGGACATAAAAGATGGACACAGAAAAGATTTGCATGAATATCCTGGATTTCAGAGCTTGAGTTATTGCGGGAGATTGGATCGACTAGATGAGTTTTCCATGAAGCAGAAGAAGTTGAAAAGTAACATGATGGGCATGATTGACATGATCTTAAAAATATGAGTGTTATTAAATTATTACCCTGAGAGGCCCGGGACCGTTGGAGCGAGTGGAGGAGGGTCAGGGGTGGTGAGTAGATGAATCCAGCGCGGGGCTTGTTTTTACAGAGGCCCGGGACGGTTGGAGCAAGTGGAGGAGGGTCAGGGGCGGTGAGTAGATAAATCCAACGCGGGGCTTGTTTTTCCAGAGGCCCGGGACCGTTGGTGTGGGGGAGGGTCAGGGGCTCGTTTTTGCCGAAATCCGGAACATTCCATACTGAATACGGAGGTTTCTGGTGGAAGCCACTGATTGGTGGAAGCAGACTAGAGGAAGCAGCTGATTAGGTGGAACCTCTGGTTAGTATTTCTGCTTTCTGGTTAAAGGTACAGTGTTTTAGTAAAGGTACAGTGTTTTAATAAAGGTGCAGTGCTTTTGGTTTGCATAATAAAGGTGTAGGTTAAAGGTCAAGAGGGAGCTGCTGTTTGAGTCAGATACCTGCTGATTTCTCACAGCAGTTTATATTATATTATACTGGTATCGGATCCAGGGTAAGGCGAGAGAATGTCAGCCAGAGAAGTGTACTGTACTGCATGTCAGATGTGGGAGGTCATGGTGTCGGATGGCCCTCTTGACGTCCACATCTGCACCAGGTGCTGAGAGATGAGGCTCCTAAGGGACCGTATTAGGATCCTGGAGCAGCAGCTCGATGATCTCTGCCTGGTCAGGGAGAGTGAAGAGGTGATAGAGGAGAGTTATAGGGAGGTGGTCACTCCAAAACCACAGGAGAGAGACATGTGGGTCACGCTAAGGAAGGGCAAGGGGCAGAGGCATGAACGAGTGAGTACTCCAATGTCAGTACACCTGGCAAATAAGTACTCCTGTTTGAGTACGGATGGGGGTGACAGCCTACCCAGGGGTAGCGACAGCGGACGGGCCTTCAGCACAGAGACCGGCCCTGTTGCTCCGAAAGGTAGAGAAAAAAAGAGGAGGGCAATAGTAATTGGGGACTCTATTGTTAGGGGGTCGGATAGGCGATTCTGTGGACGCAGTCGGGAGACCAGGATGGTGGTCTGCCTCCCTGGTGCCAAGGTCTCGGACGTGTCTCAACGTGTCCAAGATATCCTCAAATCAGAGGGAGAGCAGCCTGAGGTCATGGTACATATAGGTACCAATGACATAGGTAAAAAAAGGGAAGGGGTCCTGAAGGGAGGATTTAAGGACTAGGGAGGAAAATGACCAAAAAGGTAACAATCTCAGGATTACTGCCTGTGCCACGCGACAGTGAGAGTAGAAATGGAGCAAGGTGGAGGATAAATGCTTGGCTGAAAGACTGATGCAGAGGGCAGGGATTCAAGTTTCTGGATCATTGAGACTTCTTTTGGGGTAGGTGGGACCTGTACAGAAAGGATGGGTTGCACTTAAACCCGAGGGGGACCAATATCCTGGCGGGGAAATTTGCAAAGGCCACTGGGGAGACTTTAAACTAGAATGTTGTTAAAGAAGGAACTGCAGATGCTGGAGAATCGAGGGTTACACAAAAAGCTGGAGAAACTCAGCGGGTGCAGCAGCATCTAAAGAGCGAAGGAGATAGGCGACGTTTCGGGTCGAGACCCTTCTTCAGACTGGTCAGGGATCAGGGAAACGAGAGATATAAACAGTGATGTGGAGAGATAAGGAACAATGAGTGAAAGATATGCAAAAAAGTATTGGTGACAAAGGAAGCAGGCCATTGTAAGCTGTTTGTGGTGTGAAAATGAGAAGCTAGTGCGACTGGGGGGGGGGGGGGGGGGAGATGGAGAAGGAATGTCAGGGCCAGAGGGCTGAGGGAGAGGTGGGGGGGGAGGCAGTCTGGGTTAACAGAATTGAGAAAATTCAATGTTTAAGCCCAGAGGATGCAGACTCCCCAAGCGGAATATGAGGTGCTGTTCCTCCAACTTGCGGTGTTGATCACTCTGGCCGTGGAGGAGGCCCAGGACCGAGAGGTCGGATACGCAGTGGGAGGGGGAGTTGAAGTGCTGAGCCACCGGGAGGTCGGGTTGGTTATTGCGGACCGAGCGGAGGTGTTCGGCGAAACGATCGCCCAGCCTCCGCTTGGTCTCACCGATGTAGATCAGCTGGCATCTGGAGCAACGGATGCAGTAGATGAGGTTGGAGGAGGTGCAGGTGAACTTCTGTCGGACTTGGAATGACTGCTTGGGTCCCTGAAAGGAGTGGATGGGGGAGGTGAAGGGACAAGTGTAGCATCTCTTGCGGTTGCAAGGGAAAGTGCCCGGGGAAGGAGTGGAGCGGGAGGGAAGGGAAGAATTGACGAGGGAGTTGCGGAGGGAGCGGTCTTTGCGGAAGGCAGACAGGGGGGGATATGGGAAGATGTGGCGAGTGGAGGGGTCACGTTGGAGGTGACGAAGCTGGCGGAGGACTATCTGTTGTATGCGCTGGCTGGTGGGGTGAAAGGTGAGGACCAGGGGGACTCGGCCCTTGTTGTGAGTGGGGGAATGGGGAGAGAGGGCAGTGTTGCGGGGTATGGAGGAGACCCTGGTGCGAGCCTCATCTATAGTGGGGGAGGGGAAACCCCGTTCTCTGAAGAACGAGGACATTTGCGATGACCTGGTGTGGAACACGTCATCCTGGGAGCAGATGCGGCGTAGACGGAGGAATTGGGAATAGGGGATGGAGTCCTTACAGGAAGCAGGGTGGGAGGAAGAGTAGTCCAGGTAGCTGTGGGAGTCAGTTGGTTTGTAGCTCGTTTCCCTGATCCCTGACCAGTCTGAAGAAGGGTCTCGACCCGAAACGTCGCCTATCTCCTTCGCTCTTTAGATGCTGCTGCACCCGCTGAGTTTCTCCAGCTTTTTGTGTAACCCTTTAAACTAGAATGGTTGGGGCGAGGGATGCAAATAGCAAAAGCTAGTAGACAGAATGGGAGGCAGGGAGCAGAAAAGGGAAGCACTCGGACACAAGAGGAGAAAGAAAAAAAAGGAAATAAACAGAGAATAAGAGATGGGGGGTTTCTTAAATGTGCATATTTTAATGCTAGGAGCATTGTAAGAAAGGTGGATGAGCTTAGAGTACCTGGAAGTATGATGTTGTGGCGATCAGTGAAACATGGTTGCAGGAGGGCTGTGATTGGAAACTAAATATTCCAGGATTTTGTTGCTTCAGGTGTGATAGAATTGGAGGGGCAAGAGGTGGAGGTGTTGCATTGCTCATCAGGGAAGATATTACAGCAGTGCTTTGGCAGGATAGATTGGAGGGCTCATCTAGGGAGGCTATTTGGGTGGAACTGAGAAGTGGGAAAGGTGTAGCAACACTTATAGGGGTATATTATAGACCGCCAAATGGGGAACGAGAATTGGAAGAGCAAATATGTAAGGAGATAGCAGATATTAGTAGTAAGCAGAAGGTAGTGATTGTGGGAGATTTCAACTTTCCACACATAGACTGGGAAACACATTCTGTAAATGGGCTGGATGGTTTGGAGTTTGTAAAATGTGTGCAGGTTCGTTTTTTGCAGCAATACATAGAGGTGCCTACTAGAGGGGCAGTGCTGGACCTCCTGTTAGGAAATGAGATGGGACAGATGGCGGAGGTATGCGTTGGGGAGCACTTCGGGTCCAGTGATCACAATACCATTAGTTTCAATATAATTATGGAGAAGGACAGAACTGGGCCCAGGGTTGAGATTTTTGATTGGAGAAAGGCTAACTTTAACGAGATGCGAGATGATTTAAAAGGAGTGAACTGGGACTTTTTTTTATGGGAAAGATGTAGAAGAGAAATGGAGGACATTTAAAAGGAAATTTTAAGAGTACAGAATCTTTATGTTCCTGTTCGGTTGAAAGGAACCAGTAAAAATTGGAAAGAGCCCTGGTTTTCAAGGGAAATTGGACATCTTGTTCGGAAAAAGAGGGAGATCTACAATAATTATAGGCAGCATGAAGTAATTGAGGTGCTTGAGAAGTATAAGGAATGTAAAAAGAATCTTAAGAAAGAAATTAGAAAAGCTAAAAGAAGATATGAGGTTGCTTTGGCAAGTAAGGTGAAAGTAAATCCAAAGGGTTTCTACAGCTATATTAATAGCAAAAGGATAACAAGGGATAAAATTGGTCCAGTGGAGAGACTGAGTGGGCAGCTATCTGCAGAGCCAAAAGAGATGGGGGAGATATGGAGGATTTATGCCTGGAAGGTCATGTTTGACTAATGTTCTTGAATTTTTTGAAGAGGTTACTAGGGAAATTGACGAGGGTAAAGCAGTGGATGTTGTCCATATGGACTTTAGTAAGGCCTTTGACAAGGTTCCTCATGGAAGGTTGGTTAAGAAGGTTCAACTGTTGGGTATAAATGCAGGAATAGCAAGATGGATTCAACAGTGGCTGAAAGGGAGAAGCCAGAGGGTAATGGTGGATGGCTGTTTGTCGGGTTGGAGGCAGGTGACTAGTGGGGTGCCTCAGGGATCTGTGTTGGGTCCTTTGTTGTTTGTCATGTACATCAATGATCTGGATGAAGGGGTGGTAAATTGGATTAGTAAGTATGCAGATGATACCAAGATAGGGGGTGTTGTGGATAATGAAGAGGATTTCCAAAGTCTACAAAGTGATTTAGGCCAGTTGGAAAATGGGCTGAAAGGTGGCAGATGGAGTTTAATGCTGATAAATGTGTGGTGCTACACCTTGGCAGGACAAATCAAAATAGGACATACATGGTAAATGGTAGGGAATTGAAGAATACAGTTGAACAGAGGGATCTGGGAATAACCGTGCATAGTTCCTTGAAGGTGGAATCTCATATAGATAGGGTGGTAAAGAAAGCTTTAGGATGCTAGCCTTTATAAATCAGAGCATTGAGTATAGAAGCTGGGATGTAATGTTAAAATTGTACAAGGCATTGGTGAGACCAAATCTGGAGTATGGTGTACAATTTTGGTCGCCCAATTATAGGAAGGATGTCAACAAAATAGAGAGGGTACAGAGGAGATTTACTAGAATGTTGCCTGGGTTTCAACAGCTAAGTTACAGAGATAGGTTGAATAAGTTAGGTCTTTATTCTCTGGAGCGCAGAAGGTTAAGTGGGGACTTGATAGAGGTCTTTAAAATGATGAGAGGGATAGACAGAGTTGATGTGGACAAGCTTTTCCCTTTGAGAATAGGGAAGATTCAAACAAGAGGACATGACTTTAGAATTAAGGGACAGAAGTTTAGGGGTAACAAGAGGGGGAACTTCTTTACTCAGAGAGTGGTAGCGGTGTGGAATGAGCTTCCAGTGGAAGTGGTGGCGGCAGGTTTGTTGGTATAATTTAAAAAGAAATTGGATAGGCATATGGATGAGAAGGGTATGGAGGGTTATGGTATGAGTGCAGGCAGGTGGAACTAAGGGAAAAAAGTTGTTCGGCACGGACTTGAAGGGCCGAGATGGCCTGTTTCCGTGCTGTAATTGTTATATGGTTATATGGTTAAGGTAGATGGTCAGAGTCTGTTTCCCCAGAGTGGAGGGATCTAAAACTAGAGGGCAAAGGTTTAACTGGCAAAGGGTAGATTTTTCACACAGAAGTAGGAAGTGTATGGAATAAGCTGCCAGAGGTGGTGGAAGCAGGAACAGTAATGACATTTAAGAGACTTCCGGACAGGCACTTGAATGAGCAGGACATCGAGGAACAGGGAATTAAAGCAGGCAAGTGGGATTATTATAGGTGCGCATGATGGTCAGCATAAATGCACTGGGCTGAAAGGCCCATTTCTGTATTGTAAACACTTGATTCTAAGATAAAATTGGCTGGCTCATGAAAAAGAGACAGGACAATATTACACACCTATGTAATATTCATTGCTTTCAAT
Source organism: Raja brachyura (assembly GCA_963514005.1). The sequence continues at coordinate 32,554,081 of OY740782.1, read as the reverse complement.
ACAGGCAGCTCAACAAATTCATGTTGTCAACTTATTGCAAGATAAACAAGCATAACCAATTATAACATTCTTTTAACTTCACTTCCCATTTCCCTACCATCATTTCTGTCCCAGCCTCCTCCATTGCCAGAGTGAGGCCATATGCAAACGAATGAGCACCTCATATTCCACATATACAACCCAGTGGGTAGACACAAAATGCTGGAATAACTCAATGGGTCAAGCAGCATCTCTGGAGAAAAGGAAAAGGTGATGTTTCAGGTCGAGACACTTCTTTTTTTCCCCAGAGATGCTGCCTGACCCGTTGAGTTACTCCAGCATATTGTGTCTACCTTCGGTTTAAACCAGCATCTGCAGTTATAACCCAGTGCATCGATCATTGAATTCTCCAATTTTATCAAACACTAACCCTTCCCCCCTTCGTTCACATATTCCTTTCTCTGGATTCATATTTCATGCTTTTTCTCACTCACAGCCTTTTGTTTTATGCCTGACTTTTCTCCACCCATCTGCCAGGCTTTGACCAGCACTTGTTTCTTCCGGCTTTCTCCCTTCCCCCAAAACAATCAGTCTGAAGAAAGATCCCTATCTATGTTCTTCAGAGATTCCGCCTGATCTGCTAAGTTACTCTGGCAATTTGTGTCTCATTTTGTAAACTAGTACCTGCATTTTCTTGTGTCCAATATTCTGTTCGCTGGGTTATCGAGTAGGAGATCAAGTTTCATGAGAGGCTAGCAGCAATAAATATCAGGCTGCAACTCCCATAGGGAAGATGCATTGTGGTATGGTGAATGCTGGTACGTAAGTGTTCTCAAATATTCACTGACTTGGGACAAATACAAGAATGACATCCTACAGAAAGAGGTTGAAAGGTACGTGTATTGAAATACTTGGTGCCTTGGCAGGCCTATCAGGGAACTCTTGTAATTTCAAGGAAGACAGCTTGTCTGTACGAAGTTTGTATGTTCTTCCCATGACCTACATGGGTATTCTCTGAGATCTTCAGTTTCCTCCCACACTGTTAGGTCGTACAGGTTTGTAGGTTAATTGGCCTGGTGTAAATGCATCCTTGTTTCCTGTCTTGACCTGAAACATCACACATTCCTTCTCTCCAGAGATGCTGCCTGTCCCGCTGAGTTATTCCAGCTTTTTGTGTCTATCTTTGGTTTAAACCAGCATCTGCAGTTCCTTCCTAAACAAATCGCTGGCAGACTCCAGTAAGGATAGCATTGAGAAATGCTAAGACAGGTAAAAATGTTCAGATATGCACAACGATAATTTGTTCTAATTTGTGTGCAGTTTGACGTGATTTCTTTTGTAAATTTAGTGTGTTATGTTTATTTTATGGTGGTTTTAATCTTCCGAAACTGAAGCTGTGATGACCAGCAACAGGGAAGTCAAGATGAGGGACTGTTGGAATATGGGGAGCTACTATCATGTCACCACCTCTGGTGACCCTCGGAACGCACTAAATGTTATTCCCTTATCTTGTATCTAAATACTGTGAATGGCTCAATTGTAATCACGTATTGTCTTTCCGCTGACTGATTAGCAAGCAACAATAGCTTTTCACTGTACCTCAGTACACGTGACAATAAACCAAAACTGAACTGAACATGACAGAGCAGTCAAAGAAGTGGGTCAGATGCCACTTGCCCAGGAAGAGGACAGTTCTTCTGGTGTTCTTTTCCCTACTGCAAGACCAACCTCTCCTTACAGGCAGCAAAGGCAAGAACCGAGCCATCATGATGAAATTATGCAGCTGACAACTATGAATCTTGACATTTGCACCCATAAATGTCAAGGACATTTCCTTAGGACTGAGATGGGTGCTTGGTTTGGACAAACTGCAACAAATATTGCTGCCGCATTTTCCACCATTTCCATGCCTTATTCCAATCAAGAACTAATCAAGAAAATCCAGCTCAATTCACTCTCTTTTTTGTCAGATTTATGAACATATGAACAAGGGGCAGTGGTTCTGATAAAAGACCTTAAGCCCTGATACATCATCTATATTTCTTTCTAATGATGCATCCTGACCTGTTGAGTGTTTCCAGCATTTTGATTTTGGGAGGAGGTGATGGCATGGTCCCTCGAGCTTGCTCAGTCCTAACTGATCTGACCATAACTACAATTCCACATTTTCATCTACCTGCACTAAGCTTTCACTCTCACCAAGTATCATCTAAACCTACCATAAAAAGCTTCTGCTTCATCTGTCCTTTAAAGAGGAGATTTACAATGACTCAACAACTCCTTTCTGTGTCGACAGGGTGGGTCCTTAATATTAAACTGTGACATTGCCCCTAGATTCTCCCATATCCACCCTGGCAAGCCCCTTTAGAGGACCCTTAACCTTTCTGTGATCAATGAGAGACAGAAGCAGGCCCTTGGCCCACCATGTCAATTCAAACCATCAAATACATATCTATGAACATCCATTTACCTGCACTAGGTCCATAGCCTTCATAATTCAAGCACTAGTCTAGATATTAAATGTTGTGTGAATACCAGCCTCCCCCACTTCCAGATGCCAATGACTCTATGGGTGATAAAGTTATTTCTCAAATCCCTTGTAAACCTCTTGTTCCTTACATTGAACCTATGTCCTCCAGTTTTAGATGTCTCTATTAAGAAGAAATGTTTCCTACAATCTACCACGTTTAATGCCCTTAATTTATTTATATACCTTTGTTATCAGTCCCCTTTTTGGCCTTCTCCACTCAAAGGAAAACAAACACAGCCTTTCCAGCAAGTACTCCCAATCACAAAACCAAACTCCTACCCAGACCCTCAACCTCCTAATACAACCCCAATTTTGCTTTGGATCACATGGGCCCCAAACCTTATCTGTGGTCAGTAAAGATTGAAAAATCTATCAGGGCCCCCAATAGCAATCGATGAGACATCTCTTCTGGTCGTGCCCTCTAAGAAATCTAATAATTCCTACTTTCCAATGACAACAGGTTCTACGTTTTCAGTCTTTCTCCCCTGAATTTTCCAATTACAATTTAATCCACTTACAATTGGTCATCCAATGGGAAGGTTTTCAATCTTACCAACAACTGTAATTTCTGACTTTCATCTCCCATCTCCTAATTTATAGACCAGAAAACACACTTTCGACATCACAGAAGAAACATAACTACCTCTGATTCTCACTGCTCTGATTCTTTGTTTAAGGCTGCAACAACTCATCATTTTCTGACCACTGAATAAGGTAGCAACCTTCCCAGAAAGACTTGTAATTGATTTCATTGCCTTAGATATGCTGCTTCAGGGTGATGAACATTGAACTCTGCCAGTTTTCTCCGAGTTAACAACATGGGATAAGTATGTGTTTTCCCCCAACTCCAAATCCATCTTTGCTGAAAACTGCAATTAGAGTTCAGAGAACCAGATGTCTGCGCATTTTTGATCGTCAATTATTCTTACAACCAACGGTAGTTCACCATATCCATGATCACTGTGGCGACTGTGTAAATAAAACTGAGCTCACGGTAATTAAAAATGAATCTCTTTCTCAGATGGCTCACTTGATAATCCCAGTTTGAAACTGAACTGTAACGACTGAATTGAAAGACTGATGAGTTAGCTGATTTGGAGTGCAGGGTTACCAGTCTCAATAATTCTGAGCTAAGGAGACTTATGCTAAATTCAACAACATCCAAATGAGAAAGTTCCACCCAGATAAAGCAGCGGGAATACTAATGTCAAAAACTTCCATCATATAACAAGGATTTTCCCCAGTTATATGCAATCGAAAATTGATTGTTTTTCTGATGCCAATGCCTGAGATACTGCAGCAAGCATGATTTTAATTGTGCTTGTACTTCACTGTACTTGTGAATATGACAATAAACTCAACCTGAAAGGAAATTACGTTTTTGTAAGAATTTATTCTTCTGCTTTGTACCTTGATTTTATTTTGTAATCACTGCAGACGCACAAGATTTCCATTTCTGTCTCAGTTTAACTAATGTACTTACTTGATGCTTCCATTGTGATTGCATATCAATGAAATACTTTGAGACATAAGCACTAGAATTCATTGACTTTTTTTTTAGTACTGTTGACACTGTCATTTAAGCATTGTTATTGCTAATGCCTCAAAACCAACATGCGCAAGCAACACGATTATGCTTTTTGCTTGTTACAGCAGTCCTTGGGTTACAAAAGAGGTACCATTCATAGAAACATAGAAATTAGGTGCAGGAGTAGGCCATTCGGCCCTTCGAGCCTGCACCGCCATTCAATATGATCATGGCTGATCATCCAACTCAGTATCCTGTACCTGCCTTCTCCCCATACCCTCTGATCACCTTAGCCACAAGGGCCACATCTAATTCCCTCTTAAATATAGCCAATGAACTGGCCTCAACTACCCTCTGTGGCAGAGAGTTCCAGAGACCCACCACTCTCTGTGCGAAAAAAGTCCTTCTCATCTCGGTCCTAAAGGATTTCCCCTTTATCCTTAAGCTGTGACCCCTTGTCCTGGACCTCCCCAACATCGGGAACAATCTTCCTGCATCTAGCCTGTCCAACCCCTTAAGAATTTTGTAAGTTTCTATAAGATCCCCTCTCAATCTCCTAAATTCTAGAGAGTATAAACCGAGTCTATGCAGTCTTTGTTCATAAGACAGTCCTGACTTCCCAGGAATCAGTCTGGTGAACCTTCTCTGCACTCCCTCTATGGCAATAATGTCCTTCCTCAGATTTGGAGAACAGAACTGCACGCAATACTACAGGTGTGGTCTCACCAAGACCCTATACAACTGAAGTAGAACCTCCCTGCTCCTATACTCAAATCCTTTTGCTATGAAAGCTAACATACCATTCGCTTTCTTCACTGCCTGCTGCACCTGCATGCCTACTTTCAATGACTGGTGTACCATGACACCCAGGTCACGCTGCATCTCCCCTTTTCCTAATCGGCCACCATTCAGATAATAGTCTCCTTTCCTATTTTTGCCACCAAAGTGGATAACCTCACATTTATCCACATTATACTGCATCTGCCAAACATTTGCCCACTCTCCCAGCCTATCCAAGTCACCATGCAGTCTCCTAGCATCCTCCTCACAGCTAACACTGCCCCCCAGCTTTGTGTCATCCGCAAACTTGGAGATATTGCCTTCAATTCCCTCATCCAGATCATTAATGTATTCCCTCATCCAGATCATTAATTCCCCAACATCCTGATTGCTGTGACTTAATGAGTTGAGGATCGTGAAGAGAGAAGGCATGCAGACATGCCCCTTTCCCGTACAGCAGAAGATGTGTGCTCCCTTGCAGCAGCCAGAAAATCCATCCTCCGGTCAGAACAGCGACTCAGCGGTACATTTGCTACCTTACAGCACCAGGGACCCTGGTTCAATCCTAACTATGGGTGCTGTCTGTTCAGAGTTTGTACATTCTCCCTGTGACCGCGTGGGTTTTCTTTGCTTTCCTTCCATCGTCCAAAAAAGTGCAGGTTTGTAGGTTAATTGGCTTCTATAACTTGTCCTTAGTGTGTAGGATAGAACTAGTGTGCGGGTGAGCGCTGGTCAGCACGCACCCGGTGGGCCGATGGAACTGTTTCCACGCTGCATCTCTGAAATAAACCAAACTGAATCCTGCCAATCTCTCAAATGTGCAGGGAAATACCCAGCTCAACCTAAATAAAAACTGCAACCCTTCTGCAGCTGGCAAATCAATCCCCATACAGACCTCTGAACAGCTGGCACAGCTGCTCAAACCACTAATTCAAGCCAAAACTACCACCTCCGCCTCAGGATGCATGATCAGACGCCGATCACACTGGCTAACCCCAAGTCACGGACTCACCTGTGAAGCTCTGCCATAAAGTTCTGAAAGCTTAATTTGTTTCACAAAATTGTTTAAAAATGTATCAGAAAATGTTCATGAAGACAAAAATTCTTAAGTCAGGCTTTTATAACCGAGGAACTACCTGTACTTTCCACTAATGATTTGCTGATCATCTTAATAAATTAAAATTTGAGGCCAAATTTGATTAAAACCAAAGTAAGGTCAAAATACAGTGTACTCTAATAATTATATAATGGCAGAACACTTACTTGCTCTTTCCTTTATATACCGTTGCATAGGACCCTTCACCGAGTTTTTCCAATTTTTCGTAGGAATCAGCTTTTCCAAATTTGGGGCTTGTTGGCTAAAAATAAACACAGAGCATCATAATTAATTAAATGCATCAGTTTTTTTGTTTTACTAACCAGAGGAATTATTGACAAGTGCATTAGTTTTGTGATCTTGTGCCGACATTAGCATTCATGCACTTTGGCGTTAATATGCAAATCTTTGGCACATGAAAAATAACGTAGTACTATAAAATTAATGCAAAGCAGATTTCAACTTGGAGAATTGTGAAATTTTAAAAAATGTTTGGAATATAATGCATTCTGTCAACATTTGAAGGTGACTGTTGGTTATTAGAAATCCCATTACTGACGGTGTTGTAACTTCTCTTCTATCTTACACACATTATCTACTCTTTCTCACATACATATTTTGCTTACTTGCAGATTGCATTTACATTTTTTACCATAATACAATAGGATATTATTACATATTTAAGCATAGATTTATAGGAAAGAACTGCAGATGCTGGTTTAAATCGAAGGTAGACACAAAATGCTGGCGTAACTCAGTGGAACAGGCAGCAACTCCCGCTGCCTTTGCCGCTGAGTTACCCCAGCATTTTGTGTCTACGAATGGTAGATTTAGTCAGGTGGATTATGTAAAGTAGTTCCTCCTGCGAGTAAGTGGTTGATCTGCAAATTAAACAATGCAGCCTGGATGGGCGCAAACCATCTGCTGATCCAGCCATGGAAAATCAGTGCAAGTGTGGAAAATGTGATGGCATTAATAAGAACAAAAGGAGTACAAGTGGATAATCTAATGAACAATTTACTGAAGAACACAAATCAGACATATAACTGGGGGGACAAATGATAATTTAAATTTATATAAATTGATGAAATGGACAGCAGCCATTCAAGTGTCTGTCATGAGTGCTCGACAAATGAGTCTGAATTGATGAAAAGAGATTCAGATAAGCTCTCAGCAATTTGTTGTGTGGAGTGGAAATTTAAAACAAAAATCCCATAAACAGCTGGAACTGTTTTTTCCCGGTTACCTCCCAAATTTCAAAGACATATAGGTTTATAGGTTAATTGGCTTTGGTACAAATTGTAAATTGTCCCTTGTGTGCAGGATACAGGAGTGATCGTTGGTCAGCGCAGACACTAAATGTTAAATGTTAGATCCACAGAGGAAATGCCAAAGCTATACATATGGTGTCTTTGGAGGGGCTATGGTTGGGATGTCCATCTGAACCTGGTCCGTATGTTGTAAAGTTGCAAACACACCAGGAGAGCAACAAAATTGACTCCAGTTCAAGAATAATGATTTTAGGGAAAAAGATCACCAACCCAAGGATGTGGGGTACCTTAACGGTTGATATTCAGAATATTAGAATAAAAATCCAGATTGCCATAAGAATTCAATGGGGTTTTTTTTCCAACAATTTTTCAGTCCAGGAGATTCATCCACACCTCTAACTGCAATAGGTATTCTGAAATTATTTTGCAACACATAATTCCAAATAATAGTCGTAGACAAAAAAAATGACATGGAAAAGCTGTTTCTGTGTGTGGGGAACTCAAAAATATGGATGTACAATCTTTGAGTTAAGTAATACAATTAATCATTCGGAGCACTACCTATCCTATTTCCTTCAAGGAAAAGGAAACAATAAAAATCTAGAAACAAGGAACTGCAGATGCTGGTTTAACAAAACAAAAGACACTAAGTGCTTGAGTAACTCAGTGGGTCAGGTAGCATCTCTGAAGAACATGGATGGGTGATGTTTCGGATAGGTGATGTTTTGGGTCGGGACCCTTCTTCAGACTGATTGTGGTTGGGAGGAAGAAGTAAGCTGGAAGAGAGGATGGGCAGAACAAAGCGAGCCTTGCAAGTAATAGATGATTACAGGTGAAGTGTTTTTTTGATACGCAAATGTTTGGACAGAAGTCAGAGATTAAAAAATAGACACTGAGACAAAGATTCTGCTCTCGCTCCATCTCCTCCCGGATGACACAATGATGGATTTACCCTGGTTCTCACCTTTCACCCCACCAGCCCTCTGCATCCAAAACATCGTTCTCTGGCATTTCAGTACCTTCAACATGATCCCATTTTTAATCTTATCTTCCCATTTCACAGAGACTGCTCCCTTCGCAACACCTTTGTTCAACTCATCCCTTCCCACCCAAACCACCCCCTTCTCAAGTACTTTCCCCTGCAACCACATAAGATGTAACACCCGTCCCCACATCTCATCCCTCACCTCTGTCCAGGGACCCCAGCAGTCCTTTCAGGTGAGAAAGAGATTCAGGTGCCTGTCCTCTCACTTAATCTAATGCAGCAAGGAAATGCCTGGGAACTGCAGACTTAGTGAGGCCTGCTTCAGTGGTGCACATGTTATTGCAGGGGGTTCTAAGAGAAAGGTTGTATATGCATTAGGAAAAATAAAAACTGATTAAGGATAAGCAGCATGGTTTTGTCCTTGGGAAACTGTATTTCACCAATTTGATTGAATTTTTTGAAGCGGTGACTTAGAAGATTAGTGAGGCCGGTGAGGTAGACTTTGTCTATGTGGTCCTTGGCAAGTCTTTTGATAAGGTGCCACATGGATGGCTGGTCTGGAAGGTTTGGTCAAATGGGATCCAGGACAAGCTTGATTATTGGATTCAATAATCGAATAAGGGAAAACCGAAGTGAAGGTGGAGGGTTCTTTTTCAGACTGGAAGCCAGTAACAAGTGATGTATCACAGGTATCAGTGCTAGATCCACTGTTGTTTATTATTTATATTAACAATTTAGACATGGAGAGTAAGTTTGCAGTAATCTGTAATCTATGATTACAGATGGATCTTGATCAACTGAAATGGCTGTATGCTCTTCCCCAAATTCTAAACCTCTGTCCCTAGCCCTCGAGCTATCCACTAATGGCAAAACTTTCCACTATTTATCCTATTTTAACCCTTTTATAATCTTGGGTAAAATAAAACTGCCAGAAGACCTCAATGGCTCAAGCAGCATCTGCGGAGGGAAGCAAAATAACCTGATGCAGAGTCTCGACCTGAAACATTTACCATCCCTTGTCTAAATTTAACACATTAACAATAGTACACATTAAAAAGAAGTGATCCCATATGGGGTTGCAATAAAGAGCAAATGTAATCTTCCCTGTTCTATAATTTGATTAAAAAATACACACCCTAGATATACCAGTAATTCGATCCAAATAACATTATGATCAGCATGCACTGAAAATCTGTAATTTGCAACTCCTCGTTCAAAATATTCCCAAAATGTTTGCTTACATTAGTTCAACCTTGATTAGTACTTGATTACATAGAAACATAGAAAATAGGTGCAGGAGTAGGCCATTCGGCCCTTCGAGCCTGCACCGCCATTCAATATGATCATGGCTAATCATCCATCTCAGTATTCCGTACCTGCCTTCTCTCCATACCCCCTAATCCCTTTAGCCACAAGGGCCACATCTAACTCCCTCCTAAATATAGGCAATGAACTGGCCTCAACTACTTTCTGTGGCAGAGAATTCCACAGATTCACCACTCTCAGTGTGAAAAAAAAATTCTCATCTTGGTCCTAAAAGATATCCCCCTTATCCTTAAACTGTGATCCCTTGTTCTGGACTTCCCCAACATTGGGAACAATCTTCCTGCATCTAGCCTGTCCAACCCCTTAAGAATTTTGCAAGTTTCTATAAGATCCCCCCTCAATCTTCTAGATTCTAGTGAGTACAAGCAGAGTCTATCCAGTCTTTCTTCATATGAAATACCTGTCATCCCAGGAATCAGTCTGGTGAAACTTCTCTGTACTCCCTCTATGGCAAGGACGTCTTTCCTCAGATTAGGAGACCAAACTGTATGCAATACTCCAGGTGTAGTCTCACCAAGGCCCTGTACAACTGCAGTAGAACCTCCCTGCTCCTATACTCAAATCCTTTTGCTATGAATGCTAACATACCATTCACTTTCTTCACTGCCTGCTGCACCTGCATGCCTACTTTCAATGACTGGTGTACCATGACACCCAGGTCTCATTGCATCTCCCCTTTTCCTAATCGGCCACCATTCAGATAATAGTCTACTTTCCTGTTCTTGCCACCAAAGTGGATAACCTCACATTTATCCATATTGTACTGCATCTGCCAATACATTTGGCCACTCGCCCAACCAATCCAAGTCACCTTGCAGCCTCTTAGCATCCTCCTCACAGCTAACACTGCCCCCCAGCTTCGTGTGATCCGCAAACTTGGAAATGTTGCATTCAATTCCCTCGTCCAGTACGGATTAGTGCAGATGTCAGAGGTTATGGGGAGAAGGCAGGGGAATGGGGTTAGGAGGGAGAAATAGATCAGCCATGATTGAATGGCGGAGTAGACTTGATGGGCTGAATGGCCTAATTCTTCTGCTATCACTTATGATCGTATGATCATATGAACCAACTGTCAAGTTTCTGCAGTGGATGTTATCAGCACATTTTCACTGTTCACATTATTAGCAGCTAGCTAAATGCCAACATGCCGGGTTTTTTTTAAGAAAAAAGCTATTATAGAAGTAGATATTTTTGACATATAGTCATTCTTTTGATAGCAATCACAGCACAAAATATTTTCTGTAGTGTAACACTGATCCATTTCATTACAATCCATACGAATCACAGCTTGATCGAGTGAAAGTGAATCCTCATGGAAAAGTACGGCTTGCAGTGACCTGGTAGTTCCTTGGAGGGCTGTGTGGTTCAGGTTTTCATGAATTTTTCATCAGCATGAATCATTTTTCCACTGTCATTTTATAAGATATTTCCACACAATACAGTGCCTTGCTAAAATGCTCTGGCTACAAATAAAATTGCAAATCTAGTAAAATCAAATTACAAAAAGGTAGCAGATTATCTACTAAAGTGAATCTTAATATAGGATTTGATTGAACAGAAAGCTACGAAGGTAATTTAACATTTAAACATTGTAAAACTTTTGCAATGACTATTAAACTTAATTTTATGATTCTAAGTGAAGCTAGACTGTGGTTGTAAAATGAAATGATAACTGAGTATTTGAAAATGGCATTCCTTGGACGTATTCCTGCCCACACTTGTGCTCAGTCCGCCAAAGCCTGCTGGATCTCCCGGTTGCTAACTATTTAACTCCCTGCCCATTCCCACTGACCCGGGTCTTCTCCATTGCCAGAGTGAGGCCACATGTAAACTGGTGGAACAACAGCAAATATTCCGCTTGGGTTGCTTACAGCTCAACGATATGAACATTGAATTCTCCTATTTTAGGTTACCTGACAAAACAATCTTCCCCCCATTTTAACCTCAATCACCCCCCCCCCCCCCCCCCCCACTTTCCCTCACCTACGCCCCACCTGGACTCCAACATATTTCTCCCTTCCACTCACCCGCCAATTTTCTCTCTCTGCCTTTACAATCCATAACCCTTCAAACCTTTCATAGGAGACATAAGATCATGTGATAACAGTAGGATTAGGCCATTCGGCCCATCAAGACTACTCCACCACTTTGATGCAGACATTGATAAGAGGAATCAATGAATGTCGGCAAGCTTTTCAACTGCAGCAGGTATCACAGATGAACAAATCCTGTCACATCTCACATCCATACAAGCACACTCAGCAAGAGTCAAATAAGATAGAAATGTTTCCTTGATTGTTTGTGTTAATCACACAAGAATATAACAGCTGCCCATGGATTTTGCCTTTAGAAATTTGGTTGTGAAATGAGAAATAGTCAAAATCCTAAATCAACCTCCCATTACATATTAGAGTACAAACCTCTGGCAATGACACCAGTCATTGCCAGTCAAGTTAATACAAAGTCAGCATTAAAATATTCTAATTAAAATTCCTATGTATCTACCCACAGTGCCCTCCATAATGTTTGGGACAAAGACCAATCATTTATTTATTTGCCTCTGTACTCCACAATTTGAGATTTGTAATAGAAAAAATCACATGTGGTTAAAGTGCACATTGTCAGATTTTAATAAAGGCCATTTTTACACATTTTGGTTTCACCATTTTGACAGCATAGTCCCCCCCCCCCCCCCAGATTGGGTTCAGATTGGGTGATTGACTTGGCCACTCAAGAACTGACCATTTTTTAGCTTTGAAAAACGTCTTTGTTGCTTTAGCAGTATGTTTGAGATCATTGTCTTGCTGTAGAATGAACTGCTGGCCAATGAGTTTTGAGGCATTTGTTTGAACTTGAGCAGATAGGAGGTGTCTATACACTTCAGAATTCATTATACTACTACCACCAGCAGTTGTATCATCAATGAAGATAAGTGAGCCAGTACCTTCAGCAGCCATACATGCCCAGGCCATAAGAACCCCACCACCATGTTTCACAGATGAGGTGGTATGCTTTGAATCTTGGGCAGTTCCTTCTCTCCTCCATGTTTTGCTCTTGCCATCACTCTTATATAAGTTAATCTTCATCTCATCTGTCCACAAGATCTTTTTCCAGAACTGTGGTTGCTCTTTGAAGTACTTGGCAAACTAACCTGGCCATCCTATTTTTGCAGCTACCAGTGGTTTGCATCTTGCAGTGTAGCCTCTGTATTTCTGTTCATGAAGTCTTCTGTGGGCAGTGGACAGTGGTCAATGAGAAATCCACACCTGACTCATGAAGAGTGTTTCTGATCTGTTGGACAGGTATTTGGGGATTTGTCTTTATTATGGAGAGAATTAGTTTGTCATCAGCTGTGGAGGTCTTCCTTGGCCTGCCAGTCCATTTGCAATTAGTAAGCTCACCAGTGCACTCTTTCTTCTTAATGATGTTCCGAACAGATGATTTTGGTAAGCCTGAGGTTTGGCTGATGTCTCTAACAGTTTTATTCTTGTTTCTCAGTCTCATAATGGATTATTTGACTTTCATTGGCACAACTTTGGTCGTCATGTTGATAAACAGCGATAAAGATTTCCAAAGGTGATGGAAAGACTGGAGGAAGGACGAGGTGCTGAGAGCTCTCTTGTATCTGCATTAAGGAGTCAATGAAACACACCTGAACAATTACAAATGCCTGTGAAGCCATGTGTCCCAAACATTATGGTGCCCTGAAATTGGGGGCTATGTATAAACACAATTGTAATTTCTACATGGTGAAACCAAAATGTATAAAATTGTCTTTTAATAAAAATCTGTTAAATGTGCACTTTAACCACATGTCATTTTGTGGAGTACAGAGGCAAATAATTAAATGATGGGTCATTGTCCAAACATTATGGAGGGCACTGTATATTACAATTGTGCGAGATTAATAGTTCCATGCAAGTAACATGCTATGCCTAAATTTACAATCTAACATTTAATTACAATGATTAATTTCACAAATGTACCATCTGTCTTTGCGCTCTGTCCCTTTGCCAATAAAAATCCAGTGTTAACTACACCACAAGTGCAAATGCAAGAAGTCAGATGAGGACAGACAGAATCAGATTCAACTCAGATATCCACACCCATTCTCTCTTTTCCCTCCACATAGGACACAACTGGTAATGGCATACACAAATAAATCTATCACTGGGTGATGTTAATAGAGTTATGGGCCTAAATGAGAAAATGCTCCCCAATGCCTTCGAAACAATAACAGTCGTGTGAAGAATAGGTGGAGGTGTGGAAGGAAAAAGTAAAGAAAAACGTGAAATCTAAGATTGGGCTCGGAAAGAGAGCAACATTTTGAAGTGGTCATTCGGTTCCAAAACACAGCCACATTCAAACGCCAAAGAATGTGCTTTATCATTGAGACCAAAGGGGTCCCAAAAGACCTAGTTTAGTCTCATTCTTGCTGTAGTGAAATAAGAGTACTGCTGACATTATATACATTAAAAGGGAAAGACATATCAAACAGATGACTTGGTGGAATTATATAACTTTATCGCCTTCTTCAGATCTTTAAATCCGACAACATTTTGCTATCGAAACTGTGTCACAACCTGGATGGCATTTATCCACTAAATGGGTTGTGAAGGAACTTAATTGACTAGTGGAACAAAATATAAGCCACAGCTGGGACCTGGGTTTCTATTCGGCTGCATCAATAGGACAGATATCCACTGTCTACCAGTTGTCACGGATCTCAAGCAAAACGGCTTTATATTGTCTCAGTTACACGTTCTGCTAGACATAACATCCACAGCTCAAACACCATCAAAGTCTTGCCAATTATTCACAAATCTTGTTCGGAGACCATAGAAGTTCACCATGAGAAAAATAAATTCCATACTCATCAGTGAACAGTTATTTTTTTATGGCTGACGTGTATTGAATATTCAGATGTAAATGTAAGAAGATTCACCCATTGCACTTTTGGTATTACATAACTGATATACATCTGTTAGAAACCATTTACACATGGGAATATGGTCCCACTATTGCAACTGTGAAAATCAGTCAAAGAAGCCATGTAAGAAACTGTTTAAGAAGGAACTGCAGATGCTGGAAAATTGAATGTACACAAAAATGCTGGAGAAACTCCAGGTGCAGCAGCATCTATGAAGCGAAGGATTTCCTTTGCTCCATAGATACTGCTGCACCCACTGAGTTTCTCCAGAATTTTTGTGTATCATGTAAGAAACTCTTTTGTAAACCCCAGTCGTCAATTACGTTAAAGTTAGACAAAATGTGTAGGGAGGAACTGCAGATGCTAATTTACACCGAAGATGGACACGAAACGCTGGAGTTACTCAGCGGGACAGGCAGCATCTCTGGATAGAAGGAATGGGTGATGTTTCACATCGAGACACTTCTTCAGGGTCTCCCATTCCTTCTATCCAAAGATGCTGCCTGTCCCGCTGAGTTACTCCAGCATTTTGTGTCTATCTTCACTTTCAAGTTAGAATTATCAAGACATTTATCTTAATGTTTCCTTCCTATTTTAATTGAAGCAATAAAACCATTTAAAACAACCAGGTTAACATTTCCACTTAGATTATGAAGGATTTTAAAAGACATAAAGCAGTCATACATGAACAGGTCAACGTAATTTCAGAAGTATAGAGTATTATCAATGATACTGTACATCTGCTCCATGCTTTGATTTGCAATCGCTAATTCTGGACAGCGGGATCCAGGCACAGGAAGCACAATCTCAAAATTTCATAATATAACCCAACAACCCTTTGACTAAAGGTATATCAAAGCACAAAGAAATAGTGGTAACATTTTAAGTTAGAGAAGAATCTCAAGCTCCCTACACAAGGATTACCATCATATGCTGATAGGGCTCATGATAGGGTTTCATGTGGCTTAATAGTACTGAAAAGCGTGGAGGAAATAACATCCTATTTACACTCAATTGTGCATTTAGTGCAAAAATATATTTGGCATAATCCTTCTTAGAAGTGCAGACACTGAAGTGCAGAGAGCTAGAATCCACTCTTAAAATGTATTTGGTTTGCAGTTCAAAAGCTAATATTCTGTTCTGTTCTTTGGCCAATTTTCTCAAGTTGAGGGAAATGTATACATATGTTTGCAATACTGCAGTACTGTCAACTCCACTGAGGCCATGGCCATGACCATGATTTTGTTTTTAGTCTTTTATAAAACTTTCACCCTGGGGCATCAACATTTTCATCTTTTAATTTTTTATTTCAACGCATCAAAAAGTAGCAACTTAGTTAGAGTGCAATAGCAACATGCAAGAGTGGCAGAGTGGATCAGCCAGTGGGGCCGTTCTCACTGCGTGGGTTTCTCCTTGGTGCTGCAGTTTCTGCCCACATCCCAAAGCCATGAGAATTGGTAGGTTAAATGGCCATTATAAATTGCCCAAAGTGTTTAAGTGAGTTGTAGTATTCGAGGGGAATTGTGGAGGAATTTAAAAAAAATTGAATCAATGAAGGACGTATCAGTGCACATGGTTAGTTGATGGTCAGCGCGTAGTTGCTGGATCAATGGGCTGTTTCTGTGCAATCTCTCTCCATGACTGACTTAATCCTACTGGATGGAAGTTAAAGGTCAGCAGGCAAAAGTAAATCAAAGAGTTGATGCCAAATCGCTATAGGAAGAGTTAAGAGAAACTGGGATAACAATTGTTGATCTTTGGCAGCCTGCCATATCCTTAATTTTTCGTGTGAATATGGATAACTCAGAATACAGTTGATATTGGAGATAATTTGGCTTCAACTCACATCTGTGCTCCATATAACTATTTAATGATTCTGTCAGCAATATCAGAGTCATTATATTTTATTCAGGACGTAGCTAAGGCTCATTGAATCACATGACAACAATCATTTTACAATCAAATAATTACTTGCATTTTATTTATCTAATGAAGTATTTCAACAAACTTCTCATCAATATAGATGTTAACTTGGATGATGTCAGAAGAAAAGACCAAAATCAAAGTTAAAGTAGTTCAGAACTTATAAAGGATCTTCAGAAAAGCAACAATATAGAAAGTGTTGGTTCAAGTGGCTGAAGGTGCTGCCATTGATGAAGGCACATGGAAGATGCAAGAAACTACTCTGAGAGTGTCAATTACTATGTTGGTCCACAAAACTGGCTACTTGAGCCTATAGACATACAGCATGGAATCAGGCCATTCGGCCCAACAGATCCATGCTAAATAGTGCAATTGCTCTGTTGTTGGTCATTCGGTGGTTAAGAGATTCAGCCTGCCAAATTAAATAAATCTTTTTTTAAAAAAACACTAAAAATACTTTTCTTAATAAACGCTGCCGATTCCAAATGGCATTCAACTACAGAGCACTTTTGGTACATTATCTCAGATGCCACTATTTTATTTTCAGATGCAACTAGGTGTCACTCCCTCAGATTTTTTTTTAACATAATTTCACTTCTTCACTTAGGTATTGTTGCTTTAATTAATACATTTTAAGCATTTCACCATGTACGCACCTACACCTACACACACACACCTACACACACACACCTACACACACACACCTACATTGTTCATATTTTACAGCTAGTTAAAACAGCTCATTCAACTCACCATCCCTTCTCACATTTTATTTTACTAAACTCATTGCCCATACAATGTTAATGCAATATCTCCATCCGAAACTAATCACTAAGATGTCAAAAAAAAGCTAAAACTAAAGCCCATCTTGTCTCCTTTTAGATTTTGGCAGACACAAAATATATCCTGCCAACATTTTTCCTACACTCACCATAATAGCTTAATTGTTGCGACAGATCATAAGAAACAAAGGGAAGGTAAGTAGGCTACTTAGGAGAATATCTTAGAATCTAATTATTATTGCACAAGCATTTGGCAATCAGAAAAACATTGTGTACCTTTGTCATCCATCATTCCATGATGAAAGAGGCTATGTTGTCAGACCACTAGAAAATCGGTAATAATGAAGACAATTTCAATGCTAGCATTTATATCGAGAGGACTTGAATACGAAAACAGAGATGTAATACTGAGGCTCTATAAGACACTGGTCAGGCCGCATTTGGAATACTGTGAACAAATCTGGGCCTCATATCCAAAGAAGGATGTGCTGCCTCTGGAGAGGGTCCAGAGGAGGTTTACAAGAATGATTCCAGGAATGCGTGGGTTAGCATATGATGAGCACTTGACATCACTGGGCCTCTACTCGTTGGAGTTGAGGGGGGAGGACATTAAAACTTACAGAATGATGAAAGGCATAGATAGAGTGGATGTGGAAAGGATGTTTCCACTGGTGGGGGAGTCTACGACCGGAGGTCACACTCAGAATTAAAGGGCGCTCTTTTAGAAAGGAGGTGAGGAGGAACTTCTTTAGCCAGAGAATTGTTAATTTGTGGAACATTGCCACAGAGGGCTGTAGGGGCCAAGTCAGTGAATATTTTTAAGGCAGAGATACACAAATTCTTGATTAAAATAGGTGTCATGGGGAGCAGGCAGGAAAATGGGATTAGGAGGCAGAGATCAGACTGAATGGCGGGTAGGCTCGATAGGCTCAATGGGCCAAATCACTGAATTCTACTCCTATAACTTATGAACGTGAAAATCTTACTTATTCTGATAAATTATAATATTAGAATCAATATCAGCCAAGAAAGCAGGTTGAGTTCAGAGAGATATTAAAGGGGTAGTTGAGCTCGCAAAAGTATTAGAAATAATAGAGATTTGAATTGGAGTTTGGGTGGAGAGAAACAAATAAAATCCATCACTGAAGATAGTACTGGAGTAACTCTGCAGGACTGGCAGCATCTCTGGAGAGGGACTGAAGAAGGGTATCGACCCAAAACATCACTCATTCCTTCTCACCAGAGATGCTGCCAGTCCTGCAGAGTTACTCCAGCTTCTTGTGTCTGTCTTCAGTGTAAACCAGCATCTACAGTTCCCTCTTACACATTGTTGACAATGCATTTGCTATAAAAACTGATACAGCTAATTAGCAAAGTATACTTCTTCCAAGCCCTTGCGTGCTTACCTAGTTAATATCAGAGCCTTTGTAATCGATATAGATTTTGCTGCAGGGTTTATAGATGGATGTACTTTGGGTAATATAGGGAGGAAGAAAATTAAATGTAGACATGTAATAAAAAAGAAATAAAACATTCTAGCATTTAAAATCAAAATAAGTAGCTAGATTCATTGGCATGACCAATTACCTGCAATAATATATAAAAGAGAAAACTATTAAAAATGCTTTTGAGAAAATGGATTAACTGCTCATTATTTTTGGTAATCTGTTTAACCTTTTCTATAAAGGGAAATTCTTGAAAGCTATCCTTTAAAATGCACATTTTCAGACCACTTTTAATTAGGGTACAGAAAGCCTCAACATTCAAAACAAAATGCTATTTTTTTTTAAGTACACTTTGACACTATAGAAAATTTACATGAAACCTAACTGATCAGTTTATGTTGTTTGGTTTTATAAATATTTACAAGAAATCTGTGTGAATTTACCATAATGTGCAAACTTCAGATGGAATAATGCAAAACAAATACCAAACAGTACGCATTCAATGGAGACAGAAGAAACTGTAGACACTGCAAAGACAGAGCAAAAAATAAAGTGCAGGAGGAACTCAGTGGGTCAGGCAGCATCTGTGGAGGGAATGGACAGGTGACATTTCAGGTCAAGACCCTTCTTCAGCCTGACCCACTGAATTACTCCAGTTCATTGTTTTTTTTGCTGTAAGCGATCAATGTTATATTGCAGAGGTGTTTGGAGTTGAGACATATTTTGGCTTCAATAAATAATGTTCAGTTGCCATATGACTAAAATCAATGAAGAAATGACTGTAAAACAAGACTAAATTAAACAAAGGAAAACATAAGTTTGTGCCATCAAAGATAAATATTACAATACTTAGATGTGTTTGTTTTGTTCTATTAAGGTAAAAGCTAAATTACAGGCAAGACAAAGCAGGAAAAATAATATTAAATAATAGTTTCATCTGCACCAGGATATACACAGAAACCATATGTCACCTCTTTATTTATTTCTGGGATCGAGGCCATGGCAACAATGCAGTATTTATTCCCTATTACAAGTTTCCTTGGAGGATTCACAACAAAATCATGTACTTTGGAATTGAAATTATGAGCAGGTAAACTTGAAAGGGGTGACAGTTTTTTTTCTGAAAGCAATAAATGAATTAGTTACATTCTTTAAAACACAACAGCAGCTGTTGAAGCATTTTTTTCTGACGTCAGCCAGCAAATTATCAGATTCATCTAAATCCATTTCACAATTTACCAGGATGGGAACTCAGGATGCCTAAGCCACTGAACTACTTCTATAAACATAAGATGGTTGAGTTCTTCATTCCAGTGATCACCAGTGATCCAGTGGTCCAGTAATCCAGTGGACCAGTAAATTAAGTCAGAAACAAGGGTTCTGAACTTGAACAAAGGTAACTTTGAAGGTATGACATGTGAATTGGCCAAGATAGACTGGCAGGTGATTCTTAAAGGGTTGACAGTGGATGTGCGATGGAAGGTATTTAAAGACTGCATGGATGAAGTACAAACATTGTTCATACGAGTTTCGCAAAAGAATAAATCAGGGAAAGTGGTGCATCCATGGATAACAAGGGAAATCAGGGATAGTATAAAAACAAAAGATGAGGCATACAAATTGGCCAGAAAAAGCAGCCTACCGGAGGACTGGGAGAAATTCAGAATCCAGCAGGAGGACAAAGGGCTTAATTAGGAAAGGGAAAATAGATTATGAAAGGAAACTGGCAGGGAACATAAAAACTGACTGCAAAAGTTTTTATAGATACATGAAGAGAAAGAGACTAGTTAAAACAAATGTTGATCCCTTGCAGTCAGAAACAGGTGAATTGATCATGGGGAACAAGGACATGGCAGACCAATTGAATAACTACTTTGGTTCTGTCTTCACTAAGGAAGACATAAATAATCTGCCGGAAATAGCAGTGGAACGGGGGTCAAATAAGATGAAGGAACTGAATGAAATCCAGGTTAGCCGGGAGGTGGTGTTGGGTAAATTGAACGGATTGAAGGCCAATAAATCTCCAGGGCCAGATAGTCTGCATCCCAGAGTACTCAAGGAGGTAGCCACAGAAATAGTGGATGCATTAGTGATAATTTTTCAAAATTCCTTAGATTCTGCAGTAGTTCCTGAGGATTGGAGGGTAACTAATGTAACCTCACTTTTTGAAAAAGGAGGGAGAGAGAAAGCGGGGAATTACAGACCAGTTAGTCTAACATCGGTAGTGGGGAAACTGCTAGAGTCAGTTATTAAAGATGGGATAGCAGAGCATTTGGAAAGTGGTGAAATCATTGGGCAAAGTCAGCATGGATTTACAAAAGGTAAATCACGTCTGACAAATCTGATAGAATTTTTCGAGGATGTAACTAGTAGAGTGGATAAGGGAGAACCAGTGGATGTGTTATCACACATCCACACATAGACTGGGAAACACATTCTGTAAATGGACTGGATGGTTTGGAGTTTGTAAAATGTGTGCAGGATAGTTTTTTGCAGCAATACATAGAGGTGCCTACTAGAGGAGGGGCAGTGCTGGACCTCCTGTTAGGAAATGAGACGGGACAGGTGGCGGAGGTATGCGTTGGGGAGCACTTCAGGTCCAGTGATCACAATACCATTAGTTTCAATATAATTATGGAGAAGGACAGAACTGGGCCTAGGGTTGAGATTTTTGATTGGAGAAAGGCTAACTTTAACGAGATGCGAGATGATTTAAAAGGAGTGAACTGGGACATTTTGTTTTATGGGAAAGATGTAGAAGAGAAATGGAGGCCATTTAAAGGGGAAATTTTAAGAGTACAGAATCTTTATGTTCCTGTTCGGTTGAAAGGAACCAGTAAAAATTGGAAAGAGCCCTGGTTTTCAAGGGAAATTGGACATCTTGTTCGGAAAAAGAGGGAGATCTTCAATAATTACAGGCAGCATGAAGTAAATGAGGTGCTTGAGGAGTATAAGGAATGTAAAAAGAATCTTAAGAAAGAAATTAGAAAAGCTAAAAGAAGATATGAGGTTGCTTTGGCAAGTAAGGTGAAAGTAAATCCAAAGGGTTTCTACAGCTATATTAATAGCAAAAGGATAACAAGGGATGAAATTGGTCCATTGGAGAGACCGAGTGGACAGCTATCTGCAGAGCCAAAAGAGATGGGGGAGATATTGAACAATTTCTTTTCTTCGGTATTCACCAAGGAGAAGGATATTGAATTATGTGAGGTAAGGGAAACTAGTAGAGTAGCTATGGATACTATGAGTTTCAAAGTAAAAGAAGTACTGACACTTTTGAAAAATATAAAAGTGGATAGGTCTCCAGGTCCTGACAGGATATTCCCTAGGACATTGAGGGAAGTTAGTGTAGAAATAGCCGGGGCTATGACAGAAATATTTCAAATGTCATTAGAAACGGGAATAGTCCCCGAGGATTGGCGTACTGCGCATGTTGTTCCATTGTTTTAAAAGGGTTCTAAGAGTAAACCTAGCAATTATAGACCGGTTAGTTTGACTTCAGTTGTGTGCAAATTAATGGAAAAGATACTTAGAGATAATATATAAGCATCTGGATAAACAGGGTCTAATTAGGAACAGTCAACATGGATTTATGCCTGGAAGGTCATGTTTGACTAATCTTCTTGAATTTTTTGAAGAGGTTACTAGGGAAATTGACGAGGGTAAAGCAGTGGATGTTGTCTATATGGACTTCAGTAAGGCCTTTGACAAGGTTCCTCATGGAAGGTTGGTTAAGAAGGTTCAACTGTTGGGTATAAATGCAGGAATAGCAAGATGGATTCAACAGTGGCTGAATGGGAGAAGCCAGAGGGTAATGGTGGACGGCTGTTTGTCGGGTTGGAGGCAGGTGACTAGTGGGGTGCCTCAGGGATCTGTGTTGGGTCCTTTGTTGTTTGTCATGTACATCAATGATCTGGATGAAGGGGTGGTAAATTGGATTAGTAAGTATGCAGATGATACCAAGATAGGGGGTGTTGTGGATAATGAAGAGGATTTCCAAAGTCTACAGAGTGATTTAGGCCAGTTGGAAAAATGGGCTGAAAGATGGAGTTTAATGCTGATAAATGTGAGGTGCTACACCTTGGCAGGACAAATCAAAATAGGACGTACATGGTAAACGGTAGGGAATTGAAGAATACAGTTGAACAGAGGGATCTGGGAATAACCGTGCATAGTTCCTTGAAGGTGGAATCTCATATAGATAGGGCGGTAAAGAAAGCTTTTGGTATGCTAGCCTTTATAAATCAGAGCATTGAGTATAGAAGCTGGGATGTAATGTTAAAATTGTACAAGGCATTGGTGAGACCAAATCTGGAGTATGGTGTACAATTTTGGTCGCCCAATTATAGGAAGGATGTCAACAAAATAGAGAGGGTACAGAGGAGATTTACTAGAATGTTGCCTGGGTTTCAACAGCTAAGTTACAGAGATAGGTTGAATAAGTTAGGTCTTTATTCTCTGGAGCGCAGAAGGTTAAGGGGGGACTTGATAGAGGTCTTTAAAATGATGAGAGGGATAGACAGAGTTGATGTGGACAAGCTTTTCCATTTGAGAATAGGGAAGATTCAAACAAGAGGACATGACTTAAGAATTAAGGGACAGAGGTTTAGGGGTAGCATGAGGGGGAACTTCTTTACTCAGAGAGTGGCAGCGGTGTGGAATGAGCTTCCAGTGGAAGTGGTGGCGGCAGGTTCATTGGTATCATTTAAAAATAAATTGGATAGGCATATGGATGAGAAGGGTATGGAGGGTTATGGTATGAGTGCAGGCAGGTGGCACTAAGGGAAAAAAGTTGTTTGGCACGGACTTGAAGGGCCGAGATGGCCTGTTTCCGTGCTCAATTGTTATATGGTTATATGGTTATATCTGGACTTTCAGAAGGCTTTCGACAAGGTCCCGCATAAGAGATTAGCATACAAACTTAAAGCACACGGTATT
Source organism: Raja brachyura (assembly GCA_963514005.1). The sequence continues at coordinate 32,530,568 of OY740782.1, read as the reverse complement.
GGGGGTTCAGTATTGACGTGGATAGAGAACTGGCTAGCAGACATGAAGCAAAGGGTAGGAGTAAACGGGTCCTTTTCAGAATGGCAGGCAGTGACTAGTGCGGTACCCCAAGGCTCAGTGCTGGGACCCCAGCTATTTACAATATATATTAATGATTTGTACGAGGGAATTCAATGCAACATTTCCACATTTGCAGATGACACCAAGCTGGGGGGTATAGTTAGGTGTGAGGAGGATGCTTGGAGGCTGCAGGGTGATTTGGATAGGCTGAGTGAATGGGCAGATGCATGGCAGATGCAGTATAATGTGGATAAATGTGAGGTTATCCACTTTGGTGGCAAAAACATGAGGCTAGACTATTATCTGAATGGTGGCAGATTAGGAAAAGGGGAGATGCTACGAGACCTGCGTGTCATGGTACACCAGACATTGAAAGTAGGCATGCAGGTGCAGCAGGCAGTGAAGAAAGCAAATGGTATGTTAGCATTCATAGCGAAAGGATATGAGTATAGGAGCAGGGAGGTTCTACTGCAGTTGTACAGGGTTTTGGTGAGGCCACACCTGGAGTATTGCATACAGTTTTGGTCTCCAAATCTGAGGAAAGACATTCTTGCCAGAGAGGGGTAACAGAGAAGATTCACCAGACTGATTCCTGGGATGTCAGGACTTTCATATGAGGAAAGACTGGATAGACTCAGGTTGTACTCACTGGAATTTAGAAGATTGAGGGGGGATCTTATAGGAACTTACAAAATTCTTAAGGGGTTGGACAAGCTAGATGCAGGAAGATTGTTCCCGAACAAGGGGTCACAGTCTAAGGATAAGGGGGAATTCCTTTAGGACCGAGATGAGGAAAACATTCTTTACACAGAGAGTGGTGAGTCTCTGGAATTCTCTGCCACGGAAGGTAGTTGAGGCCAGTTCATTGGCTATATTTAAGAGGGCGTTAGATGTGGCTCTTGTGGCTAAAGGGATCAGGGGGTATGGTGAGAAGGCAGGTACGGGATACTGAGTTGGATGATCAGCCATGATCACATTGAATGGCAGTGCAGGCTCGAAGGGCCGAATGGCCTACTCCTGCACCTATTTTTCTATGTTCTATGTTTCTATACTTATTGCATTCACAAATGTTCCAGTTATCAGGGAAGTACGCATTTAATGCAAGATAAACCTAAAATATCTGCAGGCGAGAGCTTCTCACATTGTCAGACATGAAAGCATATGTGTTGCTCATTTTGATTTCAAAAAGTACATCGACACAAAGGCTCTGATATTAGAAGGATAGATGTTGCGTTTATCATTACTGTATGTCTACTATTTACTATGTCATGTGAACAAGGAATTTAATCGCACCTGCTAAATATATATAACAATAAACTAATCTGAATCTGAATCACAATGTTTCACCCCTTTAGGAAAACATTACATTGCTCTTATTGATTTTACAAAATTATCTGAAGCTTTCGGAAAATAAAATGTGATAAAGGTTCATCCTTTGTGATTTTGAAGCGGAGCCGCTAATGAAACACTGGATTAATTCATACACAGGACCCACAATAAGAATACTTCCGTTGTTGAAAAGCACCTTTAAATATTTTAAAAGAGCGGCTTTACATTCCCCTATTCCTGAATGGTGACAAAAACATTTGCTTTCACTAATGTAAGCTTTGGAATTGTCCCTTATAGTAATTGACAGGATGCCTTCTTCCAGAATAAAAAATGTCATACCGCTGAAGTGTAAATTACCCAAGCAAAATATGAGGTGCTGCTCCTCCAATTTGCGGTGGGCGTCACTCTGGCCGTGGAGGAGGTCCAGGACAGAAAGGTCGGAAACGGAATGGGAGGGGGGGTTGAAGTGCTGAGCCACTGGGAGATCAGGTTGGTTAATGCGAACTGTACGGAGGTGTTAGGTGAAGCGATCGCCAAGCCTGCGCTTGGTCTCACCGATGTTGAGCAGTTGACACCTAGAGCAGCGAATTAAATAGATGCGGTTGGATTAGGTGCTGGTGAACCTCTGCCTCACCTGGAAAGACTGCTTGAGTCCTTCAATGGAGTCGAGGGGGGGAGGTAAAGCAACAAGTTTAGCATTTCCTGCGGTTGCAAGAGAAAGTACCAGGGAAGGGGGTGGTTTGGGTGGGAAGGGACGGATTGACCAGGTAGTTACGGACGGAGCGTTCTAGACAGTAAGTAAAGACTTGCATTACAACAGAAAACTGACTTTCAACTACTCCAACTACTTTGGTACTTTCTTAATTCCATATAACTACACCTGTAAAGGCCCTGTCTCACGGTGCGAGTCCACCCAAGAGTGACCCCAAGTGAAAGAAAAAAAACGGACTCGTGGTTATGCACGAGATTCAAAGTTTATGGTCAAGTGTTTAACCGAGTTCCCACGGGCATGTTCTTTATGCGATGTTCCAAGGTGCTCTCCCGAGTTACCAAGTTCCTCTCCCGTTACACTTGAGCCAACCATGAATGAAGGTATGTTTTAATAAAGCAACAATGTTAAAGAAAACACCTCCATCCTGTGGCTTTGAGTTAAAGATAGAAATCAGCGCGGCTACATCTATTAATATGACCTACAGAGGGAAAATGCGCATCAGATTGTTGGGAGACGGAGCTCAGGGTTCGCCTCCTGAGCTGCTTTGGTGCCCAGGTGTGAGGGAGGTTGGGGGGGGGTGGGGGGGGCGTCATTAATCTGTCTGGGGTGACAAGGCCCTTGGGTTCGGAGTGGTGTGCAAGGGAGACTTAATTCTCTCCGATCTCTCTGAAGCCCCGGATGAGAACAAAGGAAACCCATCTTGCCAGCGGGTACAAGCCCGTTGTATATAAGGGTCTCAACCCGAAACGTCACCTGTCTCCTTCACTCCTTCGCTCCTTAGATGCTGCTGCACCCGCTGAGTTTCTCCAGCCTTTTGTGTACCCCCGTTGTATATAACTTTGCTGCTGACGCGCACACCCACTCTCTCTCCCTCTCTCTCTGCTCTCTCTGCTCTCTATCACTGCAGCTCAGAGCCCAAGCTCGCCATCCTATAGTGGTAACATTCACATCGGGTCCCCTCCACACCCACACCCCCTCTCTCCGACACACACCCCCCACAAGGCAACAGGCAGCGTGAGAGACAGAGAGTTTGTAGGGTGTTGGTTTTGTATAAGGATTTATTTTTTAATTATTAGCCAAGGTCGGATTTACTTATTTTAAACGAAGTTTGGAGCGCTTGACAATACTTTTTACTCTTTGCGCTCGTTTTCAGAAAGGGTTCAGACCCCGCTTGGCTCGTTGCCCCCTTTGAACCAAGCCCTGCGAGAGGGATGGAGGGAGGGAGGGAGGGAGGGAGTGAACAAGAGCGCCGAGGAGGAGAGGGAAATAGGGGGGGTGGGGGAGTGGGTGGAGGAGAAATTGGGAAGAAGTTAGTTGTTCAGATCAGAAACCTGTAGGCTGGGAGCCATAATGGTGAAGAGCACACCCAGTTCTTCTGAGGAGTGCATAAGAGACTTAGATCGGAAGCAATGTTCCTCTAGAACTGTAACTGAAACCGTGTCCACATCACCTCCTCTTGGCGGGACCCCAAAACCAGATCTACGCGTCAGGAAAATCCAATGTTCATTGATTCATCTCCATGGTTTTATAGCTAATTTTCCAATAAATAACTGCAGTAATCACCCCCCGAAAGGGTAGGATAGGGCTGAAGCCCAGTGTTTAGACGTTGGAATGTTTTTTTTTAATCATTCTAATAGAATGATTTTCCAACTCCTGTGGTAATTAAACTTTTTTTTCACTCCTAGTTTTTTTTTAACATATTTTTAGGATATACATTATATATAAAATTGTACACATGGGAAAATAAGACGAAAATGATCAAAAAACAAAGAATATTTAGTCTAGGGTGAATTAAATTTTGTGATTAAGACTCGAGTGTGAATGGCACTGAAATATTTTAAAGAGTTCCCACGGTAGACTCACGAATCACTACGTTAAACGCACGGGCCCTATGTTCTTACAACGAGTCTAAATGTTTCAATTTTAAACTTGAACAGTAAATTTGACTCGTGGAAAAAGTCAAACATGTTTGACTTTTTTCACGAGTTCACAAGTTTTGCGGGTACCTGCCGTTAGCGCCACGAGTGGACAAGTTGATCGCGCGAGGTCCCACGTTCCCGCTACGTTGGCTGTACGTGATCACCACGAGTGAAAACTCGGGGTCACTCGTGGGCCAACTCGCACCGTGAGACAGGGGTTTTACAATGCAGTTAATCTAATGTTTCAATTTTCTAAATTCTATAATTTATTAAAAATTAATAAATGCTTTTATTATGTCATATATATGTACTGCACCATCCATTACATGAGAAAAACAATTATTTAAACTGGAATCCAGCCTTCATTATGCAATTTTACTAAAAATACTCACTACAAAACTGCAACTGGGACATATACGAATGCATACATAAATTAAAATTATTCAAATGTATAAAATTGTTGTTATAATTACACCTTCACAAGGAAAACACCAAGTCACAATTGCGGAAAATTATTTCCCAAAACTTCCACCATTTACTTGATTATTCCAATTATCATAGATTTCATACATTCATGTTTCTAAATTTCATGCTGACGGATATCTTATCTGTTTATTTTTGTCACATACAGTGAAGTGTAAAATGGACGGCCATGTGATCAATACTGAGTCAATGCTATAATGTTTACTTCATTTTCAATTGCAACTTCAGGAAAATGTTGTTGTGACTTTCGCCCATATCCTTCTTTAATTTGCCAATATTTCAACTTGTTTAACAGGACATCTATATTTATACTCTGTGCCTGAAAGATACGTTTTAAAAGTTAAAAGTACAATATTACATGGATGTATTTGGAAAGGGAGGTGGATAAAAATTTTGTCATGTATTCTGACATTGCAGCCTGCAATCCTCCACAGTTTTGTAAAACTGGAGTTTCTATACACCACCAAAATAGATTTTAATCAGGTGCCTGCAATACTTTTTCCCTTTATTTTGAAACTCCTGCCATTTACGAGTTCTAACCAGATACAACGCAAGAAAAAAAATCCAATATAAAGCAATTTATTTTTTTAGTTTGATTTAAAATGCATGGGCGATTCAAGAGTAGATCAAATTTATTCTCAACATGTGGCAAACCAATACAATCTTTATTTTACTCAACACTACACTTCTTCTGAACTATGTGGCCCCAGCGCTTTAACAGATTGAATAAGGTATTTTAGTCATGTATTCCTCCTTTGCAACCTTTCCAAACCATCAATACCTACCACTGCGTAAGAGAAGCAAAACTGAAAACAATATTCCAAATTAGGTCCAACTATGGTCTTGTGCAAAAATATTTTCGTCATTATCTGAAGTTCTTTCAGATCGAAGATGATGGCCTACTTCCACACTGCTTATTGGTTCTGAGATGGCTAACAAAGACAATATTGAAATCATAAGTGTGCAGAAAAGAAATGCAGATGCTGGTGTACATTGAAGGTAGACAGAAAGGAGTAACTCTGTGGGTTAGGTATCATCTCTGGAGAAAAATAATGGGTGACGTTTTGGGTCGGGATCCTTCTTCAGATTGAAAGTCGAGTGGAGGGAACTGGAGATGAGAAAAGGTCAGAACAAAGCAGGGCTGGTTACAGACCAAGGAAAGTTGGAGCAAATAATGGAACATTATTGGCTAGGGAAGTGATGATAACGAAGAGATACAAGTATGCAAAGAGTGGAACTTGTAGGACGACTAGGTGGGGGTAGGAGGAGGGAGAGGGAATGCAAAGGTCACTTGAAATTAGAGAAATCAATGTTCATACCGCTGGGATGTAAGCTGCCCAAGCAAAATATGAGGTGCTGTCCCTCCAATTTGCATGTGGCCTCACTAAGAAGCTGTTCCTGAATCTGGACCTTAGTTTTCAGGCTCCTGTACCTTCTTCCCGATTGCAGGGGTGAAATGAGTGTGTGGCCAGAGTGGTTTGGGTCTCTGATTATGCTGGCTGCTTTTGAGGCAGTGAGTCCGGGAAATCCCTTTGATGGTGGGTAGGTCAGAGCTGGTGATGGACTGGGCAGCGTTCACAACCTTTTGCAGTCTTCTTCGCTCCTGGGCATTCAAGTTGCCAAACCGGGCCATGATGCAACCAGTCAATATGCTCTTTACTGTACACCTGTAGAAGTTCCAGAGAATTCTCTCTGACTTACAAATCCCTGTAATCATCTCACGGAGTAGAGGTGTTGATGTGCTTTCTTTATAATTGCATCAGTGTGCTGGGTTCAGGAAAGATCTTCGAAATATGAACGCCCAGAAATTTGAAGTTTTTGATTCTCTCCACCATCGTCCCATTGATATAAACAGGATTGTGGGTCCCCATCCTTCCTCTTCCAAAGTCCACAATCATTTCATTGGCCTTACTGACATTGGGAGCCAGGTTGTGGTGCTGGCACCATTTTGTCAATTCATCGATCTCACTTATATACTCTGACTCATCACCATCTGTAATTTGCCCAACAATGGTGGTGTAGTTGAAAGGAGTAACCCCTGTTCCCTATGGAATATCTCATCTTGGGAACAGATCATAAACTCTTGGACAGCTGGGGCAGGTAGTGATCAACGGTATAGGTAGTTTGTGATCCTCTTGAGGCCTTTGTATGCGCCAATGCATGACCCTCTTCACCACCTTGAATAGTCATCAGGTCATAAAGTCATGGGATTGGAACACAATTAGACCATTCGGCCCATCAAGTCTACTCCACCATTCAATCATGGCTGATCTATCTCTCCCTCTTATTCCCATTCTCCTGCCTTCTCCCCATAGCCTCCGACACCTGTACTAATCAAGAATCTATACATATCATATGTTCCTTCACCATCTTGAAGGTGATCATATGCCATATGCATATATGCCAGTGATTCTCAGGAGCCAGTGGGGCATTTCATCAAGGAAGCTGACCACATCCTTGAATCTTCTCTGACTGCCAGAGATGGATTTACCAGTAGGCTTCATAGGCTGAAGCCTAGGGCCTCGAAATCTAGGGGCCTCAGGCCAAGGCAGGACACCTGCCGTTCAACTCTGAGCGGGCCTCTCTCTCTCTCTCTCTCTCTCTCTCTCTCTCTCTCTCACACTCTCCGTCTCTGCCCGCCATCCGTATCCGTGTGCGAGCCGCCGTGTCTCCGCTCTCCGCTTGCTCATCCGCCGGCACGGCAGGCCGCCTTGCACATGTACACTGCTACGGCCAGCACATCCCCCCCCTGCACATGCGCACAACCACGGCCAGCACTTCATCGGCCACCCTGCACATGTGCACTGCCACAGTAACTGGTCGGTGCTGGGCACTTTCTCCCTCGCTTTGAATTGTGGGATATCTGGCCGCCATTGCTGTCCGGTCGCCGCCTCGCCCGCTGAAAGCCAATGCCTAATATAAATGGAATTTAAACTGGAGGTGATGGAGGGTCCATCACCAAACTCTGAACAATAGCAGCCTATTGCATTTTATCTGTTTATTTATTGTGTATATATATATGTATATGGTCTATGGTATATAAACACACTGAACTTTTATCTCCTGTTCTGTATTATGTTTACATATTCTGTTGTGCTGCAGCAAGCAAGAATTTAATTGGGCTATCTGGGACACATGACAATGAAACTCTCTTGATTCTTGACTTGGACTTAGCAATAAAGGGTTCTTGGGGAATAAAGAGCTACCTTAAATTTAGTTGTGTCTGGTTGGGTAGGGTGAAGACTATTCCATGCTTTAATTGTGCGGGGGAACTCCATGGAGCAGCCAATAACTGGATAGAAGAAATTGGGTGACGTTTCGGGTGGACTCTCTCTGGTTTTAGTGTTTTTAGTTTAATTTAAAGGTACAGCGTGGAAACAGACCCTTCGGCCTACCGTGTCCACGACAACCACCGATCACCCATACACTTGGCGTCACTTGGAGATTTAAGACTGAAAATGGATATTTTCATTTTTTTAGTAACCAAAGGTATCAAAGTATAATTTTTTGTGTGTTGGAAAACAAAATATAGTGGAACAGCTGGTGGACTTTCTGCCTCACACACCAAAGATCTGTGTTTGATCTTGTCCTCGGCACTGTCTGCGTTGAATTTGCACATTCTCCCTGCAAGCGTGTGGGTTTCCTCCCACATCCCAAAGACGCATTGGCTTTGTAGGTTAACTTGTCTCTGTAAAATTGGCCCTAATGTGTAGGGAGTGGGTGAGGAGTTCTCTGGGTGGAGCCTATCTGGCCCTGGAGATTTATCGTCCATTAATCCATTGAATTTACCTAACAACGCTTCCCGGCTAACCTGGATTTCACTCAGTTCCTCCATCTAATTTGAACCCCGGTTCCCTGCTATTTACGGCAGATTATTTAAGTCTTCCTTAGTGAAGACAGAACCAAAGTAGTTATTCAATTGGTCTGCCATCTCCTTGTTCCCCATGATTAATTCACCTGTTTCTGACTGCAAAGGAACTACATTTGTTTTAACTAATCTTTTTCTCTTCACATATCTATAAAAACTTTTGCAGTCAGTTTTTATGTTCCCTGCCAGTTTCCTTACATAATCTATTTTCCCTTTCCTAATTAAGCCCTTTGTCCTCCTCTGCTGTACTCTCCCAGTCCTCTGGTAGGCTACTTTTTCTGGCTAATTTGTATGCTCCATCTTGTTTTGATACTATCCATGATTTCCCTTGTTATCCACGGATGCACTATATTCCCTGATTTATTCTTTTGCCAAACTGGGATGAACAATTGTTGTAGTTCATCCATGCAGTCTTTAAATGCCTTCCATTGCACATCCACCGTCAACCCTTTAAGAATCAATTGCCAGTCTATCTTGGCCAAGTCACGTCTCATACCCTCAAAGTTACCTTTCTTTAAGTTCAGAAACCTTGTTTCTGAATTAATTATGTCATTCTCCATCCTAATGCAGAACTCAACCATATTATGGTCACTCGTGCCCAACGGGCCACGCACAACAAGACTGCTAACTAACCCTTCCTCATTACTCAATACCCAGTCTAGAATAGCCTGCTCTCTCGTTGGTTCCTCTACATGTTGGTTTAGAAAACTATCCCGCATACATTCCAAGAAATCCTCTTCCTCAGCACCCCTGCCAATTTGATTCACCCAATCTATATGTAGATTGAAGTCACCCATTATAACTGTTTTATAATGTTATATTGAACACATTTCTAATTTCCCGTTTGATGCCATCCCCAACTCCACGACTACTGTTAGGTAGCCTGTACACAACTCCCACTAGCGTTTTCTGCCCCTTAGTGTTTCGCAGCTCTACCCATATCGATTCCACATCCTCCAAGCTTCCTTTCCATTGTGTTAATCTCCTCTCTAACCAGCAACGGTACCCCACCTTCTTTTCCTTCATATCTATCCCTCCTGAATATTGAATATCCCTGGTTGTTCAGCTCCCAGCCTTGGTCACCCAGGAGCCATGTCTCCGTGATCCCAACTATATCATAGTCATTAATAGCTATCTGCACATTCAATTCATCCACCTTATTACAAATGCTCATTGCATTGAGACACAAAGCCTTCAGGCTTGTTTTTACAACACTCTTACCCCTTATACAATTATGTTGAAAAGTGGCCCTTTTTGATTTTTGCCCTGGATTTGTCTGCCTGGCACATTTACTTTTCACATTGCTACCTATTGCTTTTACCCTCATTTTACACTCCTCTGTCTCTCTGCTCACACATTTAAGAAACCCACCACCTCTTATTCTCTGTTTATTTTTTATTTCCCTTCTCTGCCTCCTGCCTCACACACTGTCTACTAGCTTTCTGTTTGAGTCTCTCCCCCCAATCGTTCTAGTTTAAAGTCTCCCCAGTAGCCTTTGCAAATCTCCCAGCCAGGATATTAGTCCTCCTCGGGTTCAAGTGCAACCCGTTCTTTTTGTACAGTGCCCTTGGAGACGGTGGCTGATTGGACGGGAGAAGACCGATTTGTTGATTGGATGGGAATTTTAAGGGAATCTGGTCGTTGATTGGACGCAACCCCCTTAGAGACAACGGTTGATTGGCCGCCAAATAATCGGGCACAAAAAATTGAAAATAGGAAAACAATGAAATCGGAATTATGATTTAATTCAGAAGAATATCACGCCAGATCTGCAGCAAAGATACTAGTATCTGCTCTAGAATCTTTGATCTGCAGTTCCTTCTGAAGGATATTGAAGAAGAACCCTGGCCCTAAACAACTCCTAATCCATTCCCTCCAGAGATGCCGCCTAGCCCGCTGAGTTCCTCCAGCACCCTGTGTTTTTTACTTAACTCTTGAAATTGAAGTTAGACATAAGCTGGAGTAACTCAGTGGGACAGGCAGCGACTGGAGAGAAAACCCTTCTTCAGACTGAACTGAACTTTCATCGGTGAGAGTACTTGTGATTGTCTGCAGAAGGGTCCTGACCCAAAACGCCATCCACTCCCTAGAGCCGCTGCCCATCCCGCTGAGCCACCCCAGCCTCCCCTTGTTCACCTTCAACTTCAGAGCTAAACAAAAAACACAGAGTGCTGGAGGAACTCAGCGGGCCAGGCGGCACCCGCAGAGGGAATGGACCAGGAGCCGCCACGGGCCAGGGTTAATCTAATGTTTTAATTTGTATTAATCCAAATTTCTAACTGTGAATATTATTCATTTTCAATGGCATGGAAAGAATTTAAGTAATAACTGGACCAAGTGGGACCCGTTGGGCCTGTTCTCCCAGCGCAATAACCACTCAAACATAGCCCCCATGGGAGGCCTTGTCCCCCAACCCCATTCCCCAACAAAAGATTCCATCACTCACCCATTCCCCCAACGCAACCTGTTCCCCAATTCAATATTCCACCACTCACCCATAGCTCCCAAATGTGCAGGTCGGCTCACTTTTAACGCAATATTCGACCACTCACCCACGGGAGGCCTGGTCTCCCAAAGCAACCCATTCCCCAACGTAAGATTCCACCACTCACCCGTTCCCCCAACACAACCCATTCCCCCAATGTAATATTCTACCACTCACCCATAGCCCCCAACTGTGCATGCCGGCTCATTTTTTTCACCCTCCCTCATTTTAAACATTAAAAAAAATGCAATTGCACTAAGATTTAATGTGATGTAGGTGCCACCGACAAAGCAATCTTTTGTTACCCAAATCGAATCATTAAACTTTGCTGTGCTGGGTTAGGCTGGCAGATTCTTTCCCTGAAGGAAATTTGCTGTGAAGGACTCAGTGTTTTGGAAAGTAACATTGTAGCAGGTAGGGCATTGTGTCATAACTGCCTAACTGCCAGTCTCTCTGTCTCTACCAATCCTTCCCAGGTGGGAGTTGGGGGGGGGGGGGGGGGGGGGCAAAAATCTCACTCTCTCCTTACTCCCATTGAAGCTGCTTATCCCATTGTCTCTCTGTCACCTCCTTTTCCCTACCTTCAGTCCGCCCTCCCTCACTTCTTCCCTTTCGCACTCCGCCACTAAAGACAATGTTTAAATAACATTTGTTCTACTCCCATCCCCCAGTCCGACAACTCTCATAGCTTGTGCATTCACAGCAGGGATCACATTGTGATGTCATTTTCGGTTGTCGGAATGTTCACGTCAGCGTGTGTAAATGAGATCTCATTGTGATTGGAGGACTGAGATGCCATTGTGATATCATCACTGGAAATTGCCAGAAACGTCTAGTCAGTTATTATTCTCAAAGCTGGCTTTTTTTAAACTTTAAATATCAACAACTTGTGAAATATAACATCAAATCTGAAGGAAACTTGATTAGATCGACAATGAGAAAACGCTGAGTAAGGTTATGCAAAAATGTTAGCACTACCGTGTAGAGTTTTGGTGAAAATACAATCACACAGACAAACACACACACATAGAAACAAGACAAGACTTTTAGAGACAGACAGACAGACAGATGCACAGACAGACGCACAGACAGACGCACAGACAGACGCACAGACAGACGGACAGATTACATCACCGAGGACAATTTCATGTCACCTGAAAGTTGTAAACAGAAATAATTCACAGAGAAACTAAAATCAAATCAAGCTACAAATACATAACATAATTGTTGCTACAAACCAAGATAATTTAGTTTACTTTAGAGATACAGCATTGAAATAGGCCCTTCTGTCCATGGTGTCCATTCATCACCAGTTCATGCTAGTTCCATGTTTTCCCCACTTTTGCATCCTGCACACTGGGAGCAATTTCCAGAGGCTAATTATTCTACAAATGCTTGCGTCATTGGAATGTGGGAGGAAACTGGAGGACCCAGAGAAAAATCACAGACAGAATGTACAACCTCCGCACAGACAGCATCCGTAGTCAGGATTGTACCCAGGTCAGTAAGGTAGCAGCTCTACTGCCACATTTTGCACTTTATCAACATTCTCTTATGATGCATCTCTCATCTATTTGTATGAGTAGAGTGTGCCCACCCCAGCAAAGGTCAACACTACAAATCCAGATTCAAAATCATAATTTCTGTAAGAATATTACCAATCTTTCAGAACTAACTCAAGAAATAAAATGCGCAAAGGATAAGCATAATTATATCGATAAATATTGAAAAGACATTAATTCCCCAAAGAGCAAAAAAAAACATTTAAATGAAAACTACATCAAGAACATAAAACAATGCATTTCAAATCTATACAAATAAAGAGGGGCAGCACTGCAGAAGCTACGACTTACTGAACTGGGGCTGGAATGTCGTCTGAACTTTGGAGATTCTTTACCACTGGAAGAGCTCTTGAAGTTAATGCATGCATTGTTCTCAGAATGGACCCTTTTCACTTGAGTTTGTGGCTTGTCAAATGGATCAAAACTGCTCTGAGTCCTCTGTACTCTGACTTTTCGGTCTTCATGAATGGTATCCAATGGTTTGATAAGAGAATCCATAGCCTGAGAATTTCTTGTAGACATCTTTGCGACACATATCTGTGTAAAAATTGAGATATTTATTGCATTAAAAACTATTATTTAGCAGTATTTTAATGTTACTGTTGCTGTTTGTTTGCTTACGGGCCACTCCATTGTGTAGTCATACATTCAGATTCTGGTACAACAGCTTGCCAGTAGCTGTGTGATAACTAAAACCCTAACAGTATTCCTGAGCTTCCTTCAGTATAAATTATTTATAATTTATATAATAGGCTGCTGTGGAATAACAGGCTTCAATTACTCTTCCAGAATGATGATCTAAACAATGGTAATGAGCAAAGGCCTGGTCTAGTGATAGGTTTGCATTCCACCAAATTAGGAAACATTGACACTGCTGCAGGCCTTGTTCAAAAACGATTCGAGTTTCAATTGTTAATATTTAAGAATGATGTTCAATCATGCATAATTTAACACATTGGGTTGATCCAATTCAACAGATAGTGTAACACTGTCATTCAATATGCACATTTGACAGTCACAAAGTACTATCTCATGTAAATCTCAAAAGATTAACATACCAAAATTAGTTAATGCTGCTAATTAAAAATGTATTTGTTGCACAAGTATACTTGTATTCAGAATCCCGTTGAAACTGCCAATCATTTGACCACATGCAGTTTATCAATCTGGCAAAAGCCTCAGTCTGAAGAGGGTCTCGATCTTGAAACGTCATCAGTCTGAAGAAGGGTCTCGACCCGAAATGTTACACATTCCTTCTCTTAAGAGATGCTGCCTGTCCCGCTGAGTTACTCCAGCATTTTGTGTCTACCTTTAGTTTAAACCAGCATCTGTTCTTTCCTAGACACATTATCCATTATGATTCCTCCTCAAATTGGACTATCCACATGCTTTCAGAAAACCTTTTTGGATACACCAAACAAATTTTACCCCACCTAATCTTTTTGCACTGAATAGGTCTCAGTCAATATTGGATAAGTTGAAGTCACCCACAACGACAACATCATTGCCTTTACATCTTTCCATTATCTGTCCACATACCTGTTCTTCCATCTCCTACTTGCTATTGGGAGGCTGATAGTTTAATCCCATTGGAGCGATTGCACCTCTTTTTATTTTTGAGCTCTACTCATGTTAATCCTGGCCAAATTAGAGCTGCCATGACATTAAAATTGAGTAAAAGCTTCTGTGCTGCAAGCTTCCGTGCTGTCTATCATGTACTGTGTTAATCGATATTTGTTATTGGACTGTATAGAAACCAGCCCCATGTGGTTCGACCCCTCAAGGTTCGGGGACCTATAAAAGGTTGCTCCCACAAAGTCTGATATCCATTGTCTGGAAGAACGCTTGGGACTTTTGGAGTGTTTCTGCTTGCACGAGGCTAGAAGGGCTTGGCCAAACCCAAGGATCGAACCCTCTGTGTTGTATTGTATTGGGGACCTTGTTTCGTGTTTTTCAAAATAAAGTTTAGTTGCGCAAGTGCTTGATTCAGTATTTTATTGACTGAAACTAGACTGGGGGGAGCTTAGAATGAGCTATTTACACTCATGCAGCCTCAGTGGACACAGACTTAAATTTGTTTCTAGAAAATCACACAATTAAAATGACTGACTGCAAACAATAATATGCCAAGGTATACTTTACATTTTGTGGATTTAGCAGTATGTTTTCGTATTTCAGGGGAAAATTAGATCTGGATTGGAAAATATGGGCATCCGCGGTGCCTCACCGAAACAAAATTATTCCATGAAAGAGAGATAAATGAAAGAGATCAATGGAGATTACAAAAATGCACTCAGTGGGAGCTAATTTGTATAAATATAATAGAAACTAATGTGAACACAAATTTGCTGTCCCAATTTTTCTGTCTTTCTCAATGCAAAGTAGTGCACAATGTGAGTAAAGATGATGCACTTAATTTTGCAGTTGTGTTTGTTCGATTTAACTTTGTTGTGATGCTAATATGTGTTCACAGATTACTCAGAGAGGTCCTAATCAATATTTGTGCTTCGTTCAAGTACAAGTCACTAGATAATGGTGGTTCAGAGCAAAAATTCCAACATGTTGCAATCACTGATGCATTGATGGTTCTGGAGGATTGTTTTCCTGTAACACGTATTTTAAAGATCACAAGTTCCTTCGAATACATCACATAAAGCTCAATTGTCCTTCAATTGTTGACATACATTACTAATTTAAATTGCCAGTGAAATGCTCACAAATGGACAAAGATGCTTAGCTGTAATCAAATAAACAAGATTTGTACATTCTTCAGAAATGAATCACTTAACAACTTCCTGGATATCTCATTTCATTTCGGAGTCACGTGAGTGACTTCGTGAAGAACCCGCCAGCACGCATGCGCGACATATCGTCGCTCGCATTTGCAGTCGACGGCTGGAGGTGGAGCACGGCTCACCACCAGCCCTTCATAAGGACCACTCAGGTAAGTACAGGCAACCTTGAGCTGGTTGTCCCTGCTGTTTGAACTGTATCCAGGGGAACTTCCTGGATATCTCATTATAATGCAGAACTGGTGGCCCACTCCTTTCAAATCTGGCTGCATCAGGTCTTCAGTGCATCAAATTTAGACAATTGACTTTAGAGGTACAGGCCCTTTGGCCCACCAGGTCCAACTGTTCACTAGTGCTATCCTACACAGTAGAACAATTTACAGAGGCCAATTAACCTACAAAGCTGTATGTCCTTGGAGTGTGGGAGGAAAGCAGAGTACCTGGGGAAAACCCACGAGGTGACAAGAAGAATATACAAACTCCATACAGACAGCACCACGTAGTCAGAGTCGAACTCAGGTGCTTGGTGCTGTGGGGCAGCAACTCTACCGTTGCTCTTATCAATTGTTTGGGAAGGAGCATCGAGGTGGCCTTTTAATTTTTTTCATGACAGTAGTATCAAATGTTTCCCCTGTAGATGATATGTTCTTTACATCCCCCTTCTAGCAGAATAATGAAGGCTGCAAACTTTAAGTTTGTAGCAGACCATCCATCATAGCAACATTTCTTTGACAGATAGTAATAAAGGATCCACCCATTCCCCATATCGCCAATGGTGTTACTGCTCTTCTCATCCCATCTTGTTTTTGACGTTTTCCCCTTCTACTTTGCTGCTGGTTTTTCATTGCTCCTCCTCTTTCCAATAGGAGTGGATGAATGGTTTTGCAGGACAAGATATTGCTCAGAACTCCAGGTGAAATTTTCAAATCGGGGGAAAATGTCACCAGAAGCAAATACCTTCAAGAAAGCTGATGTAGGCCACCAGCACTACCCCTAAATTCTGCTGCATCGAGTGTGAAAGCACCAACTGAAGTTTGCGTGGCTCACCGGCAGGAATGATTCAATGTAACATCCAATGGAGCCAGTGACCATATTGGGCAACCAAAAACTGCCTTTAATAAATGGAAGATAGACACAAACAGCTGCAGTAACTCAGCGGGACAGGTAGCATCTCTGCAGACAAGGAATGGGTGACTTTCGGGTCGAGACCTTTCTTCAGACTGAAAGTCACGGGAAAGGGAAACGAGAGATATAGACGATGATGTGGAGAAATAAAGAACAATTAATTAAAAATATGCAAAAAAGTAACAATAAAGGAAACAGGCCATTGTTGGGTGAAAACGAGAAACTGGTGCGACTTGAGTGGGGAAGGGATAGAGAGAGAGGGAATGCCGGGGTTACTTGAAGTTGGTGAAATCAATATTCACACCACTGGGCTGTAAACTGCCCAGGCAAAATATGAGATGCTATTCCACTAATTTGCATTTACCCCATTCTGACAATGGAGGAGACCTAGGACAGATAAGTCAGTGTGGGAATGGAAAGCAGAATTAAAGTGTTTAGCAACCGGGAGATCAGGTGGGTTCAACGTTAAGAAATTGAGTTTGATGATCATAAGTCAGACCATGTACTTGAATTATATTATCACCACCCATGCCAAATGGTTTGGGATAGGGTACAGTAAATCAAGATTTTTTTTTATCACAACACTGTTGCAATCAGCTGTTGCAAAACTAAATTGCCAAAGCTAAACAAGAGACAGCCAGGGAGAAAGAGTTAGCATCAAAGAGGACATCTGTAACAAAACCTGTGATGGGCGCACAGCAACAGAAGTGGATAGAGTATTAACTGATGATGAGTTCAAGAAAATTCACAAAGTCAGCAGCAGGGAAGCTATGATTCACAACCAGACTCCGTACCACACACCAGTCAACCAAAGCAAGACAGATGACTCAATGTGTCAAGCTGTCCTGTAAAGAATGCTGCAAACAATCTGTAAGGTAGCAGGATGTGATTGATGTGACTGATAGATGGCCGTGATGGGGTTGAGGGAGACTGCTCATTTTATGATTCTTCCTGATGCCTTTCAACACTCCAGCACCTTGACTATGTGCCGTCACCATGCTACATAGTTCTCTAAATAATAACGTGCCTCGGATATAAGTACTGCAGTTTATGAAATTACAAACTGTAAAATAAACTTCCAATTTTCAACAGCAAAGCAGAGGAGGTTCAATGACAAAGAACCAGATGTCAGTTTCTCATTCTACCAGAGGCAGTGTGCAAATCGTTAAAACCTTCTAACAACAGCAATATTTGCAAATGTTGAAAACATCTCACTGACTCCAAAATACTCAATTTAATGCAGTTCTCTTCCAAAATAGATAGACACAGGTCTATTGAATTTTACTTCGGAGTCACGTGAGTGACTACGTGAAGAAGCCCCGCCTGGCGCTGGATCGGCATTACGTCGACGCTATCGGCAGAGGAAGAGCTGCAGAGCGCAGCTCCAACACAGCGGTAAGGAAACGGCCCGCAGGTAAGTAAAATTATTTTACTTCCAGGGCGTTTTCTAAAAACTCCGTAGGCTGGTAGGTAAACCAGGAGGAGTTAAAATAAAAATAAAAATGTTTTAAAAAATCGTGGGTAAAACGTGCGTCCCGGGGTGTAGAAAAGTCGGGACAGCAGATTATTGCGGAGCTGGTTCCGATACCGGTGGCCGTTGAAATACCCGTTAGTGAGCCTTTGGTTGCTCCACAAACAAAAACTTTGAAAACCCAGTGCCTAAAATGGAAAAGGGAGCTTGAAAGGCCTGAGGTTCTGAAAGATCCTGAAAGGAAAGCCTTTGGCTAAGTATGGATCTAATGGAGAAAATACTCCAAACAATATCAACCAAGGGTCTAAGTACCCAGAATAGTCCCAGGCAGCCCCTGAGGGGGTTCCATATCATGAATATGGTGCCAGTTTGAATTGGGAATTGAAACTCCAGTGCCTGGGATTGGGCTGGAGGAAGTCTCCTTGAACAAGTTTCAGGAGTACCAGGGCTGTATGAGACTGACCCTGAAAGTGGTGTTTGTGGTCAGAAGTACCCACCACAATACAAATCCAGGTGTGTCTGATGGGGCACAAAGTTTACTATACCTGGAGGAGGCGGTGAGGCCATGGAAGGAAACCCGGCAGCCAATGTTAATTATATGGCCTCTCACCTGCCTCAAAAAAGCTGTTATGGTTGAGACAGCAAATTTGGATTTAAACACCTATTTATTGTGATCAGAAGTACCCACCACAATACAAATCCAGGTGTGTCTGATGGGGCACAAAGTTACTATACCTGGAGGAGACGGTGAGGTCATGGAAGGAAACCTGGCGGCCAATGTTAATTATATGATCTCTCACCTGCCTCAAAAAAGCTGTTATGATTGAGACAGCAGATTTGGATTAAAACACCTATTTATTGTACCTCAAAGAAGGTACCTATGGTGAATCCGGCTTTTTTGGGTGCCAATGTCAGCAATAATGCGGGCGCAGGAATTACGATTCAAAGAATCCTCAAGCTAATTTTGGCATCACTGTCTTTTGGAAGACAAGCTGGAAGGTTGTGGAATGACCAAAGTTCAGAATAAACATATGTTGGGCTTATTCTGCAACTCATTTTGAGATAAATTATATAAAATGGAAGATTGCCATTCGGCCTCTTTTACATCCAAGATTTTCAGGGTTGTGCAGGGCAAGCAATGTTCAAGCTCTTGGTTATTTGTTCGGAGGAAATCTGTCTAAACAAATTAAAGAAATGGATGAAGAGGCAAAAACTGTTGGCCTTGTGAAACCCTTCAGTTTGGCCAGAAAGGCTGGTCATATGAGAAGGGGATTTGATTTTGGAGCTGGAACGAGCCGAGGCAGGAGTATGATAAGGAAGAATTACTAGCCAGCACAGCCGAATGTACACCCATTTATTGGGAAAGGAGATCATTTCGTCCAGTTGGAGAGGTACAAAAACTTTATCCTATTAAAGAAGGATGTTTGGATGAACCTCAGATTGGTAGTAGACTCCGAATGTTTATAATGAAAGGGAGGTATGGATCCAATGGGACACAATAAGCCTAATCATTCTTTGATGTTCAGTCTTGAAAGTATTCAAATTGACAAAAGAGGTTAAGAATTTGTGTGAGAAATGAGTTATTGAGAAAACAGGAGAGGATCCACAACAATTGTATCAAATATTTTCCCCAGACCGAAGAAAGATGGGGGTTGTAGAATCATTTTAGATCTCACACAATTGAATACATTTGTCCAGTATAAACATTTTAAAATGGACACATTCAACACTGCAATGCAGCTGGTATCAACAGGTTGTTATATGGCTACAATAGATTGAAGGATGCATATTTTCGGTCCCAATTCACCATAGTTTCGCAGGTAATTAAAGTTTATGGATGGGACAGCTGTGGCAATACAAAGCTTTGCCTAATGGATTAAGCCAGCACTTGCACTGCTAAGGGCACACAAAATAAATACATCGTTATGGCTTATCTAGATGACATTTTAATTGTCAATGCTAATCAGGAGTCAGCTGGAAAATCAGTCTCAGCAACTACAAGTTTGTTTGAGAAGTTGGGTTCCTGATCCATCCAACAAATCTAAGTTACAGCCATCCCAAACCATTGAATATCTGGGGTTTGTGAGTTACCATGTTGGTAACTTTACCAATGGATAAGGCGTTGGATTTGACAAATGTGTGTCAGAACCTGATTAACAAACCTTATCCCTCCATCCGAGAGGTTGCCAAGGTTATTGGTAAATTGGTAGCAGCATTTCCAGCAGTAGAGTTTGGTCGTCTACATTACCAAAATCTTCAAAGGGCAAAAACTCAAGCGCTTATTCAGCGAGCAGGCCATTGCCTAAGGAAGCTTTATCAGAATTACATTGGTGGATTGAGTATGTTCCACAAGCTGCTAAGAACATTTTAGTTCATCAGCCAGTAGTGTTTTGCAAACTGACGCAAGTTCTCCCGGATGGGGGGCTACGGATAATGAGACCAGCTGTGGAGGCAGATGGGCTGTCCAAGAGGATTTTTTGCTCCAAACATATGGTATTAAATATTTGGAACTACTGGGAGCATTTTATGGATTAAAAGCTTATTGCTCTTCATTAAAAGATTTGCATGTCCAAGTACAAATAGATAATACCACAGCTGTGGTATATATCAATCACATGGGTGGTGTCAGATCAATATCATGTGATCATCTGGTAAGCCAGATGTGGCAATGGTGTATGGCAAAAAATATTTGGCTTTCAGCTATTTATTTCTCGGGGAGAGACAATGTTGTGGCAGACAAAAGATCACGAATATTTAAAGACAATACAGAATGGATGTTAAATCCACAAATTTCAAAAATATTGTCAGTCGGTATGGAGTACCGGACATTGATCTGTTTGCATCTAGATTGAATCACCAATTGCCCAAATACGTGTCTTGGGAACACGATCCAGGGGCAGTAGCGGTGGATGCTTTCTCGCTACACTGGGGGAATACGTTCTTTTATGTTTTTCCCCCATTCTGTCTCATTGAGCAATGTCTCAAGAAAATAGTGCAAGACGCTGCCAAAGGCATTTTGGTGGTGCCAAATTGGCCCACGCAGTCATGGTTCCCATTGATGCTAAAATGATTGTTGAACCATGTATGACAATTCCCAGTTGCAACAATCTGTTGACACAACCAGTAACAAAAGAAATTCATCCATTGCATGATCATATGAATTTGTTAATCTGCAGGTTCTGACCAGACCGTTGCAAGAGTTTGAACTGTCGGACAGGACCATGGATGTTATAGATGCAGCTTGGAGGAATAGCACTAAAAAACAATATATGTCGCATATAAGGAAATTGGAAGTTTTTGTACACAGTCAAAGATATCTTATCATACCGCAAACATTTCAAATGTATTGGAGTTCCTTGCTGGGTTACACTTTGATGAGCATTTGAGTTATAGTGCCATTAATTGCGCTCGTAGTGCATTGTCATCCTATTTAGGACAAATTTCGGATCGGGATTCAGTTGGGTCTCACCCATTAGTATCCCGATTCATGAAAGGAATTTTCAATAAAAATCCTCCCAAGCCCAGATATACAGAAATTTAGGATGTTAGCACTGTTCTCACTTTGCTTAAACAATGGACTCCAATTAATTCAATGTCTTTGCAGAAATTAACATTCAAGGTGGTAATGTTAATGGCATTGGTAACAGCTCAAAGAGTACAAACTTTGCAATTGTTACGGTTGGATTGCATGCATGTGACTACAGATAACATTGTGTTTTATGTTTATGACTTGATCAAACAAAGCAGACCAGGAAGAACTGGAATGAAGGTAATGTTTAAAGCATATCCTATTGATGAAACATTGTGAGTAGTTAAGCATTTAACTCAATACATTGAGGTAACCAAAAATCTCAGAGGTTCTGAGAAAGCGTTATTGATAACACACAAAAAGCCACATACAAAAGTTTCAGTTCAAACCATTTCTAGATGGTTAAAACAGGTTTTGGGTCTAGTAGGAATAGACACTGATGTGTTTAAATCTCACTCCACTAGGGCGGCAGCTACGTCCGTGGCGAAGGTACAGGACGTACCACTCGATCAAATTTTAGAGGCCGCAGGGTGGTCTAGAGAAGAGATTTTTTCAAAGTTCTACAATAAACCTGTTGTCACGGTGCCAGGATTTGGACACGCAGTACTGGGTTCTCTTTAAATACTTGCTTTGTTTTATATTATCGATTTATATTATCGATTTATGTTACCATTGACATCATTTATCAATTTATTTTGTAATTTTCCCCTGCGATAGAGGGGTTATTATTAAAAAAGTTGTTCTTTTTATGATTAAAGGACTTATTACATAAATTGTAACAATGTCTTAAAATACTATTTACTCACTACTGTTTTGACTAAACAGAGAGTCGTATGAAATGAATTTACAACATAAAAAACACAGAGCTTTAAAATCTTCACGTAGTCACTCACGTGACTCCGAAGTAAAATAGTGAGATTAAACGAGAACTTACCTGTTCGAAGTTTGATCTTTATTTTATGAGGAGTTACGATGAGGGATTACGTGCCCTCCACTCCCAACCCTCATAATCTAAATGATCATCTGGTAGTTCTAGTCTATTTTGAGCCTTACTATTTTACTTCGGCTATTGGTTCTGTGTTTTTCATGCCGCTGCTTTGAAGTATGCCGATCCAGCGCCAGGCGGGGCTTCTTCACGTAATCCCTCATCGTAACTCCTCATAAAATAAAGATCAAACTTCGAACAGGTAAGTTCTCGTTTAATCTCACTATTATATTTGTTTGTTACGCGTCATTTCTAGATATGTTTGTAAAAAACAAAAACTTGTTATTTAGTTACCCAAGGTTATAACATAGGAAGACTTCAGGACCATAAATTGCAAAAGGTAAAAGTACTTTAACAATTTACAATTTCAAAAGTAAGATCATTGTTTTGAAACACACTTGCTGCTTGAAGTCATGTTTTTGTATTCCAGATGTGTATGTGTATACGGCAGACTGGAGAGAATTCAGGTTGAATAGAATAGAATAGATTCTAACAGGCAAACCTTGCCTGTTTGTCATTCCAACAGGCAAGGTTTGAACAAAATTTCATTCCTACAGCCATGACATTACAAAAAAAAACAAGACACACTTAACACAATTTACACAAACATCCATCACAGTGAATCTCCAACACCTCCTCACTGTGATGGAAGGCAAAAGTCTCATCTCTTCCCTTTGTTCTTCTCCCGCGGTCCAGCAGTCCAACTGCAGCGTTGAGGCGACTTGGGCTAACGATGTTAAAGCCCCCGGCGGGCGATGGTGAGTCCCGCAGCCCTTTAAGCCGTGCCGGGCGATGTTAGGCCCCACTCCAAGTCATTTAAACCCCGTGATTCCGGCGGGAGAAGTTGCTGTTTTGGGATCTCTGAAAATCGGTCTCCCATCAAGGACCTGCAAGCTCCCAATGTTCCTGTGGCCGGAGCCTCCGAAGCTGGGTTGCAGCCGAGCACCAACACAGCTCTCCCCGCTCCGAAGTCGGCCAGCTTCGCGATGGCGAGTCCGCAGGCTTTGCAACAGGCGCCCTCAGGTTGGTTCCGGTTGGAGGCCGCCGCCACCTGCTCCACGATGTTAGGCCCAACGACACCGGAGACCTGACAGGGGAAAAGTCGGGTCCCCGTACATGGAAGAGATTAAACGGTTTCCTCCCCCCCCCCCCCAACATATACACACCTAAAAAATAATAAAAATTAGAACCAAAAACATCCATCTAACAGGACAAAAATTTAAAAAAGACAGATAGACTACAGTCGAGCCGCTGCCGTTAGGCGCCGCCACTTTGCATGTTCTTCGTGGCAGCTAAACAATGTGATTTTAATATGCCTGATCTTGCTGGTCATTGCCAGCATTTCTAAATGCAACCATTGTAAATTATAAGACTGTAAAAGCTGTATCAATGGATGTCAGGACTCTTGTAGTTGCCCACGAAATGTAGATACTGAGATTCTGAAAGCCAAATCGGTCCATACACTCCATTGCAGAAAAGATTTATGAAGGTGTTGCCACGATTGAGGGCCTTAGTTAGAGGGAGAGGTTGGGCAGGCAAGCATTTTATTAATTGAAGTGCAGGAGGTCGAGGGGTGTTCTTATGGAGGTGGAAAAAATCATGAAGGGAATAAACGATTAGAGTATTTTACAAAGAGTAGGGGAATCAAGAACCAGGGGTCATAGATTTAAGGTGAGAGGGGAAATTTTTAATTTGAACCTGAGAACAACATTTTCACACAGGTATATGGAACAACCTTCCAGAGTTGGTCGGTGAGTCAGATACTATAACAACATCTTAAAAAATCATTTGAATAGGAACATGGATGGATAGGTCTAAAGGGATATAGATCAAATGCAAGCAAATGGGATTAGCTTAGATGGGGCATTTTGGTCTGCATAGATGAGTTGGGCCAAATTACCTGTTTCGGTGCTGTATGGAGCTACGATTGTGGTATTTATGGTGGAGTGCATGACTCAAACAACAACAATTTAAACCATTGGACATCAGCGAGCATAGGAAGAAATAATTTGGTCCAAACTAAAAGAACCTAAAACCCACCTGCAGAAAGGGACAGGCTGAATGCCTTTATATTTGTTCTGAAACATCAATAAGGCAGAGCATGACTGAAATCAGTAGGTATTAAATGAGAAACTCTGTAGACTGGAATCACACAGAGTAAAATATATTCATGACTACAAGGAAAATCATCACTGCCTCATGACTTTACAGCAAGAAACCCTTAGCCAAATCATGTTTGAACCTTTCATTCATGGCATGGAGTGGTGCTAGTTGTTGACAATTCCTGCATTTAGTTCTTTGCAAAGTTCATCAGATAATAAACTAGTCATTACCATCTTTGGTCATTACTACATCTAGAAAACATTCATGTTCAAGGCAACAAATGGTAGGAAACAGTCATGTTGATGGTCGGGTGTGAATATCTGGAAAACAAGGACACCCAGGTGTCACCTCTCAATTTTCAGTAACATTACTGCTGAATCTTCCAAGTTAACTCATTTTGGTTCATTATTGACCAAAAGTTTAACTGGGCCAAATATGTAGGCCTATACTATATTAAGACAATATTATAGTTATTTGTCTTAACTATATTAAGACAAAAAAAAAGACACAAAGAGCTGGAGTAATTCAACAGTTCAGACAGTATCACTGGAGAATGTGGACCTATCCATGGGGGAAAATAAGCATTCTTCAACGAGTGACGAATCTTCTAATAATTTAAATCATATGATTCAGGGAGAGCCAACTAAATGTATACAGAATTGATTTGGTGGAAGGAGTTGGGGGGTTGTAGTGGAGGGTTGATTTTCAGATTGGTGGCCTACGACCAGCAGTGTGACACAGGAATTATTGCTGGGTCCCTTCTTGCTTGTCATATATATTAACAATGTGGATGAAACTATAGTTGGCATGATTAGTAAGTATACAGATAATAGGTGGTGTATGGACAGTGAAGAAGGTTGGCTTGGATTATAAATGGATTTCAATCAACAAAGAATTTGGGCAAAGGAGTGGCAGTTGGAATTGAACTCAATTAAATTAAAAGTGATGCACTTTGGGAAGTTAAACCAGGGCAGGATATACGCAGTAAATGACAGAGCCCTGGGGAGTGTCTGAGAACAAAGATCTAGGAGTACATGTACATAGTTCCCTGAAAATGGTGACACAGGTGGACAGAATGCTTTAGGTTTCGGTTAATAGTAGATCCTCCACAGGGACCAGCTCACAGTCACCACACTCAGGCGCAATCTTAGCGAGTTGACAATTACAACTTTTAAAAGAAATTTGGACAGGTTCATGCTCATGAAAGGTTTAGAAGGATATGGGCTAAATGCAAGCAAATGGGATAAGCTCAGGAAGGTTGCAAACGCGTGTGGCACACTTGCCTTAATTGGATGGGACCTTGAGCACAAAGGTTGGAAGTGTTACAGCAGTACCGGAATTTGGTGAGACCACACCTGGAACAGTTCTGATCACTATATGATTAAGCTACACTGGATGCAGAAAATATTCACAAGGGCGTTGCCAGGGCTGGGCTGGCTTGATTTACAAAGAGAGATTGGATAGGCTAGGAACACAAGAAGCTGGAGGACCTCAGTGGATCAGGCGGCATCCATGGAGGGAATGGACACATGATATTTCGGGAGAGGACCCTTCTTTATTGTGAAGAAAGGTGCCCAACCCAAACTGACATCCATTCCCTCCACAGATGCTGTTTTACCTCTTGAGTTCCTCCAGCACTGTGTGCTTTGAATGGTCTGGTACTCTTCTCTCTGGTGCTGAGAGGTGACCTTATAACAGTTTATAAAAATCATTAGGGGCATAAATAAAGTTGATGTTTATATTTTTTTTTTGCCAGGGCAGCGGAGTTTCAAACTGGAGGCCATAGGTTGGTGAGAGGGAAAAAAATGTAAGGGGGGCAATTTTTTTTCCACTTGGTGAGTTTATGGAACAAAATGCCACAGGAAGAGGTGGAGGAAGGAACAATTACAACTTTTAAAATACATTTGGACAGGTTCATAGACAGGAAAGGTTTAGAGGAATGTGGGCTAAATGCACGCAAATGGGACAAGCTGAGGAAGGCACTTGGGTTGGCAGGCAGCTGGGCCCAAGGGTATTTTTCCATGTTATGTAACTCTATGCCTATGACTCATCCTATCCATCCACAAATCAGATGTGTGATGATCATTGTCTATCCATCTAGAATCACAACGATAAATTAACTCTTCATAAGAAACAGACATTTTGCTTGGTCTTATCATCCCTTACACTTTTTCCACCCAATACCTAAACAATCTTGCCCGCTGTAGACTCTACTATCGAGGAAGACATGGATTGGTACAAACCAATGGTCTAGAAGTCTAGACCTTCTTGGCACAATATCATACCTCACCATGTGGGTCAATGTTATTTCTCCAGAGTAATTGGTTTTGAGTTTGAGTTTATTGTCACGTGTTTGGAGGTATAGTGAAAAAGTAATTGAATATTAGTAGTCTTACAGTTCATTCATGTGGATTAACCATTGTTTAAACTATAAAATACCAAACAGCAAGATAGAAAAATCACAGAATAAAAAGATAGCATCCGCATTCATTAATGCACCACACAAAACCTGGCTGTGGCCTCAGTGCTTTGATTTACATAATGCGCTGTAGAAGTATGCCCACAAAGGCCATAAGTAAACGTCATCCTGAAGAATCACATTTATTAAAGATGTCCCTTAAATGGAAAGGAAGCAATGAAACATCTCAACTGCTCATCCTTGGTTAGCTCTATAAACTATTCCCCTACCTATTCTCAGCAGCATTGATCTGTGGAGTTTTCAATCGATTGAGCCAACACATACTGTATAACCTTGTCACGTTTTCTGTCAGATAGTCACATATTTCTTGTAAATTGAATTCCCATTATTTGCCGGGCTTCGCTTCACATTTCCATAGAAATGTCAATGCTTTCTTTGCTTGTCTATTTATTCGTAAACCTTCAACCAAATGTTCCAAGTTATCCCATCACACACTCACAAACATTACCAACTCAAAGCAGAGTTTTTCCCCACACTTGTTTTTAATCAACCAACATTCCAAAGTTTTGTTTTATGAAATGTTGCTATTTGGATATATTTACAGTTTCTCAGTTATTTTTTCATACCATTTCTAATCCATTTGCAGAAACCATTTAAACCTCAATCACAAATCTATTTTTCAAATAGCATAACTTTTGTTTTGAACCACTGCAACATATTGATGCAGCAAGTTTATGTGTTTTTTTAATATTGGTTATTATAGTATGGCTTTACAATTTTCTGGAAAAATAATTACGCAGTTATGTCATGCTGCTATCCTTTCAGAGAGGGCTTCTTTGATTTCTTTATTCAAGACTCCATACAATAGACAATAGACAATAGGTGCAGGAGTAGACCATTCGGCCCTTCGAGCCAGCACCGCCATTCAATGTGATCATGGCTGATCATCCACAATCAGTACCCCATTCCTGCCTTCTCCCCATCCCCAGATTCCACTATTTTCAAGACCCCTATCTAACTCTCTCTTGAAAGCATCCAGAGAACATGCCTCCACCGCCCTCTGAGGCAGAGAATTCCACAGACTTACCACTCTCTGTGAGAAAAAATGTTTCCTCGTTTCCGTTCTAAATGGCTTACTCCTTATTCTTAAACTATGGCCCCTGGTTCTGGGCTCCCCCAACTTCGGGAAAATGTTCCCTGCCTCTAACGTGTTCAAACCCTTAATAATCTTATATGTTTCAATAAGATCCCCTCTCATCCTTCTAATTCCAGAGTATGCAAGCCCAGCCGCTCCATTCTCTCAGCATATGACAGTCCCGCCATCCCGGGAATTAACCTTGTAACCCTACGCTGCACTCCCTCAATAGCAAGAATGTACTTCCTCAAATGAGGGGACCAAAACTGCACACAATACTCCAGGTGTGGTGTCACTAGGGCTCTGTACAATTGCAGAAGGACCTCTTTGCTCCTATATTCAATTCCTCTTGCTATAAAGGCCAAGATGCCATTCACTTTCTTCACTGGCTGCTGTACCTGCATACTTACTTTCATAGACTGATGTACAAGGACCCCCAGATCCCATTGTACTTCCCCTTTTCCCAACTTAATCTGCCTTCCTGCTTTTGCTACCAATGTGGATAACCTCACATTTATCCACATTATACTTCATCTGCCATGCATCTGCCCACTCCCCCAACCTGTCCAAGTTACCCTGCATTTTCATAGCATCCTCACAGTTCACACTGCCACCCAGCTTTGTGTCATCTGCAAATTTGGTAATGTTACTTTGAATCCCTTCATCCAAATCATCCCTTCCGGTACCCCACTAGTCACTGCCTGCCATTCTGAAAGGGACCCGTTAATCCCTACTCTTTGTTTCCTGTCTGCCAACCACTTCTCTATCCATGTCAGCACTCTACCCCCAATACTATGTGCCCTAATTTTGCCCACTAATCTCCTATGTGGGACCTTATCAATCACTTTCTGAAAGTCCAGGTACACTACATCCACTGGCTCTCCCTTGTCCATTTTCCTAGTACCCCTGCTCAGAAGTCCACAAAAGATCTGGACACAAAGAAATGCAGATGCTTGTTTACAAAAAGAGACACAAAGTGCTGGAGTAAATGAACAGGTCAAATTGCATCTCTGGAGAACATAGATAGGTGATGTTTCAGGTCGGGACCCCTCTTCATAAAAGATCTGATCGAGTTCAACAGAATGTCTCCTAGTTGGCTCCTTATTGCGAAAAGTAGATATATCTTGCATTTATCATCTATTTATACCTGCCCTCTCTCACCTACCCACTCCATCACCCACATTGTCATCCCATCGGGTCCTCTCCCCCCACCATTCTCATCTGCCTATCCCACCTCCATCACTTGGTTCCAAACTCTACTCTTCCTTTCCCATCAGATTCTATCTGCAGCCTATGGTACCTCCACCTATCACATCCCAGCCTCTGTTGTTATCTCCAATGCTCTCTCCTCTAACTCCATCCACCAATCCACATTTCCTCATCCAGATCCACTAAACACATGCCAGCTCTTGCCTCCATACCTCTCATGTCTTTGCACTGGTCATCTCCTCTCCACTCTTTCAGTCCAGAGGAATGATCTTGACCTGAAACAGCAATTGTACATTTCCCACCACACTTGCTGCCTAACCTGCTGATTTCCATCAGCACTTTCAATTTTGCTCCAGACTCCAGTATCTGCAGCCTACTGTGTCTCTGTCTTTCAATTCATGTTTTTGCCATCTGTTGCATCTAACAGTTTACAAACTGCCTGTCGTCTTACCGCAGACCCTGCACTTCAAAAGGTTTCCTGGTTGCCAAGAGCTTTTGCCGGTTCAGGAAAACCTTCAATAATTGAAAGGTTAACTCCAGTTTTTTTTCTGCTCCACAGCTACCGCCTGATCTGCTGGGCATTTCCAACATTCCCCCATTTATAGACACAAAGTGCTGGAGTAACTCAGCGGGTCAGGCAGCATTTCTGGAGAAGAAGGATGTGTGACATTTTGGGTTGGGACCCTTCTTCAGATTCAAAATTGAAGAAACGTCCTGAATCAAAACGTCACTAATCCTTTCCCCCCAGAAATGCTGCCTGACCCGCTGATTTCCTCCAGCACTTTGTGTCCATCTTCAGTATAAAATGGCATCTGCAGTTCCTTTCTACACATTCTCCCTTTGATAACTGGTTACAGCAACAAACGTGACCCTTTGTTTTCTCTCTCTCCGTAATTTTCTCATTAACCTCATGAACAAATGATCTTTGGAACCTTGGAATCACCTGAGCAGCTTCAGCCTCATCCCATCAGAGATATCACATTGGCCTGGTCAATGCTCACCCATCCTCTCCACAACTTGAATTCAACTGGTTTACTTACAGTACACAGATGATCTGATATAATGTCTTTAACCCAAAATAATAATTTTATTTCGGTAGTCACGTGAGTGACTACGTGAAGACCCCGCCAGCACGCATGCGTGACATATCGTCGTACGCATGCGGAAGCGACGGTCGGGAGGAGCGGGGCTCCTCCAGCGTAAGTTTAAATAACTTACGCCAGGTAAGTCTCACCGGAGGAGTGAGCGTCGACGAGAAATAGTAATGGAATCACGGAAGTCCAAGAGAGCGGCGAGAGCAGCTGCTATGGAGAGCAGCCAGCGAACCGCCTCTCCAGAGCTACAGGTATTACCTGCAGCTCCCGACTTCTCGCCCATGAGGGCCGTTGGTACTCCACAGTCGGGCGGCAAACCCACCCGGAAGTCGGACGGGGCCGGCGACCCAGCTGGGTCCGGTCCCAAGGACACCCCGTTCGCAGATAGCGACGGAGGTCGTCTAACCAGCATGGAGCGGATGATGGAGCAATTGCTCCAACATGACCTGCTAATGCAGGGGCAGAGTCACAGTGGGCCTCTTCGCAGGCCCACGGCAGATTCCTACCAAGGACTGCCAAATGTCTCACCCTCCTCGCAGGGGAGCATTGAGGGTCAGAACTGGGCTGACCCAGAAGAAGGGGAGCTGGCTGAACAACCATCTGTGTCAGGGGTGTGTGAAGAATATCTGGATATGGTAAATAAACATGCAATGCCGACACAGAAAGGCCTACCTATCCACCCTAAGCTGGCAGCCAGCATTAACTACATGGCGACCAACCAGCTACAGGAACAGGCCATAAATTCTACAGCTGATAAATATATGGCTCCTGAAAACTGTAACTCACTTAATGTCCCTGCGGTGAACAACCCTATTTGGGGGAATATGAGCCCCTCGAGCAGAGGGCAGGAAATCAAACTTCAAAAAATCCTAAAGCTCTTAACCGCCGGGATCACAGCAGTGGCCAGAACTGCAGTGGGGATAGAGTTGCCGGAAGAACTGCAAGATGCCCTGGCTCTACTGTGTAATACACAGTATGAGATAAACAATTTCAGAAAGAGCATCATAAAGCCGGCGCTTAACCCCAAGTTTGCGGGGTTGTGTAAGCCTGCGAAGACTCAGCCTCCAAGCTTGCTGTTCGGGGATAACCTTCCCAAGCAAGTAAAAGATCTTGATGAGGAGGCCAAGGCCTTGGGCCTGATCAAGGTTCCCAGACCTACCAAACCTCATTACCCACAAAGACAGCACCCCTACACACCCACCGGACAGAGATACGATCAGAGACCTGCCGGTGGTGAAAGCTCGAAGCCCGGCCAACCTGCACAGCGGTCTTTTTTAGGCCATGGCCCAGCCCGGCCTTGTTGGAAGATGCGCCACTCCTACAACACGATGAATCAACAAAGGAAACAAGGACAGAAACCGCAACACCGGCAATAACCATGGAGGTAGGTGGGTCTGGTTTCCCCAGAAACACATCTTGCCTAAATTCACTTTATGTAGGGGGCCGGTTGCACATGTTTTATGAAAATTGGCGCACTTTTACCTCTGATCCTTTCATACTCAGGAGTATTCAGGGCTACAAAATTGAATTTATTCACGAACTCCCTACCCCGGTCCAGCATTCACCTAGCCGAAAATTCATACTCTCTCAAAAAGAGAGGGTAGCAGGGCATGCTGAACTATACAGATTAATTGAAAAAGGGGTAATTGAGAAGGCTACCAAAGGACCACAGGAGTTCGTGTCTAATATATTCACCAAAAACAAAAAAGACGGCGGTTGCCGTATTATCATAGATTTGACCGAACTGAATACTTCTGTTCAGTATGTTCATTTTAAAATGGACACCTTTGACACTGCTATACAGTTAATAGATTATGGGTACTACATGGCATGCATTGACCTCAAAGATGCATACTATTCTGTACCAATACACAAGGATCATAGGAAATATTTAAAATTTATCTGGATGGGACAATTATGGCAATACAAAGCCTTGCCTAATGGGTTATCATCAGCACCCAGATTGTTTACCAAGATATTAAAACCAGCCTTGGCCTACTTAAGGAAACAGAATCATACTGTTATGGCCTATCTTGATGATATCCTCATTGTTGGGGAAAGTTTGGAAATGGCTACATTGGCAGTTACAGCCACGAAACATCTCTTTCAGAAGCTGGGTTTCATTATACATCCAGATAAATCAATATTAAAACCCTCTACCACCATGAAATACTTGGGGTTCAATATCGACTCAGTGCAAATGTCTATCACGTTGCCACTAAGTAAGGTGGAGGACTTGATAGAGGCTTGCAGGAGCCTTATTGGCATCAAGGACCCATCCATTCGGCAGGTGGCCAGGGTGATTGGGAAGATAGTGGCTGCCTTTCCCGCAGCACAATATGGGCCTTTACATTATCAAAACTTACAAAGAGCCAAAATTATAGCTCTCAAAAGTCATGCAGGCCATTTCGATAGGCCTATGAAAATACCAGAAAAGGCAAAAGCCGAATTAAATTGGTGGATGGCTAATGCCCAATATTGTTCCAAACCCATCACTATCATCAATCCCTCGATCACCTTACAAACGGATGCCAGTGCCAAAGGTTGGGGAGCTACTAATACTACCTCTAGTTGTGGAGGTAGATGGAGTGCACAAGAGTTAACCCTATTCAAAAATTTGGGAATTAACTATTCAGAAATGCTGGCAGCATTTCACGGCCTCAGGGCATACTGCACAAACATGCACAAAGTTCATGTTAGGATACAAATTGACAACACCACGGTGGTGGCCTATATTAACCACATGGGCGGAATAAAGTCGATATCGTGTGATGAATTGGCCAACAATATCTGGCTCTGGTGTCTGCAAAGGGAAATTTGGATCTCAGCCACTTACCTCCCAGGCAAGCTAAACACAGTGGCAGACACCAGGTCACGTAAATTTAACGACAACATAGAATGGATGTTGGATCGAAAAGTGTTCACAGATATTGTAGAACATTATGGGACACCAGATATCGACCTCTTCGCGTCCAGATTAAATCACCAACTACCAACATATGTTGCTTGGGAACCAGACCCTGGGGCAGTAGCGATGGACGCTTTCACGCTACATTGGGGGGATTTGTTCTGCTATGCATTCCCCCCTTTCTGCCTCATCAGTCGGGTCTTGCAGAAAATAAAACAAGATTCCGCATCGGGTATTTTGGTGGTGCCCGACTGGCCTACCCAACCATGGTTCCCAGCGGTACAGAAGATGGCCACAGAACCTTGCATTCGGGTCAATAAACGACCTAGCCTGCTCGTTCATCCTGTCACAGGAGAACATCACCCATGTTATGACCGCATGGACCTGTTAATTTGCAGATTCTAAAACGGCCTCTTCGCGGATTCGGACTCACCAGCAGAACGATAGACACCATCTCGGCGGCATGCAGGGAGTCCACCAGGAAGCAGTACCTCACCTACATCAAGAAATGGGAAGGATTCTGCGCTACTACCAACACTACATATGAATCCGCTACCATTACAGAAGTGCTGGAATTCTTGGCTACCCTACACTTTGATGAGGGACTGAGCTACAGTGCCATAAACAGTGCCAGGAGTGCACTATCATCCTACTTGGGCCAGGGGAGTGATCACATCCATTAGTGTCCAAACTAATGAGAGGAATATTCAATTCCAATCCCCCTAGGCCCAGATATAACCATACGTGGGATATCAGCACAGTCCTAACAATGCTGCGAGGATGGACACCTAACACGGGACTCACTTTGGCAAAGCTCACATACAAAATGGTAATGATTATGGCACTTATCACGGCACAACGGGTCCAGTCTCTGCACAAACTTAACCTGGATGCCATGACTATCACCAATGATAAAGTCACTTTTCATGTGCAGGGACTGTTGAAACAAGATCGACCCGGAGCGTCTGGTCATACCTTGGAATTTCTGGCATATCCAGCAGATACTCGACTCTGCATCGTCACGTTAATTTCACAATATATCACAGTCACCAAAAATCTCAGGGGCACGGAGACAGCTTTGCTTATAAGCCACAAGAAGCCCCATCATAAAGTCACGGTGCAAACCATTTCTAGATGGTTAAGGGTGGTTTTGGATGCGGTGGGGGTGGACACTAATATATTCAAATCTCACTCCACCAGGGCGGCATCCACTTCGGCGGCTAGGAGGATGGAAGTACCATTGGACCACATCCTGGCCACAGCGGGTTGGAGTAATGAAAGGACTTTTCACCGCTTCTACAACAAACCCGTGGCCACCCCTGACACTTATGCAGGGAGGATTTTGAGTACTGTCAAATAATTTACCCCTATGGGATATTTATTTTGTTTTGGTATGAATAAATACCTATTTTTGTTTTTCAGCCAGTGTCATGTCTGAATTACGTTCATCCTCTCATCCCAGCTAGCGGTGTGTGAGCATGGAGTTTCCAGGGCATGAAATCACAGAGCTTTGAAATCTTCACGTAGTCACTCACGTGACTACCGAAATAAAATAGTAAGATTGAACGAGAACTTACCAGTTTGAAGTTTGATCTTTATTTTATGAGGAGTTACGATGAGGGATTACGTGCCCTCTGCTCCCAACCCTCTACTATAAAGATCACCTGGTATGAAAGTTCTCTCTTATCTTACTATATTAGTCATTGTGACTGTCTGTGATTTCACACCACTGCTTTGAAGAATGTCGCGCATGTGTGCTGGCGGGGTCTTCACGTAATCCCTCATCGTAACTCTTCATAAAATAAAGATCAAACTTCAAACTGGTAAGTTCTCGTTCAATCTTACTATTCTGTTTCTCTTTCCACATTTGCTGGCTGACTTGCTGAATGTTCCTAACTTTTCCAATTTTATTTCAATTTCCTGCAACTGCAGTGCTTTGGTTTTCAATTACTGAAATATTAATATTGCCTACACTTATCAGCAGACCTGAAGGACTTCTGCACTTTCACACTAGGAAATCTGATCCCACACCAAGAGAACCCCACACAAGTTGAATGAGTACAACATCAGTGAATAAATCAAGTTCTGGAAGAAAATAAGAAAAGGGCTGCAATATTTTAAATGAATGTGCGCGCGCACACACACACACACACTTTAAATTATCTTTAAACCGTTATAATTTATGTGACATTTTTAATTTGGACAGGTAATTATGATTATCAATTGATTACAAATTCAAATTCAAAAACACTTTTGACAGCTTTCAAGTCTGCAGTAAGACCTCAGGAGTGAGACCTCAGCAGTATGGACACCATGCTGTCACTACAGCTGGCCACTTGTTTTAGGAGTGGCCCTGACTCTCATTGAGATGGAAGCTGGGACCCTCAGGTAGACAGATCCTGAGCAAAGCAGGAAAAAACAAGGTTCATACAACTCAATGCAAAAACAATGGGACTAAAGATCTGCCCAATATACAAATCAAAATTGTGCAGTTAACATAAAGCATAATAACCTCATAACCTAAGTTGAAAACATTAGTGATTTGTTTTAACCTTTAAAATAGCAGATTAATGAATAACAAGTGATATAACACCCAACTTCTGCCTGGTCTTCCAACCATTGTATTAAAATGGGTGGTCCAGTTATGGTCCATGTTTTGGTCAATGGTGGATATTGGTAATATCGGAGTTTTGTTAGTACAGAAATAGGTCCCAGGTCCACCATGTCAGTGCCAACCATCAACCACGTTATTTACGTTAAGTCTACATAAATCACTTTTTCATTCTACCCAATTTCTCCCGGATTCTGCCACTCTCGTACACACTATTGGCAACTGATAGTGGCCAATTAACCAACCAATTTGCATGTATTTAGAACATGGGGAGAAACCAGAGCATCTGGAGGAAACTCATGCAGTCACAGGGAGAAAGTGCAGACTCTATACTGACAGGATCTGAGGTCAGATCAGATTGAACACAAGTTTCTGGCGCTGTGAGCAAGCAACTATATCAGTTGTACCACTGTGCTACTGACAATATGGGTTGAGGTGGGAGGGGGAAGGGGGGGGGGGGGAAGGGGGGGGGGGAAGGGGGGGTGGGGGAAGGGGGGGGGGGGGGGGGAAGGGGGGGGGGGGGGGGGAAGGGGGGGGGGGGGGGGGAAGGGGGGGGGGGGGGAAGGGGGGGGGGGGGGGAAGGGGGGGGGGGGGGAAGGGGGGGGGGGGAAGGGGGGGGGGGGAAAGGGGGGGGGAAGGGGGGGGGGGGGGAAGGGGGGGGAAAGGGGGGGGGGGGAAGGGGGGGGGGGAAGGGGGGGGGAAGGGGGGGGGGGAAGGGGGGGGGGGAAGGGGGGGGGGGGGAAGGGGGGGGGGGAAGGGGGGGGGGGAAGGGGGGGGGGGAAGGGGGGGGGGAAGGGGGGGGGGGAAGGGGGGGGGGGAAGGGGGGGGGGGAAGGGGGGGGGGGGGGAAGGGGGGGGGGGGGGAAGGGGGGGGGGGGGGAAGGGGGGGGGGGAAGGGGGGGGGGAAGGGGGGGGGGGGAAGGGGGGGGGTCAAGGGAAGGGAGTAAACAAAATCAATAGCATTTTCGTTTTAAAGACAGAGTCTTGGAATAACTCATCAGGTTAGGCAGCATCTCTGGTGAGCATGGATAGGTGACGTTTCAGATCAGGACTCTTCTTCAGACTCGGTCGGAATACGGGCCCGCGACACGAAACATCACCTGTCCACGTTTTCCAGAGGTGCTGCCTGACCAGCTGCATTACTCCAGCACTTTGTGCCTATTTTGTATACCAGCATCTGCAGTTGCTTGTATCCATCAATAGCAATATGTTGAATATTGAAGTAAGCAAGTCATGTTGGAGCTGTGCTAAACTTTAGTTAGGCCTCATTTGCTGCATTGTGTGCAGTTCAGGTCACCCGAATAAAGCAAGGATGTGATGGCTTTTGGGAGGGTGCAGAAGGGTGTTGCCTAGATTTGAGAGCATAGGTATAAGAAAAGGATTGGACAATCTTAGATTGTTTTATCTGGAGTGGAGGCTGAGGGCAGATCTGATAGATGTGTATAAAATGATAAGTGGCATAGCTAAGGTAAGTAGTCAAAGCCTTTTTCCCAGGATGGAACTGTCAAATACTAGAGGGCATAGGTTTAAGGTGAGAGTGAGAAAGTTTAAAGGCGAGGTGCAAAGTATTATTCGTATACACACAGCGTGGTAGGTGAGTGGAACGTTCTGCCAGAGGGGCTGGTAGGAGCAGATGCAATAGCAATATTTTACAGGCATCTGGACAGACACATGAACAGACAGGGAATAGGTAGATCCAGACCATGTGCAGATAATCAATTAGATGGTCATCACAGACATGTTGGGCCGCGGCATTATTTCGAGAGGACTAGCATATAAAAACAGGGAGGTAATGTTGAAGCTTGATAATGCACTTGTCAGATGGCATTTGGAGTATTGTGAGCCGTTTTGGGCCCCATATCTGAGGATTGATGCACTGGTGTTAGAGAGGGACCAGAGGAGGTTTACGAGTATGATCCCAGGAATTATTGTGTTAACATATGATGAGCGTTTGACGGCACTGGATCTGTACTCACTGGAGTTTAGAAGGATGAGGGGGGTCTTCATTGAAACTTACCAAATAGTGAAAGGCTGGATAGGTCTGGAAAGGTGGATGTGGAGAGGATGTTTCCATGAGTGGGAGAGTCTTGGACCATAGCCTCAGAATAAAAGGATGTACCTTTAGAAAGGAGATGAAGAGGAATTTCTTTAGTTAGAGGGTGGTAAATCTGTGGAAGTCATTGCCACAGAAGGCTGTGGAGGCCATCAATGGATATTTTTAAGCCAGAGATTGATTAGTATGGGTGTCAGTGCTTATGGGGAGTAGACAGGAGAATGGGGTTGAGAGGGAGAGAACAGCCATGATTGAATCGCGGAGTTGACTTGATGGACTGAATGGCCTAATTCGGCTCCTATAACTTATTAACTTGTCTGGTCCTGTGCAACACTGCCTAATGCTTTAATAAAAAATGATTAGATGTTTTCTTACTGAATATTGTCATTGGCTGGCACTTGTGTGCATCATCTTATTGACTGATTAATTGAAAGATACAACATTGAAACAGACCCTTCAGCCCACAGAGTCCACAACGACAATTGATCATCAGTTCACACTTGTTCTCTGTTTTCCCATTTTCATATCTACTCCTTGCACATTAGGAACAATTTATAGAGGCCAATGAACCTATAAATACACAAATCTTTTGGATGGGGGAGGAGATTGGAGCACCTGAATGAGACCCACACGATCACAGGGAGAACGTGCAAACTCCACAAGGCAGCATCCAAGGTCAAGATCAAACCTGGTTCTCTGGCACTGAGAGGCAGCAGCTCTACCTGCTGCACCACTGTGCCGTCGAATCTTATGATTGTGCCTGTGGGTACAACCATAAAGTTCTTAAAGGCACAGTCACAATCATATATGTACACTGCATTTAGTACTTATCAGTTCATGCCTGAATGCTGAGCTCTATGAAGGCACAGACTAAATCATTATCTTAGAAACTGCAACTCAATTGGGCAGACGCGTTGTTTAATGGTCTTAATACCACAATGTTAACTATTTAAGAACAGTTCTGTCAGCACTGCACATTGCATCAAAAACTTGTGGATATAATTATAATAGGATAGAAATGATGCAATCTGACTTCAACTTGCTGAGCAATCATAGAGAAGTCAGCCATAATACTGGGCAGCAGCTGCTGTCTCTGCTTAATTCTGCTTCAACAGTAGCAACTCTCTAGTGACAGCTTCTGTCATTTCAAATCTTCTCCTCAAATTGTAGCTAATTCAAATCATAATTATGTTGCAAATAGAACTTTATGCTGATTAACAATGTATATGCAGAGTATTCATTTCATAGATAAAAATCATACAGTATATACTGTATTGGAAAGTGTCTCCTCATTTACTTAGCCACTTTAACCCAGTGTAGACTTAGCTAAACATCATCTGGCAATGTACAGCATATCAACATATTTTGAGAATAATCAGACCACAACAAAGCATACTTGCAAAACGCTGTATTTTTATATTTCACCCGTTAAAACAGGACATCAGTGTCATCTCCAGCTCTGCATTATGAGGAATCAATGCAGAAATTTGCTTCCAATGGAGTATCAATACCAGTTCAAAGATAGAGGCATGAACTGCATCAACATCACAGCATTCCCAGGTGTTGCACTTGTGATCTACGTTGGGGATGCTGATGCAAGCTGTTCCATTACATTCATGCTTCAAATTGTAAACAGCCATCTGTCTTACCTTTAAGTCCCAGATACTTTACCGGATTCCTTCGCATGCACTCTAATATCTAGGAATTCTGCAGAAAGCTAGACAGGCCAATCACGTTCAATAAATGAACTCAAAATATCTCCTGGACCATTTCAGCTTGCGAATGCAGGTTGTACTACTTTTGCAAGGGGGGGAAAAAAAGAGTACAAACTA
This sequence comes from Raja brachyura, assembly GCA_963514005.1. Next base: position 32,490,885 of record OY740782.1, on the reverse strand, counting down.
AACATTCTCTGAAGTCAAATCAACCCCATTTCAGCTTAATTTACAAGCCAGCAAACACAATCGATAGAAAATGCATTAGAGAAGGAACACACCCCTTTAAAAATATATCATCCGTTGCGACTATATTCTGAAGAAACCAACCTATTGATCAGATGAGCTGGTCTGTATAGTTGCAGGAAGGCTGAGAGTCTGGCTCTGCAGCATAAATGCAGCCAGAAGTAACCATGCGGATTTTGCCCTGACAGTCACTCTACAGTATTCACTCATTCACCGAATTCAATTAGAGCTCAATTTGCAGCACAGCGTCAAACAGTTTATAGTAATCATGTAAGTATGTGGGAAATATCTGCAGCAGAATAAAGCAGTGTGAAATGGGCAACAGCTTTCCGGAAACCTACAAGCAAAGCTGGCACATGAATATCATGGGGTCAGAAACACTGCTCACAATCTCAACAGAAAAGAGATTTCCAGCATCAGCAGCAGCTGCAACTAGCACTTAAATGGTCAGGATATGTTGTGGTATCATAGATACTCAAAAAGATAGTTTGAACACACAATATGTCCACTGAAGCACAGAGGAATGCAAGTTGAACATTTCACTTGCAGTAAGAAACCTATTGAAAGTTAAGGCTAGAGTCTCACAGAAACTAGTGTGATAAAAGTTCATCTCAGAAGCAAAAGCATTACTCATCCCTGTAAAATTCTGTAAAATTCATTTCCACTTGAATCAGTTTTGTCAAAATGTTGCCAAGAACTATATGAAGCATTTCTGATTCTGCGCTTCCCTCTGGCTAGACACTGCTGAAAAGCAGTATTAAGTTTTCCCCTATTAAAATAACCCCATTTAAAAGCTCATTTCTTGACAGGTTGCATAAACATTGAAGGATCCATTAGCAGAAATTACCATCACTGAAACTTGCATAAAGTTGCTTTGAGCAGTGTTTATTTTCCCTTTAGCTACCATTAGCTGACACAAAACCACAACTCAACAATTCACAGTAAACATCTCAGCTAATGAGCATTCAGTGCATAGCTGGCATTCCAGTGGTTAGTTGTAATATGTAGTGTGTGTGAATGAATGAAGTAATATCAAGGAATAATCAACACTGTAATCTTGTTCAAATCTGTGAACCAATTTCTGTCCCATTCACACACGCAAAGCACTATGCATTCAATTGATTGAATAAGCCAAACTTTTTTCTCTTATGGGAGTCGAATTGAAATTTAATTTAATAAATAAATAAATCTAAAATCCTTTCAAAAACTGCAACAGCAGAATTTCCTCATCAACAGAACACATACGGTACGAATTGGCAATATTTCATGCTAACCACATAGGCATGTTAAGGCTGTGTGCTCAGCCCCCTTTTCTAATCACTCTGTACCCTTGACACAGGCAGACACTTTAGAGATGCAGCGTGGGAACCAAGTCCACACCGACCAGTGATCACCCCGTACACTAACACTATCCTACACACTAGGGACAATTTTACTATTTTTACTAAAACCAATTAACCTAACAAGCCTGTTTAAGAAAGAACTTCAGATGCTGGAAAAATCGAAGGTGGACAAAAAATGCTGGAGAAACTCAGCAGGTGAGACAGCATCTATGGAGAGAAGGAATTGGCGACGTTTCGGGTTCAGACCCTTCTTCAGACTGAGGTCAACCTACAAACCTGCATGTCTTTGGAGTGTGGGAGGGAACAGGAGCACCTAGGGAAAACCCACGCGGTCACAGAGAGAACGTGCAAACTCTGTACAGACAGCACCCACAGACAGGACCGAACCCGGGTCCCTGGCTCTGTAAGGCAGCAACTCTGCCGCTGCGACACTGTGCAGCCCTAGTTCCAATTCCTTTATAATCGCAGCCGACACCAACATTGATGGAAAAATTACAGATAATAACATCCCAGAGTATAAGAGGGATGTTTAAGAAGGAACTGCAGATGCTGGAAAAATCGGAAGTAGACATAAAATGCTGGAGAAACTCCATCCACCACTCCTTTTCTCCATAGATGCTGCCTCACCCGCTGAGTTTCTCCAGCATTTTTTGTCTACTTTAAAGTATAGGAGGGAGACTGATTGACTGATTGAATGTCGATCACAGGTACTAACCTCCTCATCATCAAAGGTATGAGGCACTTTCAGAAGCCAGCCAGCATCATCAAAGACCCACAGTACCCTGGCCACGCTCTAATTTTCCTCCTGCCATCGGGAAGGTGGTATTGGAGTCTGCAAACTGGAACGTCCATGTACAGGGACTGATTTTTCCCAACAACTATCAGGCTATTAAACACTACTCACTCCAACTAAACTCAAAACTGCCTTGGTTGTGCTAGGGACTTTGCATTTTGCTTTGTTTGTCCCACTGTTTTCATTTTCTTTTTAGTTATTGAACTTCTGTTCTTATGTTTCTTTCTATTGTCTTGTTCAAGTTGAATTGTACCACATGTGAAATGTTAGCCATTTTTGTTTAGAAGCACCATAACCAATACTATTTCAAGTGAAAATTTGCCAATGGTATATAATGACATACGGAGAACCTAATCTCCCAAGTAGAACTGAAAGTGTCTTAGCATCTTGGGTTAGCAGCTGCAAGATTAATCATTTCCCCTCAATTACTGGTCTAACTGCTGAATTTCCAGCTGGATGCTAAAAGTGACCCACGCAGTCAACTGGCCAGCGTTCAACATATTCTATCAGTTAATTAAAAATCCAATTTTGGGGGTTTTCAATGCAAATAAAACTGACTCCAGGGATAAATAATTAAGCTTCATTGTACAATCTGTGTTTAAATTGGTACAGCAAAGAATATTGAAGAATGGAAAAAGACCTATACGCCCAAGTAACTCCACTGCATCGACCTGTTGCAAATGCAGTGAATTAGCTAACAGGTCCGCACTAAATATATCCAATCTCTTCTTCAACAACTCTTTTGCTTGTATATGGATTTCCATTTTACTTTCATTCTTTTGCAGTTATTTTCTACACAAGGAAGAATGGCAAATGTAAGCATGAGTTCCTTACAGGCAAAGACTTTGAAATTTCTAGGAGATGAAAATATAACTTGCATATTGAACCATTATTTTGTAACAGTGTTCTCAGCAGAAGTCACAAACATCCCAAAATAGCAAGGAAGCATTTATCAAATAAGCATGTGAAATTTCGAAAAGGAATTTACATTTATAAAGGCAATATACTGGAGAAATGAATGGTAATCCCAGGGACCTGACCCAAGCCCCAGACTAGGGCTATACAAAAGTCCTTGCAGAAATTATCACTGAACAATGGTGGTCTCCCAATATGACCTCAACTCTGGAAAAGACTCACTGGATTGAATATGATAACATTGATCAGAGTACCACATTCAGCTCTAGGTACCACAGTTCAGGAAGATTACTGACCTCACAGGGAACATAATGGACATTCATTCAAATTATACCAGGACTAACAAAGCTTAAATTATGTGAGTTGTTTATAGAATCTGGGTTTCCATTCGCCAGAACATAGCCAATTAAGAGGTGGTTTAACTAAGCTATTTAAGATGAATTGAGGAAATGAAAGAATAAATTGAATGAAAACATTTCTCTGTGGAGAGTCCTGAACACAGACACAAGCTTAAAGATTGGAGACATTCAGGGCGGATGTCAGAAAACATTTATTCACACTGAGGGTAGTGGAAGAAAGAACTATCCCCTTTCCCTCCACCTATACCACCTCCGTGAAAAGGGAAACTGTTAGGGGTCCAAAAAGGAGTGAACACACGGAAAGCGGCAGGCCCTGATAACATACCAGGCCAGGTGCTCAGGGAGTGTGCTGATCAGCTGGAACATGTCCTTACTGACACCTTCAACACCTCGCTGAACCAGGCTGTCGTCCTGTCGTGTTTCAAGACTGCCACCATTATACCAGTGCAAAAAAACCCCGCAATAACATGTCTCAACAATTACTGCCCTGTAGCACTCACTCCCATGATGATGAAGTGCTGGTCAGGGACCATATTACCTCCAGACTTCCCTCCACACTTGACCCATCCCAGTTTGCTTACACGCCAAACCGCCTCACATAGGACGCCATATCCTCCGTACTCCATCTGAGCCTGGAACATCTAGTGGAGAAGAACACACATGTGCGAATGCTGTTTGTGGACTTTAGTTCAGCATTGGGCCTCAGCACCCCCATGTGTAACTGGCTACTGGACTTTCTCACTGATAGATCCCAGTCAGTGCGGGTTGGAAACAACACCTCCAACATAATCTCTCTGAGCACCGGCTCCCCTTACGGCTGTGTCCTGAGTTCACTGCTGTTTACCCTGATGACCCACGACTGTTGTGCCAGGTTTAGAACAAACCACATCATGAAGTACGCAGATGACACAACAGTGGTGGGCCTCATCCGGGACGACAATGAGCTGGCTTACAGGGAGGAGGTGAAACAACTGGTGGACTGAGGCAACACGAACAATCTGATCCTGAATGTTGACAAAACAAAGGAGGTAATCGATGACTTCAGGAGAAACCGGCATAGTCCCACACCACTTCACATCAATGACAGCGATGTGGAGATGTCAGTAGCACTAAGTTCCTGGGGGTGCAGATCACTAACAGTCTGACCTGGTCACAAAACATCGCATCACTAGTTAAGAGAGCGCAGCGGCAGCTGCACTTTCTGCGCCAGATGAGAAGAGCTCACCTCCCCCATCCCGTATTCACCACTTTCTACAGGGGCACCATAGAGAGTATTTTGACCAGCTGCATCTCTGTCTGCTTCGGGGACTGCAAAGCCTCCGACTGGAAGTCAGTGCAGAGAGTGGTGAGGACGGCTGAAAAAATAATCAGAACTTCTCTTCAATCAATCCGGGACATTGCGTGCAAACGTTGCTTGTCCAAGGCCAATAGCATTATAAAAGACCCCACACATCTCCATCATGGACTGTTCACTCTGCTGCCCTCGGGCAAAAGGTATCGCAGTATAAGGAGCAGAACTGCCAGGTTCTGCAACAGCTTCTTCCCCCGAGCCATCAGACTCTTGAATTCCACTTAATGTGCCGTCACTATTATCTATTTTACTTCGGAGTCACGTGAGTGACTTCGTGAAGACCCCGCCAGGCACGCATGCGCGACATATCGTCGACCGCATGCGAGCGACAGGCAGGGAGGAGCGTTGCTCCTCTACTGCTGGGACCTGCAGGTAAGTAAAACACTAACCTGCGGTCTTTTTCTTCTAGGTGGCCCTGTCGCAGGGTCTCGCAGCCGCCTCGGATCTGACTGCTGCGGCAGTCAGCGGCGGCTCCAATAGTTGGAGTCGGGAAGCCCGTTGACCCAGGAGGGTCCGGGCTCATACACTCGCCGACGGAGGACGGCAGAGGCAGCCCGACTCCACACCGCAGCCCGCAGGGGACGCCGCGGGCGAAAAGGAATGGGGCTTGCCGGCTCGCTGTCAAAAGTTCGCGACGGCAGCGCGGCAGCCCCGACTCTACACCTCAGCCCGCGGGGAACACCGCGGGTTGGCGGTGTACATGTAGGCGTGGGGCTTGCAGGCTCGCCGTTCAAAGTAGGAACGGTAGAGCGGCAGCCCCGACTCTACACTGCAGCCGCGGGGGATACTGCGGGCTGGCGGTGTGCATGCAGGAGTCGGGCTTGCAGGCTCGCCGTCAGAAGTTTCAACGGCGGAGCGGCAGCCCCGACTCTACACCACAGCCCGCGGGGGTGATACTGCGGGCTGGCGGTGTGCATGTGGTGTAGGGCTTGCTGTGCTTGCCATGGGCAGCAGCCCGACTCTACACCGCAGCCTGCAGGGGTTCTGCGGGTTGCTGGCATTCAGGGAGAAGCAGGCTTGCAAGCAAAGGCAGCCTGACTCCACACTGCAACTGCAGGGATTCTGTGGCCTGGCTACATTAAAGTGCCCTGCTACTCTAGGGTATGCATTGTCTTCAAGAAGTTCCGACTGCCAACATATAAAAGTTATTAAAGCATGAGAGGCTGGTCACCATACTTCTTAAAGACCCTCAGGTAAGATACTAACTTTGAATAGCTAAGCGTCTGTATTCGAGTTTGCTTACAGAGGGATGGAGACCAGAATGAAGGCAGCGAAGCAGGTCTCCAAGGGCCGTGCGACTTCAGATGGGAGTCAGCGGCCACCATTCCAGAAGAACGCGGAGGTCGGGGAGCCCTGCGCAGCCAGGACCCGTCTCTCCACCACGGCTGACCATGGGGCCGCAAAATGGTGGAGCACCGCGTGGGAGCAGGATGGGCAAGACCTGGACTCCCTACCACTCTCACCTATGCATAGTGACTGTGGGGCAAAGGTGCGTAAACATGTGACCCGCTCGGCGGCTCGTTTTGTCTCTCCTACTATGCAGGTATCAGAGATGGGGAGAGCTGCGCACGGGTCATGCCCGCTGCAGTGGGAGGCATCGACATACCGCCGGGGGTAACCTGCTAGACTGCAGGCCGGTGATGGACCTGCTGGAAATCGGGGAGCCCTGCAGGAGCAGGAGGTACCGGTGTCCACCGGAACAGGCTGCCGGAGCGCAGACCGGTGGCAGCAGTTTACGGCTAGGCAACCCCATTGCTACGGGTAACGCCGGCTATGCGCCCTCATGGACCCGTGTGGTTAAGGGTGACGGCAAGCCTGCACGGACAGCGGAGCCGGTATTGGGGACCGGTACCGATCCTTCCCTCTGCCTTTCCACCAGGCAGAGGTGCCGCTTAGGTCCAAACGACGGCGGACTAGCGGTATGTCCGTGCAGGAGTCGTACAGCCTGCGGGAGCAGGAGGTACCGGCACTGCACCGGAACAGGCTGCCGGAGCGCAGACCGGTGGCAGCAGAATACGGTTAGGCAATCCCGTTGCTGCGGGTAAAGCCAGCCAAGCGCCGTCACAGACCCCTGGGGGTGAGGGTGACGGTGTGCCTGCACGGACCACGGACCGGTATTGGGGACCGGTTCCGACTCCTTTCCTCTGCCTGCTCGTCAGGTAGAGAGGCCGCTAAGGTCCGAGGGATGCCGGGCTAGCGGGTTGTCCGTGCGGAAGTCGTTCAGCCCCGCAGGAGCGGGTGCTGACGAGTACCTGTCAGCCACTTCGTTGAGGTGTGACCTACTGGCAGAAGCCCCAGCGACTCATCAGGGCCTGGGGAAGTCGACCTGTTGTCCGTGTGTAGCGGCAGCGGTCGCATGGCTAGGATGGAGCTAATGGTGGAGCAACTATATCAGCAGGACCTGGGTCGGCAAGAGCAGGAGTCTCAGCGGTCTGGGAGTTCGGATCATGACCACCACCTTCAATCTCACCTTCGTCCATCGGGAGTGCTAGCATTCAACAGATGGCCGATTTGACAAAGCAGCGGCAGCAGAAGAGCCCACTGCTCTCGATCCAGAAGAAGAAGTTGGAGGTGTCGAAAATCCAAAACCTGTTTTCAGGGGTACCGCTGCACTCTACATTGGCAGTAAGTATTAATTCTTGACGACACACCAGTTCCTAGACCAGGTGCTTTCAGAAACACGGAGAAGTACAAGGATCCTGGAAACTGTGTTACCCTGAACGTCCCGAGGGTCGACTCAGCCATCTGAGGGAACATAATTTCCAATGCGAGGGAACAAGAGATGAAGAGGCAGAAAATTCTGAAGCTATTGGCGTCGGGCATCACGGCGCTCATCAGGACCCTCGATGGGGCAGGTGCATCCGCAGAGCAGCAGGATGCTCTAGCCCTCCTGTGTAGCACACTTCGGGAAACTGTTTTAGTCAGAGCTCCATCCGGCCCGACATTAACCCTGAATTCGCTGGGTTGGGTCGTACCTCCACCACACCTCCAAGACAGCTGTTTGGGGAGGACCTGCCCAAGCCGGTCAAAGACGAGGCCATCAAGAACACATCCGCACCAGCTCCCCAACAGCAGAAGCCTTGTTAGGGCAGAGCCAGCATAGACTACCTCACCACACACCAGCTGCAGGAACAAGGATTTACCGAGGCGATCGAGCAGCACCCAGCAAAGAAGGAATACTAGAAACCAGAACGTCAGGCTCGCCGGTAACCATGGAGGTAAGGGGGCCTGGTTCTCTTGGAAGTGCTGCATGCATAACCTCACAAGTAGGAGGGAGGTACATACATTCTGCGGCTCTGTTTGTCACTATCCAGGGAACAGAGCTATAGCCATAATAGGTTCATGTAACAGCCTTGCTTGCGCCAGGGAACTGACTTTCGACATGCTGCTAAGCTATGGGTAAATTGGAGCTACATTCCAGCCACATAATTGGGTCGTTACGCTATCAAAGCTTGGGTGAATAAGCAAAATCTCGGCATGTATAGCGAATGCTTACAATTACGAGCTTAAGCAGCTGCCAATCCAAGCATAATTGAGGTACAACGGTGGATTAGCAATGGTTGTGATTGTTAAATCCCATCATTACATCAAACCTAGTAGTCGCGTTACAAACCGACGCAAGCGCCGAGGGCTGGGGAACTACTGACACCATTCCAGGTGGGGCGGTAAATGGGATTGCATGAGTCTACTTTCTTCAATCACAAGGTATAAACTGTTTAGAAATGCTGGGAGCATGTCCAGGGCTGCGCATTAATGTACTAATCTGCAGCATACGTATGTTCGTCTTCAAAATAATACCACTGAGGAGGCATATTAAACCTTATGGGTGGCGTCAAGTTAATATCTTGGGATGAATTGGAAACATTAATTTGGCTCTGGTGGATTGAAAGAAATTTGAGTTCAGCTATGTACCTTCTGGATAAGCTCAATATAGTGGCGGACACCAGGTCACAAGTATTAATAACGACATCAAGTAGATTGAACCTCCAAATATCTGCTAAAATTATAGCCTAATATGGAATACCAGATTTCGACCTCTTTGCGTCCAGGTTGAGCCATTGGATACTAACATATGTCTTGAGAACTAGATCCTGGGGCAGTGGCGATGGACGCGTTTTCGCTACGTTGGGGGGAAATGCGGGGTTTCTATGTTTTCCCCATTCTGCTTCATCAGACAGGTGCTGCAGGATACGCAACCAGGCTCTGCAACATAAAGGACCATGGATGTCAAACAGCATCGTGCAGAGAGAGTCCAGTAGGAAGCAGTACCTCGCCTACATAAGGATATGGGAGGTTTCTGTAGTCGGACCTAGACCATCTACATATCTGCTATACTCTCCAAGGTGCTGGAATACTCATGGGTCGTCATTATGACGAGTCCCTCAGTTACAGTGCTGTATACAGTGCCAGGAGTGCATTGTTGTCCTATTGCTAGATTGGACTGGGATGAGGTAGTGTTGACCCTCCTCAGGAGCTGGTCGCCTATGATGGACTTACTCACCTTCAAAGTGCTTATGATAATGGCACTGAACACAGCTCAACAGGTCATGACTTTACAGGAATTAAACCTGGATAGAATGATCGGACCATACTAAGGTAACTTCTTTACAGAAGAATTACTTACACTACACAGACCTGGGACTACACGTCTGCAAATGGGCATCAGATGTATGGAGACGGGTCTGTTTCAGCCATGGTAACCCACGTCACAGGGTGATTGTGCAGACTATCTCCAGATGACACGAGGTGGTATTCGGTGCAGCAGGTAAGACACTAATATTTTAAATGTCATTCTATCAGGGCTGCATCCACATCAGTGGCAAGGACTATGGCGGTGTTCATGGATTTTGGCCTCGCAATAGCGAGCTGGGCCAGTGAATCTACACTTCAGCGGTTTTATAACTGATTTATAACCGCTCCCGCAACGTTGGCGGATTCAGTTTTAAGTGCTGTTCCCTAAACGTTTGTCCCCGAGTTCAGGGGGTTATTGTTGTATTAACAAATGTTATTATTTTTTCAGCTTGTTCAAGTCTGAAATACGTTAACATACTTCCTCCATCAGAATTACGGCAGTGTGTGAGCATGGGCGTGGTCCAGGGCATGTAATCACAGAGCTTTGAAATCTTCACGAAGTCACTCACGTGACTCCGAAGTAAAATAGTAAGATTAAACAAGAACTTACCAGTTTGAAGTTTGATCTTTATTTTATGAGGAGTTGCGATGAGGGATTTCGTGCCCTCCGCTCCCAACCCTCTATTATATATTCAACTGGTATGGTCAAGTTTTAATCTTACTATCTTCGGTTTGTGATCTGTGATTCCACACCGCTGCTTTGAAGAATGTCGCGCATGCGTGCCTGGCGGGGTCTTCACGAAATCCCTCATCGCAACTCCTCATAAAATAAAGATCAAACTTCAAACTGGTAAGTTCTTGTTTAATCTTACTATTTTATCTTTTTATCTATTTTATCCTTTTGTTACTTAAAGTTGCATGGTGAGCCAGATGCAACAACATTTTGTTCAGACTTGCATTTATTGGTTTATTTTTGAATGACAATAAAGTCTTTTGATTGATTGATTGTTTTGGCAAGGTCAATTGGACTAGGAGGGACAGATCTTTGTAAGGCAGGGGTATTTAAGGTCACAAAAACCAGCAGTTTGCTCAAATGAAAAAGCAAAACACATTCAAGGAGCTCCATGGCCGGCTTCTACGATTATATGCCACAGTGACTTTTATGCTATGCTTCCAAGCAACACTGAGCAACACTGAAATCAAATAATCAATAATAATTCATCATATATATGAATATATGTACCCGGAGTGGGGCCATACATCTCTGACTAATAAAATTCCTCCTCATCTCCTTCCTAAAAGAACGTCTAATTCTGAGGCTATGGCCACTAGTCCTAGACTCTCCCACTAGTGGAAACATCCTCTCCACATCTACTCAATCCAAGCCTTTCACTATTCTATACATTTCAATGAGGTCCCACCTAATTTTTCTACACTCCAGTGAGTACAGGCCCAGTGCCGTTAAATGCTCATCATATGTTAACCTACTCATTTCTGGGATCGTTCTTGTAAACTTCCTCTGGACCCTCCGGAGCCAGCACATCCTTCCTCAGATATGGTGTCCAAAATGGCTCACAATATTCCTAATGCGGCATGACCAGCGCCTTATAGAGCCACAGCATTACATCCCTGTTTAGTATACAGGCCCTCTCAAAATAAATGCTAGAATTGAGTTTGCTTTCTTTACTACCGATTTGACCTGCAGATTAACTTTTTGAGAATCCTACAACAACACTAAGTCCTTTTGCACCTCTGATTTCTGGATTCTCTCTCCATTTAGAAAATAAGCTACGCCTTTATTCCTACTACCAAAGTGCATGACTCCACACTTTGTTGCACTATATTCCATCTGCCACTTTTCTGCCCACGCTCCCAACCTATCCTTCTGCAGAGTCCATGCTTTCTCTACACTATCTGCCCCTCCACCTATTTTCGTGTCATCCACAAACTTGGCCACAAAGCCTTCAATCCCCTCGTCCAAATCATTAATATACAAAGTGAGGCTGTGACCTCTAGTCCGAGACTGTCTCACTAGTGCTCCATCCAAGCCTTTCACTATTTTGTACGTTTCAATGAGGTCCCCCCTCATTCTGCAAAATTCCAGCGAGTACAGGCCCAGTGCCGTTAAACGTTCATTATATGCCAACCTACTCATTTCTGGGCGCGCATTGACTAGCGCTAACCATCCTGCAGTTTGAATTTTACCAATAATGTGGCATATGATAACAGGTATGAGAAGTATATTTTGCTTATCTCAATCCAGAATTAATATATGAACAGTAAAACCCAATATCATTGGATGAATGGGAGATGCAAGAGACAGCAGATGTTTGAATGCCTTTTCTTAAGAACCAATCATCGAAATCTTATCTGAAACTGATTTGATGGGTTCGTTAATATATCTATCCTTGTGCAAATTAGTCGACTCAGGCATACACTCAGATATGACAAGACGACATGCATGTAGCAGGGCTACCTTTTATTCATTATCATCGCACCATTATTGGCCACAAATTCTCAATTGGATACGGGTCAGGCGAGGTAACGGGCTAGTCTGGACTCTCATCCCCTTCTGCTAGAAAAATGGTGTCACCATCTTTGTTGTGTGGCATAGTGCAAGGTCTTGCTGGAATATCCCAGATCTATATGGACAAGTCTTCATTATCTCCTGCACCACTCTTGTCTGTAATACGTTAATGTATTGCGCCAATCTCATAATTCCATCAATTGGATACTGCCGATCTGCTGCAGGTAGATAAGGTGGTCAAAAAGGCATTTGGCACTTTGGCCTTCATCAGTCAGAGTATTGATATAGAAGTTGGGAGGTCATGTTGCAGTTGTATAAGATATTGGTGAGACCGCATTTAGAATATTGTGTTCAGGTCTGGGCACCATGTTATTGGAAAGATATTGTCAAGCTTGAAAGGGTTCAGAAAAGATTTACAAGGATGTTGCCAGGACTAGAGGGTGTGAGCTATAGGGATAAGGTGGTAGGCTGGGTCTCAACTCCATGGAGCGCAGAAGGATGAGGGGGGATCTTATAGAGGTGTATAACATCATGAGAGGAATAGATCGAGTTGATGCATGAAATCTTTCGCTCAGAGTTGAGGAATTGAGGACCAGAAGGTGAAGGGGAAAAGATTTAATAGGAACCCGAGGCGTGACTTTTTCACACAGAGGGTGGTGGTTGTATGGAACAAGCTGCAGAGGAGGTAGTTGAGGCTGGGACTATCCCATCGTTTAAAAAACAGTTAGACGGGTACATGGATAGGACAGGTTTGGAGGGATAGGGACCAAGCGCAGGCAAGTGGGACTCATGTAGCTGGGACATTGTTGGACAGTGTGGGCGAGTTGGGCCGAATGGCATGTTTCCACATTATATATCTCTATGACTATGACTTAATAGTTAAGGTCCACTGGTATCGTTTCTTCATTGCAGCAATTAGAAGTTGTATTTTACCCACAGGTCTTCTGCTTCCCACGTTGTTAGTATTTCCAGTCATATGTAAAGCTGTAGCCATTTCATCCCACATATTCTACACATCTTCATCTGCATCACTTTCAGACCATCCTCATCCAGGTGTGTTCATGCAATCCATCTTCATACCTGTTCCTTTTTTCTTGCTCATTATTATTCTAGTCACCCCCCCCCTGTTTATCCATCCTCATCTTTTTGAATTCTTATTGATTCTATTTCTGATGAATTCCTTCATTCCCTGTGTTTTGATTTGTTGCTATTCAACACTTACTAATTTTTTCGGCACTACACTAGGATGATGCAGCTCAAGGCAAATTTCACAGAAATCACTGGAAATGAATACCCCGAGAATTAAAATATAGTAAACGCTCTTTATAATTGACAATGGGAGGGGAAAAATGTCCGTTATTGCTGAGTGACCACTATAACCCAGTAAGGTATCATCATTGTACGTAGTTGAAACAAAGAGCTTCAGATGATGGTTAATACACAAAAGGACACAAAGTGCTGGAGCACCTCAGCGGTCAGTTAAGTGCCTGTCCCACTTGGGCGTCATTTGCGCGTAATTTACGCAACATCATTTACGCGTCATGGTGCATGGTGACGTAGGCAATGACGCGCGATCACGCACGGCGCACCAGGATTTGGCGATGTCAAAATCTTTGCGTGCCATCTGTGTGCCGAGCAAATAATGCCCAAGTGCAACATGCCCTTTAGGCAGCATGATGTAGAGAACATGAGTAGGTGACATTGGGACCCTTCTTCAGACTGTTTCAATCTGCTGAGTTACTCCAGCAATTTGTGTCATTGCACCAAACTCGGCACCAATGCCGCTGGTCTGCACCAGTGAGCTCTTCATCACCCACCACACAGCCTGTTGACGAGGCTGTGTTGTGACTCACATTGCAGCCCCTGTGCTCAGCATTTTCTTCAGCATGCCGCCACAAGACAGAATGCGCTCGATCACCGTGGGGCGCCCTCCTCTCTCACCACCTGCTTCTTCTTTTATATAAATGGCAAGGAGAATTATTGAATGGGTCTTCATAGAGAGACAAAGCGATGGGTGAGGGGAAGAAGCAGCACCTGGTGAGAGAGAGGAGGGATCTCCATGGTGACCAAATGCATCCTGTCAGTGGTGGACGCCTGAAGAAAGCGCTGTCCCTAGTGGCTACCCCGTGACAGGTGTGACACCTGTATGGTCATGAGTAGTCGGTACCTTTTTCTGGTCGCCGCTGGATTTTTCAACGTTGCTACGACTATGACGGGTGCCGGCAGTTGCCGAAAAAATCGCGTATGTGGGACAGGCCCCTTACTGGAACTTTCTCAGAGAGATTTATCGAGTTTCAGAAAAAATAAGAACAATTGGTGGACAAGGATGTACAACTCCTGAAGACATGCACTAGGCACATCTGGGAAATAATTGTTATTATCATAACTATCTTTGTCTGCCAAATACCCACTTATTTTCTCTTTCACTGTCATATTAACCATAGAAAATAATTGCAGCACAAATCTGTCAGAAGCCCAGAACTTTGATTGTACCACAGACGGGAGGTACATGGCCATCATGTCTGCAGTAGCTCATTACCAGACCAATTCACAAATTTGAAGAAGGGTCTCGACCCGAAACATCACCCATTCCTTCTTTCCAGAGATGCTGCCTGTCCAGCATTTTGTGTCCATCTCGAATTTCATCAACCGCCCTTTCTCCATAGCCTCCGAAATTATGATAGCTATACATTTATCCAATTGCCTCCAAAATGACAAAATGGAATCAGTCTCTGCCAGATCTGCAGACAATGCTTTCCAGATTCTAATCACCTAGAGTGTAAAGAGGTTTTTTCCTATTCCTCAATTCACCCCTTTTACTTACTCTGCGATCTCGTCTTGATTCACCCAAAGGAAACAGCCTCCTTCTATCTGGTCTGTCCAGACCCCACATTATTTTTTGGCATATGAATGTTTGATATATGATCAACTGCACTTATGAACAAGGTGTCCATAAGAAACCATTAATTAACTTCACCATTCTAGTTCACAAGTGCTTTAGCCACGAGTTTGAACTGAAAATTTAAAGCTAACTTGTACAGTGGATTCACAAACTGGATTCACAAAACCAGTGTTGTCTTGTTTGCTGCTAATTTGTTGTACTGGTCCAAACAATGCTAGACAAATGTGAAAGAGTGAATTAAATGGAAGAAATGCTGCGTCTTTAAATAGAAAATGAAACATTTATCATCTACATGACCAAGGTCAAACACTGTCGGTTATTGGGTACGCTTTAATTCCAAACCATTCAACAGTTTGTCAATTGCAAATGAAAACCTTTCCTTGTTTACATTGCACAGAACCCAAGGTCTCTCAAGGACATCATTAAACCTTAATTTCCACTTATCTGGAAATATAATACCAAGGTGTGTGTAAACAAGTGTTGTTTAAAGATTGGTTTTGGCACCATTTTGTGCATTTTGGAGGGGTCACTGCATCCCTTCTTCCACTGTCATCCTCAATTCCTCCACAAATATTAAAACTGTTTGTTTGCTTTATTGAGTACATCACATTATTAAAATTATTTATACCAGAATACTTATTTCGACTTCAGTACTACTTTTGTTGGAGAACAGAACATTGACATTCACAACATGTTCCTGCTTGTGAACAAATCAATTTATGAATGGGTTTCAAGAACGTTACAGGATGTTAAATCTTCCCCAGCCTTCTCTAAAAGCAAAGAAAAATCACTCATCTACCCTTGTAGTCCCTCTTGCTAAAAAACATTCACACAAATCTTATCTTGACTCACTCTATTGCCTTTATATCCTTTATATCATGTTCTGACTACAATTGAACACAATACTCCAGCTGAGGGCATTTTATAAAGTTCAGCATTTTCTGCACTGTGCCTCCATTGATAATGCCCAGCACTGAGGATATCAATTATGTGCAGGCAGATTTGGTCATGGCATCATATCTGAAAGGGACGTTGTGGGCCAAAGGACCTGTTCTTGTACTGAATTGTTCTATGTATGTGCATGCTTTAACCATTTTCTCAACCTGCCCTGCCATTTTCATTGATTTATGGCCCAGGTCCTCCTGCTCCAATGTTTATTTTAGGACAGTATCTCATCCTCATTCCTCCTAACAAAATACATAAGCTCACAATTAACCACATCTGCCCATTTCACCATGCTAATTATACCCTACTACAATCCACCATCAAATTCCGAATTTATAATATTGCCAGGTTGGGCGTCATTATCAAATTTAGAAATGATGGTTCACACCCCTACATTCATGCCATTAATATAGATGAAAGAGATGAATAGCCCCGACACTGAATCTAGGGGAATGCAATAATTCACCTTCTGCTAGTCCAAATCACAGCTGTTCACCCCATCTTCTGTGTACGAAGGAACTGCAGATAGTTTAAATCAAAGATAGGCACAAAATGCTGGAGTAACTCAGCGGGTCAGACAGCATCTCTGGAGAATAGGATTAAGTGACGTTGCGGGTCAAAACACAAAAACTCAAAATGTCACCTATTCCTTTTCTCCAGAGATGTTGTCTGACCCACTGAGTTACTCCAGCTTTTTGTGTCTAACCCCAATCTTATATTGTTTATCATACAACAACTTGATGTCCATGCTGTCAATGTCCCTTTTGTATCATATGATTTAACTTTGCTGTTAAGATAATTGTGGGTGGCGCTTCACGGCAGCGGCCCCTGCAGCCCGTCTGTCCTTCCTTTTTTTAATTTTTGTCTCATCTAGTGGTTTTTATATATTTTTAACCGTGCATATGTGCGGAGCGGGGGGGGGGGGGGGGGTTGGGGGAACTTTTAATCTCTTCCCTGCACGGGAGACCTGACCTTTAACCTGTTGGGTGTCCGTTGTCGTTGGGGTCGAGCACCGTGGAGCGGTCTCCAGCCGGAACGACCTGTGGACTTGCCATCGTGGGGCTGGCCGACCTCGAAGCAGGAGAGCTGTGGTGACACGAGGCTGCGACTGGGCTTCGGAGCTTCGTAGGCTCCAGTTGCAGGCCTGTGGATGGTGACATCGGGAGCTCGTTGGTCCCTGGTGGGAGACTGATTTTTGGAGCTCCCGTGGCGGCAACTTTTCCCTCCCTCCGGGTCTTAATGTTGGAGCCCCTGACGGGCTGAAAATGACCCAGAGCTGGGCCTGACATCGCCCGTCATGGCTTTAACGACCGTGGGACTAGCCATCGCCCGTCAGGGGCTCCAACATTAAGACCCGGAGCAGGGCCTTACATCGCCAGGCTTTAACATTGTGAGTGGATGGAGAGCAGGGGAGTGACAAGACTTTGCCTTCCATCACAGTGAGGAGGAGATTCACTGTGATGGTTGTCTGTGTGAATTGAGTTGGTTGTGTGTCTTGTAAAATTGTTTCTTTTTGTTGTATGGCTGCAGAAACCAAAGTTCCTCACAGAAAAATAAAGTAATTGTATTGTATTGTAAACCTGTAGCATAGCACCTTATGTACAGAATTCAAAATATGTAGGAAGGGACTGCAGAATGTCATGTACACCACAGTATTTGCATTATGGTCATCAATTCTATCTGATACATCCTAAATAATTTCTATCAAATTGCTTAAACATAGTTTGCCCTTACAAATCAGCCTTAGGCTCCCAGGTGTAAATATCACGTGGATAAGCTTTTACCATTGAGGGTAGGAAAGATTCAAAGAAGAGGGCATGACATGAGAATTAATGGACAGAAGTTTAGGGGTAACATGAGGGGGAACTTCTTTACTCAGAGAGTGGTGGCTGTGTGGAATGATCTTCCTGCAGAAGTGGTGGAGGCAGGATCGATTTTAACATTTAAAAGTAAAGTGGATAGGTATATGGACGGGAAGGGAATGGAGGGGTATGGTCTGAGTGCAGGTAGATGGGGCTAGGGGAAAATAAATGGTCGGCACGGACTGGAAGGTCCGAGAAGGCCTGTTTCCGTGCTGTAATTGTTATATGGTTATATGGTTATATCACCTACAATTTGTTCTGATCCAACCACATTGATGCAATGGTCAAGAAAGTACATCAACACCTCTTCTTCCTCAGAATGTTTAGTGCGCGGAACCTGCCAAGAAGTCCCAGCTCACCTGCCGCAGACAGGGGACTCGCCTGCAGTGGACCGGGGACCCACTTGGAAGCCCGGCTCACCCATCTAGTGTGGGAGAAGTTGGACGGAGGGCTGGTAAGCGGACTGGCTGCTGGAGGCAGTGCAGTGCCTCGATGATGGAGTGGACCACTGAAAGCCCTGCAACAGCGTGGGGCTCGGCTGGACCGGGTACAGAACCAAACGGCCGAGTACGTGGACCGGACGCTTGGCCAGGTATGATGGCGCCAAACATGGCAGCACCAGCATTATATGCAAAAGGTATTTCACAAGTTAATGCTTAATTGCATTTGTGACAATAAATATCCATTGAAATTCAACATGTCTCCAATCCTTATTATTATATAACTATAAAACTCTGATCTTGGATGTGTGTGTGTGTGTGTGTGTATTTATTTGTTTGTGTGTTTCACATCTTCTCGAAGAAACGATGCGTGAACGGGAAACGTTTTACATATTCTGGTTGAGATCTACCCCCCTGGAGTCCGAAATCAGCTTACCTGAAAATTTCATGCTTTATATCTTGAGTTATTAATAAAAATTATTGCAAATCCCATCAAACTTTGAAATTAAAACGCCTTTTTTTCGCTGATGACGTGACAATGGATCTGCCTGCCTACTGTCTGCTCGCGCTGCGACTGACATCACCTCCCATCCCTCCCTCCTCCCCCCGTTGTTCAAATGTTGCCCTGTCGACTCAACAACAAAGATCATAGCTGAAGACTGCGTCAACCAACCGGCGCTCCTTTGGTCCACACTCACTCGCCTGCTCGTGCTTCGGCTCGGGTCTTTCCCTATCCCCTCTTCTCTCTTCCCCATCCCCTCTTCTCTCTTCCCCCCCCCCCAACTGGTGACGATAATAAACCAATACCAGTACCAAATCCACGTTAGCTTGCAAGGTTAACCCATTTTCCTCCGAAATGAAGGCCTGGCTGGCTGGGGTTGCTGAGTTTTATCCTTGCTATCCTTGTGAACAAGAGAGTAACCATTCTCCAGCCCTGACACTATCCTTGTATCGAAATCGTACTGAAAGATTATAGTAAGTGCCCCTGGATGTTCCTCCCAATCTTCCTTCAAATTTCTCTGATGCATCCCCATCAGATAACTCAGTCACTTTCCTAAAACCTCCATACTATTATTTTTTTAATTTATCTCCACACTCACTATCATTTTGGAGATACTTTTTCCTGGCAAAAAAATAGATGTAGTATTCATTTAGTACTTTAACATTGCCTCATCATCCATGCACAAGTTCCTATTTTTAAGTTTTAACAGCCCCACTCCTCTCTGTACAGCCATTTTGCCACTTGAATGTCTAAGGGACATATTGATTTTCATTTGGCTGGCATAGATAATATTCACATACATCCTTTATGCCTCTTAATTTCATTTTCATTTTACAACAGAAAGGTTCTTGCTGTCATTACAACCACTTACCATAATTTGCTCCATCTTCCTCCAAGTCTCTTTCATCAACTGGGGAACTCTAGATTTGTCTTGTTCATCCTTTGGCCCTCATGGGAATGTGCTTCAGCCACACCTGAGCCTTAAAGGCAGCCTGTTATTCTATCACCGTGATGCCTGTCAAAATATTGCGTACCAATTTAACTGGGCCAGATCCACTGACATCCCATTGTAATTGGCCTTCCTCCAAATTTATTATTTTGTCTTGGGTTTCTGTTTATTTTCTTAAATTATGATGATCACTGCTTCTCCTGAAAGTTTGTGCACTTGACCCATCTCATTCAGAACCAATTCAGTAATCCTTTCCTGACATATGACCTCAAACCAAAACACATCCTTCCACCTCCACAGATGCTGGTTGACCGCTGAGTTCTGAGCAGTTTGTTGCTTGCATCAGATTCACCAATCCCCTCCTTCCTCCTTGACAAAATAACATACTCTAGTACAAGTAGTTCTGCTATGATGCAACAGTTGCATTCTTAAGAAACCTCGTGTTCTAGAAAATCACATTGTAAGGCCAATTATGTCAAAGGGGAGGGGGGGGCTTGTGAGTTCAAGACTCAGATTTAACAACATTATTTTCCCTGTAGGATTTTCAAAAATAATGGTCTTATCAAAAGTAATAGCACTTTTGTTACTGCAAACTAAAAATACTAAAGACAGTGGATTACGTTGTATCATTGCACACGTGACAATAGAAGTGATTGTTTGTGAATTTGGCAATGGCCTCCCATGACTTAAGCAGCAGGCGCATTCATAAGCGACCATGGTGGGGAGATTACATGGAAATCGTTTTTTCCCCCCAAGTACTATTTAAATCCAAAACAGTTTTTTTTAAATTATCAATTTCCAAAGTAACTTTTAAATGGTGCACTTGATTTGTCTGACATTGTGTCATAATCAACCTAGTCCCGACAATTTAAATAGTGTTCCCCAATCCATCACTCGCGTTATATCTAAATTGAGTTATTATATATATATATATATATATATATATACACAGGTATGTGTATAAATGCATATATATATATATATATATATAACACACACACACATACATGTATATACTAGACCAAGTGCAGACCGGTTGGGTCTGTTCCCCCAAGGCGCGTTTGCGGTGGAGGGGGCGGGGCGGCATGCGGCACACACACACTAACCACCCCACACACACACTAACTATCCCCTTTGATATTATATTAATATTATTAATTGCTCTTTACACCCCATAACTGCCCTATCCACTGATGCATAGCCCCCAACACGCAGGCACATCTAGAGCTGGGGGGGGGGGGGGGGGTGCGGGGTTAGAGAGTGAGGACAAAGAGAGAAAGGGAGAGGACAGAGAGAGGCAGACAGAAGGGCAAGAGGAGGAGAGGAAGGGGGAAGAGGGGAGGGGGAGAGGGGAGGGGGGGGAGAGGGGAGGGGGGGGAGAGGGGAGGGGGGGGAGAGGGGAGGGGGGGGAGAGGGGAGGGGGGGGAGAGGGGAGGGGGGGGAGAGGGGAGGGGGGGGGAGAGGGGAGGGGGGGGAGAGGGGAGGGGGGGGAGAGGGGAGGGGAGGGGGGAGAGGGAGGGGGGGGAGAGGGAGGGGGGGGAGAGGGGAGGGGGGGGGAGAGGGGAGGGGGGGGAGAGGGGAGGGGGGGGAGAGGGGAGGGGGGGGAGAGGGGAGGGGGGGGGAGAGGGGAGGGGGGGGAGAGGGGAGGGGGGGGAGAGGGGAGGGGGGGGAGAGGGGAGGGGGGGGGAGAGGGGAGGGGGGGGAGAGGGGAGGGGGGGGGAGAGGGGAGGGGGGGGGAGAGGGGAGGGGGGGGAGAGGGGAGGGGGGGGGAGAGGGGAGGGGGGGGGAGAGGGGAGGGGGGGGGAGAGGGGAGGGGGGGGGGAGAGGGGAGGGGGGGAGAGGGGGGAGGGGGGGGGGAGAGGGAGGGGGGGAGAGGGGAGGGGGGGAGAGGGGAGGGGGGGAGAGGGGAGGGGGGGGAGAGGGGAGGGGGGGGAGAGGGGAGGGGGGGGGGAGAGGGGAGGGGGGGGGAGGAGGGTGAGGGGGGGGAAGGGGGGGGGGAGGAGGGAGGGGGAGAGGGGAGGGGGAGAGGGGAGGGGGAGAGGGGAGGGGGAGAGGGGAGGGGGAGAGGGGAGGGGGAGAGGGGGAGGGGGAGAGGGGAGGGGGAGAGGGGAGGGGGAGAGGGGAGGGGGAGAGGGGAAGGGGGAGAGGGGAGGGGGAGGGGGGAGGGGGGAGGGGGGGATGGGGAGAGGGGGAGAGGGGGAGAGGGGAGAGGGGGAGAGGGGGGAGAGGGGGAGAGGGGGAGAGGGGGGGGGGGCGGCAGCCCAAGCGAGGCACGGAGCGATCTGAGGATGGTGAAAAGCAGCAGGGGGGACCAGCCAATCTTTGCTTCTGCAAAGGTAAGCGCACCCACCAGCGTGACAGAGCCGGGCCGGGCGGGACAGACGATCGGGCCTCCCCGGAGAGGAGGTCGTTCCGTGTGAGGGTAGAGAGGAGAGGGGAGAGAGAGGAGGAGAAAGGGAGGAGGTGAGAAGAGGAGGGGGGGGCGGTGGAGGGGAGCCGGGCGAGTGAGTGCGCTGCAAAATGCAGAGAAAGAAGCGGCTTCTGACTCTCTGGAAACCCACAGCTGGAATGAGCGCGCAGGGGATGAGAGGGGCGGGGCTTCATGAGCTGCCCCGACAGTGAGGAGAACCTCGTTCAGCGTGTGAGCGATCTGCAGAACAAAGATCCTATAGCTGAGCGCAGCTCTAGGATCTTTCTGCCAAACATTCTCTTTCTTTCTGCGCCTTTTTGAAGAACGGGGTGGGTGGAGTAACGTACCTCATGGAAAATTGCGCATGCGTGTTGATAGCAGCTGCATTCATCCACAGCGGCGGGAGGGGGGCAAGGCCAGGAGGCTAGTGGGCCTTGATTGGTGGGCATGTGGGCATTGTGACGTCAGCAGCTGGCTGGCAGTGATTTCTTTTTTTTTTATGAACGATTTTATTCAAAATCTGGGGAAATAATTGAGCAAATGTAGAGAGGAGTGTATTTCTGAAGTCATAAGTTAAATCCCTACCTAAATATGTAAAACTCATCGCGTTTTTGCATCTGGTTTTTGAGGAAATATCTTTCAAAGGCAAAATGACACACACACACATATATATATATATATATATATATATATATATATATATATATATATATATATATATATATATATATATATATATATATATATATATATATTATATATATATATACACATATATATATACACACACACACACACATACAAACACACATATATATATATGTATGTATGTATATCTATATATGTATATACACACACATATTATATATATATATAAACACACACACGCACGCACACACTTGTGTGTGTGCACACAGTTTTTCACACAACACTTTCTAATTTTGACATTATTATTCTGCTTTACATTGTGGTAACTAAATTTTAGCATAACTACTTTAGCTACTGTGCATATTAGCTCTTGCAATTCTCTCCCACTCATTGCTGACCTATCGATAACACTCAGCAGTGTCATGCTCCCACTATCATTTCGTAGCCCTAACCAAAGAGATTCTGTCGATCTCTCTGCGACAACCTCTTTTTCCAGCACAGTAACATGCTCTTCAAAACATCACGAAGTATAGTCAATAATCCTGTAACTTTATTCATGTTCACAATTCATATGGTAGGCACAAAGTGAGATTCTGTGAAATACACAAAACAATCAATTGTTGCCAACAATTACATTTCTCTATGATAAGAAGTGTATTGACATTTATTTGAGCATGTGAGGGAGAATGTCTCTTTGGTTGCCAGTGCTAACAGATGCATAACTAAAACTCCTTTGACTCCACTCACCTCGAAACATCTGGATCCATATCAAATCATGTCAAAGCCAATAAGGAAATAATTAATGCAAGTGCTCTTTGTGTTCCATTAATAGACTAATTTAGACCTTGATCATAACTTCCCAACAGTTCATTTTGTAAAAAAATACATATGCATTAGTAATGGAAACTTGTTTTATATATTATTATTTGTGTGGAGCAATGAAATTTGATAATGCGTACAACAATATTTTTTACAATAAAACTCCTAATTAGGACAAGACAGATTAGTTTTGTCTGCAACTGAAAAGCAATATCAGCAACCAAAAATATAATTAGTTACTAACTTCCAATCAAGCATGACCACACCACACAACATCGAATAATCTTACGTGCAACTGGAAATTTGTATCTTAAGAAGATCTCTCATGGCAGCCTAATCTCTTTCAATAATGGTTGGCAACTCATTTTTAGCATTAAATTTGCTTTATGAATCAATCGCAAACAGCCAAATAAAAGCTTGATTTTTTTCAGGAAGCTTCAAAATATATTCATCCTAACAAAAAGTAAAGGATACCTGAACAAAATGTATGCAAAATGAAAAGTACCAGAAGATATGAACAAATCTGATAAAATACTTAACCGGTTCTGACAAAAAGTTTTTGACCTGAAACTAACTCAATTTTTTTTTCTACAGAAGCTGCCTGACCTGCTGAGTATTTTGACATTTACTGATTCTATTGGTTTTAATCACTGCTTTGGGATTATATTTTAAATTGCAGTATTGTATAAACACACGGATAAAATTAAACTAAGCTTTAATATTTTATATACAATAATGTTATTTTTTGTCAAAATAAACACTGGCGATGTTCTACAGGTACAAATAAAATAATTTGGAGCATTACAACATTTGTACAATATAGGACATGGATATAAATTTTACTTCGGAGTCACGTGAGTGACTACGTGAAGACCCTGCCAGCACGCATGCGCGACATATCGTCGTACGCATGCGGAAGCGACGGTCGGGAGGAGCGGGGCTCCTCCAGCGTAAGTTAAATAGCTTACACCAGGTAAGTCTCACCGGAGGAGTGAGTCGACGGAATGGAATCGCGCAAATCTAAAAGAGCTGCGGCAAAAGCAGCTGCCAAGGAGAGCAGCCAGCAGAGAGCCGCCTCTCCAGAGCTACAGGTTTTACCTGCAGCTCCCGACTTTTCGCCCATTGGGGCCGTTGGGACGCCACGGCCGGGCGGGAAAACCACCCGGAAGTCGGACGGGGCAGACTCAGCGGAGTCTGGTCCCGAGGACACCCTGTTCGCAGATAGCGACGGAGGTCGTCTAACCCGCATGGAGCGGATGTTGGAGCAAATGCTCCAACGTGACCTGCTATTGCAGGGGCAGGGTCACAGTGGGCCTCTTAGCAGGCCCACGGCAGGTTCCTACGGAGGACTGCCTAATGTCTCCCCCTCCACACAGGGGAGCATTCAGGGTCAGAACTGGGCTGACCCAGAAGAAGGGGAGCTGGCTGAATTACCATCTGTGTCAGGGGTGTGTGAAGACTACATGGATATGGTAAGCAAGCATGCAATACCTAACCAGAAGGGCCTACCTATCCACCCCAAGCTGGCTGCAAGTATAAACTACATGGCAACTAACCAGCTGCAGGAACAGGCCATTAATGCAACTGCAGACAAATACATGGCACCTGAAAACTGCAACTCGTTAAATGTACCTGCAGTAAACAACCCTATATGGGGGAACATGACCCCCTCGAGCAAAGGCCAGGAGATTAAACTTCAAAAAATTCTGAAGCTCCTAACCGCCGGGATTACGGCAGTGGCAAGAACTGCAGTGGGTGTGGAGATGCCGGAAGAATTACAAGATGCTTTAGCTCTACTGTGTAACACCCAGTATGAGATCAATAACTTCCGAAAAAGCATCATAAAGCCGGCGCTTTACCCCAAGTTTGCGGGGTTGTGTAAGCCTGGGAAGACTCAGCCTCCAAGCCTGCTGTTCGGGGAAGATCTCCCCAAGCAGGTTAAAGACCTTGATGAGGAGGCAAAGGCTTTGGGCCTAATCAAGGTTCCTGGCTACACCAAGCCTCACTACCCACACAGACAGCACCCCTACACATCCACCGGGCAGAGTTACCATAACAGGTCTGCCGGTGGTGAAAGCTCGAAGGCCGGCAATCCTGCACAGCGGTCTTTTTTAGGCCATGGCCCAGGCCGGCTTTCTTGGAACACTCCTACAACACAACCAACCAGCCAAGGAAGCAAGGACAGAAACCACAACACCGGCAGTAACCATGGAGGTAGGTGGGTCTGGGTTCCCCAGAAACACACCTTGCCTAAATTAACTTTATGTAGGGGGTCGGTTGCACAAGTTCTACGTGAATTGGCTCACTTTTACCTCTGATCCTTATATACTCAGGAGTATTCAGGGCTACAAAATTGAATTTATTCACGAACTCCCTACCCCGGTTCAGCATTCACCCAGCCGAAAATTTATCCTCTCTAAAAAAGAGAAGGCAGCAGGGCATGCTGAGCTGCACAGGTTAATAGAAAAAGGGGTAATTGAGAAAACCATTAAAGAACCTCAGGAGTTCGTGTCTAATATATTCACCAAAAATAAAAGAGACGGCGGTTGCCGCATTATCATAGATTTGGCCGAACTGAATACTTCTGTTCAGTATATTCATTTCAAAATGGACACCTTCGACACTGCTACACAGTTAATAGCCAATGGGTACTACATGGCGTGCATTGACCTTAAAGATGCATATTATTCAGTACCCATACACAAGGATCATAGGAAATACTTAAAATTTATCTGGATGGGGCAATTATGGCAATACAAAGCCTTACCCAATGGGTTATTGTCAGCACCCAGATTGTTTACCAAGATATTAAAACCAGCTTTGGCCTACTTAAGGAAACAGAATCATACTGTTATGGCCTATCTTGATGACATCCTCATAGTGGGGGAAAATTTGGAAATGGCTACATTGGCAGTTACAGCCACGAAACATCTTTTTCAGAAGCTGGGTTTCATTATACATCCAGATAAATCAATATTAGAACCCTCTACCACCATGAAATACCTGGGGTTCATTGTTGACTCAATGCAAATGTCTATCACATTACCACCAAGCAAGGTGGAGGACTTGATAGAGGCTTGCAGGAGCCTCATTGGCATTAAGGACCTATCCATTCGGCAGGTGGCCAGGGTGATTGGGAAGATAGTAGCTGCTTTTCCTGCAGCGCAATTTGGGCCTTTACATTACCAAAATTTACAAAGAGCCAAAATTACAGCGCTCAAAAATCATGCAGGCCATTTCGATAGGCCTATGAAAATACCGGAAAGGGCGAAAGCCGAATTATATTGGTGGATGGGTAATGCCCAAAATTGCTCTAACCAATTACTATCATCAATCCCTCGATCATCTTACAAACGGATGCCAGTGCCAAAGGGTGGGGAGCTACTAACACTACCTCTAGCTGTGGAGGTAGATGGAGTGCACCAGAGTTAACCCAATTCAAAAATTTGGGGATTAACTATTCGGAAATGTTGGCAGCATTTCACGGCCTTAAGGCATACTGCACTAACATGCACAAAGTTCATATTAGAATACAAATTGACAACACCACGGTGGTAGCCTATATTAACCACATGGGCGGTATAAAGTCGATATCGTGTGATGAATTGGCTAACAATATCTGGCACTGGTGTCTGCAAAGAGAAATTTGGATCTCAGCTACTTACCTTCCAGGTAAGCTAAACACAGTGGCAGACACCAGATCACGCAAATTCAACGACAACATAGAATGGATGTTGGATCGGAATGTGTTTTCAGATATTGTAGATCGTTATGGGACACCAGATATCGACCTTTTCGCGTCCAGATTAAATCACCAACTACCAACATATGTTGCTTGGGAACCAGACCCGGGGGCAGTAGCGATGGATGCCTTCACGCTACATTGGGGGGATTTGTTTTTCTATGCATTTCCCCCTTTCTGCCTCATCAGTCGGGTCTTGCAGAAAATAAAGCAAGACTCCGCATCGGGTATTTTGGTGGTGCCCGACTGGCCTACCCAACCATGGTTCCCTATGGTACAGAAGATGGCCACAGAACCTTGTATCAGGGTCAACAAAAGACCAAGCCTGCTCATTCACCCTGTTACAGGAGAACATCACCCATGTCATGACCGCATGGACCTGTTAATTTGCAGATTTTAAAACGGCCTCTTCTCGGATTCGGACTCACCACCAGGACCATAGACACCATCACAGCAGCTTGCAGAGAGTCCACAAGAAAGCAGTACCTGACCTACATCAGGAAATGGGAAGGATTCTGCGTCACAGCCAACACCACATATGGAACCGCCACCATTACGGACGTGCTGGAATTCTTGGCTACCCTTCACTTTGATGAGGGTTTGAGTTATAGTGCCATTAACAGTGCCAGGAGTGCCCTATCATCCTATTTGGGCCAGGGGAGTGACCAATTGGGAATTGGATCACATCCTCTTGTATCCAAACTTATGAGGGGAATATTCAATTCCAATCCCCCCAGGCCCAGATACAGCCATATTTGGGATATCAGCACAGTCTTGACTATGCTGCGAGGATGGACACCTAACACGGGACTCCCTCTGGCTAAACTCACTTACAAAATGATTATGATTATGGCACTTATCACGGCACAACGGGTCCAGTCCCTGCACAAACTCAATCTGGATGCTATGACTATCACAAATGACAAAATCACCTTTTATGTGCAGCGACTGTTGAAACAGGATCGACCCGGAGTGTCTGGTCATACTTTGGAGTTTCTGGCTTACCCAGCAGATTCTCGCCTTTGTATCGTCACGTTAATTTCACGATACATCACAGTCACTAAAAATCTAAGGGGCACAGAGACAGCATTGCTTATTAGTCACAAGAAGCCCCATCACAGAGTCACGGTACAAACCATTTCCAGATGGTTAAGGGTGGTACTGGATGCGGCGGGGGTAGATACTAACATATTCAAATCTCACTCCACCAGGGCAGCATCCACCTCGGCGGCTAGAAGGATGGAAGTACCTTTGGATCACATCCTGGCCACAGCGGGTTGGAGTAATGAAAAGACCTTTCACCGCTTTTACTATAAACCCGTGACCTCCCCTGACACTTATGGATTTTAAGTGCTGCCAGATAGTACCCTTTTGGGACACTATATTGTTTTGGTATGAATAAATACCTGTCTTTGTTTTTCAGCCAGTGTCTTGTCTGAATTACGTTCATCCTCTTATCCCAGCTTTAGCGGTGTGTGAGCATGGAGCTTCCAGGGCATGAAATCACAGAGCTTTGAAATCTTCACGTAGTCACTCACGTGACTCCGAAGTAAAATAGTAAGATTAAACGAGAACTTACCAGTTTGAAGTTTGATCTTTATTTTATGAGGAGTTGCGATGAGGGATTACGTGCCCTCCGCTCCCGACCTTCTATTATAAAGATCACCTGGTATGAAAGTTCTCTTTTTTATCTTACTATATTAGTCATTGTGACTTTTTTCTGTGATTTCACACCACTGCTTTGAAGAAATGTCGCGCATGCGTGCTGGCGGGGTCTTCACGTAATCCCTCATCGCAACTCCTCATAAAATAAAGATCAAACTTCAAACTGGTAAGTTCTCGTTTAATCTTACTATTATATCATCCACAAAAAAAATGAACAATCTGTAAATTATTGTATTTTCCAATGCATTTCACAGAAAACATATGGTTGTGTAATAATATGAAATCACAATCTTAAAAACTGCATAACAAGGTAACAGCAGTACTAACCAGAAAGTTTTATTTCCCATTTTATATTAACCTAACAAAATAAAGAATGAACTAAGGAAATTCAAATGGTGTGAAGTATTTCTGTTGCAATGCTTATTTTAAACCAATAATTTATGTTCATATCTGGAATTCTTTTCCAGTTCTAAGTTCTTACACATCAGTCTCTGAATATTTAAGAGGCATTAAAGGGCCTGTCCCACTGCGGGGACCAAATCCGCGTGTTTAGAAGAGTTTACCCTCCACTCATACTTGCAGCATGGTCAACACAAGGTCCTAGGAGGTCTTTGTAACTCTCCTTCATGCTTGAGAGTAGTCCCCGCATACTCAACACCTCAGTTAGGTCGAGGTGTTTTTTTTTAGCAAGTTGAGAGAAAATAATCAATATATTTTTACTCGTAAGTTTAGTCGTAAGTTTAGTCGAGGTAGGTCGTAGTAGGTGGTAATGCTATCGTAGGTAATCAAAGACAATCGAAGGTAATCGAAGGTAGTCGAAGCTCGTTGAGAAAATGGGAAGTTGAGAAATGGTAAGTAAACCGACCGGTAATGTTAAATGCCTGCTAAATTTTATTAAAGTTGTCTGGCTTCTTAAAAGTGTCTCCACTCCTTCTCTCCCCATCTCTTCCTCACTCTCTCCCCCCCCACTCCATGTTCTCTAAAGGACTTACCGTTACTATGCCAGCCGCCTTTTACCTTCCTGTTCATGTTGTGAATTTCAGATAGCGCTCCCCCGCTTTCCCTGGCCCCCGCCTTTGCGACGTGCGCGTGTGTGTGTGTGTGTGTGTGTGTGCGCGCGCAGACGGTCGATCAGACTCGCGGTTTCATCGCTGACGGTCGATCGAGCTCGAGGTTTATCAGGCGAGTGCCCTCGAGGCTGAAGGTCGAAGACAGTTGTTGAAATGTCACGTTAGTGGGACAGGCCCTTTAGGCAGGCATATGAACAGTCAGGGAATAGAGGGATACCCTGTGAATGTGCAGGCCGTTGGGATTGACTAAAATTAACATCATGGCCGGCACAGACATCACAGGTTGAAGAGATTGTTCCTGAGCTGCTCTTCTGTTTTTCCAAGGACTTACAACCCCATTTTTTTTCACAGGAGGGCGGGGGAGATATTTAAGATACCATGCGGGTAAGGCTTTCACTGACATTGCTGTGATGTAAGATGTCCACTCAATACACTGGCATCCCACTTAACATTATCCCACAAGTCTGTTGCTGTGTCCTTGGTAACAGGCTCCAAACATTCCACCGTTAAAACCCCTCCCCACTACCAAACAGTAATCTGAAGACAGCCACTGGTGCTGCGCTTTGCTGCACAGGGAACCAGTTGTAAAACCCTCCCCTCCCACTACTGCTGCAGCAGGATCCTGGGAAAAAACCCTTCCCTCTGCTGGTGACCTCACATATAAGTATTGGCCACAGGACTGTGTTGAGAAGCTGACGTCAGGTGGGTTTGGACAAGCAGTAAAGCAGGGAGTTCAGGCTTAATCCTGGTCAGCACAGTGACCATTGCTGGAGACCAGAGGCACCAGACCGCCCAGATCATATGCCTCCTCACATCCTGTGATGGAAATATTCCCTCCCCAGTCCGGAGATTTATCTACTGTAACATGATTTACCACAGAGAAGTCTCTGAGTTGAAGAGAGTTGTGTGGCCTCACAAATAAATGGAAAGATCAATTGCTTCCCCTGCAAACAACAGAAGGTGATGGTAGGGACTGTAGGATCATGGCAGTCTGTGTACACAAAGCACCGGTGGTGATGGTCCCAGCAATAGCTCACAATCTGAGCTCTTCTTCTCAGCACTGAACAGCCAGACCACATGTCCAGTCCTACCCAACACCAGCTCTCATGAGCCATTGTGCATTTTGTGCCCAGCTTCCTGTATAGAGGTGCTGCCGGTAATGCTTCTCAATGTACAGATTCCATTAGCACTCTCATTCCAGTGATGCATTCTGCACACCGATGCGGGTAGCAAGGAATTAACAATGCTATCTTTATCCTGCAAGGAAAACAAACATCCCTTCCAACAGCCAGACAATCTCAATAGAGGCAAAAATAAAGGACAGAACAAGATGGATAGATAAATGCTAAGTGATCGCCCACAGTGATGTTCATGTGGAACCAGAGATAGTGTTACACATGGTGTCCATGTTCTAGTTTGGAATTAATTTACAAGAAGTCTTGCAATAGCAAATTGGAGAATGTGTTTCTGGATTTGTTCCATTAATCATATTTTCCTTACTTTGCAGATATGAATTTTTACAATGAGTGTACTCATACAAGGAACTTTAGAGTAAATGGTACACAGATCCATGGCAAGAAACAGCTGTTTCAGTCATAACCACCATGTCTTCCGAGTGCAAGTATTTAATATCAGGGCCAAGATATCCCACAGGGACTTAACGTCTATTGCATTACCTTATCGCTGCAGAATTATTAGCTTTAAAAAATGTTTCTCATCAGATATTCAGAGCCTTTAGCAATTTTTTGCTGACTCGAGTTCCCGCACAAAGTCAAAGAATCACATGCAGGCATCATAAACATTTAGCTCACATTACAAACCAAACAATACAGTCGGGATTCATGAAAACTACATGAAGTCAGGAATCAGCCATGATCTCTTTGTACATCAGAAAAAGCAGGAGCTAAATCATTTTGTCCTAAATTCCTTCATACAAGTAGAAAAATATGCATTTTCACTTGTAGTAGTTGCAGAACGGCACCCACCACGGCGTTGATCATGGCGACTTCCTCCACCCCCGGATGTATACAATTTGGAGAATTCAGATGTACCTGTATACCCTCTCCTCCCCCTGATGTAAACTATATCAATTATGCCTGGTGCCCAGTGTTTAGGGTGTGGGATTCAGGAGCACTGATTCCGGCATTCATGCGATGCTACACCCTGATGGATCCCTGCCACCATTAATATAAAGGGCCTGTCCCACTTAGGCGATTTTTCTGCGGACTGCCGGCGAGTGTCAAGCTCACAGCACTCACTGAAAAACCGGGAAGTAGATGGCGAGAGTCAAGAGTGGAACACACACACACACCGCAAAGGCGGGAAAGCGGGGGAGCACTGTGAAATTCACACGCTGCAAAGCCAAGGTGATACAGACACACACCACGCTGAACAGAAAGGTTAAGACGACTTGCACAGTGTACGGTAAGTCCTTTAAAAGAACGGGGAGGGAGGGGGAAGATAGAAGGGGGGAGAAGGGGGAGAAGGGGGTGAAGGGGCGGAAAAAGGAGGGGAAAAGGGGGGGAGAAGGGGGTAGAAGGAGTGGAGACAGTTTTAAGAAGCCAGATAGCTTTTAATAAGCCACAGATACACAGCTGTGAAGTTTGGCGGGCATTTAACATTACCGGTCGTTTTCCTTGGTTCTGAAAACTGGTGCTTACATTTTTTTCCCCCCAATGAGCCAATGAAAATGCCCGGTCAGCAAAGGAGATGAACTAAAACTACCTACGGCTACCTCGACTGCCTACATCTACATGGCGACCCCACTACCACTGCACCT
Source organism: Raja brachyura (assembly GCA_963514005.1). The sequence goes on along the minus strand of OY740782.1, from coordinate 32,458,235 downwards.
ACAACTACAAAAGTATCGATTTTCTCCATGGCGACAAATTTTTGGTCGCAGAAAATGTTTCAACATGTTGAATTTGAATTTGCTGCGACCATTCAGAGGCTGCGACTAGTTCCCAGAATGTGTGAACTCCTCGCGACCATGAAGGAGACTCACCAGAGACCACCAGCGAACGTGTGGCGACCATGTGGCGATCAATCAGGCGAGCGCAAAGTCTCCTGCACTCGCCTAAGTTGGACAGGCCCTTAACAAAACCCTTATTTGGATCATCTACACCAACAGTCATAAGAATAAGGAAAAAAAGAGGACACAGTTCATGACTCTTTAAAGTCTATTAACCAGATGATTAAAATCAAGATAAAAAAAGATGGAATATTCACCATTCCACTGAAAGTTTTCCGCTGAAAATTTTGACTTCAACTGGTAATGCTCTACAACTTCCTATCAGAACTTCTCCATTGCATGGAGTCAGTGTTGTGCAGCGCAGAAATAGGCCAATTGGCTCACCACATCCATACCAACCTTTTATCCATATTCTCCAATTTAATTTTCACGAGTGAGGGCTGATACCTTGCCAATTCTTTGATACCTTGCCTATTTCAGTGTTTACCTGAATGCCTCTTAATTAGAGAGGCATTTAGACTATGTAAAAGTTAGTAATTTTATCTGAATCCACCACCACCGCTGGCAGCACATCCCAGTTATCAACCATTCTGTGTAAAACAAGTGCTCCTTAAATCCCCTTTAAATCTCCTTCTTCTTACCTTAAACCTATGTATTGTGTTTTATATCATGGAATCATAGAAAACAGGTGCATTCGGCCCTTCGAGCCTGCACCACCATTCAATATGATCATGGCTGATCATCCAACTTAGTATCCTGTGCCTGCCTTCTCTCCATACCCCCTGATCCCTTTAGCCACAAGGGCCACATCTAACTCCCTCTTAAATATAGCCAATGAACTGGCCTCAACTACCTTCTGTGGCAGAGAATTCCACAGACTCACCACTCTCTGTGTGAAAAATGATCTTCTCATCTCGGTCCTAAAAGACTTCCCCCTTATCCTTAAACTGTGATCCCTTGTTCTGGAGTTCCCTAACATCGGGAACAATCTTCCTGCATCTAGCCTGTCCAACCCATTAAGAATTTTGTAAGTCTCTATAAGATCCCCCCTCAATCTCCTAAATACCAGCGAGCCAAGTCTATCCAGTCTTTCTTCATATGGAAGTCCTGCCATCCCAGGAATCAGCCTGGTGAACCTTCTCTGTACTCCCTCTATGCCAAGAATGTCTTTCCAAGGGAAAAGATTTTAACTATCTACCATCTCTGTACCTCATAATCTTATATACTGTAGCTCTCAGGGCCTACTTCACCCCAGGGCAAAAAAGGGCAAAAAATATCTCCCACAATGTATCTCCTCATAACTAAAGTCATCCAATCCCGACAACATCTCCTCTGCACTCTGTCCAGTGCAGGTACATCCTTAAATTCCATCTGTCAATGTTCCACCCAACTTTCCAATTGATCCATTTTCTACTGCAGTCTTAGAAATTCTTCGTCACTAACCACAAGAGCCTTTGCATAGGTAGTACTGGAATTTAGACCTAGTGATAATGAAAAAATTACAAATTGGAATGTTGCACAACATGGAAGGCAACCTGCAAGTGAGGGAGTTGTTCATAGTTTTGTTGGTGCTTTTGAGAACACAAGTAGGTCACTTGGCCACTCAAGACTGCCCCTCCCCATTTATTATGATTATGGCTGACTTGCCATGGGCCTCATCTCATCTTTTGTGCCAGTTTCCCACTGACCCAAGTTCACTTAAAAATGTGTTTACTTCCTCATGAAATTGCAACAATGATCTAGCCTCCACAATCCTCTGGGGGAAGAATCTCAGACATTCACCAACCTCTTCATTGAAAATTTAGGAAGATAAGATAGGAAAATCCTTACTGAAGACAGTCATGCTGTGGCGTCTTCAATGAGTCGTATAGGGAGAGACCAGAAGCATTGATCAACATTTCACTGCTGGAATAACTCAGCGGGACAAGCAGCATCTCTGGAGCGAGGGAATAGGTGACGTTTCTGGTCGAGACCCTTTTTCAAACGTTTGTCAGTCTGAAGAAGGGTCTCGGCCCAAAACGCAATGTGGCAATGAGGTCCACAGTAAATTGCTGTGGAAGATCTCTAATCACCCATTGTAACTTGAGCAACTTGAGTAAAACATACTGATTGATAAAAATGCATCTATTGATGCTCCTGAACACATCATCAGTGATGTAACCTGGGGTCATTGGGTGTTTCAGGTCTTTCACCATCAGACACCCTCACCCAGGCGACCCAGCCGTGGTTGATCAGACCACGACTTGTGTTCAGGTGGCATTCGCTCCTCCCCATGGACCTTCTCTCCTGATCCAGAGCCATCTCAAGGCCTTCTCCACTGCCTCTGTGGTGTTCTTGATGACTCTTCTCCTCACCATTCTGTTGATACCCAGTACACTCAAGGTTTTGTAGAGCGATTGCCCTGCAAAACCTCTGCAGCCAACCTCAACGGGCATACACCATGCCTTCCAGCCCTGCTTACAACAGTCTATGACCAGCTCTTCATAATTGCTCATCTTCCTCCCGTGGGTCTCCTCCAGATGATGGCTTCTGCAATGGGTTTAAGAACCTGGTCGTGACGCCAGGAGTTGGGAAGCTTCCCAGACCAGCTCTTCCCCGAGTCACTGCTCCCACCAGGACTCTGTGGCCTATCCGAGACTCCGCTTGCAGCACGGCTTCGCCGGCTCTCCACTTCCTCCCAGTTTTCACCTCCACCCCTGCCCTGAGCCACCTTGGGGTCGCTGGTGTCCCTGTACAGCATCACCTCTCTGGCCCGAGTCACCTTAAACTCCTCCTCCAGGGACTTCAGGGGCAGCTGGAGCTTGGTGTTATTTCTGTAAAGGGCGATGCTGCTAAGGCTCTGGGGCAGTCCCAGCCACCTCCTGAGAAAGCTGCTGACTTTCCTCTCCAATCCCTCTATGATGGATATTGGGACTTTGTAGACAAGCAGTGGCCAGAGTATCCTTGACAGGATACCATGCTGGTAAATCCATGCCTTGAACCTGCCGGGAAGCCCTGACCGGTCCACTGCTCTCAACCAACTCTGCAGCTCCTGATAGGTTGCCTGGACAGATGCTGTACCCTTCAGGCTGCTGTTAAACACCTTGCCAAGACTCTTCACTGGCCTTTCTGAGACAGTTGGGAGACACTGTCAGGTTTCCTTTATTGTCCCTTGCTTCTCTGATGAGCTGGGTCACCACTCCAGTGTGCTCTGGACACCCCGGCACTCCAGATAAGCATCCCAGTATCTCAGTTAAATGAGATACATAATCAATTAAGTGGTTTCCCTGCAGTTCCTGACAATCTTCCATACAGGTTATGGTGGGTAGACATCAGAACTTACTAGTGCTGGTATACACATACATTGGAAACCATATTTTGTGCATTTATAAACTATGTTGGTGCTTGGAAGTAAATTCTGCTGTTTAGGCAAAATATAAGCCAGTTCCAAATACAAATAGACATAAGGCTTTTAAACCCATTCTATAAGTTCCCTAACAACATAATGATTGAGCCGTGAGAATGGAAAGCATTACTATAATGTATTGCCAGAAATTAACCTCAAACATCCATGAGTTTGAGATGAAATGCAGATGAATAAACCCAAGACAAGAGCGCTTTCAGGAAACGTTTATAAAATTCAAATTATTGTATTATTATAAATCTGAACTTTCAAACGATGAAATGCATCTTCTTTTAGGTCCCGCCAACCCCAGCCAGATCTCTGATTGATGACAGAAGAGTGGTGCTTCAGGCATATGATGATCCATGCATGATGAGTCTAAATTGATAGGTTCATCAATATTTTCTTCCCTCCTACAGAAGTAAATCTTTTTCACCCTCTTTTTTCTCACAGTGGTCTGGCTGAAACCAGAAACACACCATGCAAGGAATTAAGACCTCAAATTACATCAATCAACTGTGAAGAGTTATGCAAAGTATGTTTCTGTGACAAGCTCTTGAATCTGCCCCAAGAATATTATTTATTCCACTAATGATAAAAGACACAGCTCAATGACTCTCTGATGCAATGTGAAATGACTTCAAAACAGATGGCGAGATACAAATAAATCTCATAGGTAAGGCAGTCTGCAGACTTAAATAGGAAAGCATTTTAATTACTGCAGCGCCATTTGAACTATAAAACATACTGCAGCTAGATCATGGCACAGCAGTGTGCTTATGTGTTTCCTGCTTCAATTCACTGGTGTTCCTAATCACAAATCCAACCTTCTGGCCAAAATGCTGAGCAGAAACCACAGAGGTGGAGAAAATCAGAGCCACCTACCTGCAAGGTCATGGGAATATCACCATATCGAGGCCCTGTTCAAAATCATCATTTGACTTGGACATTTTGTTGTGTTCCCACGATCACTATCTGACATCACTGTGGGCATACCATCAGCATGACAAGTGCAATAGTTCACAAACATGGCCCATCAACACCACCGTATCAAAATACAATATAATAGCATTGACCTTACGGAACGAGTATATAAAAGGACATCTGACTGCCACAAGCACAGGCCCAGGAACATGTTTCCTATCTATCTTGATAACTGAGTTACTGAATATGGTTTTTTAAGAGCTACATTTTCAGCAACATTTTGCTGTAGCCAAACAGATTATTCAATTCACTCAAGAATGCACCATTTTTGAGTGCAAATTATCTGGTTTAAATTAACTGTGTACAAGAGGTATCGTGTTAATTCAATACCACTTAAAAACTTAAATTTGGGGGAAATGAAGTTGATACGGTACAATTTGCAGCCTATTTCTAATCATTTGCTGAAATGTGGACCAATTATTATACAAGAAGTGCTAAATATAATCTTATTCCTAAATGGAGTGGAAAATTATTCAAATGTGCACACTTCAAGATATATCTCATTAACTAGGCTTCTTTTGCGTGATGAACCCAGGGTTGTTGAGGAGAAAAAGTGACAGAGGTAGGTGGACAACAGCCTTGCACCAAGGTTATTGTTTAATATCCCAGTGCAGAAACCAACAGTGATTTGACTTTAAATAGCCTGGATTCATAAAAAAATATAATTGATCTGAATGAAGGCTTTGCAGGAACACCTCCTGCTACAATTTTTTAACAAGCAGTACAACACAGGGTAAAATGAGCCCTCAGAGTCATTTTGATACATTCATTTATCTTTCTTAATTACTTTAGAGTTATTCGTCCTGCTGTGAAACAGAAAAACATCTTTGTACCTCTGCAGTCATCTGTTCAGACATGTTACCAAAAATCACTGAAAAGCTCTGATTAATTCTGCCTTCCTTTAGAACTATGCCAAAGCTTTAAATGATAATTGGATCTATGAGGGAACTCTAACTGCATATGTGCTATTGGAATTCAAGGTTTTTTAATATATTAGCTCAAACCAAAGATTTGTTGTGATGGTGGCTTTTGGAACGCTGGCTTTCATCAGAGTACTGTTTGTAGAAGCTGGGATGTAATGTTGCAGTTGTATAAGACGTAGCGAAGGTGCACTTGGAATACTGTATAGAAAATGAGATACTATTTATCAACCTTGTATTGGGCCTCATTGTAACAATGCTGGAGACCACTCTCAATAAGATCAGAGTGAGAGTAGGATTTAAAGTGAAAAACAAAGGAATTCAGATTTGCCCCTCTGGACCGAACGCAGGTCCTCTGCAAAACAATAATCTGGGCAACACACTAGATGGGAAGAAGTGCAAGTGAATCACTACTTCAGAGAAAGTGCAATAAAGGGCGAGGGGATAGTTGGTGAGAATGGAAGAGTGGACCAAGGAGACACGAAGAAATCATTCCTTACAAAATTCAGGAAGTGGAAGGGAGGAGAGGGAAAGTTATGCCTGGTGGTGGAACCTCTGAGGTGGCCAACATTGTGGAGGATGAAGAAGGGTCTCGACCCAAAACATCACCAATTTCTTCTCTCCAGAGATGCTGCCTGTCCCGCTGAGTTAATCCAGCTTCTTGAGCCTATTGTGGAGGATGAGGTTGAATGTGAAGGCTGGAAGGTGAGGACTGGGGTATTCTAACTTTGTTCTGGCCTGGAGGGAAAGAATTGGGAGCAGAAGTGTGGGGAATAAATTAAATACAGCAAGGGCTTTGTTAACAGTGGTTGAGGGGAAGTCAAGATTCAGAAAGAATGAAGACATTATAGAGCCAACAACAAATTTCCTAATACAATGGAACTTTGTACCAGCACTTGATCTGCAGTCCTCTGTTCCCTAACAATTTTGTTCTCACGTAGATACTTCTTAAATGTCGGAGAGTACCTGCCTCCCCAACCTCCTCAGCCGTGCACTCCAATCATTCCACTGGTGAAGATATTTTTCTTCTTACCCCTTCTACTCCCTTATCTACAAGCATAAACCCATGTCCTCCAGTTTTGTACATGTCTATCTTTTGTATACCTTTCTTAGCCTCCTCCACTGAAATGACAACAAATACAATGTCTCCTCACAACTGGAAAGGTTCACCCCAGGCAACATCCTGGTAAACTTATTTTACACCCCCTCTTGTGCAATCATATCCTTCCTGTAGCATGGCGATCAGAACTAAACACAATGCTCCTGCTGTAGCCTAATCAATGTTTTATAAATTTGTTCCATAACCTCTCGACTCATATATTCTATGCCCTGCCTAATGAAACCAATAATGAAACTAATTTATCCTGTCTGCTACCTTCACCACCTTATTGAGCTTCTGTCCTGTTACCTTCAGAGATGCTTAAACTAGTAAACCAAGATCCACCAATCCTCAACAGTCCCATAGCCCCACTATTTATTGTTTATATGCCCAACCAAAGTATGACAAGTTACACTTATGAGGATTAAATGTCATTTCCAATGCTCTACCCATCTGAGTAACTCATCGATATCATCTCCTCACTATCAACATTGATTTTCCTATCTTCTACTCATCGTACTTCCTACATTCAAATCAACATTATTAATGTATATAACAGAGAGCAAGAGTTCCTGCACCAATTGCTGTGGTATGACTGCTCCCAAAGACAAAAACAATTTTATTCCTGTACCCCTACATCTCACGGTTCTACAACAGGGTCCTACTGTTTGCTGTCTAACTCCTGTCCTGTTTTGAATTACCAAAATGCAACACCTTGCACTTGTACAAATTCCATCTATTATTCTTTGGCCCCCATCCCCAGTTCATTTAGATCCTGTTGTACTTTAGACAAGCATATTTATTTTCCACTGCACCATCAATTTGTGTGTCATCCACAAATATACTGCCCATGTTGAGGACCAAGGGATCGGCCTACTGTCTCAGGGACTTTTTCGCCAAGTTTCAATGTTAGGTGAACATTTCCCAACACGGCAGTGGTAGAGATCAGGGAGTTTAGCCAACTGACTGCAAGTGTTCCAAAGTCCAGAAAACCAAGAACGCTTCAAAGTATCACATAGGTCTTAACAAGCTTCATATACTAGCTGGTGTTACATCTCACACAAAAGGTAGATAAGAAATAAAATGAATATGATAATGGGGTTAGACACAAAATGCTGGAGTAACAGCAGGACAGGCAGCATCTCTGGATAGAAGGAATGGGTGACGTTTCGGGTTGAGACCCTTCTTCAGTGTCTATCTTCGGTGTAAACCAGCACCCTGCAGTTCCTTCCTACACATGATTGCGGGGTTTGTCACATTGCCAAGTTACAAATCTGGGAGCATTTAGTCAGGTTCTTCCACAACTCATGCAGTGCACAGGACAACCCTTTATGATTTATGTGATTACAGAACCCATTTTGATGCTGGGGAGTTTAGTCTTACTTCAGTGTTTTGACACATCAATTTATTGCAACTGAATGGATGGCTACACAGTTAAGTCAGCGCACAAACAAAGACAGAGTGTGCAAACACAGCAGATTTTCATCCCCGAATGAACCAGAATCTTTTTTTTGATAATCCAGTAGTTGCATAGTCACCATTTGCTGAACAAGATCTCGGTTTCAGATTTAGCTAACAAAATTTAAAGTCCCCAGCTGTAGCAATGGGGACTCACGCCTGTAGATCAAGATTCAGATCATTAATTTCCAGTCCATGAACAACTACTGTGTTAACATCCAAATGTTAATATTCTGACAGCGTGCCATAAATTAAAGTCGAAATAACAGTGGTGCCAGATTGCACTCACTGTTACTTACAAGTAAATGGTACAGCATTGTCATTTTAAGGACAGCTGTGTGCTTCAACTCAAGTATCCAAATAGAGTTGACCAAGCTGTGCTGTACTGACATTACCTTTATCAGCACAGCATCACATTGACAGTTTCACTCTTGAAAACAACAGACTGGCAGCAAATCACTGTATATACACAGAAATATTGCTGAAAATTAAGCCATGTTCATTTCAATATGACTACCTTTTCAGGATATAATAGTGTTGATTAGTACCACTCAACCGCCCTTTAACCAAACTCACAATAAAAATATCAAATATATGCATATTTTAAGATCAAAACTTTTAAAGATTGGATTTTTCAATAGTCCTCCTTGCTTCTTTAATCCAAACTTTCTTCCTCTGTATCTAATTTGCCATTGTTTGTCTGCACTGTAACTTATGCTTCCTTCTCAATCTTTATATTTGTTAGTTAAGGAAATATATAGTTGCTTATGCTGCTAGCCCAAGTCCAGCAGGTCCCTGCTTCATTTCAGTAACTTGTCATACAAAATTTCATACTTAAAAGAAAAAGCAAAAAGTTTGTTAGATTTGAGATTTGTAGACAGCACAATGCATTTGGACTCCATTCAATATATTTTACCCATTGCAGTCCCAAAGCATCACTGACTGTGCTTTTGCCTTTATTCCTAACAATGATCTGCCTGGATACAAATTTGCAGATCATTCTGAACCTGAGCAAACCACAGTTGATTGAATCCAAACAAACTCAAGAGCGTTTAATATCTTCCAATCTTGACCATCATTGCCCAGTACTCTGTCAAGCTGCCAGAGGCAGGTACAATAACAACTTTTAAAATATATTTTTGGACATGTACACAGAAAGGTTCAGATGGATTGGGGAAAAAACACAGGTAAATAGGATTAAAGTGGGATTAGATGGGGCACTGCGGTTGGCATGGACCAGTTGGGCTGAAGGGCTCCTTTCTATGCTGCATGACTTTGACACTGTGACTCAAACTTGCCCTGAGAATCACATCCAAGGCAACTAGATGCACCCATTCTACTTATAATGTAGAATTAAGGTTCGGAAAATCAAGTTACTCAAGGCTGTTGAATTCAATATGGAGTCCAGATGACTGCAATGGGCTCAGATATAAAATGAGAGACTATTTCTCATGCTTACATTGGGCCTCATTATAACAGGACAAGAGGCCACAGACACAGAGTGGGTAAACACAAATGCTGGAGTAACTCAGTGGGACACGCAGCAACTCTGGAGAGAAGGAATGGGTGACGTTTCGGGTCGAGTCCCTTCTTCACCCATTCCTTCTCTCCAGGGATGTCCCATTGAGCTGGTCCAGCATATTGTGTCTACCTTCGATTTAAACCAGCATCTGTAGTTCTTTGCTACAGATTAGAGTGGGACAAAGAATGGCAACTGGAAGAATGGCAACTGGAAGCACAAGGTCACACTGGACATTGAATGCAGATGCTCAACAAAATAATCACCCAATCTACATTTTATTTCTTCATTACAGAGGAGGGCACATTGTGAACATCGAACGTAGAACACCAGATTGGAAGAGGTGCAAGAGAATCACTGCTTCACCAGGAAAGCCTGATTGGCTCTCACCATCTCCACTGCTCTGAAGAAACCAAATGCAGATTAGGTGACCACCTGGTAGAGCACCTGTGTTCGGTCTCGAAGGATAACCCTGAGCTTTTTGTTGCCTGCCACATCAATTCTCCATCCCATCCTGACCTATTGATCTGTGGCCTCCCATACTGTCACTTCAGAAACAACATCTCATCTTCTGTCTGTGCACGATTCACGTCAGTACTGTCAGTACCATTCATCAAGGTTCAGTTTGCTAGGTATTCCCCCTTTCTTCCTTATCCTTTTTACCTTTTGGGAATGAAGGACATAATCAACCTGACCTGCCAGGCACGTCTTGTGTAGATTGGTTACATCTCACTAACCAATTGTAATGCTCGTTAGTAGAAGCTCCGCCTACCATGTGGTTTATATTATCAGAAGTCTGCTTAAGTAATTTAATATAATAATAATAAATTTTATTGTCATTACACATAAGTGCAATGAGATTTGGTTTGCAACTTCGAGATTTCGGTTTGCAACCCCCGAGAACAAGGTTTGTAAAAACTAACATTTGACCAGTCACGTCAACACAGACTAAAGTGCGAGGCCGGGGGAAACAGTCCATGGGGGTGCAGGGGTACTCAGCAGGGCCAGTTCACAGCCGCTATAGCTCTGGGAATGAAGCTGTTCCTGAGTCTGGTAGTGCGGGCGTAGAAGGCCTTGTAACGTCTGCCGGAAGAGAATAGTTTGAACAGTCCATTACAAGGGTGAGAGGAGTCTTTATGTATGCTGACGGCCTTCTTTCCTTTAGTCGGAGTAGCTGCTAGTTACTGTAACACCATGCAGATGAATGCTGTGAGTGAACTTTAATAAACATTTGTTGTACCTTGACACGTGTATGACTCGACTCATTACACCTTCCTTCTCTTCAGTTTGCACACCTATAGTCTTTGTCGTGTCCTCACTCTCTAACTGCTCCCATTTGCTCATTGACCAGATTATACCATTTGCAGCTCATTCGCAAAGGAAACCCCAGTTTTACCCCATCAGGAACATTCTCTTCCCCCACCCTTTCTGCAGTATAGTAGATCCTGTCTCCTCCCCAGTTCTGCTGAAGGGCCTTTGTCCTGAATATTAACTCTAATTTTCTTCCCGCTGGATGGGTCAGCAGGCCACCCCTTGGATACGGAGATTTTGTGTCATAATCTATCCTTCCCCATATGCGTTATTAGCATTTCGGCTACTGTATTATTTAGCCACCATGTCAAACTGCCTAACATTTCCAGCATTTTCCACATGTATTTTAGATTTCCAGCTTCTACAGTTTTTTTTTTAATATACAGTTGGGTCTTGGCAGCTCAAGTCAGTAAGCCAGAGACAAGTTCCTGGTGATTTTATTTTGGAGTGATGGGTTTAAAAACAATATTCATCCTCCATATAACAATACAATAAAAATGATTTCAATTTAAGAACTGAAATGATTTTCAGATATGGTTTTGCATGCAAGTGCCAAGACCCCTGTGGCCAATATGAATGTATTGAATAACTAAAATAAAAGTTTTGCTTGCAAATGATGGTAAACCATTTCTACAATAAGCTTGTTGTAAGCATTTGGCAGCTTAAATAGTTACTAAGGAGCTCATCCACACTCCTCGCTTATGGATATATGCCTAATTTCCAGAATTTGACAGTGAACTCACATACACTATTCAATCTGATAATAATCAATGGATCAATCTCTTATTCCCGCCTTTAATCTTTTGTTTAGAATTTGCTAATCATTTCACATAAAATGAATATATAAAAGAACAAAGCTGAACTGTGCGAGTAATTTAAAGAATTTGTATTCAAAACATAATTTAAAAAACGTGTGTTTGTACAGAAAAATCTGAGATGGAAATTGGAAATACAGTCTCAAGAACATCCGATCTGAAATTGGGACAGAACGTCTTTTAGTTCCTGAACCCCCTTCCTTACATTTGCAATGAGTAGACCGTAAACATAGCTCTAGTCAGACTTTCTGATAGAAGGCCCTTCTGGTCGAAGGTCAGAGAACGTCCAAATAAAAAGAGAGAAATCAAATTAATATTTTTTATTTTGGCCATGATTACACCATTCGGCTTCAAGTCATGCTCACTCTTCCCCTCCCCTATCCAATGTCTCTTGAAGTGTGCAATTTAATTCCACAATAATCATCAATAAAAGTGCAACAGAAATATGTAGATGAGCATAAGCATATAGGTGAGCCCCAAGAGCTCATTACAGCGATCCATGCAGCTGAATCTTCGAAGGAATTAACAATCCTTTCACTCATTTTCAAAAACAATCAATGTTTAAAAAATTGGTTAATAATGTTCAAAGGAATATAAATTGGAATGCATTTTTTAATATTAATGCATCACAAGATTGCTAAAAATAATTTAAACTTCCTTTAGTACAAATCACAAAATATGTATTGCAATTCATATTGATAACATTCCCATTCTTATAGTTTTAAAACGTTACTTCAAATCATTCTATTCACGTAAATAACTTTCAAACAGATGGTTTGTTTAAGATCATGCCCATTTATAAATACTATCTATCACTTCACCTTGTCTGATCAGTATCATGTTGCAAACAAAAGCCAACAAAATGTCATCAAAAATTTCAACTTTTAAACTTTTACAACTCTGCCAGATTATTCATGTGCTCAGACCATTCCAACAAAACACATCACAGTGGGAGACTCCTTTGTGTCATAACTGCTTTAAGAGAAACTCTGCCTGAATATCCGATCTCAAGATCACAACTCGATCTCAGAAGGCAACCACGAGTGCAACATAGGACAACATGGCAGCTAATTTGCATGCAACAAGCTCACACAAGTGCTAGCACCATAATGATCATAAAGTAAAGCTGCCACGGCATAGGAGGCCCATTGAGTCCATGCAGACTTCTAATAGAGCAACCCCATTAGTCCCAATCAGGGAACCATCCTTGCAAATATAAGGGGAAAATATACAATTAATGGCAAGACCTCAACATCATTCACGTGCAGAGGGATCCACGTCCGTAGTACCCAGAAAGTGGCAATGCAAGTAGACCGAGCAGTAAAGGCAGTTTATGGTATGCTGGTCTTCTTCGGTCAGGACATTGAGTATAAGTGTCAGGTAGTCATGTTGCAGCTTTAGAAAACTTTGGCTAGGCAGCATTTGGAATATTATGTACAATTCGTGCTATTACAGGAAGGATGTGAAGGATTCGGGTGTTGTGGGGGGGTGTAGAGGCAGCCTGGATTAAAGGCCATTAGCTATAAAGAGAGGTTAGACAAACTTTGATTGCTTTTTCTGGAGCATCGGATGTTGAATCTTGATAGATGCATTTAAAATTATGGGAGGCATAGATTGGGTAGACTGTCACAACCTTTTACTCAGGAAGGAAATGCAAAGACTACAGGGAGGGAAATTGTCAGGTGATGTTTCGGATTGGGGCCTTTCCTCAAATTCATGATGTCTAATCCAGTCATGATCCTGTACACTCCACTAAATCTCACAACCTTTTCAAGAACAACAATCCCAGCTTTTCAGGTCCAACTTTATAACTGGGCTATTCCCGCCCAAAGGCATTTTCAGTCAACCTTAAATAATCTGCAGTTATTTGATTTTCATTTTAATAAACCTCTTCACTACTTCCTCCAGACATTCACATCTTTCCACATGTCTGGATTTGGTTGCAATTCTCCAACAGTGTTTGATACAGATTCAGCATAATCACTGCTTTTTATAGAATCACAGAGCGTACAAGACTGAAGCAGACACCTTCAGACCACCTCATCCATGCCAAAAATGATGCCCTGCTACACTAATCCCATTTGCATGCATGCATCCGTGCCTTTCCTTTCCCGTTTGTTGTCTATGCTATGTGTTCCACGGACAATCTTTCAGCATACACTTTTAAAAATTTCTATGCACATATATTCCCAAATCTTTCTCCTTGCACACCAAAGGTGCACCATTATGTCTCTTTTTTTTTCTTTCTTCCAAAGTGCAACGCTTCAGACATGCCCACATTAAGATTCCACCATCATGTGGCACCCATTCAACCAGCTAAAGGCTCCTTCCTGTTTACAACTCTCCTCCTCATCATTTTTCACAACTCCAATCTTTTTCATCCACGTTGCGAAATTTTATCCTGCATACATATTACATTAAGTCGAATACATTTTTTTAAAATGGAGATCACCATTGTCACCACAGAGTCTGTGACATACACACAGAAACGTGTTCTTCGGTCCATCATATCCACGCCAAACTTTTCAACCATCTACACTAATCCCATCTGCCTGTATTAGGTCCGTATGGTTTTATGCCTTGCCTACAGATGTGCCTATCCAAATGTCTATTAAACATAATGACCATGTCTGATTCCACCATCTCTTCTAGAGGCATGTTCCTGATATCAACACTTTTTGGAACTCCCTCCTCTTACCTTAAAAGTGCAGTATTCCCCCTTGTTTTTGATACCCTGCATAGGAAATATACCTCTATCAAATTATCCCCCAGGCTCTTTTGTTTCAGGGAAGCAAGACCAGCCTATACAATCCCTCTCCATGGCTAAAGTCCTACAATCAAGGCAACAGTTTCTCCAGCACATACTGCAGACTGACAAACAACCTTTTGTACCTTTGCTTTCTGCCTTTAAGCCAAAGCCACAACTGACCTTTTTACTCTATGTCCCTCAGTTTTGCTAACTAATCTGGAGTATGGGTCGTTATCAAATACCTTCTGAAAATCAACACACATGCTACATTCTCTTAAACAATCTTCTCTGCTATGTCATCAAAAATACTTGATCAGGTATGGCAAAAACAAATTATCATTAGAAAATCTGTGTTGGGTTTTCTTTATCAAGTCAGATAATTCCTTTCGCAGATCCTCATTTAGGGATAAGTGATTATCAGAACACCAGAGCTCATTGAAGTATAGCTATGAAAACCTTAGGGTGAAGTTAGGTTAGTCTCATTGGAAAGATGGCACTGCCACTTTTTTAATATCCCTTCACTACCTCACCAGCACATCAAACAAAACATTTGTGCTCCAGTGTGACTTACCACTGTCAGGCAGCATCTGTGGAGAGAAAAACATTCAAGCCTATGACCAAAGGACACTCTAAATTATATAGTCATTGGCCCAACATAATGTCTGATTAAAATATTAATTCTTTCTATTTCTCTCTCCAGATGTGCTGCGTGAGTCGCTGAGTATTTCTGGCATGTTCTGCTTTAGTTTTTTTATTCACAACCTTCTTGGTCAAAGCTGTGAGTGGTATTTAGTGAGCTACATAAAGGAAAGATTAAGGGAACCAGACTCAAAAAGAATGCTAATCCTAGTTCAATTTGGAATTTGATCCTTTTGATTGGCAGGATCCTGGAAAAGTATTAAATACCTTTTTAAGCAGATGCTGCTCGTCCCACCGAGTTCCTCCAGTAGATGGTTCGTTGCTTCACATTTCAGCTTCTTTAATCCAGTGCCTGTCCTTTAAACTAGCGTGAAAACTTTATTTGCAAAACAACTTCTTCTCATATTATATCACCGAGGTGCTGGTCTCAGGATTTAATCTCAAAGAGCCGGAATACAAACAAGATCATTGACTTATGACAGAAAACAAAACAAACACCAGTTCTACTCAGATGCGTTAACGGTGTTTTGGTCCAGTTCCAGTCAATTGCTTATTTCCTATTAACCATTATGAAGTGCCTCAGAAAAAGTGTTTTTACCCTCAAAATGCTGATTCATTCAGTATTGTATTATACCCATTGGCATTAGGGATTATAACTAAAGATGCAAGTTGTCTCTAATGTCAAGATCTGTGACAATCATCTACTTGAGATCCTACAATTAGACTAAGTTTCATTCATTTGCAATGTAAACAGATCACAAGTAAATCAAGACGACCAGTTTGAATAACCTCATCCATTGAAGAGAACTATAGATAAGATCATGCATAAATTAACGTAATGAGTATAATGAAATATAGGAAGCCAGCCAATGCACAGCTGCAATCTTCCTGCTACTTTATGATGGATGCAAGGACTACAGGACGGTAGCCATTGAGGCAGGTCACCGTGCTCTTTTTGGGCAGTGATACAATACATATATTTTGAAGCAAGTGGGAACATCAGACCGCAGAAGCAAGAGATTGAAGATGTTCTTGAATACACCAGCCAGTTGGACCACTCAGCCCTTCAGCATTCTACCAGGTACTTAAGAAGGAACTGCAGATGCTGGAAAATCGAAGATAGACAAAATTCATTCTTCAGGGAACGTGGGTTCCCCTCCCCTACTATAGTTGAGGCTCTCTCCAGGGTCTCTTCGATACCCCATAACACTGCTCTCTCTCCCCATCCCCCCACTCGTAACAAGCGCAGAGTCCCCCTAGTCCTCACCTTTCACCCCACTAGCCGTCACATATAACAAATAGTCCTCCGTCATTTTCGCCACCTCCAAAGTGACCCCACCACTTGCCACATCTTCCCATCTCCCCCCCCCCCCCCCCCCCGTCTGCTTTCCGTAAAGACCGCTCCCTCCGTAACTCCCTGGTTAATTCTTCCCTTCCCTCCTGCACCACCCCCTCCCCGGGCACTTTCCCTTGCAACTGCAAGAGATGCTACACCTGTCGCTTTACCACCCCCCTCGACTCCATTCAAGGACCCAAGCAGTTGTTCCAGGTGTGACAGAGGTTCACCTGCATCTCCTCCAACCTCATCTATTGCATCCGCTGCTCTAGATGTCAGCTTATCTACATCAGTGAGACCAAGCGTAGGCTTAGTGATCGTTTCGCCGAACACCACCACTCGGTCCGCATTAACCAACCTGATCTCCCGGTGGCTCAGCTCTTCAACTCCCCCTCCCATTCCAAATCCGACCTTTCTGTCCTGGGCCTCCTCCATGGCCAGAGTGAGCACCACCGAAATTGGAGGAGCAGCACCTCATATTCTGCTGGGCAGTTTGCACCCTAGTGGCATAAACATTGACTTCTCCAATTTCCGGTAGCCCTTGCTTTCTCCTCTCCTTCTCAGCTCCCCCTCAGCCCTTGGGCTGCTCCTCTTCCTTTCTTCTCCCCGTCCCCCACCGCCTACTCTACGTCAGTCTATAGAAGAGTTTCTGCACGAAACGTTGCCTATTTCCTTCGCTCCATAGATGCTGCTGCACCCGCTGAGTTTCTCCAGCACTTTTGTCTACACTCTACCAGGTACACTGTCTGGTTAAGATGATTTGTGTGGATTCACCCTTTTGAAGGAGGTTCCCACTTCGGCCTGAAATCTGACTGAAATCAAAGGTTCACCAGGGGCTGTGGGGGCTTGTGTAGTTGTGACATTGTTTTCCCTTTCAAAGTGCATGAAAATGATATTGGATATATCCAGAAGCGATGCATCATTGCCACTTATGTTCCTTAGTTTCCCCTTGTTAGAGGGGAACATGCTCTCCATTCCTGTCACAGCTGCTTAGAGTTATAGGTGATTCCAGCTTAGCATGGAATTGTCTCTTGATGTTGCAATGACATTCAGGATGCCGAACCTGGAATTAGTTATAACTCTGGCTCACCAGCCCCAAATGCCACAGATCTAGCCTTTACCAGATTAAGAATCTGTGGGTTCATCTAGAGCTTCTAGTTCAGGAAGACGTAGAATAAGTTTGAAGGTACACACTCGCCCAAGCGTTTGTATGAAGTCAGCCACGATAGCAGTTTATTCATTCATGTCTGCTGACAAACCTCGAATATAACCCATTCCACACCAATTCCAATCAGTCCCATAACCATTCTTCTGCCTCTCCTAACCCACTCTTCATAGTCCTCTTCACCGGTCCATGCTCTTCAGATGACTAGATGCTTCAGTCTTACCTGAAGACCTACCCGCTAACCATGTTGTCTGGCACAATGGAAGCCTTCCTGACACATGCACGTGCTGTGCTCACATTCCAAAGGGTGCTCATGCTGAGTACATGGGCTAATCGTGCATTTGGACAGCTTAAAAACCCATTTGCTATAGCTGCAGCTCTCGCTGCAGATTTCAGATTTTAAAAGGTCAAAACGTGAGCATACAGTTGTTCTCCTGCAAGATCCATGCAAAATGTCATCCCTCTCGGCACCATCTTGTCTATCAAGGCAATGCTCAGTACATTCAAGACAGTGATTGAAAGACTTTTGGACGGTAAGAAAAATCAAGGACTGTGGGTTGGTGCAAGAAAATGGTGCCTACATGAAAGATTAGTTATGATCTATTGTGTAGTTTTAGTTTTATTTAGAGATACAGCTTGGAAACAGGCCCTTCAACCCACCACGCCCGCACCGCACACCAACACTATCTTATACACACTAGGGACAATTTACACTTGTACCAAGCCAATTAACCTACATAACCTGCAAGTCTTTAGAGTGTGGGAGGAAACTGAAGATCTTAGAGAAATCCCACACAGGTCACAGGGAGAACGTTGAGTAAGCATAAGGGGCTGAAAGGCCTAGTTTAATTTAGTTTATTGTCACGTGTACAGTGAAAAGATTTTGTTGTGTGCTAACCAGTCAGTAGAAATGCAATACACGATTACATTCATTTATGAGACCTCACCTTGCTTCTACTGTATTTCTTATATTTTTATGAAAAAAAAGTATCCCAGCAACCACAATAAACCAATACAAAAATGGATGTGTTAGCCCTTATTATAACTTAAATATGTAATTTCTTCATTAGTGGCAACTTTTATAAAAACTTGGTCAGTGTAAAATTACATTTTCCTGAAATGGTTCCGAAACGTGCCCATTTATCTGAACACTTTAGTCAGAAAATGGTGTATCTGTGGAATTTGCCACAGAAGGCTGTGGTGGCCAAGTCAATGGATATTTTTAAGGCAGAGATAGATAGAGTCTTGATTAGTATGGGTGTCAGGGGCTATGGGGCGAAAGCAGGAGAATGGGGTTAGGAGGGAGAGATAGATATGCAATTATAGTAAGGAACTGCAGATGCTGGTTTAAACCGAAGATAAATGCAAAATGCTGGAGTAACGCAGTGGGACAGGCAGCATTTCTGGAGAGAAGGATGTTTCGAGTCCAGATGTTTGGGGGAGTCCAGAGCCAGTGGCCACAGTTTAAGAATAAGGGGTAAAGCATTTAGAACGGAAATGAGGAAACATTTTTTCACACAGAGAGTTGTGAGTCTGTGGAATTCTCTGCCTCAGAGGGCGGTGGAGGCCGGTTCTCTGAACACTTTCAAGGAAGAGCTAGATAGGGATCTTAAAGATAGCAGAGTCAGAGAATATGGGAAGAAGGCAGGAACGGGGTACTGATTGGGGATGATCAGCCAAGATCACATTGAATGGTGGTGCTGGCTCGAAGGGCCAAATGGCCTACTCCTGCGCCTATTGTCTATTTGTCAGTCACATTTGTTACCTTTAACTGACTTCTATTTAAATAATTACATTTATTTAATGGAGGAGAGACACTCCAACAACATGTTGTTAAAGTCATATAATGAACTGTCCATTAGATGCTTGGACAATTGGTCTTACTTTCTCAGTTTCCTAATGTTACTTAGCACTGGACAATAATAGCTTCAAAACCATGGCAGATTTCTTAAGCAGTGAGATTGTTAAGTAGAACAGCCATGGCAGTTTTAAAGATGAAACTTTTAAACACGATCTTTGAATGAAAAAACAAAGATGGAAATAATAATGTATAGCTTATCCTTGACAACTGATGAAGTACATATACCCGAGAAACTGATCAAACCTTTTAAAATGATGGAAAAATCAAGTATGGGTCATTCAAGTGTCAAAGCAATCATAGTTTACTTTCGGTGCATAACAACTTCCAGACTCACCAAAATACATTTGAACAGCAGAATGATTTTTTTTTAAGCAAATTGTTTGAAGACTATGTATAATGCACTTCTTGGGTTCTATTGCTGTTGATCTAACCAATAATTATTAAATGAGTTCAAGTTCCCATTTATGCGACTGTTCAAGGAGAACAGCTTCACTCTTCCCTTTAGTATAATTGAGCAATGCAGTCGCTTTGTATCAGAACTTCTTTTGATTCCAAAGGACGATGTTAATTTAAGGAATATTCACAATAATTTTTGTTAATTACTTCAGTAATCAAAGTGCATCTGACATACTTAGATATGTCAATATCTAAATATATACACTTTTATCTAATAGCTTCTCATCATATTCATATTTTGTATGATGTCACATGTAATTTTGATGGGGAATTTTCCCCAAGATTACATTACTGGTCCTGTTAAACTAGTTTGTGTCAAGGCTTCATCAAGATACCTCATACTGCAACAAGGACAAAGATCAAGCAAGCTAATTTAAGCATATTAGGTGCATGTTTGGTCACACAAGGGGTGGTGGGTATATGGAACAAACTGCCAGAGGAGGTAGTTGAGGCTGGGACTATCTCAACATTTAAGAAACGGTTAAATAGGTGCATGGATAGGAGAGGTTTGGAGGGATATGGACCAAATGCAGGCAGGTGGGACTAGTGTAGCTGGGACATGTTGGCCAGTGTGGGCATGTTGGGCCGAAGGGTCTGTTTCAACACTATCACTCTATGGCTGACTATTTTCAAACAGAGCATAAAGATGATCTTTACTTCATCTCATTTATTTTTATGATTTGAATGATTTGAAGATTTCCTAGTAACAGTTGCATGAGACATAATAGCTTCAGTTGGCAGTGTCAAATATAGGCAAAGGGAAGATAAAAATGGTCACAGTGGGTCTGAGATATATTCTAAGTAGACCGATGCAAACAAGCGACTATTAATTTAAGAGGCGATAACAGCAGGAACTTGCAAATGTTTTGCCACTGGGGAGAAGAGAGTGATAAAAGGAAAGAACAAATAAACCACATCTGCATATAATGCCCATCTGCTGATGAATCAAAAATCGCTTCACTGAAGGTCTATAGGCCAATTAAATATTTCAAGCCTAGGTCACTGTTGTTTTGTACCAAAAGTAGACCCAGTAGCAGGAAACAAAACAAATTAATAGAGTACCTGATTTTGGGCGCTATTAATTAATGGGCCTGTCCCACTTTGGTGATATTTTAGGCAACTACAGGTGACTAGTTTGTCGCCACATGTTCGCCAGTGGTCGCCGGGAGTAGTCTCCTCAGTAGCACAAAAAGTACTAGCGATTTTCTGGTCGCCTCTAAATTTTCAACATGTTGAAAATTTTTCGCCGACAGTGGATTTGAGGCCAATGAGCGTAGCTTGACGTAGGCGCTGTCGTAGGTTGTCGCCAGGATGACATAGGTTGTCAACGGTTTTTCGGCAACCTGCTATGACTATGACAGTCGCTGGCAGCTGCCTAAGAAATCAACAAGTAGGACTGACCCATAAGGGAGGAATACTGACCACGGACCCCATGATCTTCAAAGAGTCACATGCATGTTCAATCACTACCAAATCACTATGAAGAACTACTGTTTACAGTGCAATTCAAAAGACTGTTAAAATAGAGATACAGCAATATAAGCTAAGTGCTGCGTGAGCAGAGACAAAAGTGCCAACTGAGTCAAATTGGCAGAAAGTCTCATTCAATGATCCTACACATCTGCATTAATATAAATGAGGAGAGGACTTTATTGTTCTACTTTAACATTGCAGTCGAAAATTGTAGAGACAGCAGTATCCACTTTAATTAGGGTAACAAATGAATGTAAATTTGCCATCTTCTTAAATATTTAGGATCCCATAGACTGGAAAGAACACAGATTACAGAAACTAAAAGAATTAGGTAAGGTCACAAAAGGAATGCACAGTTATTTATAGACCACATGAGGTACCCTGTGCAACACAATCACAATTTAGACCAACTCTCAGTCAAGGGTTACCATATACGATAGATTTAAATCTCTTATACACAATTAGCCTGTGAAGTGTTTAGAAATAAAATACATCTTAGTTTTATGAAAATATCAGCATTCATTTGTTATGTATACATTTTCAGAAAACTGAGCAGTACTAAAACATTGGGCTTACTTGCAGGTTTCTCCTGGTACATCGTTAGGGGCACGATCCAAAAACACAGATTGCATTTGCCATGAGTAGCAAATATAACAGGGCTCCTCATTTTAATATTCTATAATACACTGCCCATTGAAATAACTAGAGAACAAACATGTTGCAGCTGCAATGTAACTAAGGATTGCATTCCTGCAACTGCACTATTTGCAATGTTATACTGTCATAAGGTCAAAAATGATAGGAGTAGAATTAGGCCATTTGACTCATCAAATCTACACCATTCAATCATGGCTGATCTATCTCTCCCTCCTAGCCTCATTCTCCTGCCTCCCCATAACCTCTGACACCTGGACTAATCAACAATCTATCTATCTCTGCCTTAAACATGTCCACTGACTTGGCCTCCAAAGCCTTCATTGGCAAAGAATTCCACAGATTCACCACCCTCTGACAAAATAAATGTTGCATCTCCTTCCTAAAAGAACATCCTTTAATTCTGAGGCTATGCCATCTAGTCCTAGACTCTCTCACTAGTGGAAACATCCTCTCCACATCCAATCTATCCAAGCCTTTCACTATTCTGTATGTTTCAATGAGGTCGCCCTTCATTATAGACAATAGACAATAAACAATAGGTGCAGGAGTAGGCCATTCAGTACCGAGCCAGCACCGCCATTCAATATGATCAGGGCTGATCATCCACAATCAGTACCCCGTTTCTGCCTTCACCCTATATCCCCTGATTCTGCTATGTTTAAGAGCCCTATCAACCTCTCTCTTTAAAGTATCCAGAGAACCGGCCTCCACCGCCCTCTGAGGCAGAGAATTCCATAGACTCACAACTCTGTGTGAAAAAGTATTTCCTCATATACATTCTCAATGCCTTACCCCTTATTTTTGCAATGTTGCCCCTGATTTTGGACTCCTTCAACATCGGGGACACGTTTCCTGCCTCTAGCATGTCCAAACCCTTAATAATCTCATATGTTTCAATAGGATCCCTCTCATCCTTCTAAATTCCAGAGTATACAAGCCCAGCCGCACCATTCTGTCTGCATATGACAGTCCCACCATCCTGGGAATTTACCTTGTGAACTTATGCTGCATTCCCCCAATAGCAAGAATGTCCTTCCTCAAATTAGGGGACCAAAACTGCACACAATACTCCAGGTGTGCTCTCACTAGGGCCCTGTACAACTGCAGAAGGACCTCTTTGCTCCTGTACTCAACTCCTCTTGTTATGAAGGCCAACATGCCATTTGCTTTCTTCACTGGCTGCTGTACCTGCATGCTTACTTTCATAGACTGATGAACAAGGAACCCCCAGATCCCGTTATACTACCCATTTTCCCAACTTGACAATATTTAGATAATAATCTGCCTTCCTGTTTTTGCCACTAAAGTGGATAGCCTCACATCTATCCACATTAAACTGCATCTGCCATGCATCTGCCCACTCACCCAACCTGTCCACGTCACCCTGCATTCTCATAGCATTCTCCTCACAGTTCACACTGCCACCCAGCTTTGTGTCATCTGCAAATTTGCTAATGTTACTTTGAATTCCTTCATCTAAATCATTGATGTATATTGTAAATAGCTGCGGTCCCAGCACCGAGCCTTGCAGTACCCCACTAGTCACTGCCTGCCATTCTGAAAGGGATCCGTTAATCCCTACTCTTTGTTCCCTGTCTGCCAACCTATATTCTATCCATGTCAGCACTCTACCCCCAATATCATGTGCTGTAATGTTGCCCACTAATCTCCGATGTGGGACCTTATCAAATGCTTTCGGAAAGTCCAGGTACACTTCATCCACTGGCTCTCCCTTGTCCATTTTCCTATTTACATCCTCAAAAAATTCCAAACAATTAGTCAAGCATGATTTCCCCGTCGTAAATCCGTGCTGACTCGGGCCGATCCTGTTACTGCTATCAGAGTGTGCCACTATTTCATTTTTTATGATTGACTCCAGCAACTTCCCCATTCTTCTAAGCTCCAGCGAGTGCAGGCCCAGTGCCGACAAACGCTCGTCATAGGTTGACCTACTCAGGTTACTCAATTTAATATCCTATAATAAATGTTTGTCTATATTTAATAATTTAGTAATTTAAATTGTATTTATATATTAATTCTGGCAGTTTGTAGAAACTTGAGATAATATGTTAGAAAATGCATAACAGAGCTATTTTTGTCGAACTCAAGAAGAAAATGTTAATCGAGAAATATAACCAAACCAAAGGTCTTTTCCGGATACAAATTAAACCTGCAATTACTTTCTCAGTTTCAAACTAAAAATTATAAACTCCAGCCACGTCTACCAAAATGACCAGAAAAAAAAGATTAACAGAAGTCCTTTCCAGAACAATTTTAATTGATCCAGCCCTTAAAAAGGGATTCCTCACCTTTTTGTTTTTGTATTCCGTTATGAATGTAGATTGAAAGCAGGCCACCAATACTCCACCTACCAACTGAAATGAACTGTGTAGACCAGGAAAATAGTCTTTAGCCATCACAGACATTCAATCTCTGCACTTTGTTTAGCATTCAAAACACGTGGGTTACACAAATACAGCTGCCATTTAAAGGCCAACTCAATAGCTAATAGTTGCCAGACCACTTTAATGGACTGCTGAACGTTAATAGAAATCACAAAAGCCAAATTAAGGGTGACAGTTTTTCTTCTTTCAGGGATTGAATGAATTTGTTTAGTTTATATGACAATCTGATAGACTCTTGGCTTGTTTTATCACTCCAGGTTACTTCACCAACATAATTTAATACCTCCAGCTGCCATGCTGGGATTTCATCTTGTAACTTTGGATTGGTTGAACCAAAGTGTTTTGTAAGCCTAGCACCTGCATCTGCTGCAATGGGCCAAGGGGAAAAACATATTTTTACATACACAGGCAGATCGGGGCATAATATACCAATGCAGTTTATTTTGTTCTTTTCCCTTTCTTGTCTCCCCAATCACTGAGATGGCAAAATATTTGCAAGTTAATGCTGTTATCTCCTCCTAAATTAATGTTTGCTTGTTTGCATCAATCTGCTTAGAATACATCTCAGGCCCACTGTAACCATTGCTGTCTTCCTTCTGCTACATTTGACATTTCAATCCACAGCCATTATGTCTTATGTAACTGTTACAAAGAAATCTTTAAATGAATCAAATCTTTAAAATAATTGAGACAGGCCACACTTTATGCTTTGTTTGAAATTTGTGACCAACATGCACCTAATATGTTTAAATTACTTTCTCTTCAAACCCGTACTTACGGCAGTATAAAATATCTAAAAGATAAACCAAAACAATAAATTACCTAGTGTTATTATACGTATCTGTTTTCATTCGAACATTTTTGGAAATGCCCCGTCAACTGCATCCTCATTTGTGTTTCATCTGAACCTCGAAGATGCACATTGTGTTACATACACAAGCATGTTCAAATAAGGAACATTTATTCAAAACTGTTGAATAACTGTTTGATAAAACTTTGTTGCCTGAAAAATGAGAAACAAGAGTCTGTTCCTAATTTTTTTAATAAATATTTTTGTGCCGATTCAACATTTTAGATTTGATTATCTGCAGAGGCTTCATAACTCTGCCATAATGTTCTTGCACTACATTGCTGTCTATCATACACCAGACATGTTCAATCTAGTTATTTCCACCCCTCTTTATTCCACATAATTTAAATATTGAATGAGGTATTTACAGGAGAAAAATATACAAGGTTTAATTTACTGCAGGACCCATTTATTAATGATCAGACATCATTTTAAAATAACTTAGATTACACTTGACTGAAAAATAGATAATACACTTGTTAATGGTGTAAATGTTAAGTGTGTTCACTCACAATGAAAAGTGGATAAACTGGCAAAGATCCAAAGCAATTGGTAGTAAAACTGGAGGAAAATATGTAAAAAAAGCAATGGGCACATAACTGTCAAGGCCTGGAACAATTGCGCAGTTGTTGGGAGAATATTTTTCAGAACTTGTACAAACTATTTGGACATGTACTCAAGAGGACAAACTGTAGGTTTATCAGGAAAATGGGATTTTACCTCCCATAAGCTATATAAGCTACCTACAACCATACTCTCCTTGATCGTTTGTGAATCCTGCATTTGGCCCCATTTTTGGCATCAGATATGTGAGCCCAACATTAATTTCTTTCTGATATACTTCTTCCATTCCCCATATTCCATTTCCGCTTTAAAATCTAGTTCTTTGGTCAAGCTTCAGGAAACTCTACCTTTCATATCTAGTTTTGGACATGCATCTCTGAAATATCTGAAACCTACTCCTACAAGTTACAATTAGACAAAGTGTTTATCTTTACAAGACAGATTAGTTCAAATCCACTTCAATCCTGTCAAAATGTAAATGCATATAATTGCCAACATACAATGCCAATATTCCACCGAGAAATGGAATGCTGTTTGGCTCAATAATCAGTATGGTTAAAATAAAAAAGTCTGGACATCCTCAATCCTTATTTTTAGAAAGTACTCCAAAATATATAGTTTATTAAGTAATGGAAACTATTCCAAGCAGAAAACAGTAGACTTGCCTGTGTTATGATTCAGGATTATTTCAGTGATTCCATTAAAATACAGCAATTTATTGAATGAATTCAGGCAATGAAGCACCTTGTGTTCACACAATCATTCTTCAGAAAAAAACAACTACTCAAATTTAAATGCATAGTATTCAGATTCTGAAACAGAAATTGCTAGAAATGCTTCAGTCAGGTAAAGTAAGCAGAGGGAGGAACTGGGTTCATCTTTCAGAACATTGACATGAACTTTTAACTTGTTTTACCACAGATGCTCTTGACCTCCCAAGTGTTTTCAGCATTTTCCACCTTTATCTGAGATTAACAAGATCCAAATTGGTGGTAAAACTCAATTTCATCTTTGCACTCCCAGATCCTACCAGCACAGTACATGTTAGCAAGCGAATAAGAATGAACATTCAGCAAAAAAGATTTATTAAACAAGAGTCTGCAAGAGTCCTAAATTCACAAGTGTATATTTATTGATAAAAAGAGCCAGCGTGCATTTAGAAAAAAGCACGATCCTGCCAAATAAACCCATAACCCCTATGTGGATGTCACAAATGAATGAATAACAGCAGCAGCCTTCACTGATGTAACCCATATAGATTGCCTATGAATGTTAACATAAGAGATAAATGAACTGATAAAAGATAAAAGAACTGCAATGCAGTTTAAGACATCTGGAAACATGTTTTAAACATACAAAGGATCGATTCCACCTTTTTTTTTAATGCATCACAATAAAGCTGTAAAAGAACAATTTTGTCGAAGAGAGCATTTCTGCCTTTCACAAAGTAGATGAAAATTTAATGTCAATCCGTGTTAGAATTTCTTCCTCTCACAAAACAATGAAGGTTTAAAAATAAAACTTATTTTGGCAGTTAGTTTCCACAAATGATAACTCTATGAAACAATTTTACCTACTGTGACATTCAGGAGAGAATCCCAGGTGCCTGAGGACACAAAAAGGTTGGATAATTCTGTATCGCCCAGCATTGTAACATGTTTTAATCTTGATATTGGCACACAAACTAGTTATAAACTTTTTGGATTCCTTTTAGAATATAGCTTCTGGTTTATATTGGAAGACTCCCAGAAGTCTTTAAACGGTCTTTGGAAAATATGCAGCAAGATTAGTTTTTACATAAGAATCCTCCTCTGAATGGCATTAACAGACCTAGATTGCATCGTGACAAGCAGATTCAAACCTCTGTTCTCAATTTCATGTAAATGGAATTGAGATGAAAATCACACAACCAAATAGAGTCTGTGGGGGAAAGACAGATAATCAGGGGAGAATTACAGGCACAATGAAATGGAGCAAAGAATCAACATTTCATACCTACTACTTACCATGACCCCACAAACGAACACCAGGACATCATCTCCCAAACTGTTACCTGGAGTTCAGGTATTTATGCTCCTCCATGCCTACCCTTCCATACTTAAGTCAGAAGTAGGCACTGGATAATGATAATCCCCTTTCCCACTTCCACATAAAGTAAAACCATCTACGCCTATGTATTAACCAACCGTAGCTGCCAGACAATGAATATCTCTAACAAATTCTTAAGTGATTGGAGTAGAATTAGGCCATTTGGCCTATCGTCTACTTCCGCATTCTATCATGGCTGATCTATATTTCCCACTAAACCCCATTCTCCCGCCTTCTCCCAATAACCCCTGACACCTGTACCAAAAATATCCATTGACAGCTTCCACAACATTCTGTGGCAATGAATTCCATAGATTCACCACCCGCTGACTACAGAAATTCCTCCTCATCTCCTTCCTAAAGAAACATCCTTTAAATCTGATGCTATCACCTCTGGTCCTGGACTCTCCCACTAGTGGAAATATTTTCTCCACATTCACTCTATCTAAGCCTTTCACTGTTCACTAACAAGACTGTGTAACTATCCATTGAATATTCAAAGTTATTCATGCTATTACAATTGCATGTTCCCATCATCAACCTCAGTCTGTCATCAGCAATTAATAACTTAAATGGGCCAACCACATAAAAACTGGCCTAAAAGCTGGTCAGATGCAGGATAATGAGTGTGTGTGGCTCATTACCCGTTTTTCATATCATGTGATAGGAGCAGAATTAGGCCATTTGGCCCATCAGGTTCCCTCTGCCATTCAATCATGGCTGATCTATCTCTCCCTCCTAACCCAATTCTCCTGCCTTCTCCCCGTAACCTCTGACACCCATCTCTCAAACCTATACCTGTAACATTGTGCAAACCAGGAGCATAATGGTAGACTTTTTAAATTAACTGGATGATTGCTGTTCAAGAAGCTCAAAATCACCCAGCAAGAAACTCTCTCCACTCCCACTCCCTCCATCACCAGCGCAATCTGGCTGCAGCATGCAACATGTACAAAATTCGCCATAGCAACTAACAAACCTATAAATTCTATCGGTCAAGAGAACAATGGGAATAAATGTATGTGAACACTTCTCAAATGCAGCAACACCTCCATGTCAATGTTCCCCAAATGTCACCGCACAACGCCCAAAATTTACTGATAGATGATAGGAATGAACTAATTACTTTAAAAAACTTAAATTGTCTGGACATCCCACAATACCATTCCTACTACTGCAATTTTTATAGTTATGTGAAGAGAAAGAGATTAGTTAAAACAAATGTAGGTCCCTTGCAGTCAGAAACAGGTGAGTTGATCATGGGGAACAAGGATATGGCGGACCAATTGAATAACTACTTTGGTTCCGTCTTCACTAAGGAAGACATAAATAATCTGCCGGAAATAATAGGGGACCGCGGGTCAAAGGAGGAATTGAGAGAAATCCAGGTTTGTCGGGAAGTGGTGTTGGGTAAATTGAATGGATTAAAGGCCGATCAATCCCCAGGGCCAGATAGGCTGCATCCCAGAGTACTTAAGGAAGTAGCTCCGGAAATAGTGGATGCATTAGTGATAATCTTTCAAAACTCTTTAGATTCTGGAGTAGTTCCTGAGGATTGGCAGGTAGCAAACGTAACCCCTCTTTTTAAGAAGGGAGGGAGAGAGAAAACGGGGAATTACAGACCAGTTAGTCTATCATCGCTAGTGGGGAAACTGCTAGAGTCAGTTATTAAAGATGGGATAACAGCACATTTGGAAAGTGGTGAAATCATTGGACAAAGTCAGCATGGATTTACGAAAGGTAAATCATGTCTGACAAATCTTGTGGAATTTTTCGAGGATGTAACTAGTAGCGTGGATAAGAGAGAACCAGTGGATGCGGTGTATCTGGACATCCAGAAGGCTTTCGACAAGGTCCCACATAAGAGATTAGTGTACAAACGTAAAGCATATGGCATTGGTGGTTCAGTATTGATGTGGATAGAGAACTGGCTGCCAAACAGGAAGCAAAGAGTAGGAATAAACGGGTCCTTTTCACAATGGCAGGCAGTGACTAGTGGGTACCGCAAGGCTCAGTGCTGGGACCACAGCTATTTACAATATTACCGATCTCTATGAGGGAATTGTAGGCAATATCTCCAAGTTTGCGGATGACTAAGCTGGGGGGCAGTGTTAGCTGTGAGGAGGATGCTAGGAGACTGCAAGGTGACTTGGATAGGCTGGGTGAGTGGGCAAATGTTTGGCAGATGCAGTATAATGTGGATAAATGTGAGGTTATCCACTTTGGTGGCAAAAACAGGAAAGCAGACTATTATCTAAATGGTGGCCGATTAGGAAAAGGGGAGATGCAGCGAGATCCGAGTGTCATGGTACACCAGTCATTGAAAGTAGGCATGCAGGTGCAGCAGGCAGTAAAGAAAGCGAATGGTATGTTAGCTTTCATAGCAAAAGAATTTGAGTATAGGAGCAGGGAGGTTCTACTTCAGTTGTACAGGGTCTTGGTGAGACCACACCCGTCTCCAAATCTGAGGGAGGACATTATTGCCACAGAGGGAGTGCAGAGAAGGTTCACCAGACTGATTCCTGGGATGTCAGGACTGTCTTATGAAGAAAGACTGGATAGACTCGGTTTATACTCTCTAGAATTTAGGAGATTGAGAGGGGATCTTATGGAAACTTACAACATTTTTAAGGGGTTGGACAGGCTAAATGCAGGAAGATTGTTCCCGATGTTGGGGAGGTCCAGGACAAGGGGTCACAGCTTAAGGATAAGGGGGAAATCCTTTAAGACTGAGATGAAAAAGACTTTTTTCACACAGAGAGTGGTGAGTCTCTGGAACTCTCTGCCACAGAGGGTAGTTGAGGCCAGTTCATTGGCTATATTTAAGAGGGAGTTAGATGTGGCCCTTGTGGCTAAGGGGATCAGAGGGTATGGAGAGAAGGCAGGTATGAGATACTGAGTTGGATGATCAGCCATGATCAAATTGAATGGCGGTGCAGGCTCGAAGGGCCGAATGGCCTACTCCTGCACCTAATTTCTATGCTTCTATGTTTCTACTACATTGGAAAATGCAAGAGATTAGGTGATATATTTGCTTAGCACCTCCATTGGCACTGAATTCAAACACTTGTTAAAATGGAAACAGGAAAAAATAGAAATACTCAAGCAGGCTGCTATCTGACCTTCCCATTCCCTCCAGCATTTCCTATTTTTATTTAAAACTTCTAACATCTGTAGTTTTCTTTTCCAAGTTTAATGTTTAATTTCCATTCACCTACTACCACTCTGAACTCAGTCTTTGTCCTCTGCACTGTTTCAATTAAACTCAATTTCTGATTGATGATCAACTCTTCTTTCTATTTGGAACCTTCTACTAATCATTATGCTATTACATTCAGCATCTTGAACTTTAACAAACTGTAGCACTTCTGCACATTTTTATCACTACTTAGAACTGATAATGAACAAGTTAGCCCAGGTACAGGTAGAGTATGTCAAAGGTTTATCCCATCTTGAATAACACTGCTTTAGTGAAAATCTGGTCACGCTGCCTGATAGAGACGGGCATTCGGTGGCTTACATTTTACATGGCTTAGAAGCAGATTTGCTATCACATCCCCAGCAGCCCAAAATGCAACTAATCTCATCTCACCATTGCTAACACTCAATAGCCGACTATCCAGAGCCAGCCAAAATATCACCAGAACATCATTGCTAACAATGCTGAGCTGTAAGATCCACCCAGTCAAAAACCAGAGATGACACACTGGCACCAATCCACCTTGACTGTTTTTTCTGACAAGATTCTAAGCCAAGAGGAAAAATTAGCTCAAGGTCATACACTACATTCAGCCTGCTAAAGAAGATAAATGACAGCTATTGGGCACACACACAAATGTGCAACTTATAGAATCATACAGTGCGGAAACAGGCCATTCGGTAAAACCTGCCCACACCAGCCAACATGTTCCACCTACCTGTGTTTGGCCCATATCCCTCCAAACCTGTCCTATCCATTGTACCTGTCTAACTGTTTCTTAAACATTGGGATAGACCCTGCCTCAACTACCTTCTGTGGCAGCTCGTTCCATACACACGCCACCCTTTGTGTGAAAACTGGGTGGCATCTTTCTAGTTCTCTTTAAATAATAGTTTGATTTAGAAGTCAATAAGCTTGGTGGAAACAAGGAACTGCAGATGTTGGTTTACAAAAGAACAGAGTGTTGGATTAGCACAATGGGCCAGGCAACAAAAATATGAGTAGGTGACATTTGGCATTTATCAATGATTTATGTTACAGTGTATATTACCAAAATTGTTTCATTAAGTGATATTTTGAAGTGGATTTCAAATCTATTTTTGCAAATCCTCCATCTATGATTCTGATCAGAAAACACTTTTCTTCATTATTTGTTCTAAATATTCAAAAATGGAGAAAGCTATTACCAAACTTTGGATTGTTTACAGGCAGTGTTTCTTTCTCTCCTGATATCTGGGGTTTCTACACCAGGGCACCTCAAGCCTCCGAAAAGATACAACCAAATCTCTCTCTGCAAAATCCTCCAACTCAACTGGAAGGATTAGTGAAACAGTGTCAGAGTCTTCCCCTCGGCCAACATCCCCAGTAATTTTAATTACATACTTTTGCCTGCCATGGCACATCACATTATTCACATGCCTGACACAAAACCTACAAAGCAATCACTATTCCAAGTTGAAGGATCCCGTCCCAAACCATCACCTAGCCATTCAATCCCCAGATGCTTTGTGACCCACTGAGTTCCTCCAGCACTTTATGGTTTGCTCAAAATCTCAGCATCTGCATTTCAATACATCTCCACTACTGTGTCATTTGAGATCTATTTACAGATTAAATGGTACCCAAACAACCACCTTGCCCTCAATGTCAGAAATACCAAGGAACTGATTGTGGACTTTGGAAGAGGAAGGACGAAGATCCACCAACCTGTCTTCATCAAGTTGAGAGAGTCAAAGGCTTCAAATTCCAGGGCATGCATATCACCGAACATCTGTCCTGGACTCAGCACATTGATGTAATCATAAAAAAGCCCTCTACACCTTTACTTCCTAGAGGATTGAGGAGATTCAGTCAACAAATGCATTCTTGAACTGCTGGAGTTGTTCAGTAGAGAGCATATTGACTGGTTGCATCATGGCCTGGTTAGATAACTTGAATGCCCAGGAACAAAGAAAATTGCAAAAATGGTGAACATTACGGGAACTGATCTCCCCACCATTGAAGAGGTACAAGACCTACAAGAGCTGCCTCAAAATGGCACCCAGCATCAGAGACCTGCACTTCACTTCTGCCATCAGGAAGACAGTAGAGGAGCCTGACAACTGTAACATTCAGGTTCAGGAGCAGCTTCTTCCCAACAACCATTAAACTCTACAATCTCCAAATAGGCTATGAGCTACATAGATTTGGGGGCTTTATTTTTGACTTTGCACTATTATTGTCTATTTATTTGTGTGTTTTTTTTAAATATACTGAACTTGTTTCTTGTTGTTTATTATTGGTTTTATAGAATACTACATTTACATAGCAGTTGTATTCTGTTTCAGGATTTATGGCAATAATACACTCTTGACTTGCCTCCGCACAAGTCCAGCAAGGTGCATTTTCAGCCACTTACTGTCATCCCTTTACACTCGTGACTGTGCGGCCATATTTTTCTCTAAATCCATTTGCAAGTTTGCAGATGACACGACCACAGATCACAAACAAGTCGGCCGGAGTACACATCCCAATTTGTGGCAACGGTGCAGAAAAGAAGATGGACGGGAGCTCCTAGTTCATAGCTGGAAATGTCACCAACAGTTTGGATTGGTCCAGCTAAATAGACGATATGGCCAAAACTAAAATCCTATCAACACCTCACCGTCTTCAGAAGACGAGGGAAATTCGGCATGTCCCAATTTCTGCAGCTACACCATAGAATACATCACTGCTTGATGCATCCTCTTGGACTGGATCACAGCTGTTCCCAAGACTAAAACAGATTGTAATTGTGAACGCAGCCCTGAAATATGCAAACGGACCATTACCCTTCAATCGACTCAATCAATACTTTGTTGCCTCGAGAAAGTGGCCAACATTACCAAGGGCTGTTTTCATCCTGGTCATTCTCTCCTCTCTCCTCTCCTGTCTGACAGAAGACACAAAAGCTTGAAAGCAAGAACTACCAGATTCAAGAGCAACTTCTTCCTCAATGTTACCATTCTCTTGAACATATTTCTCATATTCCGAATCTCCCATTTTTTTCAGAATTCCTTCTGACTCCCACCTAATCAGATCGGATGCCATATCATCGACCTTCGATTGATGTGGTCTGATCTGCACAATATTTCCAGCATCCATCAAAGTGCTAGAGAAACTCAGTGAGTCAGGCATCATCTGTGGAGGGAATGGACATAGAAACATAGAAAATAGGTGCAGGAGTAGGCCATTCGGCCCTTCGAGCCTGCACCGCCATTTAATGTGATCATGGCTGATCATCCAACTCAGTATCCCGTACCTGCCTTCTCTCCATACCCCCTGATCCCTTTAGCCACAAGTGCCACATCCAACGCCCTCTTAAATATAGCCAATGAACTGGCCTCAACTACCTTCTGTGGCAGAGAATTCCAGAGACTCACCACTCTCTGTGTAAAGAATGTTTTCCTCATTTCGGTCCTAAAGGAATTCCCCCTTATCCTTAGACTGTGACCCCTTGTTCTGGACTCCCCCAACATCGGGAACAATCTTCCAGCATCTAGCTTGTCCAACCCCTTAAGAATTTTGTAAGTTTCTATAAGATCCCCCCTCAATCTTCTAAATTCCAGCGAGTACAAGCCGAGTCTATCCAATCTTTCCTCATATGAAAGTCCTGACATTCCAGGAATCAGTCTGGTGAATCTTCTCTGCGCCCCCTCTATGGCAAGGATGTCTTTCCTCAGACAGATGACCTGGACAGATGACGTTTTGGATCAAGACCTTCTTCAATTGATGAAGTAGGGGGAAGAGATCTTGAAAAGCGAGGTGGGGTGGAGCAAAACCGGGCCAGTGATAGGTGGATTCAGGTGAGGGGACCTGACTGGCAGATAGGTGGCGTAAGTGGCAAAGGCTGGAGGTTAAAAAGAAATGAAAGGGTGTCAGATAAGTAAAGAGGAGCAGTGAAGCCAGAGGGAGTTATATGGCTGGAAGCAGACTGGGGGAAAGGAAAGAATAGGGAATAAAAGGGCAATATTGGATGGGGACAAGGGATGAGCATACGTAAGAGAGGAAAAGAGCAAGTTTGCACGGGGTGCAGGGGAGGAGGGGGAGGTCAGGGGAAAGAGTCACCCTGGTCCGTTATTAACTAGATAGCACCATGAACAATTGTGATACATGAAGCTATCACAAACATTATTTTAATTCACTTAATGCATACACTCACTGCAACTTGTCTTTGCATCTTTCTAGTTTTCAGTGGTCTTCGACCTGAAACATTAACTCTGATAGTTTGTCCAAAGCTACAAACTAACCTACATCCCCATATTATTTGTCTATAAACCATAAGCAACATGGTATGCAGTATGGTATGAGGCATGTCAATAGGAAGACAAGACACGAAAACTGGGGTGTTTTTTATTAGAGCAGAGGTGACTTAACAGTTGCACACCACATAGAGAAGCCCATGTATCAGGTTATGTCACATTTACTGACACAATTACCTGTTCAGAGGAGAGCAAAAGACTTTTGAAGACAAAGGAGAAAAACATAACTTTATAACTTAACTTTAAAGTATAACTTTAAAAAGTCACACAAATGCCAACATTTTAAATGAACGATGAAATTATATTTGTACCTATCCATCACAAAACACTTATACTAACCTATTCTCCTTAATTAATTAACCTTCCTTGATTTATGGTTCATTTCCCAAGTTTTCTTTGCCAGAATTTATTCCTGCATTCTAAATCGACAATACATTACTGCAAGTCCTTATTATTTTGCATAAATGAATATTTCAAATATGAAATAATACATTTCTTTCACAATTTACCGTTGATACGTTTGGTCAGATGTGAAACATATTGATCACAACTACCTGCACACACCTGTTGGGTCAAATATTCTATTTAAATGATGTGAAGGTTTTGTAAATTGCAAATCCTAAGGCATCTTTAAATGAATGAAACATTAAAGTCCCTTGCAATGAAACCAAGTCTGAATAAGCTATAAGGTCACATTCTTTGCTTCAAGAAACCCTTTTAATGCACAAGTTACTTTTTTTTACCTCTGTATTATTTTTCCAACAAGCTGTGAGTGCCTCTCCAAATTTCTACTTCAAATACATGAATGATCTCTCAAAACTGACCTTTAACCTAACAGATTTTGACATGTCATTCTGAGTCAGGCAATGAAAGTCTCCATTTCATTTTGATAAGCCTTTGGAGAAAACCCATGTGTGGCATTCTTTAAATGAGTGGTAAACCTCATTATCTGTCCATCTACATATGAAGGAGACATTGATTTTGTTTCAAGTCAAAGTACTGTACATCTGTTGTAGAAGAAAATGAGGCCACAGCAAGCAAGGCCCCACTATTTCAATGAAATGACAAATGATCAAAGCTTTGTTCATGAGGCTAGTAATTGCACATTAGTGCAAAATGAAATTTAAGCACATAATCTCCAGATTATTACAGGCATCAGTTTAAAGTTATACTCTAAATCGTACAGGCACTAAAATCATACAGGGAGATGACAACATTCAGAGGCTCAATAGGTTTTTTTTTATAGAACTCCTGTCACTAAGAAATTTGATAACGCATAAGCGAAAAATTGTTTAAGAATTTGAGTAAAAAACAGAAAATCTTCTATTCCACAATGGCCCCCTGAAACAATCGATGTGCTACACTTTAAATTAAGCTCTTTGTGTGTAATGACGTTACAAACTGCCTAGCCTTGACAATTATACCCCTAAGAATGTTATTTTGTAACTCAATTAACTCAACCGATCATGTTACAATTATATTTGTGATATCTTGTTTCTGCTTTCTTAATAAGGACATAAGATCCATTAAAAACAAGCATATATCAGATGAAATGTAATGTGGACATCAGGTATGGGAGCCCTTCCTGATGGCAGGGCTGCCAACATTGGGTGAGAGCTGAGAGTAAGAAATTGTGAGGGAGCGCTGCAACCAAGCCAGAGGGAGCGCAGTGAGCGAGGGGGGGGGGGGGGGGGGGGGAGGGGGGAGGGGGTGGAGGCATTGAGTTTATATCCAGTAGAGATGCCAGGTTATCAGAGATTGCCCCTGATTTCATCTTGTAGCCCATGATGTTATTCAGGACCTGCCACTGTCACAGACCTACCTAATTGAATTGAGCCTCTTGCTTTGCTGGAATATTTTCTCGACATCTCCCAGAGCATGATCCAATTTAGCTTATGACCTTATCCCATTTCCAGCTCTCCTGAAATAAACTGGATTTCACTGACAGAAGGCAAGTCAAGCAGTGTGTTGAAACTAAACAAGTGCACTCTCCAATACATACTGTAGCTGCTGAGACACTCATCACATAATTTCACCTGCAGCAATACCACTGTCATTACATCACTGCTATGACTCTGTCTGGCCACTCAGAATGGGACCCACGGGCAGAAGGAAAAGCAATGGACAATAGCAAAGAGCTTGTACTTAGCTGAGAGACACTATACTCCACCTGGACTTTCTGACAAATACATTCACAGCCTCAGGTTTTCCAAGGTTATCATTACATAAATATATGTGAAAGGTTGTAGAAAGACTATAATGGAGACTTACAACATGGAAACCGTTCCTTTGGCCATCACTTATCTGGCCATCACTTATCTGCACTCAATGCATTACTCTGCAAGTATTTGCCGGTAGCTCTCTATGCCATGATGTTTCAAGCATCTGAATCGGTATAAAGAAAGCAAATGCAATGCTCCCATTTATCTCAAGAGGGCTTGTATGCAAAAACAGGGCTGTAATGCTGCGGCTCTAAAATGTGCAGTTCAGATCGTGTTTGGAATATTGTGAGCAATTTTGGGCACCATAATCTGAGGTAGGATGTGCTGGCTCTGAAGGGGGTACAGAGGAGTTTTACAAGAATGATCCAAGGAATGAGTAGGTTAACATATGATAAGTGTTTGACGGCACTGGGCCTTTACTCGCTGGAGTTTGGAAGACTGAGGGAGGACCTCATTGAATAGAGTGGATGTGGAGAGGATGTCTCCACTAGAGGAAGAGTCTAGAACTAGAGGTCATAGCCTCCGAAGTAAAGGATGTTACATAGAAACATAGAAAATAGGTGCAGGAGTACGCCATTCGGCTGATCATCCAACTTAGTATCCTGTACCTGCCTTCGCTCCATACCCCCTGATCCCTTTAGCCACAAGGGCCACATCTAACTCCCTCTTAAATATAGCCAATGAACTGGCCTCAACTACCTTCTGTGGCAGAGAATTCCACAGATTCACCACTCTCTGTGTGAAAAATGATTTTCTCATCTTGGTCCTAAAAGACTTCCCCCTTATCCTTAAACTGTGCCGCTTGTTCTGGACTTCCCCAACATCGGGAACAAGCTTCCAGCATCTAGCCAGTCCAACCCTTTAAGAATTTTGTAAGTCTCTATAAGATCCCCCCTCAATCTTCTAAATTCCAGCGAGTACAATCCGAGTCTATCCAGTCTTTCTTCATATGGAAGTCCTGCCATCCCAGGAATCAGTCTGGTGAACCTTCTCTGTGCTCCCTCTATGGCAAGAATGTCTTTCCTCAGATTAGGAGACCAAAACTGTACGCAATACTCCAGGTGTGGCCTCACCAAGACCCTGTACAACTGCAGTAGAACCTCTCTGCTCTTGTACTCAAATCCTTTTGCTATGAATGCCAACATACCATTCGCTTTCTTCATTGCCTGCTGCACCTGCATGCCTACTTTCAATGATTGGTGTCCCATGACACCCAGGTCTCGTTGCATCTCCCCTTTTCCTAATCGGCCACCATTCAGATAATAGTCTACTTTCCTGTTTTTGCCACCAAAGTGGATAACCTCACATTTATCCACATTATACTACATCTGCCATGCATTTGCCCACTCACCCAACCTATCCAAGTCACCTTGCAGCCTCCTACCATCCTCCTCACAGCTAACACTGCCCCCCAGCTTCGTGTCATCCACAAACCTGGAGATGTTGCATTCAATATTGTTCAAAGATGCATTCAAAGATGTTATTTTGGGAAAGCGAGGAGGAGGAATTTCTGTAATCAGAGGGTGGTGAATCTGTGGAATTCTTTGCCACAGGAGGTTGTGGAGGCAAAGTCATTGGTATATTTAAGGCAGAGATAGATAGATTCTTGATTAGTATTGGTGTCAGATGTTATGGGGAGAAGGCAGGTGAATTGGGTTAGGAGGGAGAGAAGGATCAGCTATGATTGAATGGCGGAGTAGACTTGATGGGCCAAATGGCCTAATTCTGCTCCTATCGCTATCACCTTACCTAAAGTTTCCAATCACACGAGGAACAGCTGCTACATGTCCATATATTGCTACACTGATCAGGGCATCATCATGATGGGAGCATATTCTATCCTTCGGGCCCAGTTTAAATATGATAGCAGTACTTATGATCTTATGACATGATAAATATATGAAAGTTGTGCGATGATCTGCCTCTAACACGCCCTCAGGCAAAGTGTTCCACATTTCAAAGATCCTTTGCGTAAAAATATTCCTCAAATCCTCTGATACCCCTATCCATTGCCCTAAATCTACACCCTACCTATGTTAATCCCTATGTTAAGGGGAAAATGGTTTGCAGCATCTGCCCCCAATCTATATAATTAAAACTCAAATCTTGATCACTTCCTCTTTACACTGCACATTAATTTTAGAAAAAAATGCTACTATTTACGACTGTGATTTTTGGCAATCTTACTCAGAGTCCCCCTCCGCTGCGCAGGACAAGAGGATTTTTCCCATCGATGAAAAATAAAAGACTTTTTAATGTTTAAAACATGTTGAGATTTTTTCTCCTGTCAATCATGCTAGGAAGGCCACGCCCCTTCTGGTGACAGGGGGAGGGACGATAAAACCCGGAAGTGTGGACTGCCTCAGTCTCTGCAAGATGGGAGAGCAAGAGGTCACAACTCTCAGTTGAGCTGGGAATAACACTGAACACATGTGTACTAAACTGTGAGTGGTTTTACTGACCTGTGAGTGCCCTTAATGTACTTTGAAAATGTAGTTTGAAAATGTGGTTTGAAAATGCAAAAGTGGTGTTGGTTTGAAACTGCAAAAGTGGTGTTGGTTTCAAAATGCAAAAGTGGTGTTACCTTTGCCTTATTAAAAAGTGGTTTTGCCTTTGCCTTATTGAAAAGTGGTGTTGTCTTTGCCTTATTGAAAATGGTGTTGCCTATGGCTTATTGAAAAGTGGTCTTCCCATTGCCTTATTGAAAAGTGGTCTTGCCTTTGCCTTATTGAAAAGTGGTGTTGCCTTATCTATATAATTAAAAGTCGAAACTTGACCACTTCCTGTTTCTACTGTATATTGATTCTAGAAGAAATGCTACCACTTACGGCTATGATTTTTGGCCATCTTACCCAGAGTCCCCCTCCGCTCATCAGGTGCAGAGGATTTTTCCCATTGATGAAAAATAAAAGAGTTATTAGTGTTTAAAAAATGTTGAGATTCTCTCTGCTGTCAATCATGCCATGAAGGCCACGCCCCTTCCTGAGGGTGGGAGGAGGTACTATAAAAGCCGGAAGTGTGGGCTTGGCTCAGTCTCTGCAAGATGGGGAAGGAGAGGTCACGACTGTCTGAGGTGTGAATCAACTGAACACACTGAATGTCTACTGAACTGTGAGTGTGGTTTTTATGTGATTTTTATATGGTGTTGTGGTATTTTGTGATGTTTTATGGTGGTTTCACCCTGCATGAAATGGTATGAAACTGCACTTGAATTTGGTGGTCATGCACCCTCCTTGAAATGGTATGGTTTTGGAGGTTTCTTAGTCTTTTTTATGTGGGGGTGGGGGGAGAGGGGGAAACCGTTTTCTCAGTCACTTCCTGGTCGAGAATGCTTCTTTTCTCCGAGTCGCATCTAAGAATCCCCTCTCGCAGTCTACCATCTGGATTGGCACGGGCTTTCCTGCCGGAGACCGGCCAGAGTTTCAGCAGCGGCGCAGCACTGGATTCCTTCACGGAGCGGGTAATGCCTTACTGGGGATCACCTTATTAGAGCTCCGGAGTGTTGGGTCTGCTGATTAATACCGTGGTGCTGTGGTTACGGAGCTTCCAGCCGCGTGCGGCGTTGACTTTAACATCGCGGAGTCCTGGGATCTTTTGCCGAGGGTCGCCAGCGTTGAATCTCCGCTCAGCTTGGTCTGTGAACTTTGGGAGAGGGCCTGTGCATTCAGGCCGCCCGTAGCGGCAGCTGGGGAGGGCTCAAAGGCCCCAACCATGGGTGACCAAAGAGGAAGTTGACTGAACTTTATTGCCTTCACTCACAGCGGGAAACGTTGATTCTGCTGTGTGGGGATGTTCATGTTAAATTCTATTGTGTATTGTGTTCTTTTTATTCATATGGCTGTATGGTATTTCAAATCTCACTGTACCAATTGGTGCATGTGACAATAAATGTAACTTGAACTTGCTCACACAGAGAGTTGTGAGTCTGTAGAATTCTCTGCCTCAGAGGGCAGTGGAGGCCATTTCTCTGCATACTTTCAAGAGAGAGCTAGATAGGGCTCTTAAAGATAGTGGAGTCGGGGGATATGGGGAGAAGGCAGGAACAGGGTACTGATTGTGGATGTTCAGCCATGATATCATGATTTTGTAACCCTCATCCTCCTGCGCTCCAAGGAATAGAGAACAATCGAGAACAAGCCTCAGGGTGCACAACTTGGATGGAAATACCTTTGTTATCTCAGTCATTCTATGCAATATCTGTTAATGTAATCAATTGTCTGTACATTAATTGACAATAGAGGCCAGACCGCTAACATTATTATAGAAACATAGAAACACAGACAACAGGTGCAGTAGGGCCATTTGGTCCTTCGAGCCAGCAAAGCCATTCAATATGATCATGGCTGATCATCGAAAATCAGTACCCTGTTCCGGCTTTTTCCCCCATAGCCCTTGATTCCCTTAGCCCTAAGAGCTATGTTGTTCGAAGCGAAGGAAGAGGAGCAATATACATTATTGATCCACAGGAAGAATAGAGTAGGAATGAGCATAAATGGCTGGAAAAAGCAAAATCTACATAAACTAAAATATAGCTTTTTAAACGCAAAATATCTTTGAGAAAGAATTGACAATAAAACAATGGGCAAACCACCATCAAGTGCATACCTGGGTGGGTCTAACAGGTCACGACATCTTAAACACACAATGATTTGGTGATCTTTAGCCAGGCATTGAGGGATAGTTATGCTGAAGCTCATGCTGACAATCAACTTCCTAGCTCCAGGATCTTTCTAAGTAACTCCAACAAACTTCTGTCACATCTCCCAATCTGATGATCATTAGAGAATAGAGCGCTCACCCAGGCATTACAATCAAAGATAAATGATTATCTACTTTGAATTCAATGGGGAGGAGACATCTTGGGGACTGGGATCTGGTAACAATGCTGGCTTCCTCAGAATTCCCAAAGTATGGTAAATACTTCAGTCTGGATATTCGTTCCTGACCTCTGAATGTTTGATAGCTTAATACTGTCTTGCTTCTTCTGATTAGTTTTTAATGTCACAAAATTAAATACACATACACAAAAGGAAATTTAAAAGAAGCATGCCAAAGCAAGTGGAATGATTTGAGTTTTCATATTAATTCATTGTTTCTCCCATTCACCACCCATTCTATTCCCGCAAACAACTCGGACAAACCTGTTTCCTACACAGAAAGAGATGAAGAATTACCACCAAAGTCATCACATTGAAGAAAAATCTAAAATGGCAAACGGATGAAAAGAAGAACATATACAAACAATAAAGCTTATGATAATCAAGAAATCAAAACAAAATAAATCTTAATATCAATTACATTCAGTGTGTTCTTTGTCAATAAAAGGACTCTGTTTCTCATGTGTTGGAAGGAACTGCAGATACTGGTTTAAACAGAAGACACAAAAGCTGGACACAGACAGCATCCCTGGGGAAAAGGAAAAGGTGACATTTCGGGTCGAGACCCTCCATGTTTCTTCTCTTCCCCAAATAGAAATAACGTCACTTTAATTTTATTTCATGGGTTTTTAATCCGATTTATACTGAAATAATTTTTTTCAGTTTCTAAACATTTGATCTGCTTGAGATTGTGATACACAATTAACTGTTTTGGTTTATGTGCCCAATTGCACAAACACTTGCAAACAGTGTAAACCTCAATGAAACAAAATCATTTGGAATAATTTA
Source organism: Raja brachyura (assembly GCA_963514005.1). Next base: position 32,415,017 of record OY740782.1, on the reverse strand, counting down.
AACTTCAATTAAACTAAATAGTCCAGCTCATTTAAAGTGATCCCATTGCCACCTTTAACCACCTGAAGACAAGTAAGTGTGTAGAATCTTGTTTAAGAAGGAACTGCAGATGCTGGAAAATTGAAGGTAGACAAAAATGTTGGAGAAACTCAGTGGGTGAGGCAGCATCTATGGAGCGAAGGAAATAGGCAATGTTTCCAGTCGAAACGGTGTAGAATGTTGTAATTTGTTCTCCATGTGTAGAAATACATTTCATTCTGTACAATATCAATAATACTGGGTCATCATGTACCACAGGTAAATCATATCAGTAAATTACACAAGACTATGTCTTTTTTATCAAAAGATGAAGAAAGATGTCATTGCCACTTGGTACTCATCACTCCAAATTCAATATATCTCCAAAAACAATACCTTCTTAAACGCATGAATAATAGTATTTAACTTCAATTATTAACAGGAAAAATAAGTCTTGCAAAGTACACAATAACTAAATAGCACAAAGGTCAATTAACAGATAAGTAACAAACATAAATATGATTTTGGATAGGTGACATTTCGGGCAAAGAGGGTTCTTGAAACTATAAGGTCCTAAACCAAAGCAATGCCAATCCAATCCTTCCACAGATGATGGCTGACCTACTGAGTTACACCAGCATTTTGTGTTGTGCTCAAAATTCCAACATCTGCAATTCCTCGTGTCTCCATAAATATGATTTTGCCAGAACAGACAAGTTTCTAGATGTGGAAGACACCAATTTTAAGAAACTATCAAATGAATATGTCCATTAATAGATGCATATCGTGAGAGCGAAGGGCTGTGGGTTCTTTACAGAAGATCATCGGAGAAGTCTACATGGTCTTCTTTATTTTCTTTATCACCTTGTGACTTGTGTGTGCATGATTTGAATGCTATCCTCGGCTATTTTTGGTCAGAGGGGGAATTAACACAATTGGTAAATAACAGCAGGTATGGTCTTGACACAACCACTTAATCTATTTGGTCAGAAGTGGTCTTGTCAAACACAGGTACTCATTCTCCTTCAATACTTTAAGTAATTTGGGTATCAAACATCAACAAGTAACATGGAGGTCACAAAACCTCATATTCACGTGGCATTCACCTTTGGGTTATTTTTAACAGGTGTCACTGCTTAGCAAGCAAAGGTATTCAGATTTATATGCAAGTGTGGAACTGGGGGGCACGAAAACAAGGTTATGGATTTAAGGAATCATTTGTGTTGTATATTAAAATCATAAAAATAAAAATTATAACAACATAAAATTCTGCCACATAGAGCAGTCAAAAAGTGAAACCTCAATGTAGGCACAGAAGAGAAACGTTATGGGGGCGAAATGAGAACAGGGTAAGAGGAAGCTTGTGGAACTGACAAGCAGGGCTAAAGGATAGTTTCTATGTGCCATATTGCATGGACATTTATGTAAAGAACAACACAGCTACAGTATTCAGTATTCTTGATGGCATTTCTATCCATTACACTGAGTATTTGAAGGTGCAGTTCAAAACTTATCTCCATAAGTTAACTGTACTCAGAATTCAATGAAAGGTATTCCACAATTTTTGGCTAGAGGCCACAACACTAACCACAAACACAGACAAAGCATGGAAAATACCCTCATCAATGTCCATGTATGGCTTTTCAGTATTACATTTGTTCTTGTCTTTCAATTTAATTCCTTTTTTAGAATTAATTCTGCTATATATCATAGGCTCTATAAACTAGTTAAGTGCTGAGGATGAGCTATTTCTCATCCTCATTCAATGCTGAACTTTGCTTGATTTAGAGGGTTTTTTTAGATATCACTGCATTATGTCGCCATTTTGGATATTAATACAACTTTTTTAGGAAACCTTGATCTATTAAGATCTCTCAATATGGACAAGTAAGCTACTTTAATGGGACAGGGTAATAAATAAACTGTAAAAAAGAATAATCATGGGCCCCAAGATAACTACTGAATAATTAGTGGTTCTGACACCACAGCTTGCCTTAGTATCTGTTAGTGAAAAGACAAAAACAGCTGCTGAAAAGTAGTGTAAGAAGGAACTGCAGATGCTGGTTTAAACCGAAGATAGACACAAAAAGCTGGAGTAACTAAGCTGGACAGGCAGAATCTCGGGAGAAAAGGAATGGTTGACATTTCGGGCCAAGCCCCTTCTTCAGAAATGTAGTGTTGGGTAGAAAAAGTCCCATTTGTAAATAAGTAGTCTGCCAACATTTAAGAGTATATTTTCTTTGAACCACACTGATTAAGAGTTTACACAAGGTGCGGCAGCACTAATGGAGTGAAGGAAGTAGGCAACGTTTCCGGTCAAGACCTTTCTTCAGACATCTGAAGAAGGGTCTCGACTTGAAACATTGCCTATTTCCCTCGCTCCATAGATACTGCCTCACCCGCTGAATTTCTCCAGCATTTTTGTCTACCTTCGATTTTCCAGCATCTGCACTTCCCTCTTAAACAAGAGTTTACACAAGATTCCTTTCTGCGATAGTTTTAACAGCAATTAATCACCATTAGGATAATTTTAAAAAACATAAATGTTAATAAAAACTCCACTCCCATTGTATCATTAAAAATGTAATCCTTCTGTCTGATTTTAAACATTCTGTCACATGAGCCCTCCGAGGGCATTAATTTCAAAAATTGGAGGAAAAAAATCCTATGGTCGTATGCTTCTCTCCTACTTAAAACTCTTTCACTCAAGTGTATAACTGATCCAAACAATTGTTATCCTGCTGTAGTCAGGAAAGTACAAGCAAACAATGAAAGCTCAAAATATTTGGTTACTGTTTAGTTATTGCATGTTTTGTGAAGATTACAAAGCTGAATTTACATCCAAACCCACACCATATTAATTGTGGCCCTTGATTCATGGTCAACTTAGCTGATTTACCAAGCTCTGCTCCAGTGAGTCACAAATGCGATTCCTTTCCTGAAAGTCATTAGTCATGCCACCTCCATAAATGTCATCTTCGAAGAAATTTGACTCCCAAGGAGCACTGGAGATTTGGTAAAAATAACAAAGGCCCTTCATATACTCCGAGCACAATACCTAATGTCTTCTATGTTCTCGTTTAAACAGATTACAGAGACAAGTGACGTTACCCTTGCGGTAATTTTATGAATCATAATACATCAAAACCTAACACATTGTATTTGGCATTCTTTATAGAAATTGGGCTATTTTCAGGAAATCTGGAACGGTTTGAAAGCTTTTATTCATTACATTTTTTGCAGTCTAATTGTAACATTAGTCATGTGTAACAATTTTTACTTTGAGAGGTAGAACAGAAAGTGCTTCAGTAACTTTGCAGATCAGGCACAGACAGTCAAGTTTCAGGCTATTTTCTTTTAAGTTGGCAGTTGAAATTTAAAAAAATGACAGTTAGGGATAGTGAGGAAGGTTGCCGAAGCTGGATATAAATAAGTCGGAAATATGAGTAGAGAAATGGCGAATTCCATTCAATCCAATCCAGTGTGAAACAGAGAGTGGTGAATCTGTGGAATCACAGAGAGTGGTGAATCTGTGGAATTCTCTGCCACAGAAGGTAGTTGAGGCCAGTTCGTTGGCTATATTTAAGAGGGAGTTACATGTGGCCCTTGTGGCTAATGGGATCAGGGGGTATGGAGAGAAGGCAGGTACAGGATACCGAGTTGGATGATCAGCCATGATCATATTGAATGGTGGTGCAGGCTCGAACGGCCGAATGGCCTACTCCTGCACCTATTTTCTATGTTTCTATGAAATGTTGCACATTTGGAGGACACATTTAACAGGAAAGAAAACAGTAAATGGCAGTAAATGAAGTTGGGATGTTTTGTTACAGTTGGAGTAGGGTAGGTCAAAGTTGGAGTACTGTTTGCCATGCTGACCACCATATTATACAAAGGATGTAGAGGTGTTAGAGAGGGTACGGATAAGGTTCGTTTGACAATTGCCTGTATTGGAGAGTTTTAGCTATAAGGACATTTGTACAGTCTTGAATTGATTTCTCTGGAGCACCAGAGGTTGAGGGGGAACCTAATAGAACTTTATAAAATGATGAGAGGCATAGATCAGTGAATTGTTAGTCTACCCCACCCAAGGGTAGAAAAAATGGCATGTACTAGAGGATACAGACTTAAGATGAGGGAAAAGTTTAAAAGGTGATTTGCAAGGAGAGATGTTTATTACAGAGAATAGGTGTCAGGTACCTGTGCACTCTAGTATTTGATATTTAGGGGCAGCACCAGACACCCTGGTTCCTGACTATGGGTGATGTCTGTACAGAGTTTGTATGTCCTCCGAGTGACCATGTGGGGTTTCCCTCCTGCTCCGGTTTCCTCCCACACTCCAAATATGCAAAGGTTTGAGGGTTAATTGGCTTTGATAATTTAAAAAAATTGTAAATTGCCCCAAGTGTAGGATATACTGTACCAGGTGATCACTGTTCAACATGGACTCGGTGGACAGAAAGGCCCGTTTCCAGCTGCATCTCTAAAGGTGACTGGAATGCACTGCCAATGGAGGGGGTGGAAGCAGATCAGAGCAATATTTAAGAATATTTAGACAGCTACATGACAAGCAGGAAACAAAATATATGGACCATTTTCAGGAAGATGGAGTTATTTTAAATTGGCATCATGGTTGGCACAAGCACATGGGCTGACATACATTTTCCTGTGTTACATGTTCTGTGTTCTATTATACAAAATTAACTATTTTATGGATAACCATATGATGCGAGCTGAATGGTGAATCTCTCTTTGGAACAAAATGGATGTGCATCATTGGGTGCAATACGATGGCTCTTGCCTCTGAATGCAAAATAACATCTGTAAAGAATTGGTAAAGGGCCTGTCCCACTTTCACGACCTAATTCGTGACGTCTGCCGAGTTTGTCCTTGACTCATACTTGCAGCATGGTCGTCACGAGGTCGTAGGAGGTTGTAGGTAGGTTGTAGTAGGCCGCGATGCTAGTCGTAGATACTCATGGCATCAGGTAGGTCGGGGCATTTTTCTAGCATGATGAAAAATGTCCACAAGTAAAAAAGGTCGTTAATTAGGTCATGAAAGTGGGACAGGCCACCACATTTCGTAGGTTTGCAATGATCGTATTTAATAGGGACAAAGTATTCTTCAAATTTGTTGGCACGTCAGAGATTTTATATTGAAGGACCACCGGTCATTCAGAATAATGTTACATCAGTTTTAATATATGTCCGAAAGAACTGCAGATGCTGGTAAAATTGAAAGTAGACAAAAAATGCTGGAGTAATTCAGCGGGACAGGCAGCATCTCTGGAGAAAAAGAATGGGTGACGTTTCGGGTCATACCCTTCTTCAGTCTAAAGAAGGGTCTCGACTCGGAACGACATACATTCCTTCTCTCCAGAGAAGCTGCCTGTCCCGCTGAGTTACTCCAGCATTTTGTGTCTACCTTCAGTTTTAATATAGACTGATTGGATATAACAAATTACTTATTGTATTAAAAAAGTACCATTTCTCATGTTTCTGCATGTGATCAATTACAGACAAGCACAGGTCAAGCCCACAGTCAGTTTACGCTGTTGTACATTGGTGACCAGATGTTGTACTCCATCATTCGTTAGGTTATAGAAGTTATCATCTCTGCACTGCTTTAATTTCACACGGACGTGTAACTTAAGTAATAACAAAATATCTGCCAATGTGAGTTATGATCATTAGTCATTTGATTAAGGATTCTTTAAGTACAAGAGAACGCTACAAATGATGAACAGCAGCAAAAGAAACCATTTTGAACATGGCCCAAGACAACCTCATGACCTTTCTATCAGTAAAGAGTACTTACTGAATGTCAAAGGATTGAACATTTATCTTAAGTAATGACTTGAAGCTAAAATAGAAAGATTTCATCTACATTTGTACAAAATTTCAACTTCTAGGATACAATTTAAAAAAATAAAAGTACAAAAAACGCCTTTAGCAAAATTATTCTGATTGAATTTTAGACTCATCTGTAAGTAATCTTTCACCTCATTTTTATCTGTTATACAGAAATGCCATCAATGAGTTTAGCCTTAGGCTGGATCTCTTAAAAATAAAATGTATAAAATATCTAATGGAATGGACCCACACCACACCAAAGTATCACACTGTTCCTTATCAATCTAAATTGAATTTAATCAATAATCATGGTTTTTAAGGATTCTGAAATCCAATTTGTATTCCATCGGTCTTTCAATCATTGACTTTGTTAGGTACATTTAAAACACATTTATAAAAAGGCATTTCCTAAACAGTGTAAACTTCAGAACAGCAAATTTCCTATTCAAAGTAACAACATATTTTAACCTTAATTATTGATATTTCTCTCTACACAATACTGCTGCATTAAGCAAAATATACTTTCAGAAATAAAAGCCTACACTATCATTTTCTTTAAATCCCTACATTTCCAGAAGAAACTCTAAAGCACATTGCTGACCTGCACAGTGGCCAAAACAAGATATCCTGCAGTAACTAATAACAACGTTGGGATTTTAGTGTAAATGCACAATACCTAAAGGTATGGTTCTGGTGGTTTGCTGAACTTTTGTTTTTAAGAGCATGCTTTAACAACAATCTTATTTTAAATATTTATAGTGTTTAACAACATTGCCAGCAATCAGTATTTTCCAACTGTGCTTAAGGAAAGCTTTTTACAGCAAACTATTGCACAGCAAACAAGGTTTTAGCACCATGCAAAGCCTTTCTAGCAATGGCAAGGTTGACAGCATAAATTGATGCCCAAGGATTTATTCACGGTATGTGCACACATTTTCAAGTCATAGAATTTCACAAGGGTACTCAATGAACATAAAATATAGAACATGACAGGACAGGACAAACCCTTCAGCGCACAATGTCTGTGCTGACCATCGACTCTTTCTATGTCAACAAGATGAAGAAACTAGTTCAGGAAGAAATGTAGAGTACATCATCATCAATGTAATTCAGCATCAATGGCTCCAAATTGGAAGGGGTCAAGAGCTTAAAATATCGTGAACAATTGCCCTAGAAAAACAACATTTAATCTCCAGCCATACAAGCACACCAATGCCTCCAACTCCTCAGGATACTAAGGCGGTTTGGTGTGTCTCCAACAACTCTTACCAATTTTTACATAGAAAACATACTATCAGTTGGCATCACAGTTTGGTTTGGGAACAGCTCGACCCAAGACCGCAAGAACTGCAGTGAACCGTGAACGTCGCCTTAGCTACATTTGTTCCAACTCCTCACCCCCAGTTTAATTGGTCTGCTCTATTATCTATAGATGTCTAATCCTGATAACATGCTAATACATTCCCCTGATCCGTCAAATGCCATAATTTATTTCTGTAATGTGGTGATCAGAATTGTACACAGTATTCTAGCTATGGTCAGTATTTAATTCTAGCATGGCATCTCACCTCCTATATGTCTCCAAACAGGTCATAATCCTGACACCATTTACCCATTTTAGTTTTGCCATCCATTGAGATTCTCCAAAAAATCCCAGGTCTGCTACACTCTCCCAATCATTTATTGTCTGCCCCTTATCCTGTTGTCTTTACAAATCTCTAGATACCTCTAGATTGAATTACAGTTGCTGCTTTTGAGCATGGCTAATCAATATGTTGATGCCATCCTGCAGGCGAGAACTTCCTTCTTCAAAATCAATTATAAGTATCATACTCAACTCCTTAATCATAGCCACAATTTTGAACATAATGTGGAAATGCAGACATTTACTGGACACAGCACTGTTGCTAAAACTTCCCTCAACCATATTTTTAATCTAAATTGCCACCACCCCTTAGACCAAAAATGAATTATTTTTGACAAAGATTGCAGGTTCTGTAATATAAAATTCAAATCAAGACGATCTCCACTGAAATTTCCTTCTAATTTTGTCCTTGCATTCCGAGCAGCCTGCAAAATCTCTAAATGCTGTTTGCTATGGTTACTATAGATGTTCCTATGGTTTTACAAAATTAGATGTTAGAATTACTAAACTGTACTTTATGGTGGTTGTGAAATCATGAATTTGCTCATCTGGTAACCCAGACACCTTGACAAAGGATTTGGAGACCAAGTTCAAATTCCACCACAGCAGCCGTGGAGTATAATTAGTTACCTGGAATGCTTGAATGAAGAAGAGAAGAGCAAGCCAGATAATCAATTCCTGCAGAAGATAGAGTGTCAACTCAGCAATATTATTGAACGACTTCCACCAATGTTGAACTAAAGTGAATGGCATAATTATTCAAATTTAGTACATGCAAATTGTGATCATGTTTTCTCACTGGTTTTCACAACATTCAAAGTAAGAGAATGGGAACTGTGGTTTTCTAATGAAGAAGCAATTACAATTTGGTTCAAAATCTCAGGATCCAGCACATTAAATATTTACAGGAGTCTTTTAGCCAGTTGGCAAGACACCAGTCTTTGTTTAATAAAAGATTGTCTCTGGAAAAGTCATGATGTTCCACAGATAAAAGACTTTCACTTGAATGGTTTTGTTCAATGGATCATGTTTGGAATGGCAGCAATTTGGGCAGCACAAGAAAAATCAATTTGACCTAAATATCCATCTTGATACATTAAAATTTAATATTTTAAATGGTAAAATAAATTTCAATATTGTAATATTTGTGTCTTTTAACAAATTAACCACTTCCATGAAAGATTGCAATGTAATTGTTTCTGGGACACCCTTGCCTTGCAATTGGCCTTAATAAGGGAGTCATTGCTCCAAGCACAGATCTAGATCTGAATTATTCCCTAAAGGAAAAAAACTTGAACAAATTAATCAACTGTTCCCCTGGTTAGATTAAAGTACAGTAAAGTAAAATACACAATTGTCTTTGTAATGTGGAAGGAAACAGAACCACTATAGTAGTTATGTGGAGTTAAGATAGACGCACTTTGGTAGTTCTATCCTACACAGTGTGAATTGTCACCAGCGAAGGATCAAACTAGTGTAGGGGTGATCGCTGGTCTGCACGGATTCAGTGTTTCCATCTTTAAACTAACCAAAGCTAAAATGGTTCAAAAACACCATTCGCTCTATCCACCCAGTGACCATTCCATGAAACAACTAAGTGGGTCTGCAACAGATTTGGATTGCCATGAATGAAATGCATTATAAAGGGGTCTGTTAAAACGAGGGTTTCATGTATTTTACTTCGGAGTCACGTGAGTGACTACGTGAAGAAGCCCCGCCTGGCGCTGGATCAGCATTACGTCGACGCTATCGGTAGAGGAAGAGCTGCAGAGCGCAGCTCCAACACAGCGGTAAGGAAACGGCCTGCAGGTAAGTAAAATTATTTTACTTCCAGGGCGTTTTCTAAACTCCGTAGGCTGGTGGGTAAACCAGGAGGAGTTAAATTAAAATACTTTTTTTTTTTTAAATTGTGGGTAAAACGTGCGTCCCGGGGTGTAGAAAAGTCGGGACAGCAGATTATTGCGGAGCCGGTTCCAATACCGGTGGCCGTTGAAATACCCGTTAGTGAGGCTTTGATTGCTCCACAAACAGAAACTTTGGAGGAAAACCCAGTGCCTAAAAAAAATGTTAAAGAAAAGCTAAAAGGCCTGAGGTTTGAGGATTCTGATTCAGAAGGTCCAGAAAGAAAAGCATTATGGCTCAGAATGGATCAAATGGAGAAAATGCTCCAAACTATAATCAACCAAGGGTCTAAGTACCCAGAATATTCCCAGGCAGCCCCTGAGGGGGTTCCATATCATGAATATGGTGCCAGTTTGAATTGGGAATTTGAAACTCCAGTGCCTGGGATTGGGCTGGAGGAACTCTCCTTGAACAAGTTTCAGGAGTACCAGGGCTGTATGAGACAGACCCTGAAAGTGGTGATTGCGGTCCGGAGTACACACCACAATACAAATATATTGACCCAGGTGTGCCTGATGTGGCACAAAGTTTGCTATACCTGGAGGAGGCGGTGAGGCCATGGAAGAAAACCTGGCGACCAATATTGATTATATGGTCTCTCACCCGCTTCAAGAAGCTGTTATGGTTGAGACAGCAGAATTGTATAAAACGCCTATTAATTGTGCCTCATTGAAGGTACCTACCGTGAATCCGGCTATTTGGGCGCCAATGTCATCGATGATGCGGGCGCAGGAGATTCGATTTCAAAGAATCCTCAAGCTGATTTCAGCTGGCATTACTGCCTTTGGAAGATAAGTGGAAAGTTGTGGAGTGACCAAAGTTCAGAAGCATATGTTGGCTTTATTCTGCAACTCATTTTTGAGATAAATTGTATGAGGAAGATTGCCATTCGGCCTCTGTTACATCCAAGATTTGCAGGGTTGTGCAAGCCAAGCAATGTTCAAACTTCTGGTTATTTGTTCAGAGAAAATTTGTCTAAACAAATTAAAGAAATGGATGAAGAGGCAAAAACTATTGGCCTTATGAAACCCTTCAGTTTTGGCCAGAGAAGGGCTGGTCATATGAAAAGGGGATTTGATTTTGGAGCTGGAACAAGCAACGAGGCAGGAGTATGATAAGAAAGAATTACCAGCCAGCACAGCCGAATGTACACCCATTTATTGGGAAAAGGAGATCATTCGTCCAGTTGGAGAGGTACAAAAAATTTATCCTATCAAAGAAGAATGTTTGGATGAACCTCAGATTGGTGGTAGACTCCGAATGTTTTATAATGAATGGGACAGTATAACAGCTGATCGTGTTGTATTAGATACTGTGTTAGGATCTACCATTGATTTTGTAGAAGGTATGGATCCATTGGGACAGAATAAGCCTAATCATTCTTTGATGTTTTCAGTTCTTGAAAAAAATTCAAATTGACAAAGAGGTTAAGAATTTGTGTGGGAAAGGAGTTATTGAGAAAACAGGAGAGGATCCACATCAATTTGTATCAAATATTTTCCCCAGACCAAAGAAAGATGGGAGTTGTAGAATCATTTTAGATCTTACACAATTGAATACATTTGTCCAGTATAAACATTTTTAAATGGACACATTCAACACTGCAATGCAGCTGGTATCAACAGGTTGTTATATGGCTACAATAGATTTGAAGGATGCATATTATTCGGTCCCAATTCATCATAGTTTTCGCAGGTATTTAAAGTTTAAATGGATGGGACAGCTGTGGCAATACAAAGCATTAACCTAATGGATTAAGTTCAGCACCTAGATTGTTCACTAAATTGTTGAAGCCAGCTAAGGGCACAAAAACACGTTGTTATGGCTTATCTAGATGACATTTAATTGTCGATGCTAATCAGGAGTCAGCTGAAAAATCAGTCTCAGCAACTACAAACTTGTTTGAAAAATTGGGATTCCTGATTCATCCAAACAAAATCTAAGTTACAGCCATCCCAAACCATTGAATAGCTGGGGTTTTTGATTAATTCAGTTACCATATTGGTAACTTTACCAATGGATAAGGTGATAGATTTGACAAATGTGTGTCAGAACCTGATTAACAAACCTTATCCCTCCATCCGAGTAGTTGCTAAGGTTATTGGGAAGTTGGTAGCAGCATTTCCAGCAGTAGAATTTGGTCCACTACATTACCAAAATCTTCAAAGGGCAAAAACTCAAGCACTTATTCAGCAGAAGCAGGCCATTTTGATAGGCCAATGCAATTGTCAAAGGAAGCCTTATCAGAATTGCATTGGTGGGTTGAGAATGTTCCACAAGCTACTAAGAACATTTTAGTTTAGCAGCCAGTAGTGTTTTTGCAAACTGACGCAAGTTCACTCGAATGGGGGGCTACGGATAATGAGACCAGCTGTGGGGGCAGATGGGCTGTCCAAGAGGATTTATTGCTCCAAACATATGGTATTAATTATTTGGAGCTACTGGGAGCATTTTATGGATTAAAAGCTTATTGTTCTACATTAAAAGATTTGCATGTCCAAATACAAATAGACAATACCACAGCTGTGGCATATATCAATCACATGGGTGGTGTCAGATCAATATCATGTGATCATCTGGTAAACCAGATGTGGCAATGGTGTATTGGTAAAAATATTTGGCTTTCAGCTATTTATCTCCCAGGGAGAGACAATGTTGTGGCAGACAAAAGATCACAAATATTTTAAGGCAATACAGAATGGATGTTAAATCCACAAATTTTCAAAAATATTGTCAGTCAGTATGGAGTACCGGACATTGATCTGTTTGCATCTAGATTGAATCACCAATTGCCCAAATACATGTCTTGGGAACACGATCCAGGGGCAGTAGCGGTGCATGCTTTCTTGCTACACTGAGGGAATACGTTCTTTTATGCTTTTCCCCCATTCTGTCTGATTGGGCAATGTCTTAAGAAAATAGCAAAGGCATTTTTGGTGGTGCCAAATTGGCCTACGCAGTCATGGTTCCCATTGATGCTTAAAATGATTGTTAAACCATGTATGACAATTCCCAGTTGCGACAATCTGTTGACACAACCAGTAACAAAAGAAATTCATCCATTGCATGATCATATGAATTTGTTAATCTGCAGGTTCTGACCAGACCATTGCAAGAGTTTGAACTGTCGGACAGGACCGTGGATGTTATAGATGCAGCTTGGAGGAATAGCACTTAAAAACAATATATGTCACATATAAGGAAATGTGAAGTTTTTGTACACAGTCAAAGATATCTTATCATACTACAAACATTTCAAATGTATTGGAGTTCCTTGCTGGGTTACATTTTGATGAGCATTTGAGTTATAGTGCCATTAATTGTGCTCGTAGTGCATTGTCGTCCTACTTAGGACAAATTTCTGATCGGGATTCAGTTGGGTCTCACCCATTAGTATCCCGATTCATGAAGGGAATTTTAATAAAAATCCTCCCAAGCCAGATATACAGAATTTTGGGATGTTAGCATTGTTCTCACTTTGCTTAAGCAATGGACTCCAATTACTTTAATGTCTTTGCAGAAGTTAACATTGAACATAGTAATGTTAATGGCATTGGTATCAGCTCAAAGAGTACAAACTTTGCAATTGTTACAGTTGGATTGCATGCATGGGACTGCAGATGACATTGTGTTTTATGTTTATGACTTGATCAAACAAAGCAGACCACTGGAGCTAAGGTAATGTTTAAAGCATATCCTATCGATGAAACATTGTGTGTAGTAAGCATTTAACTCAATACATTGAGATAACCAAAAATCTCAGAGGTTCTGAGGAAGTGTTATTGATAACGCACAAAAAACCACATACAAAAATTTCAGTTCAAACCATTTCTAGATGGTTAAAACAGGTTTTGGATCTAGCAGGAATAGACACTGATGTGTTTAAATCTCACTCCACTAGGGCGGCAGCTACGTCCGCGGCGAAGGTACAGGACGTACCACTCGATCAAAAATTTTAGAGGCCGCAGGGTGGTGTAGAGAAGAAACGTTTCAAAGTTCTACAATAAACCTGTTGTCACGGTGCCAGGATTTGGGCACGCAGTACTGGGTTCTCTTTAAATGCTTGCTTTGTTTTATATTATCGATTTATATTATCGATTTATGTTACCATTGACATCATTTATCATTTTTTCTTTTGTAATTTTCCCCTACGATAGAGGGGTTATTATTTTAAAATTTGTTCTTTTTTTAAAGGACTTATTACATAAATTGTAACAGTGTCTTAAAATACCATTTGCTCACTACTGTTTTGACTAAACAGAGTCGTATGGAATGAATCTACGACATGAAAAACACAGAGCTTTAAAATCTTCACGTAGTCACTCACGTGACTCCGAAGTAAAATAGTAAGATTAAACGAGAACTTACCTGTTCGAAGTTTGATCTTTATTTTATGAGGAGTTACGATGAGGGATTACGTGCCCTCCGCTCCCAACCCTCATAATATAAATGATCATCTGGTAGTTCTAGTCTATGTTGGGCCTTACTATCTTACTCCGGCTATTGGTTCTGTGTTTTTCATGTCGTAGATTCATTCCATACGACTCTTTGAAGTATGCCGATCCAGCGCCAGGCGGGGCTTCTTCACGTAATCCCTGATCGTAACTCCTCATAAAATAAAGATCAAACTTCGAACAGGTAAGTTCTCGTTTAATCTTACTATTATAATTTCAACATGCCTGCAATAAAATTCTTGAATAGTGCTCAATTATGAAAACTATGCAACAAAATAGAATGGAAAGGAACAAAAATAAATAATATACTGAAGATTATGCTAGTCAAGAACTAAACCAGTATTTTAATGTATTTGGTTATAAGAAATACCTCAGAATTCGATGAAATTAACAGTAGAATATCTTGAAGAAACTGGCTGTTTTTGGGAAATCAGATCACCTGGCTGTGCCCCTTCTTAACATAGAAACATAGAAACTAGGTGCAGGAGGAGGCCATTTTGCCCTTTAAGCCATCCCTGTCATTCATTGTGATAATGGCTGAACATCCACAATCAGTAATCCGTGCCTGCCTTCTCCCCATATTCCTCGATTCCGCTAGCCGCTGGAGCTCTATCGAACTCTCTTTTAAATTCATACAGTGAATTGGTCTCCACTGCCTTCAGTGGCAAAGAATTCCACAAATTCACTACTCTCTGGGTGAATTTTTTTTTTCTCATCTCTGTTTTAAATGGCCTCCCCTTTATTCTTAGACTGTGGCCCCTGGTTCTGGACTCCCCCAACATTGGGAATTTTTTTTCCTGCATATAGCTTGTCCAGTCCTTTTATAATTTTATATGTTTCTATAAGATCCACTCTCATCCTAAATTCCAGTGAATACAAGCCCAGTCTTTCAAATCTTTCCTCATATGACAGTCCCGCCATCTCGGGGATTCATCTCGTGAACCTATGCTGCATTGCCTCAATTGCAAGGATGTCTTTCCTCAAATTAGGAGACCAAAACTGCACACACTACCACAGATGTGGTCTCACCAGGGCCCTGTACAACTGCAATTAGCATTCTCAAATCCTCTCATTGTAAAGGCCAACATGTCATTAGCTTTCTTCACTGCCTGCTGTACCTGCACGTTTACTTTCAGTGACTGGTGTACACCCAGGTCTCATTGCACTTCCCTTTTTCATAATCTGACACCATTGAGATAATAATCTGCCTCCTTGTTCTTGCCATCAAAGTGGATAACCACATTTATCTACATTACACTGCATTTGCCATGCATCTGCCCACTCACTCAACATGTTCAAGTCACCCTGCAACCTCCTAGCATCCTCTTCGAGGTTCACACTGCCACCCAACTTCGTGCCATCTACAAATTTGCTAGTGTTACTTTTAATTACATCATTTAAATCATTTATATATATTGGAAATAGTTGCAGCGCCTGCACTGAGCTTTGTGGCACTTCAATCGCCACTGCCTGCCATTCTGACAGGAACCCGTTTATTCCTACTCTATGTTTCCCGTCTGCAAACCAATTCTCTATCCATGTCAATACCCTATCCCCAATACCATGTGCTCTAATTTTGTCCACTACCCTCCTGTGTGGGACCTTATCAAAGGCTTTCTGAAAGTCCAGATACACTACATCCACTGGCTTTCCATCCATTTTACTTGTCACAACCTCAAAAAAATCCAGAAGATTAGTCAAGCAGGATTTCCCCTCCATAAATCCATGCTGACTTGGACCAATCCTTTTACAGCTATCCAGCTGTGCCGTTATTACTTCTTTAATAATTGACTCCAGCATCATCCCCACCACCGATGTCAGGCTGACTGGTCTATAGTTCCCCGTTTTCTCTCTCGCTCCTTTCTTGAAAAGTGGGATAACATTAGCTTCTCTCCAATCCACAGGAACTGATCCTGAATCTATAAAACATTGGAAAATTATCACCAATGCATCGACAATTTCTAGAGCCACCTCCTTGAGTATTCTAGGATGCAGACCATCAGGTCCTGGGGCCTTCAGTCCCATCAGTCTACCCAATACTATTTCTCGCCTAATGCAAATTTATTTCTGTTCCTCTGTCTCCCTAGATCCTCTGTCATCTATTACATCTGTGAGATTGTTTGTATCTTCAGTAGTTACTCTTCAGACAGAACCAAAATACCTGTTCAACTCTTCTGTCATTTCCTTGTTCCCCAATAATTTCACCTGTTTCTGCCTTCAAGGGACCCACATTTGTCTTTACTAATCTTTTTCGCTTAACATACCTAAAGAAGCTTTTACTATCCTTCTTTATACTCTTAGCCAGCTTACCCTCATACTTCATCTTTTCACCCCGTATTGCCCTTTTTGTTACCATCTGTTGTCTTTTGAATGTTTCCCAATCCTCTGGCTTCCTGCTGCTCTTTGCTATATTAGAATCCTTTTCTTTTAGTTTTATTCCGTCCCTAACTTCCCTTGTCAGCCACGCTTGCCTCTTTCTCTCATTAGAATCTTTCTTCCTCGTTAAAATGAAATGATCCTGCATCTTCTGGATTATGCCCAGAAATCCCTGCCATTGCTGTTCCACCATCATTCCTGCTAGGATCCTTTTCCAGTCAACCTTAGCCAGCTCCTCTCTCATGCCTTCATTGTCCCCTTTGTTTAACTGTAACACTGATACTTCCGATTTAACCTTCTCCTTCTCAAATTGCAGATTAAAACTTATCATATTCCTGCGTATAGGCAATGACTGAAGAGAACAGCTGCAGTGGTGAGATCAGTAAAGAGCTGGTCAGGAGAGGTATCTGCTTGGAGTTGGTAGACTGAGCAATGCTCAAGGTCTCAGCAATGTAGCTGAACAAATGTACCACAATTGTTACCAACCTCATAGCACAGGCTAATCATCCCAAAAACGTCATAAAATATTTTTTTCTAAGAAAGAAACAATAATATCTGATAGCCGCTTCTACACAAAAAAATATTTTCTTTCACTACTTTTGTTCTGTTGATAATATGTTTTTCTATAGTTCGATAAAAACACAAGAGAAGGGAATTTTGCAAGGCAAAGTCAAAACATACAAGAAATATGTAATGTACCAATGATACAAACTAGACCAAATATATGGAAATTGAGTTATTTTGAATGTTTTCAATAACCTCAATCGCAACAACTTAAAATAGCTGACGCAGGAAGATGTTTTATCAATTAAAGTCCAGGAAAACAGATGCAAGGAAAGGGAATTTATGCCCTTAAAGAATATATTTTTATTTTTATTATTCTCATTTATATGTTTAATGGAGCTTATGAAATACTATTCATTTAACGACAAATAAAACCAAGAAAAAACAGGATTACCTTATTAACTACAGGAAATTTTGAATCGCAGGGGGGTATATTTATCATATTTTCTCAGCAGCAAACCTTCGGAAAGATTTTGGAAGTTACTGAAGAGCAACTAAATTGATTCCAGAGATGATAAATTTCAGTTATGTGAATAGACGGAAGAAGCTGGCTGTTCTCTTTAGAACAGATAGGCACAAAATCATGGAGTAACTCAGTGGGACAGGTAGCATCGCTGGATAGAAGAAATGGGTGATGTTTCCGGTCGAGACTCAAAACATCACACTTTACTTCTATCCAGAAATGCTGCTTGTCCCGCTGAGTTACTCCAGCATTTTGTATCTAACTTCACTATTCTGTAAGTTTCAAAGAGGTTCCTCCTCATCCTTCTAAACTAAAGAGCAGTTAAGGAGTCAAAGGTGCACTGCCATGGACTGTGACAGTGGGAGAGTCAATTGTGGCATTCAAATTAGAGATGGCCAAGAACCTCAAAGGGAAACAAGTGCACATTTATGGGGAGAAATTCTGGCTGGATTATTCTTCTATGTAGGTGGTATGAACTTAACATAGGCTGAATGGTTTGCTTCTAGTCTGTAATCATTCTACGATTCCAAGAGGAACTATTTAAGAATAATAAAAGCAAAATTGACTGCATGCAAATTTTTGCTACTTCCCAAAGCTGTCAAACTCCTTTTTAACGTAGTAGTCAAAGCTGTCTAGGATGTCTGCATTTAGAGATATGCTTATGAGGGGAAAGTTCTATTGCAGAATCTGACCCAAACCTCTCACCAATTTCAAGAACGTACGAATAATTTATGGGATTAAATTGACTGTTCGTCTTTCAGTGGCCTCTGCAAGGCTGTCTTTTCTTTCCAAATTGACTATTGCTGTCAGCGATCTAATTTAACATTTCAAAAACTGACAGCTGTTGGAGAATGGAATACTTTCTACACTACAGTCGTTAGTCGGTTCTTTGCCTTTCGCCTTCTTTGACACAACAGTACGACAAGATTAATCCAGCACTATCGGAAATATCATGTATAACTGTCAAACTGTGTAATGGTTAGGTTATTGGACTGGTCATGTAGAGATCTGGCAAAATGCTATTTTAAATTCACTGATACTTTTTTCCTAAATGCAGCTGAAGGATGAAACCTTGAAAGGACACTAGTATTAGTTACAAAATAAGCATAGCACTTAAATTATTTTTCTACACCCAACTGGTTTATGGTTTTTCCTTTAGAACAGAAAGCAACGGCATTTATATTGTGCTAAATGCAACTTGGTCTCAACATCAACCCACATTCTCAACCCCCCCCCCCCCCCCCCCCCCCCGTAATGGGGAAATAGAAAGAAAGGAATAGGCCTTTCTAACAATGGCCACTTACTGAAAATAATTTGATGCTCAAAATGGTAGTAATTTGCATTTACACCATATTTCACAATCAAATCAATGGCCACTGAATCACAAGTACCACTCTAAAGCATGCTTTTGTTTTGAGCTGATGAAGATGATTTAAATGAGGAACGCTGTATTGTTCATTCACATAGATGTCAATATCTCTCCATAATTGCATTGATGCCGTTTCAAAGTAAGTAAAAGCATTCTTCTGTATGAAGAACTGTAATGAATTAAGAATTTTCGGCAAACTAAAAGTTATGGGCCTGTCCCACTTAAGCGATTTTTCAGGCGACTGCGAAATTACTGGTAGTCGCCTAAAAAACGGCAACTGGAACAGCGACTCTCAGAGTGGAACACACACACACACACAGCTTCCTCACCAGCCCGTTGTGCAGGCGGAGCACAGGGTAAAAGGGGGGAGCGCTGTCTGAGTGAAATTCACATGCTGCAAAGCCAAGGTGATACAGACGCACACCGTGATGAACAGGGTTGGCGTTGTAATTAAGATGGCTAATGTTCGGTAAGTCCTTTAAAAGAGGGGGGGAGAGGGGGAAGAAGGAGGGAGAAGAAGGAGGGAGAAGGAGTGGAGACAACTTTTAAGAAGCCAGAGATACACGGCTGTGAAGCTCGGCGGACATTTAACATTACCAGTCGGTTATCCTTGGTTCTGAAAACCACTGCTTATGGGTTTTTTTTTCCCCAATGAGCCAATGAAATTCACCGGTCAGCACCGGCTACAACCTACGAGAACCTTCAAACTCCTGGCAATCCACTAGGACCTACGGCACGAGAATTCTTGCTACTCTCAATGGCGGCTTCATGTTGAAAAATTCGCAGAGACCATAATGAGGCCACGACTAGTTCTCCTCATGGCCATGAAGGCAACTACCCAGCAACCACCCGCGAACATGTGGTGACCGCAGAGTCTCCTGCAGTCGCCTAAGTTGGACAGGCCCATTACAGTAAAATGTGTGGAGCTCTCACTAATGTATTGTGACTTAATGAACAGAAGGATCCAAATTGTGATAAAGTCAAACTTCCAATGGAGGTGATCTTAATCTGTTTCCTGAGTAAAATACAACTGCTTTCCTCAGGGTGATTATTGTTGTTTCAATAGATCACTCAAAACTTGTGAGAATGAGCAAATTATATCAATTATGCATGAGAGTGTCCCTTATTATTTCCAACAATCTGTGGAAGGCAGATTAGAAATGTTTTTTTCCAATAAAAATACGGGTACCTTACTAGTCCTCAGAGGATCATTTCTGAACTTAATTCCCTGACAATGCAATAATATTTAATTGAAATAGCGATAAAATAAAATGTTTCACTCTATAAAACCAATTTACATTCCGGATCTCATCCCAAACTTCTCACAGCAATTTTCAATAACATACCTTCTTCATGATAATGTTATAAACTATAAATTATTCATAACGTTACCTTAAAGGTGCTAAACCAGTACAGTACTCCAAACCCAGGTTGGAGTTTCCAACAAGTTTATTTCCAATAAGTTCCAACAATTTATTTATTTGCAGCAGAATTGTTTTAAGAGAATCCACATCAAAATGCATCTTAGCAGCAGCTTTGCAGCAAAATGCAGCTGTATTACTTAGGCTGAACTGTTTTTTGAAAATTACATGTAAAAGGTGTCCTCAATCCAGGGACTAGACATTTGAGATTAATTCTTCAAAAACAGAACAACAAGCTGCTTTAGGCCTTCACTCTCATTAGCAAGTTCTCTTCATAGTATCCAAGAAAAAAACATTTAATAAAATGTATTGAAAATATAAGCAATAAAGATCTAAGTGAGCATTCATAGATAAAATCATTTGGCAGCACGGTGGCGCAGCGGTAGGGTTGCTGCTTTACTGCATAGGAGTCCCGGGTTCGATCCCAACTACGGGTGCTGTCTGTACGGAGTTTGTACGTTCTCCCCGTGACCGCATGGGTTTTCTCCAAGATCTTCGGTTTCCTCCCACATTCCAAAGACGTACAGGTTAATTGACTTGGGTTTGCATACAAGGTGTAAGTGTAATTTGTCCCTAGTGCATGTAGGCTTGTGTTAATGTGCAGGGATTGCTGTCGGTGCGGACTCGGTGGGGCGACTGGCCTGTTTCCATGCTGTATCTCTAAACTAAACTATCATTGGGAACATGGAAACAGGCCTTTCAGCCCAACTCAATGATGCCAATCAAGGTGCCCACCTGAGCTAGTCCCATGTGCCTGTATTTGGTTAAATACTGTAAGCTATCCAAGCGAAAAACAAAGTACTTTTGATCCAATTTTCTGTGGCCTCACTCTGGCAATGGAGGAGGCCCAGGACAGAAAGATCAATATGGGAATGGGAAGAGGAATTAAAGTAGTTCACAACTGGGAGATCTAGTAGGATTTGGTGGACCGAGTGCAAGTGTTCGAGACCGAGCAAAGCTGTCGCCGACTCTACACTTGGTCTCACCAACACACAGAAGGCCATGCTGGGAGCACTGGATGCAGCAGATTTCCCAGAGCTGTCAGAGGAGGTGGTAGAGGCGAGTACAATTATAATGATATTTGGATAGGTGCATGGTAAGGAAAGGTCTGGAGGGATATGCACCTTGTATATAAATGTACATAGGTTGGTTAGTAAGTTGGCTGATAATACCCAAAATGATGGAGTTGCAGACAGTGAGGAAGACCGTCAAAGGATACAGCAGGAAACAAAATCAGTCACAGATATTTGCGAAGATATGGCTGATGAGGTTTAATGTTAACAAATGTGAGGTGTGGCATGTTGGGAGATCAAGTGCAAGGGGAAAGTATATAGTTAATGGCAAGCCCCTTAAGAGCATTGATGGGCAGAGGGATCTTGGGGTTCAAGTCCATAGCTCCCTGAAAGTGGTAACACAAGTAGATAGAGTGGTAAAAAGGTGTATGGTATGCTGGTTTTCATCGATCAGCACATCGAGTGAAGTCATGTTGCAGGAAGTCATGTTGCAGCCTTTTAAAACTTTGATTAGGCCGCATTTGGAAAATTGAGTGTCGGTTCTTGTTCCCAATTTACAGGAAACATATGGAAGCTTTGGAGAAAATGGAGAAGAGGTTACCAGGATGCTGTCTGGATTAGAAGGTATTGGTGAATTTGGTTTGTTTTCTCTGCAGTGTTAGAGGTTGGGGAGAGTAGATAGTCATAAGCTTTCCCCTCCCCCTACCCATCATGAATGGAAATGTCAAAGACTAAAGGGCATAGAATGAAGGTCAGAGGGGGAAAGTTGAAAGGAGATATGCATGGCAAGTGTTTTTTTTTTAAACACAGAGTGCCTGGGATGCACTATCAAAAGTGCTGGAATAAGATAAGATAGTGGCATTTAAGAGGTACATAGATATGGATCTTGTCCTGGCAGAGGAGATCACTTCAGCTTGGTATCATGTTCAGCACAGACATTGGGTGCTAAAGGACCTGTCCCTATGCTGTACTGTTCTATGTATAGGAAGGAACTGCAGATGCTGGTTTATACCGATTTTGGTTCGAGACCCTTCTTCAGAAACATCACCCATTCCATCTTTCCAGAAATGCTGCCTTTCTTTGGGGAAGTCCAGAACAAGGGGTCACAGTCTAAGGATAATGGGGAATTCCTTTAGGACCGAGATGAGGAAAATATTTTTCACACAGAGTGGTGAGTCTCTGGAATTATCTGCCACAGAAGGTAGTTGAGGCCAGTTCATTGGCTATATTTAAGAGGGAGTTAGATGTGGCCCTTGTGGCTAAAGGGATCAGGGGGTATGGAGAGAAGGCAGGTACAAGATACTGAGTTGGATGATCAGCCATGATCATATTGAATGGCAGTGCAGGCTCGAAGAGCCAAATGACCTACTCCTGCATCTATTTTCTATGTTTCTATGCTTCCCGTTGAGTTACTCCAGCATTTTGTGTGTACATTCCGTGCTGTTCTGTGTTCCAGAGGTTCAAGGCACAGCGTTGGTTCATGACAGGGGGATGTCTAAACTTTCAATGTGGGGTTGGAGTAGGGCCACATGTGACCTGACAAGTTTGAAACAGAAACTAAAAGACTTAAGACCCTCCTGACACGTCTTTCCTTCAAGACATTTCAGTCGTTTAAAAGGTCATGCAATGTTCTTAAATTATATTCTTTTTCAGTGCCAATCAAAAAAAAAGAGAACTTATCTTTGCTAACACATGTTACAGGGTGAGTTTACATATTGGCTATATCCAATATTCTAAGAAAAAATGTATTTCTGTTGTTTCCCGATCACGTCTCAATGTTAAAATTCCTTATATTGACAGTATTGGCACAATCAAGAAGGACAGTATTGGCACTATCAACACCATCTATTGTGGCCATGCTACTTGGAAACACATTGCTGTTCCCTCATCATTGCACGAACAAAGTCCTAGAATGTCCTGCCCAGCACCTTTGTGAGACTACCTTCACCAGAAGCACTGCAATAGCTCAAGGCAGCTTCCCACCTCCGTCCCCAAGGGCAATGCATGATAGCTAGTAATACTGGTCGTGCCAACAAGGTCCAGATAAAAGAAAATGAAAACTTTTTATGAAACTAACTTTAAATCAGTTTCATGTTGTATGAATCTAACTTTCCTATTAAAGGTTATAATTATAACTACAATTATAATTATAGTTTCCCATTTTAATTATAGGATGTTCAACATTCATAATCTCACTAATTCAAGATCTAATTTCCTGCTGCAGATTTGTGTTCTTCGCACTTTGAAAATATCAATATTGGCAGGATTCCGGAGGCCGGGAGGGAAACCAAAAGTTAACCATACTTCAGGCAGGAACCTACTTAACCACATGCATTTCCTGGTTGAATGAATTTAGTTCAATTCAGACATCCTGTGCTGTCAGCAATTATGTCTATTAGCTTCTCAAACATCTTAACCTAAAATATTCTTCCACGTTGCAGCCATTAAGCTACAGTGTACCACCAAATTCAATTTAACTAAGTTTATTAAACCTAGAGTTGATTTAACAATATCGCTAAGATGCTTTCAATAATCTGATTTTATAGCTACATAATATTCCCATTGTTGAGCAGAAGTGAAACGGCTAATCAGAAGCAATATCAAATTTCAAAAGACAATCACATGCTAAAATGCACTTCAATGTATTTGATGCCACACAAGATATTTAATGTAAGGTCACATATGCATAGAATACTAATCAAGTCCACGTAAATGTTGATTTATACAATACATAGAAGATCTGCACAAAGTTAAAAATTACAGGATAGGTTTGGTGACATTAACCTTCTCTAATTATAGATAAAACATTCTTCACATTTCCCATGGTATCAATTCATATTTTTGCTCACTGCACAAATTTCCAGGCTTGTACACATATTCAAGCTGGAAAATGGAATTGTGAGGTAATCACATTTACAGATGTTGCCATGAATTTACTGCCCAGATAAAGGAAATACATGTGAGGTTTTTATTCTCATAGTTGCAGGAAAATGCCCACAGGATGCAAGGAAACATTTAAACCAATGGATTCCTTACTTTGAATGAGCTGATCACTTTATTCTGGGGAACTGGAATTTTTGTTGTTCTCATGGGTTGTCAGTTACACGTAATACCTTGTAGTTTAATGTTACTTAATAGAAGAATATGAAAATAATATGCAGCAGTTTATCGTAACTTCAGGAATTCAGTAACTAAAGAATTCCATAACCAATAAACGAATGTGCTGTTATTATTATTATTTAGGAAAACCGGTAAGATTAATGAACAATAGAGCAACGATATGGACCATCAAGTTTTTGGTCTTTGGAAAAGTCATTTGATGAGTCACATTTATCCATGTTTCTGACATGACCCAACCAACACCATCATGTAATATTTTCCTCCAACTATTTTCCAAATATTCCTTTGACTGTTACTGTGAATTCTGTTTCCATCATCCCTTCTGAACAGTGATTACAACAATTTTCTATGTTCTAAAAACATTTAATCACATCGTATCTTTCTCTTTTGCCTATCGCCTTAAAACTGTATCTTCTGGCTACTAATATTTCTGCCTGGGGAAACTTTTTTTCAAATGTGAGGAACATCAATCATTTCCATCAGAGTGGTCCCTGAGACAGTGGGTTTACCCTATAAGGAGTCTTGGCCTCCATCCTCTGAGACAGATGAAGCATAAAAAGTTCTTACAGAGCTTGACAGAGCTCGGGGAGGACATTTCACTTAGGCACATAGGCACATAAACTCTGCCAACACACATACATTAGATACAGCAGATACAAATTATACATCAATCTCCTACTATTTTCTTATTATCTATATTACTAAAGGTGTGATCTTGACCATTTCCTGTTCTGTATATTGATTTTAGAAAAATCGCTGCCACTTACGGCTGTGATTTTTGGCCATCTTACTCAGAGTCCCCCTCCGCTGCGCATAACAAGAGGATTTTTCCCATTGATTAAAAATAAGAGTTATTAGTGTTTAACAAATGTTGAGATGCTCTCTCCTGAAGGCCACACCTTTTCCGGAGGGACTATAAAACGCGGACACTTTGAGGTGCCTCAGTTCTCTGCAAGACCGGGGAGCGAGAGGTCGCAATTCTCAGTCTGAGCTGTGAATAACACTGAACACATGTCTACTAAACTGTGAGTGTTTTTACTGACCTGTCAGTGCCCTTAATGTGATTTGAAAATGTAGTTTGAAAATGCAAAAGTATGTTTTGGTTTGAAAGTGCTAAAGCTGTGTTGCATTCGATTTTGAAAGTGCGAAAGCAAGCTGTATTGCCTTTGGTTTTGAAAGTGCTAATACAAGCTGTGTTGCCCGGAAGTGTGCGCGTGGCTCAGTCATGCAAGATGGGGGAGGGAGAGGTCACGACTTGCTGTCTTTTGGTGGCCTTGCACCCCGCTTGAAATAGTATGAAACTGCACTTGATTTTGGTGCCCTTACACCCTGCTTGAAATGGAATTTCAAGGAATAGCCATGAGTCAACTGCGAGCCCGCCAGCCGTGAGTGAGAGAGCTGCCAGCACAACAGGCTTGAGTGACTGAGCCGCCAGCCCAAGAATTCATTAGGGCCACAATGTCCATACTAGCCCTCTGGAAACCAGTCCCTTCAGCACACAACATCCATACTAGCGCTCCAGAAAGCCCCCCCCCACTGGCCACCAATATTGGAATGGGTGGAGAGGTGGAATATTGCGTTGGGGGACCAGCTCTCCCATGTGATGCTAGGACCCAACTTAGTCCAGTTAAACTTAGTCCAGTTTTAATTATTATCCTTCTGTTTCTCTATTTCTGTTGTTAGCCAGGGATTTCTGCATTGAAGGTGCATCTTTTGCCTCAACAATGTGCCCATAAATTATACCAGAACACGTTCACGTTTAAATGTCTATCATCATTTAATTATTTGTTTTAACTCAAAAATTTTAATCCTATCTCAGCTAGGCCAGATCAGTTTCAGATTTTTAGCCTCAACTAGAAGTAATTTCATTAATAAATGCATTTTTTAATTTTGCATTGTTATTATAAAACCTGATTTTTTGACCACCATTTTGAGCCCACATGCTCCCCCACTAAAAAGTGCATCAGTGACCCCATTTCATTTCCCAAACTAGATCCAGGATTATCCATTCCTGGCTTGGGAAACACTCCTGAAACGTAGAACATTCCCATCAACAGATGCAAGGACATGGAGGGATCCAAAAGAAAGGTTGAGAATGTTACAATTTACGCTCACGTGGAACTACAAATCAATAGGAAAGGGTGATGGGTAAATTAGGCTAGACATGAATTAGATTAGGCACAGTTTTGCACAAGGTTAAGTTTACACAAGGTGCAAGTGGGGAAGCTAGCCAAGACAGATTGTTGGCAATAAAGGTCTGTTTGGGGTGATGACGCATTTTAAAGCAATCTATTTCCAAAATTACAATCTTCAATTATTAAAAAATATTTAGAACTTTACTTCTCTGAGCATCAACCTATCATACAGTTCAATATTGATTAATGGTAATACTTCTTCTTAATGTAGCAATTTGAAATGCACTTGCTTGGCTGCAGATAATGACTCACAATAGAGGAATAATGCCAGCATTATAGGCAAGCTTTCAAAGCAACACATGAACAGCAGACACCACTCTTCTGCATGTTTATGTCAGTTGCAATGGAAAGAAAGCTTGTGTGCTCACAACTGTGTATTGAAAATTCAAATTGTTGGCATGGCAACCAATTCCAAAAGGACTTAATTCATGTTATGAGTTCTGGTCATGTACAGACAGTTGTTCACTTCCATTCAGTCTGTATCCTGGCTCTGGGAACTCTTCTACTCAATGGTACAAATGGATTTGTGTACTTGGTTCTCCAGACAAAAATTCCCACAGATGGAGAAGAGCTCCTTTTTTTCCCACATAAAAAGGTAGTTACCAAAGTCACTATGACCATGGCATTTTTTAAATATTATGCACAGTATGTTGCCTCACAACGACTCAGTCCATGCATGTACTGACTTGTATCAAGTCATAACTTTCACACCATGTAATTAGATCTCCTGGGTAAATATAAATATCGGCCAAAGTAAATCTTTTCTATAGCAGTATCCCTCATTGCTGCAGCTGAAACATAAATTGTAACCAAAAGGATTGCTTTGGCCTGATATACCATTTGTGCCAACACATGAACAATCTATACTGAAGTTATTACAGTCAACAGTGACATTACCAGCTTAGGTTTAGATGGTAACACGCTTGGCTATAAATCAAAATCTTGTAGGCTCAAATCGCACTCCTAAGATCAAAGTTCAAAAACCAAGGCTAACATTCCAGTTCAGGATGGAGGGAGAGACGCACCGTTAGAAATCCCATTCTACAGAAGATCCCGTCTTCTTGTAAAATTTACTTTAAATTAATTAATTAATTCACTTTAATGTAAAATATCGAAGAGACGGCAGCTGGTGCTGGTGAATTTAACCTTCATCAAACCGGCTAACCTGGTTATCATCACATTGCGATTGGAAGTAGTTCCCGTCTATAAATTATATACCTTGTTTCCTAAATGTAAAATAGCCTCATTTTGTTGGAGATTAAAGTTCTGTAGTGTTTGAGCATCATGAAAAACACTGTATAACAAATGGAATATTGCCTTACTTTCTTTCCTTGACCAAATCAACCATCTCTTGACAAACGTGACGAGATTTTCAATAGTTAAACTCGCTAATAATACTGAAACAAAAGCGAGATTTGTTCATTGCACAAACTTTCCATTTAAAGGCTCTGCTAAAGTCTGATTGCAGCTCTACTTGCGACCAACAATTTTCCTTTTATAATCATCAGATGTGTTCAGCCAGTAAATCCACAAACCAAATAGAATAGCATTAAACTAGAAAAGGCCATCTGGCCATTCAAAACACATCTACTCACAAAAATATAGGGACATCCTGCTAGTTGGCCTAACCGGTAATGAAGAAAAGTCAGACTTTCACTGCATAAGGAAATAAAGCAGCTATCCATCCTTAAGAATTCTAAGCTATCATGTCATCTGAAATAGATTATCTCATTCTAAACCCGTCTTTGATTTCAATCTAATTTCCAGTCTATTTAACTACCTTTTGAGGAAGTTCATCGAGACAGTATCCATTGCTTATGCACCACGCCTCATAGGATTTCTCAAAAATGATATAACAACGTGGAAAGCTGCTAAAAAACTAATAGGTGTCGAAGTATAGTAGCACGTGGAATCACTGCAGCACTGAGTAATGAGATGCTCAGTTTCATTGCTCTGGATTTGAACAAGGAATTAGATACTTGTACTGAGATTGGGGGGTGGGGGGGAAAGAACAGAGTACTTAGTGATTACAAGATTCAACTAGAAAGAACCATCTTAAACAAATTCCACAATGTTCGTCTGAGGACCTTAAAAAAAGTCGAATTGAGTTTGAATAGGCTTGGTCTCTTTTCCCTGGAGCAAAGGAGGCCGAGAGATTACATAAAAGAGGTATGCAAAATTATGAAAGGCGTAGATAAGGTAGCTAACCCAGAATTTAAAACTAGGCAAAAGGTTAAAGGGAAACAGAGGGATAAATAATTCACATAAAGAGCAGATGTTATCTGGAATAAGCTGCCAGAGAAGGTGGAAGAGGCAAGTACAGCAATAGTATTTAAGAGGCACCTGAACAGGTACTTGAATGAGCAAAGCATAGATGGATGTAGAATTAAGGCAGACAGGTGGAGTTAACATAATAGATATAATGGTCAGAATAGACCGGTGAGGCGAAAAGCCAGTAAATACACTGTGCAATGCTGTCATTCTAAATATACTGACATGCGGTCAAAAGACTCTTACCAATTTGTACACATACACCATGTAGAGTATACTTCCGGATGCACCACAGCTTGGTATGTCAACTGCTATGACCAGCCACAAGAAAATGCTGAGTCATGGATGCAGCCCAGTGCATCACACAAACCATCCCCACTCATCCAATCCACACTGCCTCACGAAAGTAATATGAAAACAACAATATCATGGACCGTTCACATCATGAACATTTTTTCTTCTCCCCATTTCCATCAGGCAGAAGATACAAAAGCTTGAAAGTACATACCAACAGATTCAAAAGAGCTCTTCTAGAACTGTTATCAAACTTTTAAACAGTCCTCTCAAATGCTCAGGCTGGATTCCCTACCTAATTGCGCTCTTTGCACATTTTTACCTACAATTTCTCTGCACCTGCACAACAATTTCTCTGTACCTATACCTTGTTAACAGAATCAAGGGGTATGGGGAGAAAGCAGGAACGGGGTACTGAGTTTGGATGATCAGCCTTGATAATGTTGAATGGCAGTGCTGGCAGGAAAGGTCGAATGGCTTACTCCTGCACCTATTTTCAATGTTTCTACATTCTGCACTCTGTTTCTTTCCTTTTTTGCACTACCATTTTTCTCGCATATGATATGATCAGACAATAGACAATAAGTGCAGGAGTAGGACATTCAGCCCTTCGAGCCAGCACCGTCAATCACTGTGATCATGGCTGATCATCCATAATCAGTACCCCGTTCCTGCCTTCTCCCCTTATCCCTTGACTCCGCTATCTTAAAGAGCTCTATCTAACTCTCTCTTGAAAGCAGCTAGAGAATTGGCCTCCACTGCCTTCTGAGGCAGAAAATTCCACAGACACACAACTCTCTGGGTGAAAACGTTTTTCCTCATAGAAACATAGAAAATAGGTGCAGGAGTAGGCCATTCGGCCCTTCGAGCCTGCACCGCCATTCAATATGATCATGGCTGATCATCCAACTCAGTATCCTGTACCTGCCTTCTCTCCATACCCCCGATCCCTTTAGCCACAAGGGCCACATCTAACTCCCTCTTAAATATAGCCAATGAACTGGCCTCAACTACCGTCTGTGGCAGATAATTCCACAGATTCACCACTCTGTGTGAATTTTTTTTTCTCTCATCTCGGTCCTAAAAGACTTCCCCCTTATCCTTAAACTGTGACCCCTTGTTCTGGACTTCCCCAACATCGGGAACAATCTTCCTGCATCGAGCCTATCTAACCCCTTAAGAATTTTGTAAGTTTCTATAAGATCCCCCCTCAATCTTCTAAATTCTAGCGAATACAAGCAGAGTCTATCCAGTCTTTCTTCATATGAAAGTCCTGACATCCCAGGAATCAGTTTGGTGAACCTTCTCTGTTCTCCCTCTATGGCAAGAATGTCTTTCCTCAGATTAGGAGACCAAAACTGTACGCAATACTCCACGTGTTGTCTCACCAAAACCCTGTACAACTGCAGTAGAACCTCTCTGCTCCTATACTCAAATCCTTTTGCTATGAATGCTAACATACCATTCGCTTTCTTCACTGCCTGCTGCACCTGAATGCCTACCTTCAATGACTGGTGTACCATGACACCCAGGTTTCGTTTCATCTCCCCTTTTCCTAATCTGCCACCCATTCAGATAAGTCTACTTTCCTGTTTTTGCCGCCAAAGTGGATAACCTCACATTTATACACATTATACTGCATCTGCCATGCATTTGCCCACTCATCCAACCTATCCAAGTTACCTTGCATCCTCCTAGCATCCTCCTCACAGCTAACACTGTCCCCAGCTTCGTGTCATCCGCAAACTTGAAGATGTTGCATTCAATTCCCTCATCCAAATCATTAATATATATTGTAAATAGCTGGGGTTCCAGCACTGAGCCTTGCAGTACCCCACTAGTCACTGCCTGCCATTCTGAAAAGGACCCGTTCACTCCTACTCTTTGCTTCCTGTCTGCCAGCCAGTTCTCTATCCACATCAATACTGAACCCCCAATACCGTGTGCTTTAAGTTTGTATACTAATCTCTTATGTGGAACCTTGTCGTAAGCCTTCTGAAAGTCCAGATATAATACATTCACTGGTTCTCCCTTATCCACTTCACTAATTACATGCTCGAAAAATTCTATAAGATTCGTCAGACATGATTTACTTTTCATAAATCCATGCTGACTTTGTCCAATGATTTCACCACTTTCCAAATGTGCTGCTATCCCATCTTTAATAACTAGCATTTTCCCCACTAGCGATGATAGACTAACTGGTCTGTAATTCCCCGTTTTCTCTCTCCCTCTATTTTTAAAAAGTGGGGTTACATTAGCTACCCTCTAATCCTCAGGAACTACTCCAGAATCTAAAGAGTTTTTAAAAATTATCACCAATGCATCCACTATTTCTGGGGCTACTTCCTTAAGTACTCTGGGATGTAGCCCATCTGGCCCTGGGGATTTATCGGCCTTTAATCCACTCAATTTACCCAACGCCACTTCCCGGCTAACTTGGATTTCACTCAGTTCCTCCATCTCATTTGACCCCCGGTCCCCTGCTATTTCCTGCAGATTATTTATGTCTTCCTTAGTGAAGACAGAACCAAAGTAGTTCCTCGTGACCAATTCACCTGTTTCTGACTGCAAGGGACCTACATTTGTTTTAACTAATCTTTTTCACTTCACATATCTATAAAAACATTTGCAGTCAGTTTTTATGTTCCATGACAGTTTTCTTTCATAATCCATTTTCCCTTTCCTAATTAAGCCCTTTGTCCTCCTCTGCTGGATTCCGAATTTCTCCCAGTCCTCTGGTAGGCTGCTTTTTCTGGCTGATTTATATACTCATCTCCAGAAGGCTCATCTCCATTCTAAATGGCCTACCCCTTATTTGTAAACTGTGGTGCCCGGTTCTAGACTCCCCCAACATCAGAAACATGTTCCCTGCCTCCAGTGTGTCCAATCCCTTAATAACCTTATATGTTTCAATAAAATACCCTCTCATCCTTCTAAATTCCAGTGTATACAAACCCAGTCGCTCCATTCTATCAACAGATGACAGTCCTGCCATCCCGGTATTAACCTTGTGAACATGTGCTGCACTCCATCCATAGGAAGAATGTCTTTTCTCAAATTTGGAGATCAAAACTGCACACAATACTCCAGGGGTGGTCTCACTAGGGCCCTGTATAACTGCAGAAGGACCTCTTTGCTCCGTTACCCAACTCCTCTTGTTATGAAGGCCAACATGCCATTAGCTTTCTTCAATGCCTGCTGTACCTCCATGCTTACTTTCGGTGACTGATGAACAAGGACCCTCAGATCTCATTGTACTTCCCCAGCTTGCTTAATATGCAAAATAAAGTGCTTCACTGTATCTTGGTGCATGTAACAATAATAAATCAATACCACCAGGCAAATCTGCTTTCACCATCCTTTCAAACAGATTCGGAAGATGATTCAACTCACCCTTTCTGACCATAGCTTGCTGCATTAAAAATATTATTTCCCAATCCCCTCCCTACCTGCATCTGGCTCTTCCTTGTATACTTATTGGTTACTGACTCTCCCACGAAGAAACTATTTTTCCTATTTACATTATCAAAATCTTTTTAATCTCTTTGATCTCATGGTCAAAACCGCAGCTTAAAAATCTTTGAAAAGGGCAAAAATACAGGTGCAGTGAACAATTGGCTACTCTATCAGGTCAACATTTTTTGCCTCCATGCAACCTTCTTGATCTGTGGATAGTCCCCTGCCACACAAGCCATTTCAAATTGCTTTCAAAAGACACTTCATGGAGACGAATACAAGATGCAACACCTTCACACAAAACTGTGCATCTCCACCTCCCATAGCTAAATTTCTTAAATAACTAAAACCTCGAGGCCTCATTCCATGATTCTGAGATATCAATCACACATGTACAACATCACAGTAAAGGTTGCAATGACAACCATCAGACTCTGTATCCTGATTTGGTTCAGAAATGAGAAACCAAAGCTAGGCCCCACTTCCACCTAGAAAGAATGGATCCATCTTCTGCACAAAGTCATGTGCAATGTTCGTGCTCTACTCATCAATTTTCTTACCATTGAAATATAGGCTTCCTTCATCTCCCAACGGTTCCATCAAAAATCCTCTGCTGAAACCACGTGATGTATAATCCTCTGGAAAGTTGATTAATGCACCATTCTTGTTCCTGTTTTCTATGCTTAGAACACTCAGAACTGAGAATATCATCAACAATTACCACTTCTAAGATATTATCAAAATTACACAATGTCACTGTCATAGTTAATGACTGCAGCTGTGGAATTGTGTAATGATGTTCTTTCAGCTTCAATTTTTTTGTGTTTTTGTTTGGAGATACAGCGCGGAAACGGGCTCTTCAGCCCACTGAGTCCGCACAGTCCAATGATCCCCACACATTAACAATATCCTACACACACTAGGGACAATTTACACTTATACCAAGCCAATAAACTTACAAATCTGTATGTCTTTCGAGTGTGGGAGGAAACTGAAAAACTCGGAGAACACACACGCAGTCACAGGAAGAACGTATAAATTCCGTACAAACAGCACCCGTAGTCGGGAACAAACCTGGGCCTCCAGCGCTGGAACTCTACCGCTGCACCACCATGCTACCCTTTATCAGACAAGGCTGCATAGTTTTGCATGACAGGTACAAAAGTGGAATGATGTCAAGCAACTACTTCAGCCACATTGTGCCCCTATTGAAACGCAATGGCTAGCTTTAAGTAGTGCAGACTCTGGTAATAGAGAATGGTGGCATAATAGATGTTCCTGGTCTATTAATCCAGACGTCTAGAATAACAATGAAATCCAGATCTTGCAGCTGAATTCATTAATTAGGTTTTTTTTTTTTTTAAATATCTAGACTTACAATTTTCACATTTTTAAATATCTAGACTTACAATTTTCACATTTACCAAGCCAATTAACCTACAAACCTGTACGTCTTTGGAATGTGGGAGGAAACCGAAGATCTCTGAGAAAACCCACGCAGCTCACAGGAGAACGTACAAACTCCGTACAGATTCTTGGCTCCTTCATCATAACTATATAGGATACATCCTATACAATGCAAATAGAGACATGTCATAATGGCAAGGCTGCAATGTACAGTCAGGTAGCGGTTGACCTGGGATTAATTAAATTGTTCTATAGACCACAAAGGTTCAAGGCATGAGTTCAATCTCCTGATGATAAATACCTAACAGAATCAGTGTTCCCTCAAGCCCACAGAGAACGTAGGTTACACAATGTACTCGAAACAATGGAACTCAATGTTCATTGCAAATAAACAGAATGATTGATGGCCAAAACCCAAATTGCACAACTATCAAACTAGTCCTCCAATAAATGATGGAAAAATCAACATGGGAAAAGAATACTTCACTTCATCCTTAGCAAGATGGAACTTTTCATGACAATACCGATAGAAATTACCATCTACCCAAGATCCTCATGCAGGCTTGGCGCTGAAGAAATCCAGAATGGATCCAGCAGTTTAAAACTGGCACAGCTACAAGCAGCATTATTACATTCATCCAAACCTATAACCTCATGGCCCATATTTACAAGTCAAGCATCATTATTTGTCTTATCTTCATGCTAGTAGATTGCCTCTCTGTAACATTTCCACCCATATGTTTCCATCCAGACAAGCACTACTGCTTTCACAGGAACCAGATCCAGTCAGCAGGATTATATATGATGTCTTGCAGAAGAAACAGAAGCCCATTCCGAGAATGCAAATTGCCGGGTAACTATTGTGCAAATAAGAAGATCGACGTGTCATTCCACAAGCTCTTGATGTGCATTTATGTTGGACATTGGTTCAACGACAAATGCAAAAGAGCGCAATTAAAAAGGAAATATCAGCTGGTCAGGATATAAAAGAGGATTACTGAGGTGTTCTTATAGCTTAGAATGCATGTAATCCTCTTTTTGGTCATAAATAATTTAATATAATCTTAATAGCTGAGATCAAAGTTCTTACATTCTCCCACGTCCTGTTGCAAAGCCAGTGCCCAAAGTGAAGAAAAGCCTTCAAAAAATTCTCCTCAAGCACCTAGCTCTAATATATAGGTTCTGTCTTGACCTATTTAACCTTCCCAAAAGTAATTATTTATTATTACTTACTGCGATGAAAACTTCATTCATTTTAAATACCTCAGTTTACCATTAACCTTCTGTACTCAAGGAATTATTTGCAAATTGCATGGAGTTAATATACCATCATCTTTTTTGATTAGCAATTTGGTCCTTCAGCCACTATTTGTCTCTGTTCAGAGTTTCAAGCTCCTTCTAATTTTATGTAATGTTATCTTTCAGTCCAAAGTGTCCCATCTTCAGCACTCTCTGCACTTTTCTTAATCTATCAATGCCCCTTTGCAATTTCTATTTTTTTTTTTTTTTTACATCTAACAATGTAATCTAGAAACAGATTAACAGCTATCTGTGAATGAACAGAGGAACTGAAAGAAATTTGCATTAGGCGAGAAATAGTATTGAGTAGACTGATGGGACTGAAGTCTGATAAATCCCCACGGCACTCAAGGAGGTGGCTCTAGAAATCGTGAACACATTGGTGATCATTTTCCAATATTCAGTTCCTGTGGATTGGAGGGTAGCTAATGTTATCCCACTTTTCAAGAGAGGAGCGAGAGATAAAACAAGTACTTATCGACCAGTTAGCCTGACATCGTGATGGGGAAGATGCTGGAGTCAATTATTAAAGAAGTAATAATGGCGTATTTTGATAGCAGTAAAAGGATTGGTCCAGATCAGCATGAATTTATGAAGGGGAAATCCTGCTTGAATAATCTTCTGGAATTGTTTGAGGATGGGACAAATAAAATGGATGAAAGAGAACCAGTGGATGTTGTGAACCTGGACGTTCACACACAGGAGATTAGTGGGCAAAATTAGAGCACATGGTATTGGGGGTAGGGTATTGACATGGATAGAGAATTGGTTGGTAGACAGGAAACAAAGAGTAGGAATAAACGGGTCTCTGTCAGAATGACAGTCAGTGGCAAGTGGAGTGCCGCAAGGCTCGGTGCTGGGTCAGCAACTATTTACAATATACAGTGATTTAGATGATGGGATTAAGTGTAACACTAACAAATTAGCAGATGACACAAAGCTGGGTGGCAGTGTGAACTGTGAAGAGGATGCTAGGAGGTTTCAGGGTGACTTGGCCAGGTTGAGTGATTGGGCAGATGCATGGCAGATGCAGTATAATGTAGATAAATGTAAGGTTATCCACTTTGATGGGAAGAACAAGGAGGCAGATTATTATCTCAATGGGGTCAGATTAGGAAAAAGGGAAGTGCAACGAGACCTGGGTGTCCTTGTACACCAGTCACTGAAAGTAAATATGCAGGTAAGCAGGCAGGGTTTTGGGTTGAAGTAAAAGCACTGCAAATGGTTGGTGGGGGGTTTAGGTGGAAGTAAAAGAACCACAAATGGACGCCTTAACATGAGAACTTCCTGTTTGCAGTGTATATTGATTTTAGATAAAAAGCTACCACTGACGGATGTGATTTTTGGCCATCTTACTCAGTCCCCCTCCGCTCATCGGGTGCAGAGGATTCTTCCCATCAATGAAAAATAAAAGTGTTATTAGTGTTTAAAATATGTTGAGAATCTCTCTCCTGCCAATCATACCATGAAGGCCACACCTTTTCCGATGGGAGGGGGAGGGATTATATAACCTGGAAGTGTGGGTGTGGCTTAGTCTCTGCATGATGGGGAGAGGGAGAGGTCAGGACTCTGTCTAAGCTGTGAATCAACTGAACACACAGAATGTCTACTGAACTGTGAGTGTGATGTTTTGTGTGGTTTTATGGTGGTTTTATGGTGGTTTCACCCTGCTTGAAATAGTAGGAAAATGGATTTGAATTTGGTGGTCTTGCACCCTGCTTGAAGTGTTAGGAAACTGCACTTGAATTCGGCGGCCTTGCACCCTGCTTTAAGTGGTAGGAAACTGCACCTGAATTTGGTGGCCTTGCATCCTGCTTGAAGTGGTATGAAACTACACTTGAATCTGGTGGCCTTGCACCCTGCTTGAAGTGGTAAGAAACTGCTCTTGAATTTGGTGGCCTTGCACCCTGCTTGATGTGGTAAGAAACTAGACTTGAATTTGGTGGCCTTGCACCCTGCTTGAAATAGTAGGAAAATGGATTTGAATTTGGTGGCCTTGCACCCTGCTTGAAATGGAATTTCAGGGAACAGCCGTGAGTCAACTGCCAGCCCACCAGCTGTGAGTGAGCTGCCAGCACAAGAATCCATTTGGCTCCAGAAAGCTCCCCCCCCCCCACGTCCCCCAATGGCCACCAATATTGGAATTGGTGGAGAGGTGGAATATTGCGTTGGGGGACCAGCCCTCCATGATGGGTCACACTTAGTCTAGTATTATTTATTTTTGTCCTTTCCATTCTATTTTGTTGCGTAGTTTTCATCATTGAGCACTATTCAAGCATTTTATTGCAGGCATGTTGAAATTGGAATACATGAAATCCTCGTTTTAACAGACCCCTTTATAATGCCTTTCATTCATGGCAATCCAAATCTGTTGTAGACCAACTTAGTTGTTTCATGGAATGCCCACTGGGTGGATGGAGCGAATGGTGTTTTTGAACCATTTTAGCTTTGGTTAGTTTAAAGATACAGCATGGAAACACTAGGTCCATGCCGACCAGCGATCACCCATACACAAGTTTGATCCTTCTCTGGGGACAATTCACGTGTAGGATAGAACTACCAAAGTACGTCTATCTTACCTCCACATAACTATTGTAGTGGTTCTGTTTCCTTCCACCCTGCAAAGACAATTGTGTACTTTACTTTAATCTGACCATGGGAACAGCTGATTAATTCGTCCACGTTTTTTCCTTTAGGGAATAATTCAGATCTAGATCTGTGCTTGGAGCAATGACTCCCTTATTAAGGTCAATTGCAAGGCAAGGGTATCCCAGAAACAATTCCATTGCAATCTTTCACGGAAATGATTAATTTGTTAAAGGACACAAACATTACAATATTGCACTTTGAAATTCATTTTTCCATTTAAAAAATAAAATTTTAATGTATCAAGCATTTTGTACTATAGACATTTAAATGAAGATGGATGTTTATGTCAAATTGATTTTTCTTGTGCTGCCAAAATTGTTGCCATTCCAAATATGATCCATTAAACAAAACCATTCAGGTGAAAGTCTTTTATCTGTGGAACATCACGACTTTTCCAGAGACTATGTTTTATTAAACAAAGACTGGTGTCTTGCCAGCTAGCTAAATGGCTCCTGGAAATATTTATTTTGTTGGATCCTGAGTTTTTGAACCAAATTTTAATTGCTTCTTCACAAGAAAACCACAGTTCCCATTCTCTTACTTTGATCTTTGTGAAAACCAGTACAAAACATGATCACAATTTGCATGTACTAATTTTGAGTAATTATGCCATTCATTTTAGGTCAACATTGGTGGAAGTCGTTCAATAATATTGCTGAGTTAGACAATAGACAATAGGTGCAGGAGAAGGCCGTTCGGCCCTTCAAGCCAGCACCGCCATTCAATGTGATCATGACTGATCATCCCCAATCAGTACCCCATTCCTGCCTTCTCCCCATATCCCCTGACTCCGCCATCTTGAAGAGCCCTATCTAGCTCTCTCTTGAAAGTATCCAAAGAACCTGCCTCCACCGCCCTCCGAGGCAGAGAATTCCGCAGACTCACAACTCTGTTAGAAAAAGTGTTTCCTCGTCTCCGTTCTAAATGGCTTACCCCTTATTCTTAAACTGTGCCCCCTGGTTGTGGACTGCCCCAACATCGGGAACATGTTTCCTGCCTCTAGCTTGTCCAAACCCTTAACAATCTTATATGTTTCCCCTCTCATTCGTCAAAACTCCAGAGTGTACAAGCCCAACCGCTCCATTCTCTCAGCATATGACAGTCCCACCATCCCAGGAATTAACCTTCTAAACCTACACTGCATTCCCTCAATAGCAAGAATATTCTTCCTCACATTAGGGGACCAAAACTGCACACTCTATCTTCTGCAGAAAATGATGATCTGGCTTTCTCTTCTGCATCTTCATTCAAGTATTCCAGATAATTAATTACACTCTAGGGCTGCTGTGGTGTCCCGCGAACCGACATCTGTCTTCTCATCCAACCACCTTCGTGTCGCAAGGAGGCCTCCTGCAGCCGACCTTGAAGTCGCTGGAGGCAATGCCCCGGTCTCTCTCCTACCGGCCCTCTCCTTGTGCCCGTCGTCACCAGCGACTCCTTCCTCCCCAACTATCTGGTCTTCGGGGCTGATCTCAGCAGCTTCTGAGCTTTCCCCAACAGCCAGTGGCATGCCGGCTCTTTCTTCGTGGTGGTGAGCCAACCCTGCCGCCTTGCTTGATCGCGGGGGGCTCGGCAGCTTTCCCCTAAAGGCTACAGCCCGCTGGCTCTTTGTTCATCCAGCCACTGGGTCTTAGTTCTGACATAATACTCTATATTAGTAAGATTAAATGAGAACTTACCAGTTTGAAGTTTGATCTTTATTTCATGAGGCGGTACGTTGGTGATTACGTGAAGAAGTCCCGCCAGTGTGCATGCGCGTCAATCTTCAAAGCAGCAGTATGAAATCACAAATAACAATTATCGAAGTAACATAGTAAGATGAGCAACTTGAGAACTACCAGATGACCTTTGTGATAGAGGGTTGGGCGTGGAGGGCACATAATCACCAACGTAACTCGTCATAAAATAAAGATCATTCTTAAAACCGGTAAGTTCTCATTTAATCTTACTATTTTACTTCGGAGTCATGTGAGTGATTCCGTGAAGGGTTTAAAGCTTTGTGATTTCATGCCGCAGATTCAAATCCCGGCTTCTCACTGCATTGATTGACTCGGATGCAAAATAATCAATAATGCATTAATGTTGACATTGCATTTAAATGCAGTAACAAATTTATTTGAATGTCAAAACAACAGTAACCCCTCTAACCCAGGGGGAACTTAAACATAACTTAAAACAGTACTGGCACACAGCCCCGGATCGGCAATCGGCCGATGGTAGAAGGGTTGAAAAGCCAACTCATTTGACCACCCGGCAGCTGCCAAAATATGGTCGATGGGCACGTCCATCGCCCTTGCCGCCGACGTTGCTGCTGCTCTAGTGGAATGAGATGTGAAAACGTCATCAACCTGCATCAACCAATACTTGTTTCAACCACCTCAATATAATCTGTACTAACACTCTCTTATGTGGCTTCTTGTAACTGACAAACAATCCTGTTTCCATGTTTTGTAAGGCCCTCGTAGCGTCAATGTATTGCAGCAAATGTGTGTTTACACATGGACATGGATCCGTGTTATATGCTGAAAAAAAACAATCTTGAACCCTGTCACACCTGGCCTGCTTTGTTTGAGTAGGTCATAAATGTAGAACGTAACATTGTCTGCAGCCACTTCCATTCTGTCTAGCTGCAGCTTTTGCAATGTCTGCACTCGTTGTGCTGATACCAGTGCCATGAGCATGACCACCTTCATGGTGACTTTGGCCAAAGACAGATGTGACAGGGGTCCACTGATGAAGTAGCTTGAGGACCACGCTTACTTCCCAGATTGCCATATATCTGGGTTCAGGGGGTCTGGAGTTAAAAATTCCTTTCATCAATCGAGAAACGAGAAAATGAGACGCAATAGGATGTTTGTCTGACCCCATCAATAAGTATGAAGACAAAGCACTTCTGGCTGAATTGATCACACTATAACTCAACCCCTCATCATAATAGAGTGTTGACAGGAACTCTAGAACATGCGAAATACCTGCCGTACAATATTCGATATTATTTTATACACAGAAAACTTCCCATTTTTTTACATAAGAAATATACTGCTTTTGAGTACTCATCCTCCAGGCTGCAGTGAGCATGTCCACAGCTCACCCAGACAATCCTCACCCCAGATATGGCCTTCTTAAAACCTGCAAATTAACAAATCAATACGGTCATATAACGGATTCCATTCGCCAGTTATCGGGTGCACCAGTAAATCCCTTTGTTTGGGAACAGCCATCAGGGGTTGTGTCATCAACTCCATTATCAAAGGGAACCATGGCTGAGTAGGCCAGCCGGACATCATCAGCACCCCTTAAGCGGCATCCTGCTTGATTTTAAGCAGACACCGACATACGAGACAGAATGGTGGAAATGCAAATAAAAACATACCACCCCAAAGTAGCGAGAAAGCGCAACTCGCTACTGCCCTAGGATCTGGTTCCCACGACACATATTTAGGTAGCTGGTGATTGAGTCTGGATGCGAACAAGTCGATATCTGGCCTTCCATATTTGACAACTATATCATTGAATACGTCCCGATTCGACATCCACTCTGTGTTGTTATGGAATTTTCGTGCCCTGGTGTCTGCTACTATATTGAATCTACCTGGTAGATAAATAGCTGAAAGCCAAATATTATTGTCACTACACCAGGTCCAGATTTGATTAGCCAGTTTGTCACGAGATACCGTCTTGATGCCACCCATGTGATTAACATACCCCACTGCCGTAGTGTTGTCAATTTGAAGCTGCACATGCAGGTTACTTGTGTTAGAACAATAAGACTTGAGCCCATAAAAAGCTCCCAAAAGCTCTAAGTAGTTAATTCCCTATGTCTGCAGAAGCAATGCCTCTTCCGCATTCCATCTGCTTCCATAGCTGGAGCTCGTAGCAGTGGCACCCCTTCCGAGTGCACTGACATCAGTCTGTAAGACCATGGAAGGTTGTTCAAGCACTACTTTGCTGGAACTACTGGAGACATGCTGAATCCACAACTGCAGATCAGTAACAGCATCTGCTGATAACTGCATGGGCCTATTATAATGGCCCGAATGTATCCTGAGTGCCTGTTCCTTTGCCCTCTGTAACTGCTGTAGTGCAAAGGCCCATTGAAGGTTCTTTTCTTTCTTTCTTTTTTTCGGGTTCTGGCAGTGTAGACGCTGCTAGGTGTATTACTGCCTTCCACAGTTCAGAGTTTGAACTAGATTCTTACATACAATCCTGTCATATGCAGGAATTGAAGAACAGCCCTGAATATCAATTGCTGTTTCTCATTATGCCCAAACAAAGATAAAACAGAAAAAGCCTCAACACCAAGTCCCATCAGTCTAACTAACAATACTTTTCTTTCTACCCTATACTTTTTACATTCTAGGAAAACATGCTTAACTGTCTCATCACTCCCACATTCACACAAGCCAGAAACATGTTTCCCGATAATGTACAAATAATAATTTAACCCACAGTAGCAATGTTACAAAATTTTGAGATTTTAAAAATCAAGTCTGCAATTTATCCCATCAGATAAAGCATAACAAGAAGTTTAATTTGACACCTAATTTACTTTCATATCTTCAGTATTAAGAAAGTTATGGCAATTTTCATGCTCGGAAATGAGTATCTTGCTTCCCATTGCCTTTCAATTGACTTAACTCAAAAGCTGTGATCTGGAAAAATTAAAAGCCCATAACTTTATTAAAAATTAAGAGAACTCAATGAAATTTTCAGTCATTATAGATTGAAGCATTCTGAAACAAATATTAAACAATCTTACTTGGATTACCTGAAATTAAAGTATATAATTAGTTAGTTATCTAATTGTAGCTAATTACAAAATTCAATGAGTAGATCTAAACATCTATCAATTTCTTAAGAAAAGATAAACTTTTTTTTAATTGCCTAAGTGTCCAAATAACATTCACACAATAATCCACAATATAACATAATTTTTAAATCTCATTTTCATGAATTTCTGGGCCAAATGGAAGGAATTTAGTGTTTAATGCCTGTAAATAAATGGCCATTTAA
This sequence comes from Raja brachyura, assembly GCA_963514005.1. Next base: position 32,372,232 of record OY740782.1, on the reverse strand, counting down.
ATCAACTAGCGAGTGGGTTTTAGTGGAATGCGGTGGATTAGAACGTTGCGGTTAGCGGTGAAGTCGGGGGGGAAAATACTGGGGGTTCATACATTTTTTGGGGAACCCATTTCGCAACATTAAAATAGTATTTATGCCTCCCAAAAAACCAACTTTTAATAAAAAAATAAAGTATTTACCTTTTTTTCTCCCCTACGGAAAATGCTTCCGGTGGTCTGCGGTCACGGCTTTTGAAGGTGATTTTTAAATTACTCTAGTTAACAAATAACTTAGAGTAATTTAAAAATACCTTAATGGATGAAATGTCGGAGCGATTTTTCTTCCGCAATTAAATCGCCCGACATTCATCGATTATCCTGGTCTGGTGAAAATCGGCACTTTAAGCCCGCCCCCCTCTGACAGGCGCTAAAGTCGCGCACACGGGGAGCGGCAGAAGTGCAGCGCCGCTAAAGGTAAGTTTTGTAACATACCTACCCACAGTGTCCCAATTTCAACCTACACAATTTAACTGAGTCCCTACGAGACAGAGATGTACAGAAACATATTTTCCTAACTTAAGATTGAATAGAAAAGTAATGTCTACCCCTGACTTCCTTTTCCCATCCTCTCTGCCATTCTTTTATTAAGCCCTCTTTAATTATTTCTCTCAATTCCACTCTCCCCAATGATACATGAATATCTATTTCTCTTTTTAAACTTACCTTTGCTACGAGGTCCACCTGCTCATTCCCCCTCACTCCAGCATGCCCAGGAACCCAGCAAAAGGTGATATTATACGCAAACCCAATTCTGGAAAACACACCCAAGATTTCATTTAGAATGTCAGGACGAGCTTTAGATTTCCCCGCTCTTAAAGTTTCAAGAGCAGCTACAGAATCGGAACAGATAATGACTTCTCTAAAACTGGCTTCCTCAATGCACCATAGAGCCCATTGAATTGCCATTAATTCAGTCGTGAGAACAGAGCTTCCATCAGAAATGCGTCGACCAAACCTCAACCCAAGCTGCTCCACATACACTCCAAACCCAGCTCTCCCACTAACTGGGTCCTTAGATCCATCTGTGAAAACAATCAAAGTGCTCTCACGAATTAAATTAAAATATTCCATTATTCTTGGAGTCACCTCACGCTTATCTTTTCCCTCAAGAAACGCAAGCTCAATAACCAGTTCAGGAAGAACCCAATAGGGCACAGGTAGCCATAACATATGCTCTATAATACCCCCATGTTCCAAACCCAACTTCCTAGCCCACTGATTTATAATTACAAAAAATGTGTAATATTTGTTACCATCATCCTCCTCTTGCAACAAACACCTCGCTGGGAAGGTATCATTACACCCACAAAGTTTAGCCCAGTAATGTAACCCTAACCCATTGAAGGTTGTTGCTCCTTCAAAAGCTTAATGCAACCATCAATCAGCTCCACCCTTTTCTCCCTGGGCAGAGTCACTACCATGTGAATTGAATCAATTGCGAAACCCAAATAGTCAATTGTTGTAAGTGGTGTTAATTTGGATTTCTCTGGATGAATGACAAACCCTAATTTTTCAAGAGTGAATTTAACAACTGCCACAGATGCTTCAGCTAATTCACTTGTTTATCCTATAATGAAGATATCATCCAGATAAGCCATAACCACATGACCCTGGGCTCTAAGTAGCCCCAGTACTGGCTTTAACAATTTAGTGAATATTCTAGGAGCTGAAGTTAACCCATTAGGCAGTGCCTTGAATTGCCATAATTGATTAATCCAGGTAAATTTCAAATACTTTCTATCCTCCAAATGAACAGACACTGAGTAATGCGCATCTTTCAGACCTATGGTTGTCATATAACATCCTCTGGAAATCAGTTGCTTGGCAGTAACAAATGTTTCCATTTTGAAGTGTCTATACTGTAGAAAAGGGTTAAGATTTGACAGATCCAAAATAATTCTACAGCTTCCGTCCTTTTTTGGTCAGGGAAATATATTTGACACAAATTGATGGACTTGGTGAACCGTCCTTTCAATTACTCCTTTATTACACAAATTTTCAAGCTCAGCCTGAACCTCTATTACTTCCATTTGTGAAAAATGGAGTGTTCTGCTCGGGACATGCTGGAGGGGCAAATCACCACTTGGATCAAACTCAATTCGAAAACCCTTGAATAATAATCATGATAAATGGATCGGAGGTAATTTGCTTCCATTCCTCATAGAACAGATGTAATTTACCCCCAACTTTCGGCTGTGTTGTACTTAATATGTTCCCATGAGAACCAGGCCCACCTACATCCTTGGTAACTGGTGTGACCTGATGTCCCCAGTTCCTGGCGGGAAGCCCCGCGTTTGTTCGTTTTCCCGCTGCAGAGCGCCAACTGCGCACCTGTGTCAACGGCCAGCTTGTTCCTGGTGTAGGCCCGGAATCTGCACCTCTTCTGTAGGGATATCTTCCCCTTACAGGTTTGCCGCCCATCTTTGTCTTAATCAAGCCCGCCATTTTTGCTTCATCATCCAACTCCTTCGTTTCGTGAGGTCCTCTCCAAAGAGTAAGTTGGGTGGTTGCACGTTGGTGGGCTTGCAGAGCGCTGCAAACTTCGGGTTGATGGTGGACCGAATAGCACTCTTCCTGAGAGTTGATCTCAAAGTGGGCGCTGCACAGCAACCCTAGTGCCTCTTGATGCGTCACTGAGACATGTCCTCCATCCATCTAGCGAACGCCGTGATTCCTGAACCCAACAGCTTCAGGATTCTCTGCAGCTTTATTTCTTGGGCGGGCATGCCCACGCCCATCTGACCCCATATTATCTGGTTTACTGCGGGTACTTTTAACAACACGCAGTTCCTCAGGGTCTCGTGTTTTTGGCGGTCTCGTCCATCGTTCCTGGAGCTGATGGGACACCATGTAATTTATTGTGGAGGCCAGCTCTTCTCCCAGTGGCTCTCCTGATGGGACAGCGAATTGTGCTGCCAGAGATGGGGCATCTGGCAGCTGCCATTCTTCGCTTGGCTCAACCTCACCGTCAGAGTCGGGGTCAGAACTCAGCTGACCCATTGCACGCACATCGTCAATGAGGGTGCTATCGAGCAGCCCTCTACTAGGTACTGCTGGCGCGGCCTCTTCTCCAGCCTGGCTCTGACACCACTCCTCCTCCTGGAGTGTGCCCTGGATACCATTCAAAAATGGTATCCAGCCCCAGAGGGGAATCTTCCCCCAATTCCGTGGGCCTAACAGACTTGTGCGTTGCCTTGCGCCCGACTGGCGCAGGCTCCGTGCTTTGTAACACCAAGTCTGCAGTCGCCCCGCTCTCAGCCAGCAACTGTGCAGGGGTATGAGGCAGTCGTTCACAGACCGCACTCCCGCGACTGTCTATAGATTTTGCTCCGGCTCGCCTCTTCCCTTGCCCGTCTTGTCCATGTTGCTACTAGGAAACAATAAACGGCACCACAGCAAACGGACCAGAACTCCAGCTAAGTGTTTGCCACTTACCTGAAATATAAATACTTACGGCTGGAGGAGTTCTGTTCCTCCCAGCCTCCGTGCACCAATGCGGCTGACGTAATGACACGCATGCGCACTGGTGGGATTTCTTCACGGAATCTCTCACGCGACTCTGAAGTAAAATTAATGTTTTGTATCTAACGGCAGGTTGCTAACTGGATGCAAGGCAGAAATCAGCATTTTCAGCTAGGCACTCGACTGGTGCCACTAACCCATTAAGATAAATACTTGTACTATTTACTGATCTACCACATAACTTAAATTTACATTTGAATAATAATTCTACAGTTAATTTTGCTTCTCGTGAAATCCTTAGTGCTTTTAGTTCTGCATTTTGCAACAGTTTCACTCTATTTCTTTTCCCTGTGAGAGCCTGTTGTTGATGCTGTTATATTGCAGCATGCAGAGTGCTTGGAATAAGTATTCCCACAAGATTCAACTCCATCCACCTCCCATACACAACTTGGAGAAAATTAAAAGAACCACTAAAGCAGGTGTGCCTCACGTATTTGTGCCAGCAATTACATGTTCATGCCCAAAAGCATTTGCCTGCAGTTTGTTAGAAGATACTTACCTTCATTGTGCATGATTGGTGAAGGTTATTAGCCCACCGGAGCCCAACCTCCCAATACATTTTTAGCATTGGCCAGTTGTACCCAGCGGTCATGAAGGCGACCGAAGTGTTGCATTACTGCACAACATTCTGATGTCAAATAAATTCTCTGTGCACAAAGCATCAAACAAGCTTCTTCCTGGAGGGAACACTTTTATCGTTTTCCCTGTGGAAAGCGAGTGCATTCCTTCACCAGCTGGCCAGTCTCCCTGCAGTGCAAGGCATCATTGAAACAAATAATTTCATTGCTGCCAATGGGGGAAGGTTAAGTTGGGATGGAAGAGGTGTGAGGGTGGCAGTTCATGCAGGTGTGGGGATGAAAACAAAAATTGGTCTCATAATCTGTGCTGGGTTACAATGGGAATTACTGAGCTGGAGGACTGGGGAAGGCAAATCTTTTTTTAAAAAAAATTGTTTTAATTGTTTTGGATTCATATTTTAAATTTTGAAATTTAGATTTCAGCTGACTTTAACATTTTAAACTGTTAAAAACTGAAAACATTTACAGCTTTGAAGCATAAAAGGCAGTATTTTAGAATACTGTACCCCTATTCCCCCGATATATGCAAGCAGACTTCAAAATATTTCTACAGCAGTAATTGCTTCAAATGTTTTGAACTGGCAGAGTAGAAGCTGCTCTATTATTGTGTATGTTTTCCAGTCTGCAAATTGGACCGACTACATTCAACAACTGACTGGCACAATCCTGGTGTTACTTGGTTACAATGATTTTGCATACGTCAAAAAGCTGCTAGGTCTGGCATTAACCCTCATTTATATCTGCAGGGAGTCCAATGCTTGGTTTTCATCACCTGGCCATAAATGACAGGTAGTCAGTGGATCTGGTGCCAGCCTGTTCTCTTTCGGGATTTTTCGGCGCTCTTACAACAATTGAAAATACAAGAGCATTCTCAAAAAGTCTTAGAATTCAGTTCTGTCAACCAACAGAAACAGATTATAGACTCTTATAATCCCTAACTGTTAATACATCACCAACCAATCATGGGATAACCGCGGGTGCTGATCGTGAAACAAGCATCCCATATCGACGTGTAACTTGCTGGAACAGGGCATCTCACATTGCCCTTTATCTTTTTCCCTCCGCCTTCAGCCCAAAATGTATGTGCTGCTAGCTACTAAAACCATGAACCAATAAGAGTGTAGCAATAGTAAATGGGACTCGTTTGGACAATACAATGATTTGCTTGATTGGAGGGCTGCATTATCTGACTAAGACATAGAGCTAGGCAGCATGGAAATAAGCCCCTCAGTTCAACTGGTCCATGCCAACTAATTTGCCAAAATGAGCGAATCCCACTGGAATGCACCTGGCCCATAGTTATCCTTTCCAGATTTATCCTGTCTGATGAAGATTATTGACCTGAAAGGTCAGCTATCCATGTTCTCTGGAGATGTTGCCTGAACCTGCTGAGTTACTCCACCATTTTGTGTCCTTTTGTGTATTAACCAGCACTTGCTTTGTTTCAATATTTATCCTGTCCATTTACCCGTCCAAGTGTGATATAAATATTGCAATTGTACCTGTCTCTACCACTTCTTCTGGTAGCTTGTTGTGTGTGATTTAATTTATTATTTAATCTTTCCTCTCTAACTTTAAATCTTTGTCTGCTAGTGTAGACTCTCTTACCATGGGGAAACTTCTGAGCATACTTTCCTTACCTCTCTCCCATCTCCAAGATAATTTAGCATTTTGCCCTGGATCCCATGATTATAATTCTACAAATTTCCTATTCACGGGTTATTTTTTCCTTGCCACAAACTGTCGGATTACATACACATCAGTCATGATGAACACCATTAAGCATGCTGTTATTTTGGCAACAAAATCAGTGTAATTTCTTCAAGAGAACAAATGATTTGTGGAGTTAGGACAGGCAAAAGCACAAGGCCTTTCATACAATCCCCAGCCTGTATAGCCAAACAGGTTTCTCATACCATTTAGTTGATTTCCCCTTGTCTCCTATAGGACACAATACATACAGCATTCAAGGCTATGAGACTCAGGGACAACAAACTGAAGCACAATCACTTGATTTATGATTAAGGAGTTTATTATTAAAATTTCAAAAGTACTACGAATCAGTTGGGTAGAAAGGTCTATTTAAAAGGGGTTGACAGAACAACCCAGTAACAATTCAAAGAACTGCTGTACAGAAATATGACTCGTACGTCACTTGCATTTACAATGACAGGTTCCACATATATTTATATTGTACACACAGGCATGTTTCTCATCATGTAATTTGCCAAAATTATACCTTTGCAGTCAACAGCTAATTACTTGGTTGCATAAGTGTCAAAAATCATACACAGCAGGAAGTTAAAAACATCTGCACAAATCATGGCGAATGAACTTGGAAGCAGATGATAAAATAGCCCAATGTCAGCATGGTTTTGTGAAGGGGAGAACTTGCCTAACAAATCTGTTGGAATTCTTTGAGGAAGTAACAAGCAGGATACTCAAAGAAGAATTAGTGGATGTGTTTTCTTAGATTTTCAGAAGGCCTTTGATAAGGTGCCTCATGTGAGGCAGCTAAATAAGTATGATTCCTGGTATTAGAGGCGAGGTACAAGCAATGTATAGAAAATTGTCTGACTGACGGAAAGCAAAAAGAGGGAATAAAGTGGGGCTTTTCTGGTTGGCCGCTTGTGACGTGCGGTTTTCCGCAGGCGTCATTGTTGGGTACCATACTTTTCACAATCTGGATGAAGGAATCGATAACATTGTGGCCAAGTTTGCAGATGATACAAATGTAAATGGAGGGGCGGGTAATATTCAGGTAGCTGGGAGAATGCAGAAGGACTTGAACAGGTTAGGATAGTGGGCAAAGAATTGGCAAATGGAATACAGTATAGCAAAATGTACAGCCATGCGCTTTGGTAGAAAGAATAAAGGTGTAGACTATTAGAGTCCTAGAGTCAGAGAGTGATACAGTGTGGAAACAGGCCTTTCGCCCAACTTGCCCACACCGGCTAACATGTCCCAGCTGCAGTAGTCCCACCTGCCTGTGTTTGGTCCGTTTCCCTCCGAACCTGTCCTATCCATGTACCTGTCTAACAGCTTCTTAAACGTTGGGATAGTCCCAGCCTATCCTAGCAGGGATGACAGTGAAACAACAATGGCAGGTATTTCTGGGAATAATACAGAGGGTGCAGGATCAGTTCATTCCAAAGAGGAAGAAAGATTCTAAGGGGAGTAAGAGGCAACCATGGTGGACAAGGGAAGTCAAGGACAGTGTAAAAATAAAAGTGAAGAAGTATGAAAAGCAAAGATGAGCAGGAAGACAGAGGATTGGGAAACTTTTAAAGACCAACAGAAGATAACTAAAAAGGCAATACGGGGAGAAAAGATGAGGTACGAAGGTAAGCTAGCCAAGAATATAAAGGAAGATAGTAAAATCTTCTTTAGGTATGTGAAGAGGAAAAAAATAATTCAGACCAAAGTTAGATCCTTGATGACAGAAACAGGTGAATTTATTATGGGGAACAAGGAAATGGCAGACGAGTTGAACAAGTACTTTGGATCTGTATTCACTAAGGAAGACATAAACAATCTTTGCATTTACTCCCATTTGGGATAGATTTAGTTAATTAATTAGTCAAACAATTTCCCTGGTGTACTAGTGGCCAGAGGATCTAGGGTGACAGAGGAACTGAAGGAAATTCACATTGGTCAGGAAATGGTGTTGGGTAGACGGATGGGACTGAAGGCTGATAAATCCCCAGGGCTGATGGTCTGCATCCCAGGGTACTTAAGGAAGTGGCTCTATAAATCATTGACACGTTGGTTATAATTTCCCAATGTTCTCTTGATTCAGGATCCATTCCAGTGGATTGGAGGGTAGCTAATGTTAGCCCAGTTTTTTAGAAAGGAGGGAGGGAGGGAGGGAGGAAGAAAACTTGGAACTATAGAACAGTTAGCCTGACATCGATGGTGGTGGGGAAGATGCTTGCGTAAATCATAAAAGATGAAATTGTGGCACATTTGGATAGCAGTAACAGGATCAGTCTAAGTCAGCATGGATTTACGAAAGGGAAATCATGCTTGACTAATCTTCTGGAATTATTTGAGGATGTAACTAGGAAAATGGACAAGGGGGAGCCAGTAGATGTAGTGTACCTGGACTTTCAGAAAGCATTTGATTAGGTCCCACATAGGAGATTAATGGGCTAAATTAGAGCAGATGGTATTGGGGGTAGGGTACTGACATGGATAGAACATTGGTTGGCAGGAAACAAAGAGTAGGGATTAACGGTTCCCTTCCAGAATGGCAGGGAGTGACTATTGGGGTACCTCAAGGCTCGATGCTGGGACCGCAGTTATTTACAATATACATTGATGATTTAGATGAAGGGATTAAAAGTAACATTAGCAAATTTGCAAATGATACATAGCTGGGTGGTAGTGTGAACTGTGAGGAGGATGTTATGAGGATGTAGGGTGACATGGACAGGTTGGGTGAGTGGGCAGATGCATAGCAGATGCAGTTTAATGTGGATAAATGTAAGGTTATCAACTTTGGTGGCAAGAACAGGAAGGCAGATTATTATCTGAATGGTGTCAAGTTATGAAAAGGGTAAGTACAATGAGATCTGGGAGTTGAGTACAGGAGCAAAGAGATCCTTCTGCAGTTGTACAGGGCCGTAGTGAGACCACATCTGGAGTATTGTGTGCAGTTTTGGTCTCCTAATTTGAGGAAGGACATTCTTGCTATTGAGGGAGTGCATCATAGGGGCCACAGTTTAAGAATAAGGGGTTGGCCATTTAGAATGGAGATGAGGAAAAACATGGTGAATCTGATGAATTCTCTGCCTCAGAAAGCAGTGGAGCCCAAATCTCTGGATGCTTTCAAGAGAAAGTTAGATAGAGCTCTTAAAGATAGCGGAGTCAAAGGATATGGGGAGAAGGCAGGAACGGGGTACTGATTGTGGATGTTCAGTCATGATCACAGTGAATGGCGGTGCTGGTTTGAAGGGCCCAATGGCCTACTCCTGCACCTATTGTCTATTGCCTCAAGTCCCACATCTGACAGCTTGTTCCACGCACCACACTTTGTGTGAAAAAGTTACCCCTCAGATTCCTATTAAATCTTTTCTCCTTCACCTTAAACCTATATCCTCTGGTCCTCGATTCACCTACTCTGGGCAAAAGACTCTATTCTCCAAATGGGGAGAAGATTCAGAAATCGGAGGTACAAAGAGACATGGGAGTCCTGGTGCAGGATACCCAAAGGGTTAATTTGCAGGTTGAGTCAATCGTAACAAAGACAAATGCAATGTTAGCATTCATTTCAAGAGAACAAGAATACAAAAGCAAGGATGTAATGCTGAGGCTTTATAAGGTAGCATACATGGAAAACTTCGAGCAGTTTTGGGCCCCATATGTTAGGAAGAACATGCTGGCTTTAGATTCAGAGAAGGTTCACAAGAATGATCCTGGAAGATTGGGATAATGCATAAGGAGCGTTTGATGGCTCTGCACCTGTACTCTCTGGAGTTTAGAAGAATGACGGGGAATCTCATTGAAACCTATCGAATAATGAAAGGCTGAGATAGAATGGATGTGAAGAGGATGTTTCCAGTTGTTGGAGACTCTCAAACCAGAACGCACAACCTCAGAATTAATGGGCATGTCCCCAGAATGGAGATGAGGAGGAATTTCTTTAGCCAGAGGGTGAATCTGTGGAATTCATTGCAGTTGTGGAGGACAAGTCATTTAATAGTTTTAAAGTGGAGATTAATAGGATCTTGATTAGTAAGGGCATCAAAGGCTACGGAGAAAATGTAGAAGAATAGGATTGAAAGGGAAAAATAGATCAGTCATGATTGAATGGCGGAGCAGACACAATGGGCTGAATGACCTAATTCTGCTCATATGTCTTATGATGAATGCAAATGACACCAAACCTTGGCAACAATGTCAATAGCAAGTATGTCTGTGACAAGACTTCAGAACAAAATAGGTAGAATGGTAAATTTGGCACAAAGGACACAGCATACTGTGAAGATATTTGTTTTTAACATATTACCCCCAGATCTCTGAAGATGGTTTTGTCTTACATTAAAGTGTAACATTGGACAATGCAACTTGACTGACAGTTATTATATGCAGGAGGCCATTCTGCCTATTGGGGCCTTGCCAGTTCCCAGCTGGGGCAACTCAGTCAATCCTGTTTCCTTCTCTTCATTATTTCCCTGTATTCTGCAACATATTCTATCTCACATATCTATAAACACAATTATTTTGTTACCTATCAAAGGTGTAATTTACAAAGCCAATTAACCTGCCAGCACATCTTTAGGATGTGGCAGGAAGTTTGTGCACTCCTGCATTTAGATAGGATCGAATCCAAGGCTTTGGAACCATGGCAGCAGCCTCACCAACTTTGCACATAGGAGCATGTACAAAACAAACAAAGTCAACCTCATCAGTATTAATGGGATGTCATGGGGATCAGTGTTGGGATTCCAGACCTTTCAAATATTTTTGAATAAAAGGGAATTCAATGTAATATTTCAAAAGACGGGTTTTAAGAGCAAGTCTTGAGGAGGATGCATTCAACAGGAGGAATGGCCCATATTGACATTCAAATACTCATTGACACTAATATAAATTATTATCTCCACATTCCCATCAATTCTCCCAACATTCAACCACTCATCTGCACACGTGGGTCAACTTATTTCACCTACCTAATTATTTCACCTGTCATGTACATATTTGGGATGTGGGAGGAAGTCCACATGGTTACAAAAAGATTGTACAAACCTCACAGGGAGAGCAACCAAAAGTGAAGATAGAACCTGAACACGGGAGGTGAAATAGCAGTTCTACCAGCTGCTCCACTGGGTCCCCACATAATATGAATAAGTATGAGATTATCAATTTTGGTGACAATAACAAAACTGCAGATTATCTGACACAATGGATGGCGAATGGTAGAGGTGTAACAAGACCAGAGTGTTTTTGAACAACATTTATTAAAGGTAAGCCACCAGGAAAAGGCAGAAGGGAGTATGCTTGCCGTCACAGCAAGATAATTTGACCAGAGCAGTGGAAACGTCTCATTGTAATTGTGCAGAGCCTTGGTGAATCTCTACTATGCACAGTTTTAAACTTCTTATCTGAAGAATGCCCTTGCTAAAGAGAGAGTTCATCGAAGGTTCACCAGACTGATTTCTGTGAAGGCAGTACTAATGTATGAAAGTAGATTGGATTAATTAGGCTTCCGTTCACCAGAGTTTCAAAAAGGGGTTCAAAGAGAAACCTGCCAAATTCTACAGGATTAGACAGGTTAGTTGCAGGATGAACAGTTCCTGATAGTCGATGAGTGCAAGACTAGGTGTGTAAGGGAGTTCATAGGTCAAGGACAGTTGGTAAGCCATTTAAGAGTGAGATGAAGAAAATATTCTACTGCAGAGATCAGTGAACAAGTGGAATTTGCTGCAACGAAAAGCAGCTAAAGGCTAAAATCATTAAACATATTCAAGAGGTAGATATCCATCTCAGGGCTGGAGTGAGGAGGGGACAAAGGGAGAATGCTGGCACAAGTACTGAATTTGGATAATTAGCTATGATCTTATTGAATGATGAAAGCAAGCTTGAAGGGCCAGATGATTCCGACCTGTTCGTATTTGCCCATATTCTTGCTCTTTTAATGGTGAAATGGTCATGTTTTTCGGATTGAAGTTGAATCCAGCTCCACCATCCTAGAATATAATGATGTTATAAATGACTCTTGGACACAGTTTACTTTTTTAAATCTTTCACTTTGCATGGAGAATACACCTTAATAAATATCAGTGATATGGATGAGAATGTGCAATGCACGGTTAGTAATTTTGCAAGTGACACTAAAATAGGTGATATCGTAGACAGTGAAGGGGGATACCAAGAATTGCAGCAGGATTTTGATCAACTGGGTAAATGGGTAGAGGAATAAATAAATGGAGTTTAATGCAGATAAATGCAAGAAGTTACATTTTGGGATTTCAGACTTTCTTGGTGAATCGTGGGGTCCTTGAAAATGGTACGGAATAGAGGAACATAGGGGTATAAGTATATAATAACCTGAAAGTGTGTTTACAGGTGAACAGTTTGTTTAAGAAGGCTTCTGGCACAATGCCCTTTGCCATTTAGGCTACTGAATATAAAAATTGGGACATTAAATTTTCAGTTGTACAAGACACAGGCGAGACTGCACTTGGAGCGTTGTATTCAGTTTTAGTCACCCTTCTATAGGATTAGGGCGGAAAGAGTGCTGATAAGATTTACGAGGATGTTGTCAGGAGTTATAGATAGACGTTAGGCAAACTGGGACTTTATTCATTGGAGCATAGGATATTGAGGGATGATCTAATAAAGATGCATAAAATCATGAGTGGCATGGATAGGGTGCATGCACACAGCCTTTTACCTAGGGTTGGGGAATCAAGAACTAGAAGCTATTAGTTTAAATGAGAGGGACAAGATTGAATAGGAAACTGAGAGGCAACTTTTCCAGTCAGAAGGTAATATGTACATGGAATGAGCTGCCACAGGAAGTAATTGAGGCTGATATAATAACAACATTTAAAATATATTTTGACAGATACATGAATGGAAAAGATTTGTGGTGGTGGGGGGGGGGGGGGGGGGATATAGGTCTAGTGAGTTTACAACGACCCTACTCCAAGACGAATGGAGACGAAAAGCGAACAGAGTTTTTCAAATATGTTCACCAAAGCCATTAACAATATCAGCAAATCTTTCCGCATCTTTGGCCTCACAGAACACTTCTGAGCCAACTGGTGGTGACAGATTGTCTGGAATTTCATCTGTAAACACATCGCATTCCCACCATCACTGGAAAAGGATTTAAGTCATGGTATCTTGGAATAATTTAAATCTGGTATGCTACTTTTAAATGAACTGTTACTGTCACAGTATATTAAATTACTAATTAATCAATTTTTTGATGCCATGGAGGGAAGAATGATACCGAGAAAATGCTCTTCTTTGAACGGTGCCATTGAATCTCTCGCCTTCATCCAAGATGAGGCTTTATTTTAATAAAGGGTTGAAAGATTCCTCCTTTGAACTACTTCCGTGCCTCTTAGTGCCAAAAGCGTATAATTTATGGAAGATTGGGCTTTAAACAAAACGCGGACATGATAACCTACTCTCTCTCTCTTACTCACTCACTCTTAACAAGAATTTTAGAACTGTGCAAACTGATTAACAATCTCACTATCTCAGTAATAGCACCTCCAAAACACATTTCACGTGTCCCCATTCTCGCGGGTGGTAACATCCTCCATTATAGTATTATTTGATGTCCACCATAATCAAAGTCACTTTATTTTGCTGGTGACTTTAAAAATGTTGTGCTTCTGGGTTCATGAAGTGGAGACCTACACGTTGGAGTATCAAGATGTTCCACCACACAGTTGGTTTGCAACACCTATCTCACATGCTAAGCTGCAAGTTTGAGTCATGATTCAAGATTCAAGGACAATGAAATTCTTGCTTTGCATCAGCAAAACAGAATATAGTAGGCATGAATACAGAACAGATCAGTGTGTCCATATACCATTATATAAATATATACACACATTAATAAATAAAACAGATAAAGTGCAAATAAACAAATAATGGGCTATTAATGTTCCGAGTTTTGTTTGAGTTGAGTTTAATAGCCTGATGGCAGTGGGAAAATAGCTATTCCTGAACCTGGACGTTGCAGGCTCCTGTACCTTTTACCTGAAGGTAGCGGGGAGATGAGTGTATGGCCAGGATGGCGTGGGTCCTTGATGATGCTGCCAGCCTTTTTGAGGCAGCGACTGCGATAGATCACCTCGATGGTAGGGAGGTCAGAGCCGATGATGGACTGGGCAGTGTTTACTACCTTTTGTAGTCTTTTCCGCTCATGGGCGCTCAAGTTGCTGAACCAAACCATGATGCAACCGGTCAGCAAGCTCTCTACAGTGCACCTGTAGAAGTTAGAGAGAGTCCTCCTTGACATACCGACTCTCTGTAATCTTCTCAGGAAGTAGAGGCACTGATGTGCTTTCTTTATAATTGCATCAGTGTTCTCGGACCAGGAGAGATCTTCAGAGATGTGCACACCCAGGAATTTGAAGCTCTTGACCCTTTCCACCATCGACCCGTTGATATAAACGGGACAGTGGCTCCCCATCCTACCTCTTCCAAAGTCCACAATCAGTTCCTTGGTTTTGCTGGTGTTGAGGGCCAGGTTATCGTGCTGATACCATTTGGTCAGTTGCTCGATCTCTCTTCTATACTCATCCCCATCAGTGATATGTCCCACAACAGTGGTGTCGTCAGCCAACTTGATGATGGAGTTCGCACTATGACCAGCTACGCAGTCATGAGTATAGGGAGACTACAGCAGGGGGCTGAGCACGCAGCCTTGAGGTGCTCCCGTGCTGATTGTTATCGAGGCTGACACCTTTCCACCAATTTAAACAGTCTGTGGTCTGTGAATGAGGAAGTCGAGGATCCAATTGCAGAGGGATGCGCAGAGACCCAGTTCTGCGAGTTTGGTAACCAGCTTGGAGGGGATGATTTTATTAAATACCGAGCTGTAGTCAATTAGATTAGATTAGATTAGATTCTTTATTTGTCATTCAGACCTTTCGGTCCGAACGAAACTCTGTTTCCCTGCAGTCATACATATAATTAAAAATAAATAAATAAATAATGACAGAACACACAATAAACACAAATTTAACAACCACCACAGTGAGTTCACCAAACACCTCCTCACTGTGGTGGAAGGCAAAGTCTTAAAGTCTGTGTCTCTTCCCTCTTTATTTCCCTCTGCGCCGAGGTGATCCAGGCCTCAGATGCCGCGACCGCACTGGGCGATGGTAAGTCAGTCCCGCGGTTCAACCGAGCTCCACGAATGGGCCGGTTCAATTCCGCAGCCTGGGGGGTCCACCGGGCCCGTGGTCGGGCCGCTGCAACCGCTCCGGGACCAAGTCGGGTCGCCGCCCCGGGACCGAGTCGGGTTTCCAATGAATAACAGCCTGACATATGAGTTTGCATGATGCTGCAGGAGATCCCGTCAAGGCAGATAAATTAAAAAGCAACTAAAAATGAACATAAAACTTTAAAATGCATTTTCTGCAACATGATATAACAGCAGGCAAGATAGACACAAAATGATGGAGTAACTCAGTGGGCATCTCGGGAGAAAAGGAATAGGTGACGTTTTTGTGTCGAGCAGCGTTGGTACAGATTTGTTAGACTGTACAACACCACAACAGGCCCTCTGACCCACAGTGTCTGTGCCCAATATGCCTATTAAACAAATACCCTCTGACAGCCGGATTTAGATTTAGATCCGGAAGTGGCGGCGCTGCCTAGATCCGGAAGTGTCTTCTAGTGTTTGTTTCAGAAGAAATTTGTTTTATTTGGTTGTGTATGTGTGAGTGTGTGTGTGTGGGGGGGGGGGGGGGGGGGGAAACAGAGTTTTACCCTTTCCCTTCGGGGGGGATGCGTGTCCCCCGTCACCGTCTGTGTTGAGGCATAATGGGTTGAGGCATAATGGCGGAGCTGTGGCGGCGGGCTGGTTTGGAGCTGCGGTGCACCAGCGGCGGCGGTGTCCTGGGTGGGAGCTGCGGTGCTCCAGCAGCAGCAGCGGCGGTGGCCGGTTCGGAGCTGCGGTGCTCCAGTGGCGGTGGCAGCAGCCCAGTTTAGAGCTGCAGTGCTCCAAAGGCGTCGCCCAGCTTAGAGCTGCGGTGCTCCAGCGGCGTCGGAGGCCTGGATCGCCTCAGCGCAGAGGGAGAACTAGGAGGGATGAAAGACAATGACTTAAGACTTTTGCCTTCCACCACAGTGGCTGGTGCCTGGTGAACTCATTGTGGTGGATGTTGGATATGTGTTTATTGTGTGTTTTGTGTTTTTTTTACTATATGTTATGACTATGGTAAACAATTTCGTTCAGACTGAAAGGGCTGAATGACAATAAAGATCTATCTATCTATCTATCTATCTATCTATCTATCTATCTATCTATGTATGAGAGGCCCTAGGCTATTCCACTTGTGAGGCCCCTCCCAATCCCCCACCCTCACGAGAGGAAGATGGAAGTCTACCAGATTGACACCGATGTGCAGCCGAGCATGGCCAAAGAGACACAGGCTGGAAAGCTGAGCTTTTTATTTATTGCCAGTGCTCTTGTTGAGTTATCAGCTTAAAACGCTATTATTCTGAAATGGAGGGCAAGCAAAATTACTGAAGTGTTGTTTAGAGACTACAGTGCGTTGTGGCAGCATATGTAAGAAAGGCCTATAACAGTGTCAAAAATATTATACACCAGGCTTGTACGAAGCGTTTCAAAAAAGTGGGGTGACAAGGCAGGAATACAAAGATTTTATGTGAAATAAGTGCTCGCAGCACATATCACAAGCTCGAAACTGAAATACCCTTGCGGGCCCTGGAAGCTCTGGGGTTTTAGATGCTCTCTGGTGCATTCTGAGTCTTATTTTGGAGCATTTTTGCACCAAATTTATAACCAATATGTCAGAATTAATTTTGGTTGAGTCAAGATTAATGAATGGGATGATTGGTATCATTGTTGTATACATTTTTTTAAATTAAGAATTGAAGCTGTCCTTGTTTTAATAATCAAGTTTTACTGTGAATTGTTATGTAAAATGTTATAAAGGAGCATGCAAACACTGCAAATGAAATACTGTAAGCTTTGCAGTAAATAAAACCTTTTTTTAGAAAATGTTTTGTGTTGATTTGATTGCCTGTTACTGTTCGACTGTGTTAGTGTGTGCACATTAAAAATATGATGCAAAATGAAAGTTGCAAACTATGGAATTCATATTTTTCAATATTTTTATCAAGGAAAAGAAAGCAATTCCAATTGTTTGATATTATTCATATGGAGAAAATAAAGTTCCTCTAAAACCTACCTTAATTTTGCAATCTCACTAAAGATAATCCCCCTTTCCCTCTTCCCCTCCTCCTCCCTCTCCCTCCCTCCCAATCTCTCTCTACCCCCCCTCTCTCTCCCCCTCCCCTTCCCTCTGTCTCAGCCCCCCCCCCTTTCCCCCTCTCACATCCTCCCCTCTCTCCCTCTCTCTCTTCCCTCCCACGCAGCGAGGTTCCGACTCCACGCAAATGGAGATCTGAACCCGCCCTGGCCCACTGCGCATGCTCGGAGAGACAGTGTCATTTTGCGTCACTACTGCGTCACCAGCTTCCTCCAACTGCGCAGGCACAGATGGTCGCAATTGTTTCCCCCAAAACATCCAGCGGCCGGAACCAGAATTTCAGGTAATTTCCGTCAAAGTGGAAACGCTGATAGCGCTCCAATTTTTTTTTCCTCTGGATTTTTTTTACTCTGGGGAAAAAAACACCTTGGTCGGAGGCCCCCTACATTTTGAGGCCCTAGGCTTCAACCTATGAGGCCTGTAGGTAAATCCGGCCATGCCGAAAACCCCCTTGATCTCGAGGCCCTAAGCTTAAGCTTGTGAAGTATATAAGTAAATCCGGCCCTGCACATGATCCTTATCCTTCAAACCTGCATATTCATGTATCTATTTAAAAGCCTTTTAAACACCACTATTCCAGGCACAACTCTTTGCAAATAACTTGCCCCACACATCTCCTTTGAACATTCCTCCTCTCACCTTAAAAGTATGCACTCAATTATTTGACATTACCACCCTGGGAAGAAGAGTCTGAACATATCTATGCCTCTCAATTGTACCTGATCTCCCCTCAGCCTCCAACACTCCAGAGAAAACAATCTATGTTTGTCCAATCTCTCCATATAGGTTTGAGGAAGGGTTACAACCTGAAACATCACCCATTCTTTTTCTCCAGAGATGCTGTCTGACCTGCTGAGTTACTCAAGCATTTAATGTCTATCTTTGGTATAAGCCAGCATCTGCAGTTCCTGCCTACACTCCTTTTAGGTACGACCTTTCAATCCAAGTAGCATTTTGGTAAACCTCTTCTGCTTCCTCTCCAAAGCTTCCACAACCTTCCTGTAATATGACAACCAGAACTAAGCATTATACTCCCAATGCAGCCTAACCAAAATGTTCTAAAGTTGAAAGATGATTTACAACTCTGCTCCATGAGCCAACTGACGAAAACAAGCATACCATACACCTCTTTACCATGCTTTCTACTTATGTTGCTACTATCAGGGCTCTATATACTTGGGACCTTTTTCCTTTCTTACCAAAAGAAGAACACTGATTTTTTTTCTCTAGTCCATCGGGACATCACCTGTGACTAGATTTGCATGTGTCTAGTGCATAATTATAATGGAGAAATATATTTGAAAAAGCGGACAAACTCTCTACTTCAGCAAGTTTAAGCAGCAAATACACAACCATGGTAAGATTATCTTTCATCTGTTTGAATTCTTTACATTTTTGCTAACATTCCTTTGGCACTTCCTCTCAAGACCATGTCAGCTTTATTTAAATAAGGGACATTGTTTTAAAATCAACATTTAATCATTGACAGATTACTGCTCTGCATATTAGAATCTTTTTTGAGCAGAGTACAATATGTAACAATTTAATCATCTTTATTCTATCTTCAAGAATTGCCACATCCCGACTCTGCATATAATTTAAAAAATTGAAAACTTGACATATTCAGAACTGCGTATGGTAATAGAAGTCAAAGTAAATCATACCTTCCTGTTGATGTTTTATTTGTTAAGATTGAAGATCAATTCAAGTATCAAACAAAATAGTGAATTACCTACAAAAGTATTGTATCAAAAGTGCTTGAACAAATTATTTGTACTGGAATGTGATACCTTAACCAAATAGAATGTTATCAAGTGCTTAGGTAAATATTAAAACAATTGTTTAATACCATATCAAAACCACTTTAAAACCACTAATAGAATAACAACAAAATACATCCCATTTAAACTACCCTTGCTTTGAACAGTTCACACAATTACCAATAATCAAACGCTCTGCCATAATTCTTGAATTTATATCAAAAATATGGTTATTTAGGCATTATTGGCAAAACCATTTTTAGAAAGACAGTGAATAATACATGTTAAAGTAGTGGCACTTTTATACAAGCACCGATATGGGTGAAACATGGAAGGAGCAAGACTGAGATGCGGTTTATGGACAAAATTGAAATTTTACAATCAAATCAGAAATGTGCACCGTATTCTTGCAAAACAAATATGTAGAACTGCAGATGAGTTCCATAATTTGACTTAGCTTGTCATACAAAGAATACACAATGTTATTTAAGTGATCTATATCTCAATTCCTCGACTTGGCAGAGATCTAAATAGGAAATCATTATATTCTCATCACATGCAAGACCTTGGATTGGATACTGCTTTCAAGCTGCTCTAATTTGCATAATATTTGCATACTATACCAACTACAGCTTTGTTTTGATCACTAATGCAAGCATTTTATAGAATGTATAACGTGCAGATAAATGTAATGCAAATTAGTTTTAATTCACAGATCTGAAATATTATACCACAAATGTGGGATTTTATTCTATCTCTTGGGGTTTCTCATTGAATAGGAAGCACGAGTCATGCCCAGCTAGAACAAAAGAGTCCACCAGCAGCAGCTTTTCTGTACTGGTGGCGAAAATCAAAGTCACAAAGAAATCTCTAACCAATGACAAAAAACGCTCAAATAAATAATTGCCTTAAAGAAAAGACATAACTTTCCTTAAGACCTCCAAATGCTGTTCTACCTTGGAAACACTGCTGCAAAACAATTCAGCAATATTTAAACACAGATTCTATGGGAAGATGATTGGACAACTTCCAACAACAACAACAACTGTATTTGGCAAGATTGCAAAGAAGAAAATAACTGAGATGTACCATTTCTGACATTCCAAAATGTCAAAAAAAAAATCAGAAAAAAATAATTTTTCAAGGATATTAACAATTAAAACTATTCCACAACATCCCCTTCTAACACAAGATTTAACAGATGGGAAAATAAACCTCATCCTAAAACTGAACTAGAACTGCAAAATAGAAAGCATGTTGTGCTGAAGTCTACACTTAAATCATGATGAACAAAGGAAGGTATCGGTATAAATTCACATTTTTTAATAATCCAAGTACATAATGCAGATTGGAGATAGTACCAATCAAATGTTATTTGAGTGTTATCTACACATGGCAGATGGGATTTGAAATACAAATTTCACCTGCAACATTAGAGCTATTAATTAATGTGTCCTTTTGCAAAAAAATCAAGAATGTTACAATATGTTCAGCAAATTTTGTGTCCAAATCAAATTAGATTTTTCCCAAACACAGCAAGTTTAACTATTCCATCTGGCTACACCAATTGTTCCGCCATCTACTGTACATATCCAATTTCATAGAAAAGACAAATCAAATAATTATTTTTTTTTTATTTCTCCAAACCAACCCATTGAGTGATCCTCAAAGAATATTACTCAAGCCATGACAATCATTGATTATTCATCTCACTGAATCAACATCGACCATCAAGTGTATAAAACTATGGAACAGTATAGAAACAAGAAACTGCAGATGCTGGTTTGCACTAAAGGACACAAACAATGAACCCAAAACGTCACCTATCCATGTGCTCCAGAGACCGGTTGATTTACTCCAGCACACTGTGTCCTTAAGCTTATAAAGTAATCCTACAAAAATCATATTTTACTCATCCCGTATTTCCATGATCTCCCACCAGATTCTAACACACATCTATACACTAGGAGGAAATGATGAAGGCTAATTAACCTATCGACCCCCATATTTTGGGATATTATAGGAAAGCAGGACACCCAGAGGAAATCCATGGGTCACACGGTGAATGCGCAAACTCCACACAGACAACACCTGTGGTCAGGATTGGACATGGATCAGTGGAGCTGCAAGGAAGCAGCACAACTAGCTGTGTCACTGTGTCACCTTACAAGAGATAAGTAGCAAGAATCCAACCTCAAAGTGATATTCTATCAATCAGCCAGGGGTGACTAATCCATCATCATTACCTTGGAGAACAGCAGACCTGGCCGCATCAGGTAGCAACATACAATTCTGCAGGAAGTCTCGGTTCTGAATCAATTTTCAATTAGCAACCAGATAATCCACAAGCCACCAGCAATCCCAAAAAAATGCCATCGCCCTGTAAAACTTTATCTCTGCACCCAGGAGGCCAGTTACCAACTTTACACGGTGACTGATGTTTTGGGCTCGGACAATAAAAAATAAAAATGCACACATGGTTGATGAGTATTCAACTCACCATAAAAGGTTAGATAGACTCACTATCCTACTGACCATTGCATAGAAGCTCACCATAATCTATCAAATATATAAAATCAGCTAATGTATGGACTTATATAAAGTCATTCTGAACCCAGTATTCTGGGACATCCCTTTGTGGCATTAAATTAACACTGCTTCCAATTTCAGTTCATTGACACAAAGTGTTTGTTTTTTCAGCCATTGAATAATGTCATAATATTAATACATTCCAGGAAGATGATGTTGCATATACAATATTTGTATACCTTATTTCCATCATAGATTTCACTGAGCAATAACTATTTTCCTTTTAACTTTGGACCATGTTTACACATGTTAGCAGTAAATAAACTATGTTTACAAACTTTTGCTTCACTGTATTCGAGTTCTGGGCATTTTGTGCATTTTATTCAGGCAACATTTTTACTATTTTATCTTAAAATTAACACTCTCGTTTTCTGCTATGAAATATTTAAATCATGATGAACGTGTTATCTTATCCGTTTGGTTACATTGTCATGAAGATGGTAAACTGAAATAGGGACTGACAATCTAATTATATTTAATCTAGCGCTGAATGCAGATTCTCTCAGGAGGATGACAGTTAATATTTATAATATGCACAAAAATGCTTGGTCCATTACAAGTGTTATTGTAACCTATTTATATAATCTCTTGCTTCATATGGAACAAAGACAATTCTGGCTCCGTCCAAGTATCTGAACAGAACATTCTGTAAAACACACTGCTCATGAGTCTATTTTAAATTTCCATCTGCAAAGAATCTCGGGTGTCAACGCATTGTTACTTGCAACTCTTCTTGCTTGCAACTGAGAAATGTTTTGATTACACTTTGCAGTCACTGTATAGAAACGAAGAAGATTTATATGTATGCACTCTCCGTGACTAAATGCACTAATGACTACATTTAACATCCCTTGTTGCTGATGGTTTAATGCTGCAATAAAAGTTATTCTAAAGATCATGGCATTTGATTAAAGATTTAACATGGCATGTGTTACCCAAAGTAATTTCAGGTAATAAAAGTCTGTTCCAATTTTTAACCTTGGTGACTAAGGCAAAATGACAGCAATTGCACAAAGAGAATAGATTCCAGTCAGTAACTTGTGTTCAGCACTATCACTACAAACCCACACACTGTGCCGTTTCGGTAGAATCCTACCTCATCGAAGCTATTGTCCTCCTTCTTCAAGGCTTTAAAAAAAGACAAAATAAAATTATAAATCTAACGTAACTGTAAACTTCGTATTAAACTGAAGTGTTTAAATTGCTTTATTGTACGAGTTCCAGTTTTTGGAAATATCTTATAGAACATTTTTCCAGAGATACCAAATTACTCTAGCAATGATCTGAAATACATTAATAATACAGCGAGATCAAAACGTACATAATAAGCGTTTTGCAAATTTTTACAAAAACTAATCTCCATTTAACGTTGCTACACATTAGAATCCAGGAATGGATAAAGCTCCGCAAACTCTGTGATTACTGCGCCAGCTAGCTTTACCTCGGTGAAAGTGTCTTTCTTTAAACGGAAAACAAAATCCCCAATAAAAGATAATTTAACACTAATGAACACATTTATTTTTTTCAAAAAGCGGAAGTAAATTGTAAGGTCTCGTCTTTTTATTCTACGCTTTGAGTAACTAACAGACTCACCCAAACGGCTGAAACTCTCCGATAAAGTTCTCCTCAACTTTTTCATTCTGCTGATTTTCTCAGCCGATTGGTCTGAAATCATATCACACATCGCGGTTGAAGTCGTCGAGCGCCGTTCCTCTTTCTACCTCTGAGTCTTTGCGACTCAGCAGATGCTGGTCAATGCGAAAGAGAAAAAGTAATTGGACCCCATATAATAAGTAAACGCAAATGAAAAGCGAAATGTTTCAGTTAAGTTTGAAAGTCAGCCCCCCATCCCCTCCGCTTTCTGTCAAACACAGGAAGTATGTTCACAGCCCCTCGGCGTTTGGAAAGTTAAATTCGACTGAGTTCCCCCCACCTCGATTTCTTGGCAAGTGACGGGAGTGGGCGTGTGTAGGGGGAGAGAGAGTCATTCATCCAGTGAGATATTTCCCTCTTGTGCTTCGAACGGGAACCGCGAGAAGCTGATGTGGGGGAAACCAAGGCGAGGAGCTGCCTCCACTCTCAGCGCTGAGAGGCAGCGGGAAGTCACCGCTCGAAGCTCCGCAGCGCTGGTTGTCATTTTCGGCAAACCAGGGGCTCCTCGGATGCCCGCAGCCCGCCTCCTCTCCCCCCATTAGTCGCTGGCGCGGCGTCCTGCCCTCCGGCTGGCCCAGCTACATGTCCGTCAATCGTTTAGCTTCCACCCCTTCCCCTTCCCTCCAATCCCTCCCCCTCTATCTCCACCTACCCTCCACTCCTTCCCCTCCACCCCCTTCTCCTCTCTCTCCACCCCCTTCTCCTCTCTCTCCACCCCCTTCACCTCTCCCTCCAACCCCCCCCTTCCCCTCTCTACCTCCCTTCTCCACAGAAAAAACGATCACCGGTCCCACGGACTGCATTTAAATGCGAAATACTGCTTTATGTGTTTCTTCTCCGACTGACATTGTTCAAAACGTTACAGTTTTGGTTTTAGATCAGATATGGACAGACCTTTATTAATTTGAAGGCATCACGGCCACTGACAACCGGGCTTGAACAGAAATTACAGCTGCGAGATGACAGCCTGCAGGCAAGCCGATAATAGCAGCAGTAACAACACCCTCAGCAAAGAACAGGACAGATTTGGAGAGCGGTAAACTGATGAAGCTGATACTCGCACATAATTGTATCAATTTAAGTGACGAGGACGCACAAGCAGAACTTGTCCTTCCTGCTGCATTGAACCTGTTCGTGTTTTCATTCCATTTCACACAAAACATAGACGTACATACATATTCTTCCAGACTAATGTTTTAAAATAAGTTCTTATTCGAGGTATCGCGAGTCGTATCTAGTGATAAAAAGACACATAGTGCTGGAGTAACTCAGCGGGCCAGGAGAACGTGGATAGATGATATTTCGGGGCGGGGCTCGTCTCGCCGCTCCAGCACTTCGTGCTTTTTTTTTGTAAACCAGTATATGCAGTTCTTTCTTTTTACACCTTGTATCTAGTGATGTTACCTGGGTGAGAATTCAGGGCGTTTCATTATACGGCGAGAAAACCCTCAAAGTGCCAGTACACAAAAAGATATTTTAATTTTCGAGAAATGTATCTAGTTTATAGTTTGGATAACTGATGGTAAGTGGTACACTATGATAATGTTTAGGTTACCCACTGGCTTTATTAGCGCTATACAAAACTACGTCGTCAAAATGAAATACAGCTCAAATGTTTACTAAATATATTCCACGATTTTCTTCCTCACACCGAGGCACTCAGCGCATAATTGATCAGACGATAGTCAGGCGAAAGGTTCAGCAGGCAAATGCCTCCTCTCGGCTGCCAATTACCTCGTCATCGGCGTTGAAATTCAATCATAAAGTCGTTAAGTAGGCTACAGAGCATCAAAGCCTTCTGGAATGATAGTTGTTTGACATGGACAAAAGGAACTCTGTAAGTTTCCATGAGAGCAATGTTCTGCGCGATTTCTCTACTTTGGGGAATCCAACCAGATTCATTATTTGACTGGGTATATAATACTATTTATTCCATTGATATGAGAAAAGGGAAATTGAATCCTAAAGCAACATTCTGGTTGGTATTAAGGTACTCAAGGATCAAGGGCATTAGGTTGAAGTTTATTATTGTCATGTGTACCAAGGTACAACATATCTTTCATCCATTTGTTCTATATCTACAGAGAAGGTTCTCCAGACTGATTCCTGGGATGTCAGGACTTTCATATTTGGAAAGACTGGATAGACTTGGCTTGTACTCGCTTGAAGAATTTAGAGGGGGGATCTTATAGAAACTTACAAAATTCTTAAGGTGTTGGACAGGCTAGATGCAGGAAGATTGTTCCCGATGTTGGGGAAGTCCAGAACAAGGTATCACAGTTTAAGGATAAGGGGGAATTCCTTTAGGACCAAGATGAGGAAAACATTTTTCACACAGAGAGTGGTGAGTCTCTGGAATTCTCTGCCACAGAAGGTAGTTGAGGCCAGTTCATTGGCTATATTTAAGAGGGAGTTAGATGTAGCCCTTGGTGCAAAAGGGATCAGGGGGTATGGAGATAAGGCAGGTGCAGGATACTGAGTTGGATGATCAGCCATGATCATATTGAATGGCGGTGTAGGCTCAAATGGCCGAATGGCCTACTCCTGCACCTATTTTCTATGGATCTATGTTTCTATCTCTCTATATCATCCTATATCTCTCGTCACTTTCCCCCGACTCTCTGTCTGAAGAAGGGTCTTGACCCAAAAAGGCACTTTTAGAAACATAGAAACATCCTTAGACTGTGACCCCTTGTTCTGGACTCCCCCAACATCGGGAACAATCTTCCAGCATCTAGCTTGTCCAACCCCTTAAGAATTTTGTAAGTTTCTATAAGATCCCCCCTCAATCTTCTAAATTCCAGCGAGTACAAGCCAAGTCTATCCAATCTTTCCTCATATGAAAGTCCTGACATCCCAGGAATCAGTCTGGTGAATCTTCTCTGTACCCCCTCTATGGCAAGGATGTCTTTCCTCACATTTGGAGACCAAAACTGTACACAATACTCCAGGTGTGGCCTCACCAAGACCCTGTACAACTGCAGTAGAACCTCCCTGCTCCTATACTCAAATCCTTTCGCTATGAATGCTAACATACCATTTGCTTTCTTCACTGCCTGCTGCATCTGCATGCCTACTTTCAATGACTGGTGTACCATGACACCCAGGTCTCGTTGCATCTCCCCTTTTCCTAATCTGCCACCATTCAGATAATAGTCTATCCTCATGTTTTTGCCACCAAAGTGGATAACCTCACATTTATCCACATTATACTGCATCTGCCATGCATCTGCCCATTCACTCAGCCTATCCAAATCACCCTGCAGCCTCCAAGCATCCTCCTCACACCTAACTATGCCCCTCAGCTTGGTGTAATCTGCAAATTTGGAGATGTTGCATTGAATTCCCTCGTCCAAATCATTAATATATATTGTAAATAGCTGGGGTCCCAGCACTGAGCCTTGCAGTACCCCACTAGTCACTGCCTGCCATTCTGAACCCCCAATACCGTGTGCTTTAAGTTTGTATGCTAATCTCTTATGCGGGACCTTGTCAAAAGCCTTCTGAAAGTCTAGATATAACACATCCACTGGTTCTCCCTTATCCACTCTACTGGTTACATCCGCGAAAAATTCTGTCAGATTTGTCAGACATGATTTACCTTTCGTAAATCCATGCTGACTTTGTCCAATGATTTCACCACTTTCCAAATGCGCTGCTATCCCATCTTTAATAACTGACTCTAGCAGTTTCCCCACTACCAATGTTAGACTAACTGGTCTGTAATTCACCGCTTTCTCTCTCCCTCCTTTTTTAAAAAGTGGGGTCACATTAGCTACCCTCCAATCCTCAGGAACTACTCCAGAATCTAAGGAATTTTGAAAAATTATCACTAATGCATCCACTATTTCTGTGGCTACCTCCTTGAGTACTCTGGGATGCAGACTATCTGGCCCTGGGGATTTATCGGCCTTTAATCCATTCAATTTACCCAACACCACCTCCCGGCTAACCTGGATTTCACTCAGTTCCTCCATCTTATTTGACCCCCGTTCCACTGCTATTTCCGGCAGATTATTTATGTCTTCCTTAGTGAAGACAGAACCAAAGTAGTTATTCAATTGGTCTGCAATGTCCTTGTTCCCCATGATCAATTCACCTGTTTCTGACTGCAAGGGACCAACATTTGTTTTAACTAGTCTCTTTCTCTTTTATGCAAATCTTTCATTTATTTGGTCTATATCTTTCTATATCACCATCTATATCTCTCATTTCCCTTTTACCTGACTCTCAGTCTGAAGTGGGTCTCCACACAAAATGTCACCTATTCCTTCTCTCTATTAATGCTGCCTGACCTGCTGCTACTCCAGCTTTTTGTGTCTATGTACAATGACAAGCTTTGTTATGCTTGCTATCCAATCACATCAAATAATACTACAGTACATATTAATACATTCAAGTAAAATCCAAGTACAATAAAGCAAAGGGAAAATACTTTTATTTTAATTTATACTTCTCAGCGTTAAACAGACACCATCAGTCGAAAGAAGGGTCCCACATCAAAACATCACCTATCCATTCCATCCACAGATTCTGCCTGATCTGCCGAATTACTTCAACACTTCGTGTTTTATTCAAGAATTCAGCAACCAGTTACTTGCATCACCATCTTGTAGACTTTATAACAAAGTTCTAATAAATTATAACCACATTGAAGAAGGGTCCCAATGTGTTACGTTATCTGTCCATTCCTTCCACAGATGCTGCCTGACCTGCTGAGTTCCTCCAGCACTAAAGGGCCTGTCCTACAAGCATGCAACTCTATGCGATGAACGTGATCAAACTAGAAGCGGGGGCCACGCGGAGGTCGGGTGATCCCCTGTACAGGGCCGTTCCCACCAGCATGCGCCTGCATGCGGCAAGCGCAACCAAACCGGCAGTAGGGGCCACGCGGAGGTCGGGTGAGTGGCGCAACGCGGCGCAAAGTGAGGCGAACTTGGAGTGAAGTCTAAGGTAAGTTCGCCAGGACAGAGAGGGGCACACAGAGAGGGGCACAGAGGCACACACACACAGAGGGCAACGGAGCCACACACATAGAGGGTCACGGAGGCACCTACAGATAGGTTCATGGAGGCACGATGTCGGGGTGGTGTGTAATGCGTCAAGGCGATTGCGAGCCGACAAGCCGTTGCCGCGCGGAATTTTTGGACATAGTCATTTTTTCGGAGCCCCGTGCGGTGTCGGGCCGTACTCGGGACGAACTCCACACAATTCCGCACGGCTCCGGCGATCGAAGTGGGACCGGCCCCGTGACGCCGGACGGCTTAAGCGACCACGTTAGGTCGCGCTAATCGCATAGAGTTGCATGCTTGTAGGACAGGCCCTTTAGTGTTTTGTTGTAATCAATATTTACTTTCTCCTGACAAGCAATTATGTCAATCATGATTAAATTCAGAATTTTTCAATCAGTTATACAATTTTGTTCACTGACTATTCTGTTTCCTCGCATAAAATTGCACCTCTCTGAACATATGTCTGGACAATATCTTAAATTAATTTATTGCTCCCTTCAGTAAGATTTCAAAGGAACTTTCTGTCAAGCCAAACATCCTTAATTTTATGCTCCGGAGTGTTGATCTCTTCCAATATCTTAAGGTTATACGGTCATAATTGATAGGAGTAGAATTAGGCCATTCAAGTCTACTCTGCCATTCAATCATGATCTATCTCACCTTCCCAACCCCATTCTTCTGCCTTATCCCCATAACCCCTGATACCCATATTAATCAATATGGGAATTAATACTAGATTATTTTCAGATCTTGAGAGAATCTCTGGTTATCGCAGATTTGTTTTAAAAATCCATCTCCTGGGACAATTAAAAAAACAACAAAAAAAAACATTTAAGTTAAATTTTATTAGAGGCATGTACATATCATAGTCCGAACCACTACACACTAGGGACAGTTAATATTTATTTCCTTTGTGCACAATTATTATGTGTTTTAAATTTCCAAGGTTATAGGATCCTTTAGCCTTTGATTATTCTCCGCAGTCACCAAACCAATGTATTGGAGGTTTGAAATTCAGCAACATATTTACAAATGCAAAGTTAATGCTAAAATATCTAAAGTGGGCACTATATTCACTGGAAGAGCCCACTAAAGATAAAAGGAGAACTCCACAGACTGAGGAATTATGGAATAGTGGAAGGGGACATTCAGCCCATTGACAGTTTAGTGCTTTAACATAAGAGTAAACCAACCTGCTCCTACTTTCTCCCCAAAGCCCTGCAAAAGTTCCCTTTCATCTACTATCCAGAACTTCAAATTCCTGGGCCTGCATATTTCCGAAGATCTTTCCTGGACCCAGCACACTGATGCAATTATAAAGAAAGCGTCAGCGCCTCTACTTCCTGAGACAATTATGGAGATTCGGTATTTCAAAGAGGATTCTCCTGAACCTCTACAGGTGTACAGTAGAGAGCATATTGACCGGTTTGCATCATGGTGTGGTTTGGTAACTTGAACGTCCAGGAGAGGAAAAGACTACAAAAAGTTGTAAACACTGCCCAGTCCATCACCGGCTCTGACCTCCCCACCATTGAAGGGATTTATCGGAGTCGCTGTCTCAAAAAGCAAGCTAACATCATGAGAGACCCACACCATCCTGGCCACGCTGGCCACATAATTGTCAGTGCAGTGGTGCGACTCACTTTGCAGCGGCCCCTACAGCCTGTCTGTCTTTTTTTTTGTTTAGTTTAATGTAGTTGTTCATGTTTTTTTTTGGTACTGTTTCTAACTGTGTATATGTGGGGGGTGGGGGGGGAGGGGGAAACTTTTAAAATCTCTTCTCTGCACGGGAGACCCGACTTTTTCCCTGTCGGGTCTCCGTTGTCGTTGGGGCCTAGCACCGTGGAGCGGCCTCTGACCGGGACGACCTGGGGGATCCAGTCACGGAGCCTGCGGAGCTGCGGACTTACCATCGTGGGGCTGGCCGGCCTCGGAGTGTGTGGGGCGGTGGTGGCTCGCTGCTGCGGCCCAACTCTGGAGGTCCAGCTCCAGCTCCAGCTGCGGCCCGACTCCGGAGCTCCAGCTGCAGATTACTGCCGGTGGACTGTGATATCGGGAGCTCGTGGGTCCAGGTGGGAGACCGCTTCCCGAAGCTCCGCAACACAACTTCTCCCACCTGTGTCGCGGGATTGGAACGACCCGGAGCGGGGCCGTACATCGCCCGGCGCGGTTTAAATGACCACGGGACATTCCAGCGCCCACCGGGGGCTCCAACTTAGTGACTTTTGGGCCTAGAGTGGGGCCATACATCACCAGGCACGACCTCAATGGCTGTGGGACTTAACCTCGCCCGCCTGGGGCTTCAACATCGGGAGAGAAATGGTGCGTGGGAGAGAGAAGAACTTTGCCTTCCATCACAAGGAGGAGGAGATTCACTGTGATGGATGTTTGTGTGAATTGAATTGTTTGTGTGTTTTTTTTATGAATTGTTCTGTTTGTATGGCTTGTAGAAACGGAGTTTCATTTGAGCCTCTCTGAGGTTCAAATGACAAGTAATAAAATCTAATCTAATCACACACTCATTTCACCACTTATTTTATTATTATGTATATATACACATTGAACTTTTTTTCTCTCGTTTATGTGCAATGTTTACGTATTCTCTTGTGCTGCAGCAAGTAAGAATTTTATTGTTCTATCTGGGACATATGACAATAAAACACTCTTGACTCTTGATGACTCTTTGAATGCTACAGTTGGATCTGACCCTACTGGTTCTGGAAATCCATCTTGCAGTGCAAAATTAAAATCTTCCTTTACTTTTGATTCCTTTGTCAACCACTTTCTCTGTTAATGGGAATTATTTTGAATATACACTCTTCACAAATTGAAATGCTTCCATCAGATCGCCTCACAATTTTGCCTGTTTCAAGGAGAACATTTCCAGATTCTCCAGTCTATCCCAACAAATTATCTCTCATCCTGGTCTCTCATTCCGGGATTCATTTTGGTAAGCAGCATTTTCACCACGACCAAAATCTCTTAATGTGTGACACCAAAGAGTTAAAACAGTATTACAATTTTGGCACATCTGTAGGGATTACAATCCTCCATGAAGGGAGCTGTGCCTACTCTGAATATCAGGGAGATTTTGGTCTGTGATGTAAGGATTGCTTCCCACACCCAGCTGATGCCAGTGTGTCGGCTGTAAACATTTCTAGGTCAACATGCTTGCAATATCATTGAAGGGCATTTATTTATGAACATGGACAATGGTGTGAGGCACCTTTTAGGTCCTTTACCATAGCATCCTGCAGTAAGAGCTTTTTGCTCTTTGAATCTTTAAATAGCTTTGTTGTCTACTGCCAACCATACTGCATGCTTACACCCGGAAGAAATGATGCCTGAGCTTTCATGATAATGGCAGTTAATAAGTAAATCATGATATAACTGACAGTTTTGTTTCACAACAAGAACAATTTTTTTTTCTTATTTCTTCAATTTCCAGAATCTGGGTATCCCTGGCATGATCAGCATTTATCGCTCATGACCTAATTCCACTTAGGAAAGTGGTGGACCATAGCCTTGAACAGCTGAAGTCGTTTTGATGAAGGCAGACCCAAAATATTGATGGGCCGCTGATGCAGGGATTGATACCAGTAATATATTCCCATATGAGTTTGCTGTTTGACATTGGTGGTGCCCCGCCCCCCCCCCCCCTTATTTGCCGGAAGCCTTTCTAACTTCTTGGTGATTAAAATAACAGTTTGGAAGATGCTCTTGGAGAAGTCCAGTTGAGCAAATATAGTCATTTTTTCAGACGATACACGCTACATCCAAGATATTCACTGATAGGAATTAATATTTCAGGTCATGGATGGGTTATCAATCGATCGGTCAGTTTAGTCCTTAAGAGTTGTTGGCACTTCACTCATCCAGGCAAGTAGAATGTGCTCCATCAAATCCCTCACGTGTCTTCTAGATGATGGAAATGTTTTTGGGTGCCAAGAGGAAAATCACTCCACCCAGCCTCTGAACTTTATTTTACATGGATAGGATAGGTTTGGAAGGATACGAGCCAAACACAGGCAGGTGGGACCAGTGTAGATGGGGAGGCATGTTGGTTGTGTGGGCATGTTGGGCTGAAGGCCCTGTTTCCCCACTGTCTATCTACTGCATTCATGTGGCTGGAGCAATTTCGTTTCTGATTGATGGTGATTTCCATGACGTTAAGGGTGGGGGATTCAGTAATGGTGATGTTATACTGTACAAAGCCAAGGACTGTGATTAGACAAGGAAAAGATTCTGGATCATTCAACCTTCTTCTCACAACTATCAAGTGTTGTGTATCACAACATATGTACCCTGCACCTCACCCAAAAATCCATGAACATCTGGTAGATTAAATACCAGCCAGTTTCGTGAAAATAAATCTGGAAATGTCCTCTTCAGGCTCCTTAGACAATTTAAACTGGTGCAGCGATTACTGACTTGGATAATACTCTCCAGTGCCTAATGTTTGTGCGAATATTTCCGCCCAGCAGAAACAGGTTCAATTCCCTCTTCAGCCAATTCATTGAATTAAAATTCCCTGTACAAAGCAGTAACTTGTTTCAGAGCTCCACTGCTCTGTGGGGAAAGAACCACTACTTGATAAAAAACTCAGATATGGCCTAACATAAAAAGTGTCGACGGGACTCCAATAGTAACACAGATTATCAAGATATGGATGCCCACATTTCAAACTTGTTGTGCAACCATCAAGGAGACGGTTTATCTGTTTATATTTGATCTCAAAACACTTATCTTATCTGACAGGCTGACTACATTCTGCCTTTACTTGTGTCCGCAGCTTTCATTTCAGAACCTCACTATCTGAAACTATGAGGCCAAAAATTCACTGGGACAAAACAACATGAGTGAATTGTAGCATTGCATTCTGCATTTCCAGATCACAGGTAAACTGTTTAATAATTCTATGACGTGTGCAATATTTTTGAAGTTAGTCATTCAGACTTACAGCCAAAGGGATGGAATTCCTACTTCATAGAACATAATGTGCAGGTGCAGCTTTCAACTTATTGCTGCACAATTTACAGTGGAGGAAACAGAACTCGGCTATTCTCAGCCAACAATAAGAATACTTCCGACTACTTCCTGCTGGTAACAAGCTGGCCAATTATGAGTTATCTGAAACTAGGGTTGCTGACTTTCTCACACCCAAATAAGGGACTAATAGGGACAGATAGATAATGCAGTGTAGGCTTTTGGTACATTGGCCTTAATCAGTAAGGGCTTTCAGTCAATCAAATAACAAAGTGATTGCGTCTGGCGCGCACAGCCTAAAGTTGTAGGTAAACTTGTTCTATTTGATCTATTTGTTTGTGCACTTCAGGTTGATTGCATTAGTCAAAACACGGTGGACCACGTGAAGGTTGCAATCTCCCACCCCATAGAGGAATTCAATGGATCAGACAGAATTTGTGGAGAAATTGAACGGATGACATTTCGCGTTGAGCCCCTTCTTCAGACTGAAGTAGTGGAGATGAGGGAGCTGGAAAAGAATGGTGGGGGAAGGCCTAATCCTGGCAAATGTTAGGTGGATACAAGTGTGGAGGAGGGGGTAGGCAGTGGAGAGGAGTTGGGGGGGGGGGGGAGGTTGGTGACTGGCAAATGGGTAAATTTAGTGTTGAAGGCTAGAGGTGAAAAGATTAGGAAGAGGACCAGGGAGAGAGGAAAAGGTGACGATGAGAAAAGGGAAATAGAGAATGGGGATGGGAGGGCTGAGAGGTGTGTATATGGAGGAAGGAAAATGACCAGGGTAATAGCGGAGATGTGAGAAGGCAGGGAAATGAGAGGACGTGGAGCTATTCCTTGAAATGGGAGAATTCAATGTTCATATCTTTGGATTGTAGGTTACTTAAGCAGAATATATGTGGTGCTGTTCTTCTAGTTTGCATGTGAGCTCACTCTGACAATGAAAGTTGTCAAGTACTGAAAGGTTGGTATAGGAATGGGAAAGAGGCAGGTGGGGGGGGGGGGGGGGGGGGGGAGGATGAGTGAAACAAGTAGCTACAGAGGTCACTATGGAAAGCGTAAAGATGTGATGACATGAAAATGTAACTGGTGGTGGAACCCCGCTGAAGGTGGCAGAAATGTCGGAGAATAATGCATTGGATGCAGAGGCTGGTGGGGTGAAAGGTGAAGACCAAGGGAATGCCTGGTCAGGCGTCCCTGACATTTACACCACTGGGTCTCGCGGTCCATCCTCTAATGCTAACCACTTAATTTCCCCTATAGCTCACACTCATAGACCATGCCATTCTCCTCCGAGCCCCCCTCCTCCCCCATCAATGGTATCTCCACTAGGTCCCCCCCCTCCCCTCCCCTCCCACTCTGAGCTCCTCAGATTTTGTGTCTTACCCCAACCCCTGTCATGTTTTCACCATCACCCCCAACCTCATCCTCTCCTATACTGAACAGTCTGTCCTTCAAGAGAGAGTTAGATAGAGCTCTTAAAGATAGCAAAGTCAAGGGATATGGGAAGAAGGCAGGAACGGGGTACTGATTGTGGATGATCGGCCATGATCACAGTGAATGGTGATGCTGGCTCAAAGGGCCAAATGGCCTACTCCTGCACCTATTGTCTACTGACTTACCCTTTGTACCCCTATGCCAACACCTCATCAGGCACTTTCCCCTGCAGCCGAATATGTAAAACAATCCTTACACCTCCTCGCTTACTTCCATTGATGCCCACCCAATATCCTTCCCAGGTGAGACAGAGATTAATTTGCACATCCTCCAATCTCCTGTGCTGCATTCAGTGCTCTTCATGTGGACTTCTCTGCATTGTAAGACCGTGCTTAGGCTCAATGATAGTTTCGCTGAACACTTGCTCCTGGTCTGCCAAGGCTGACTGCAGTTCCCATTTGCTAACCATTTTAACTGCACTTTGAATTCCCATACAAACATCTCTGTCTTTGACCCCTCCATGGCCAAAGTGAGGGCACATGCAGTTGGAAGAACAGAACCTCATATTCCATTTGAGTAGCTTACAATCCAAAAGTATGAATATTTCATTCTTCGTTTAGTTTAGAGATAGAGCATGGAAACAGGCCCTTCGGCCCACCGGGTCTGCGCCGACCAGCAAAATTCTCTAATTTCAAGCAATATCCCCCTACCACCCTCTCCCCCCCCCCCCCCCCCCCCCCCCCTTTCATTTTCTTGGAGGTCCCATGGTGTCATTAAGGTGGAAAGGGTGTTGAAAAGATTTTGGAGGATTTTGTCAGGATGCGAGGTATTAAATTGTAGGCACAGATTGGACAGGCAAGGACATTATTTCTTGGAACATTGGAGACCGAGGGATGTTCTTATACAGGTGTATAAAATCATGAGGAGAATAGATAAGGTGAATGCACAGTGACTTTTAGTGTTACAGCTACAGAGAAAATGCAGGTGAAGGAAAAATCGCAAGGGATGCTACAAGGTAGGTTGGATGATCAGAGTAAAATAGCAACGGGAAAGAAGCTGTTCTTGAATTTAGTGGTAAAAGTTTTCAATTTTTTGTATCTTCTCTCCAACAGGAAAGGGGTGAAGAAGGAATGATCCAGGTGTGCTTTGATTGTGCCGACTGTTTTCCTGAGGCAGTGTGAAGTGGATGGAGTCAATGGGTTGAGGATTACTTCAATACAATAAAGGGGCTTAGACTCAAAACAGCATGCACAGTGCATTGTTTACATTTGCCATGTATCATGCCAGGTGTCATATTGGTGGGCGTATTAATAGTAAAAACCACAGGTAGAATGTAGAGTAGAAACATTATGATATAATCAGTGTACAGCAGTGAGTGCTGGCACTAGCAATCACATTTTGAATTTCCTTGCTCCAGTTAACGTGCCTTCATTATTTTGTTTGGCTGAACAGCCAACAAGCAACATGAAGTGATGTGTCTTATTTTGCAATATTTTGCAATGTGCTTACTTGATGTGCTTTATGGTTATGTGTGCAAACTGTGACATGTGATTGCAACAATGCTAAATGAGCTAGGTGTGGTCGGGCATATGAATGTCAGGTATGAGTCCTGACTGTTAAGGATTGTTGGTGGATGAATTATGCAGTTGTGGTGAATTTAACATTGTCAGCGTGATCATTAATATTCTTGTTGGTTGGACTTTATATTTGAAGCATCATTCATATACCTTAATTATGTGTGTGAAGACACTGAACATCTTGCAACACTGTATCCAGTTCCTCGGGACTTCCACTGCCAGTCTGAGGATGAATCTGAGGACCACTTGACCCCTTGAGGATGTAGAACATGTTCCCCACTTTCCCCCTCCTGCACCAAGGCTTTCAGCCAGCACTAAGAAACTGGGAGCCAGGGACCTCCCATTTACCATTGTTTCCTACACCATTATGCCCCTGTCCCACTTAGGAAACCTGAACGGAAACCTCTGGAGACTTTGCGCCCCACCCAAGGTTTCCGTGCGGTTCCCGGAGGTTTTTTCAGTCTCCCTAATGGTCGAAAGTGGTTTCCGTTTTAAAAATCGGTACTTTTTTAGTCGCGATGCTCGTTGAAGGTGGTTGCCGGAAGGCAAAAACCTCACAGAAACCTTGGGTGGAGCGCAAAGTCTCAAGAGGTTTCTGTTCAGGTTTCCTAAGTGGGACAGGGGCATTAGGAAACCTGAACGGAAATATGGTCGAAAGAGGTTTCCGCTTCTTCTATGTTCTATAGAAGAAGCGAAACCTTGGGTGGGGTGCAAAGTCTCCAGAGGTTTCCGTTCAGGTTTCCTAAGTGGAACAAGGGCATTAGGAATGGAAATCAGCAGATGCTCCAACCACAAATCAATATCTCATTTAAGAGTGAAGGCCACAGTGAATGCTTTCATCATCTGTTAAGCATTGCAATCAAATAAATAAATACCCAGTATAAAGTTGATATGATACGCACTCTCCACTCAAACTGTCTGAAGAAGGGTCTCGACCCAAAACGTCACCTATTCCTTTTCTCCAGACATGCTGACTGACCCACTGAGTTACTCCAACATTTTGTGTCTATCTCTACTCAAAGGACCCCGGTTAACTCGTCATCTTGTTTTCAAGGGCTCTATTCTTCTATTCTTTATTACCTACCTCATAACTTAGGTTTGAAGCCAGGTCCTTTGTGTTAATGGTAAGCAAAGAAATCTGATCAATCTATCACCTATTCCCACTCCTTGTGCACAGCAATAGTTTCAAAACAGCACAAGCGCTTCTCTGCCCTACACATTATTTCCTGTCCAATTCAGATTTTGATACAATCAAGTGACCTGACTTTTAGGCAATACAAAGGTACAGTGGTGGAGCTGCTGCCTCACAACACCATACATTCAGATTTAATCCTGACTACGCATGCTGTCCGTGTGGAATTTGAACGTTCTTCCTGTGACCACGTGGATTTCGTCCAGGTGCTCCGGTTTCCTCACACATTCCAAAGATGTTTGGGTTTGTAGTTTAATTGGCTTCTATAAATTGCCCCTAGTGTGTGGGGAGTGGGTGCGAAAATGAGAGAACTTAAAACTAGTGTATAGGTGATCGATGGTTGGCATGGGCTCGATGGGCTGAAGTGCCTGTTTCCTTGCTGGTTCTACTAAACCAAACTAATGAGCAGGATTCTAGAAAATGTGGTGGTTTGTGGTTCTAACCAACCACCATGTTCATTAAACATTCTTCGATCCAGGCGACCTTAAACACTTTATCTAATAGTGACACATCAGAGATGCAAGCACAAGCTCAGTGTAAATACTGTACATTCAACTGCTATCGTGAAAGTCACTACTTTAAACCAAAAATGGTGAGCACATAAATGCAAGTTACAGGAAAAATTGCATTGTTGGAATAGTCATTGTTTTTAAAGATACGTTGATCTAAGGCCAAGACTGCTCTCTTAGGTTCCTGGTGTGGTGTATGCAGTACTGAGTCCACTAGGGTTAATTAGTTAATTTAGGGTGGCGGTTTTTATTAAGAACAAAGCCAGATGATTGTTCTCTGCATTGCAGCATTTTGTGTAGAAGCTCCCTGGGTTAGGCTGGAGGAGCAAATGCAATAAAATCATAATTGATTGAGTTCCTCAAGGCTAACCATGAATGAGATTGGACAGAAACCTGCAGGAGATCACGTTTCCTGGTATCTGCTGCTCTTGTCCATCTTGGTCGTAGTTTGAGGGATGATGATCATAAACTGATCATTTTGTTATATTTATATTATTATTGTTATTGCATCTACTATGCGAGTAAAGCTGCGGCAAGTAGCAATTTAATTGTTCAAATATAGAATCTCTTAACACTTGATGAGGGAGTAACCACAACAAATAACTGGAACCTGTTTCCTATTGGGTTCCTGACTTGGACGAAAAAGTTAGCGATATCAGGAAGTGAGTCTCAGCGCAGAACATCCAGCTTTTGACCCACTTTCCTCTCCCATGGGTTTATGTGGCGAGATTAATTGATTTCTGCTCAGTGGTGCCTCCATCCCATGTTGGGAGGTTAGGGATAGAAGCAGAAGCAGCGGCAGCAGCAGATGCGGACGGGGAGCCGTGGCTGGCGAGTGTTTGCCAGGCTGGCGAGTCGCTCGCTGCAGCTCCGGCCATGGAACAGCCTCCGTGCAAGAGTCCTGGGCCGTCGGAGACATTGGAAGCGTTGCGCCGCTGCCGTGAAAGTCTCTGCATCGAATTTGCCCTGCTGACCAGGCAGCGGCTCCGTACATCCTGGAGGACAACAAGTGGCAGCTGGAAGTAGGTACCAAGCACTGGCTAGAAGCGGTGGAAGATAGTGGCCTTTAAATGGGGGTGGTTGGAGAAAGCGATGTTGGGGGAGTTCAGAACCAGGAGTCACACAGTTAAGGAATAAGGGGTTGGCCATTTAGGACTGAGATTAGGACAGACTTTCTTCACCCAGAGAGTTGTGAATCTGTGGAATTCCCTGTCTCAGAAGGCAGTGGATGCCAAATCTGGTTGTGGTACGATGGTTCAGTTGCCAGATAACTGCTGGGAAGAAACTGTCCCTGAATCTAGAGATGAGCGTTTTCACACTTCCATGCCTTTTGCCCTGATGGGAGAGGGGAGAAGAGGGAGTGGCCAGGGTGACTTGGTGTGTGAATCATTAAACTGTGGTAGAATTTAGAACATAGAACAGGCCCTTCGGCCCACAACGTCCATGCTGATCATGGTGTTGCCAAGTTAAACTAATCTCCTCTCCCTGCTCGTGATCCATATCGCTCCATTTCCTGCTTATCCATTAAACCCATAATTGTATGGCAGAGCAGAATCAAAGGGCTGAATGGCCTAACTAACCTTTACATCTCCTCTCTCTCTGTCCCTCCACCCACCCTAGTCATCCGACTAGTTTCAGTCGCCCTGCTTAGTTTCACTGTTCTTATCCACTCATTAATACCTTCTCCACAGCCATCAAAGGACCATTGTGGGCTCCACCTTTCCTTGATCATCCTAGCTGACTTTAGAGTTATAGAGTCATAGTCAAACAGTGTGGAAACACAGGGCTGCCAACTCGCAGGCATTGAACGTGAGACTCACACATTTCGCGAAACTCTCATGCTGATCACAGAATTTCTCACGCTCAAAAATATATATATTTTTTGTAAATAAATAAATAAAGTCACAAACAATTCAACTTGCCCAAGGCTTCCTGATCTCCTCCACGCTCACCAATGAGAATAGTTTTCTGCCGGCGGGTTTCCCGTAAAGAACGAGCCATTTGATTGTCTTAAGCCCATCGCACACTGTTTAAAATGGCAATGTAACTGTAGTACTAATTATTCCATTTGACATTCATGGAACCAAAATCTGCAGGTGCTGGAAATTCAAAATGAAGCAAAAATTGTTTTAGAAGTGAGTAAAAGTCATGAGGGGAATATATAAGGTGAATGCATAGTCTTTTTCCCGGGATATGTGATTCAAGAACTAGAGAGCATTGGTTTAAAGAAGGGGTGTCAAAAAATAATTTAGTTTAGAGCAAAGATCATAGATCTTTAGTTTAGAGTCTAAACTAAACTACACATTCCCATGCAGATGGTGTGATAGGTGAGACACAGCGGTGGCCCCAGCACCGACCCCCGAGGCACCGCTCACACCTCCCACCCTCACCTCTGGCGGCTCTGTGTCCGTCGGCCGCCCTGTCCACACCCCGTGGAATTTTAATCCGGGCCCAGAGCCAAGAGCGGACCGGGTGAGTGGAGGCATCTGTGCCGCCTCCGGAGCCGCGTGGATGAATCTTGGGCTAAGGCTCCGCTCGGATGCCCGACCCCCGGGTCACTGTCCCTCACCTCCCCCGGACCCTCTTCACTGACACATGCTCTCACACACAACCTGACACACTCACTCTCACGCACACACACCCTCACACATTCACTCTCACGCACACACACACACACTCTCACACACACACTGAGACACACTCTCACATACTGATACACTCTCGCACACACTCACACACACACTCACACACACACACAGCCTCACACATACTGATACATACTCACACTCATGAGTTTGACTGCCCTGGTTTAAAGTGAGAGAGAAACGATTTAATAGGAACATGAGGGACAACATTTTCACGCAGAGGATGGTGGGTATGTGGAACGAGCTGCCAGGTGAAGTAGGCAGGCAAAATGACAGCGTTTAAAAGACATTTGGACAGGTACGTGAACAGGAAAGGTTTAAAGGGATATTGGCCAAACGCGGTTAAATGGGATTAGTTTAGATGGGGCATCTTGACCTGCAAGAAAAGTTGGGATGAAGGGCCTGTTTCCATACTGTAAGACTATGACACATTGTAGAAAGGGTGCAATTGCTCTGGAGAGGAACCAGGGGCAGATTTATGAAGATGTTGGCAGGGCTAGAATTGTTTTTTTAACTTTGAAGAAAGATTTGATAACTGGGATTGTATTCTCTGCAGTAACGGAGGTGAAGAAAACATTTAGTTGAGGTGAATAATATTATGAGAATAGGACCTGTTTCGATTAACAAAGAGTGTAGGAAGGAACTGCAGGTGCTGGTTTAAACCAAAGATAGACACAAAAAGCCAGAATTACTCAGCAGGACAGGCAGCATCTCTGGAGAGAAAGAATGGTGATGTTTTGGCTCGAGACCCTTCAGATTGAAGAGGTTGAAAACCTGCCATATAGATGTAAAACACAATGACTGGAGATGTGTGTTATCCAACTATGGGCAGAAATCAGAATCATGTACACAACTTCATTGATGTGACACCATAATAAATATATTATAGAAAAAAATAATTTAATGGGGTGCCACAGAGATAGAGTTGATGCCTTACAGCACCACAGACACAGATTTGATCCTGACTACGGATGCTGTCTGTACAGAATTTGTACATTCTCCCTATGACCACATGGGATTTCGCCGTATATTCCGGTTTCACCCACACCCGAAAGAAGTGCAGATTTTTAGGTTAATTGGCTTCTATAAATTGTCCGTGGCATGTAGGATAGAACTGGTGTATGGTAGATTGCTGGTCAGTGTGAACTTGGTGGGCCGAAGGGCCTGTTTCCATATATATGTTTTACATATATATCTATGAAAGTAAGCATGCAGGTACAGCAGGCAGTAAAGAAAGCGAATGGCATGTTACATAGAAACATAGAAAAGAAACATAGAAAATAGGTGCAGGAGGAGGCCATTCGGCCCTTCGAGCCAGCACCGCCATTCATTGCGATCATGACTGATCTCATATGTTGGCCTTTATAACAAGAGGAATCGAATATAGGAGCAAAGAGGTCCTTCTGCAGTTGTGCAGAGTGCCCTAGTGAGACCACACCTGGAGTATTGTGTGCAGTTTCGGTCCCCTAATTTGAGGAAGGACATTATTGCTATTGAGGGAGTGTAGCATAGGTTTACAAGGTTAATTCCTGGGATGGAGGGACTGTCATATGCTGAGAGAATGGAGCAGCTGGGCTTGTACACTCTGGAGTTTAGAAGGATGAGAGGGGATGAGAGGATGAGAGCACTGTACAACTGTTGCTTTGCAAGATGACAATAAAGGTTGATTGATTGATCTCATTGAAACATATAAGATTGTTAAGGGTTTGGACATGCTGGAGGCAGAAGACATGTTCCTGATGTTGGGGGAGTCTAGAACCAGGGGCCACAGTTTAAGAATAAGGAGTAAGCCATTTAGAACGGAGACGAGGAAACACTTTATCTCACAAAGAGCGGTGAGTCTGTGGAATTCTCTGCCTGAGAGGGCGGTGGAGGCAGGTTCTCTGGATGATTACAAGAGAGAGCTAGATAAGGCTCTTAAAAATAGCAGAGTCAG
This sequence comes from Raja brachyura, assembly GCA_963514005.1. Next base: position 32,329,815 of record OY740782.1, on the reverse strand, counting down.
GGGATATGGGGAGAAGGCAGGAACGGGGTACTGATTGGGGATGATCAGCCGTGATTGAATTGAATGGCAGTGCTGGCTGGAAGGGCTGAATGGCCTACTCCTGCACCTATTGTCTATTGTCTATTAATTTCATTGAACCATATGGTTGAATATATGGCATTATTTTTGTCTTGTTTCTATGGTCAAACTTTCTGCACTCCATTCATCATTATTAATGGTCTCTCAAGAACGTTATTCATTCTTTAGAGATAAGGCACACTGAGAATTATCATTAATCAAAATTCATTTTCATAAATTGACCTATTTATTTTTGCCACATCCAAAACCTAAATCCTCCTTGGGATGTGAGAATAACTATGGGACTTTGGCTGCATCAGAGAAGGACTTTTGGCCAATTGAGTCACTTATGATGGACAATGTAAAATGAATTTAAATGAATTATAATTCATTCCTTTAACATACTCTTATGTAAGATTACCATGATGAGATCAAAGAAATGTGCCACTTGCCCTAAGTAGACTGTATGGACATTTTAGTTGCAAAAGCTACTCGCGTTTTTCCCTCCTGAACCCATTAGTATAATCCCCTCTTCTTTTCTCTTTCATATCCTTGTCTAGTCTTTTTTAAATAGATTTATGCTATCCCCTGTTCCTATTCCATCCGTCAGGAATACTAATCCTCACCACTCTTTGGGTAAAGAAGCTACAGTATCTCTGAATTTGCTACTGAATTTCTTTGTGAATGTTTTACCATGAGATACCCTTTGACCTCCAGTCATACTCTTCTTTCCAAGTGAAAACATTTTATCTCTATCTACTCGATTAAAACTGTCACCTGCCATATTTTTTTCAGAGAAAATAATCCATTTTTCCTTTCCTGTTCACATTTCTAGTATCAGCTTTGTAAATCACCCCTGTACCATCTTCCCTGTCTCTGTCTTTTTTGTACATAACAATAGGAGCAGGCCACCATGCCTTAAAGCCTACCCCACTACTTAAATAACATAATGACTGACCTGTGCCAACCTCAACTCCTCTTCTATACCATTTCTCCAGATCCCTTCCTTCATATGTCACTCGATTAAATATTCATACAACTCAATATGATTCAACCTCCATCAGCTGCTGGGACACAGAACTCCAGAAATTCACTGTGCTCTGCTAAAAGAATCAAGAGAACAAAGGAACAGGCCTTCCGTTTATGATATCAGTGTGAACATGGTGCCAAATGAAATCAATCCCTTTTGTCTGTTCGTGATCCATATCCCCCCAATCCTTATATATTTTTGTGCCTATCTAAAAGCCTCTTTAACATCATTATTGTATCTGCCTCCCCACCATCCCTGGCAGCGCGTTCACAGCGCCCACCACCATCGCATGTATCTTAATATTCTGGATCGGCCTACTTTGGGGGACTTTATCAAATGCCTTGCCAAAAACCATGTGGACAACATCCACTGCCCCAGTCCCATCAATTACTTTCATCAAATATATAAAATGTGATCAATTTAATAAGACATGATTTGCTGTGTACAAAGCCATGCTGACTTTCCTAATAGACAATAGACTGTAACAGACAATAGGTGCAGGAGTAGGCCATTCAGCCCTTCGAGCCAGCACTGCCGTTCACTGTGATCATGGCTGATCCTCCACATTCAGTACCCCGTTCTTGCCTTTTCCCCATATCCCCTGACTCCGCTATCTTTAAGAGCTGTCTAACTCTCTCTTGAAAGCATCCAGAGAATTGGCCTTCACTGCCTTCTGAGGCAGAAAATTCCACAGATTCACAACTCTCTGTTTGAAAAAGTTTTTCCTCATCTCCGTTCTAAATGGTCTACCCCTTATTCTTAAACTGTGGCCCCTGGTTCTGGACTCCCCCAACATCGGGAACATTTTTCCTGCCTCTAGCATCCAATCCCTTAATAATCTTATATGTTCCAAGATCCCCTCTCTTCCTTCTAAATTCCAGAGTATCCAAGCTCTGCCGGTCCATTCTTCCAACATATGACAGTTGCGCCATCGCGGGAATTAACCTCGTGAACATACGCTGCACTCCCTCAAGAGCAAGATGTTCTTCCTAAAATATGGAGACCAAAACTGCACACAATACTCCAGGTGCGGTCTCACAAGGGCCCTGTACAACTGCAGAAGGACCTCTTTGCTCCTATACTCAACTCCTCTTGTTATAAAGGCCAACATGCCATTCGCTTTCTTCACTGCCTGCTGTACCTACAAGCTTACGTTCATTGAGTGATGAACAAGGACTCCCAGATCTCTTTGTACTTCCCCTTTTCCCAACTTGACACCATCTGCCTTCCTGTTTTTGCCACCAAAGTGGATAACCTCACATTTACCCACATTAAATTGCATCTGCCATGCATCCACCCATTCACCCAACCTGTCCAAGTCACCCTGCATCCTCATAGCATCCTCCTCACAGTTCACGCTGCCAACCAGCTTTGTGTCATCTGCAAATTTGCTAATGTACTTGGAATCCCTTCATCTAAATTATTGATGTATAATGTAAATAGTTGTGGTTCCAGCACCGAGCCTTGTGGTACCCCACTAGTCACTGTCTGCCATTCTGAAAGGGACCCGTTAATCCCTACTCTTTGTTTCCTGACTGCCAACCAATTTTCTATCCGTCAGTGCCTTACCCCTAATACCATGTGCTCTAATTGTTTACACTAATCTCCTATGTGGGACCTTATCAAATGCTTTCTGAAAGTCCAGGTACATAAAATCCACTGGCTCTCCCTTGTCCATTTTCCTATTTACATCCTCAAAACAATCCAGGAGATTAGCCAAGCATGATTTCCCCTTCATAAATCCATGCTGACTCGGACCGATCGTGTTACTGCTATCCAAATATGCCGCTATTTCATCTTTTATAATTGCCTCCAGCATCTTCCCCACCACCGATGTCAGGCTTACTGGTCTATAATTCCCTGTTTTTTCTCTCCCGCCTTTCTTAAAAAGTGGAATATTAGCTACCCTCCAATCCACAGGAACTGATCCTGAATCATGAGAACATTGTAAAATGTTCTCCAATGCATCCACAATTTCTAGAGCCACCTCCTTAAGTACCCTGGGATGCAGAACATCAGGCTGTGGGGATTTATCAGCCTTCAGTTCCATCAGGCTATCCAACACCATTTCCTGGCTAATGTGAATTTCCTTCAGTTCCTCCGTCACCTGAGATCCTCTGGCCACCAGCCCATCAGGGAAATTGTTTGCTAATTAATTAACTAAATCTATCCCAAATGGGAGTAAATACTACCCCAATAGCCTCTCCATTATCCTCTCCAATCGATTCCGTATCACTGAGGCAGGCACGTGCCGTGAGTAATTACTCAGGGTAGGCAGTCAGCCGGCATTCCCAAAAAAAAATCTTAAAACCGCGCATGCGCAGATTGTTCTCTTCGTAAAAAATAAAAAATAAGTAACAATTCAATTTTCCCAAGGGTTCTAAATCTCCTTCATTTTTTTAATTACTGAATGGGTGGGGGACGGAGGATGCAGGCAGGTGGAGAGATGGTGGGAAAAACGGGAGCACATCGGGACGTTGAATCAGTTGTCATCTTATGGAATGACAATACTAATTCAAGGGTCCAATTGGAGGAGGAGTTCCTTTCACAGCGTGTGGGGAGCCTGCGGCAGGGGTTAAATATGCGAGAAGGCAGAAGTTTTGAGAAGGATGGGGACAGAGATCATATCAAACTCACTCACCGCTGCCGCAGCGCTCCGGGCAGAACTGGCCGCCATTTCCGGGGATAGAAGCAGCTCGGGTGCGAGCGGCCGCCGGGACCCAACACCAGCGCCTTCTGATCACCTCTGGCAGTGCTCTTCGTCTGAAAATCTCTCACCTGCCGTTCGCCGGCTTCGCTCATGTCAACCGCGTCCGACAAATCCTTAAATTCCCACGGCCAAGTAACCTCGACTGGACCCGTGAACGCGCTGTCGGAATTTAAAGATGTGTGGGAAACCGGCCGGCGAGCGGCAGGTGAGAGATGTTCAGACGGAGAGCACTGCCAGAGGTGAGTGGGGACCAGCAGAAGGGGCTGAAGTGGCAGGGTCCCGGCGGCCACTCGCAATCACCCGAGCTGCTTCCTTCCGCGGAAGTGGCGGTCAGTTCTGCTGTCCGTGCCCGGAGTGCTGCGGCAGCCACCCGAGCTAATTCATTCCCCGGCCACAATAAAACCATATGGCAATACAGCACGGGAACAGGCCATCTCGGCCCTTTTAGTCCGTGCCGTACTCTCACCTAGTCCCATCTCACCTGCACTCAGACCGGAGCGTGGCAAGTGGGTAACTGACCCCAATCCCCTCCTTCACAACGCCAGACTGCCCAAACACTGTGAACGGAGCTCTCCCCCCACCCCGGGAACTACAGTATTTAAAAACATAAAGCACAAAGAAATGCACTTACCACATTATTGGTACATTAAGTCCATTCTTCACTCTTTGTTTGCTAAGATACTATTAAAATAATGGCAATCCATATTTGAAAATGCCGCCAAGAAACTCGCGCTGCGCAGGCGCAGAATGATGATGCGCATGCGCAGTGCTGCAAAAGGCAGAATTTCTGCTGCCTTCAGCTTCCATTGATACTGACGGCTTCAGGCAGCGCTGACGGCACGGGGGCTGCACAGAGCTTCCCGTGTTACAAGCGCTGCGGATGAAAGGCACGGAGAATTATGCCTACCTAAGAGATCGATCTCTTACATAGGCATAATTCTCCCATGCCTTTACTATTTATATTAAATAATTGCCATTTCATAATTTCAGTCAGGGTAGGCAATGCCTACCTTGCCTACCCTGACGGCACGTGCCTGCACTGAGGTAAGCCTCACTGATCTACAACGCTCTTGATTCGTACAGGCTGCTGTAATCTCCTCTCTTGCCTCTCTCAATACATTGGGATAGATCCCATCAGGATTTATCCACCTTAATGCTTTTCAGGAGCCCCAACATCTCCTTCGTAATCTCAAACTGCCATAGATCTCACTTTCCTCCATGTCCTTCTCCTTGGTGAAAACAGATGCAAAGTACTTACTTGGTACCTCGTTTACATCTCCAGACCCCAAACACAATTTCCTTCCTTTATCCTTGAAAAGGTTTACCACCGTATCTAACTGTGACACTGTTTTTGATAACCATCTTCACTGACCACGATACCATCTACTTAAGTGTCATCTGCAAACTATGATATTAATCTATTATACTGGGCTTTTTCATTCCCCATTACTTGTTTCAACTAAAGCTTGCTCACCTAAATGAGATTCCTGACTTACAAATATTTGTTTTCCACAAATTCCCCCTTCATACTGTTTATTGAAAATAAAATCAACGGATCTCTTCATGTTTCAAACATTTTAACATTTTGATTTGATTCTGAGAACTGGAAAATACCATGTCTAACATGCAAAGGAGTTACAAATTGAGGTTTCTTGATCCATTGGTTATGCAGAATCATTTTTTACAGTGAGGAAACTCTCCATATCCTTTTCCTAATAGACCCATTGTTCCACACATGGCTCATGCACAGTTCAAGACAAGGCTACTTTGTGAGCCACTCTGAGCCCGAGGGTCCCGTTACAAAATTCTCATGCAAGAACCTGCCTTTACAATACTTTACAAGTGCTAAATTTAAGGGGATTATCATTTGCTAAATTTATCATTTGAATTATCTTAGAAACTCAGATCTAATAGATTATCAACACATGAAAATGGATGAGCATTCAAAAAAAGGAATGTTATCCCTTACACTTATGTGATATTACAAAGAGTCATGGAGCTTTACCCTCTCCTAGATCTAAAACAATTTAACAAATTCCTGAGTAAACTCAATGTACAGTCATGGTTCAATCATTGTGAAATGTATTTTACAATGATTAAACTATGATTGTACATTCAGAGGGTTTCCTAGGAAACTGGCCAGTTTCCATTTAGACTTGGTGTACATGCTTGCAGACCACATTTGCCCACAACAAAGGAAATTCTTTAGGTTTCATTCAGAAGAAAGGAGGAGCCAAAAGGAGCTCCCTTCATAAATGCTCTGGCAATGGAAATATGTCCACAGCACCTTTCTGTGACTGCTGCCACTAGAATACTGCAACATATCAAGAAGTATGTCCTCGGTTAGGTCACTAGCCCGTTATACCTGCCTTGAAGAACTAAGAATGACCAATGAACAGCGATTATCCAATTGTACAAAAGCTGAACCTTACTGTAAATCTACTGTTTCAAAAATGTATTTTTGTGTTATTTAGAAAAATAGGATATAAGAGTAGGCCATCAGGACCTTTGAGCTTGTTCCACCATTCAATATAATATTGACTGATCACCTATTTCAATACTATATTCCCTCAATGTCCTCAGTTGCCTTGATAATTTGATGTGCCTCTTTCTTAAATTTCTGGAGACATTTGTTCAGGCACTTGAACTGGAAAGCTATAGTAGGGGGTGAATGTTCCATGGCCAATTGGAATTAGTGCAAATGGGCAAAAAGGTTTGCATGGATTTGACAGTCAAAGATTCATACAGCATCGAAACAGGCCCTTCCACCCAACTTGCCCACACCGACCAACATGCCCCATCTACACGTTCCACCTGCCTGCATTTAACCCATATCCTTCTAAACCTATCCTATCCATGTACCTGTCTAAATGCGACAGTACCTGCCTCAACTACCTCCTCTGAAAGCTCGTTCCATATACCCCACTCTTTGTATTAAAAAGTTACTCTTCAGGCCCCTATTAAATATTTCCCCCCTTATAGCGAGACACATGTGGTCAAACAAAGTGTCTTTTTTTTAACACAAAACAGCTTTCAGAACCTCAACATGGGGCACGGGTGTTACCAGTGGTATATATAGCCCAGGGGGGACCTGTGGCCTGCACTTCCTGCCATACCAAGTCACGTGACCACGAGTGGCTAAACACCAGTGACCGCCACAGGACCCCCCCCCCCCCCCCCCAGAACCAGAGGCACGGAACTGATAGTTAAAAAGAATGAGGCGGCCGGACCTCATGCACACATCCCCACGCACAGGGGACACGCCTGATACCGATGAACTAGGGAGCACCCGGGACGGCGGACGCCCCCGACAACGAGGCTGGGCCACCTGTACAGGCTCGCTAAGATCCAAATGGGCCGGCTTCAAACGAGCCACAGACACTGTCTCACGCCAACCCCCCATGTACAAACCAAAAGTAGCAGTCCAGCACTAGCAGTCGGAATAAATCCCCCAGGAATGTTAAGCAGGATGCCATAGACCAATTCCGCAGAGGACGATGCCAAATCCTCCTTCTGGACGGTCGAAATGCACAGCAACTCATCCATCCAATCAGGACCCGTGAGGCGCACCTTCAGCGCAGCCTTGAGATGGCGGTGGAACCACTCCACCAACCCATTAGATTGGGGATGATTGGCCATCATATGGTGAAGCTGAGGCCAACAGGCGAGCCATCGCAGACCATGGCTCAGACGTCAACTGCGTCCCCCGGTCCGAGGAAATGTCCAACGGGACACTGAAGTGAGCGATCTAGTGGGCAACAAGGGTACGGGCACACGACAGAGCAGAAGTGTCAATGAGCAGAATGGCCTCCAGCCACCATGTAAAACGATCCTTGACAGTCAGAAGGTTCGTGGCACCCCGGAATGGAGGCAGCGGCCCCACGATGTCCACATGAATATGGTCAAAGCGCCGGCGAGGCACTGCAAACTCCTGCACCGGTGTCCGGATGTGCCGCCACACCTTAGATGTCTGGCACGGAATGCACGCCCGGGCCCAATGACCAACTTGCTTCTGCAAGCCATGCCACATAAAACGAGCAGCCACCATCGCAACTGTCGCACAGATAGACGGGTGGGCCAACCCATGAATTATGTCGAAAATCCGTCCGCGCCAGGCGGCCTAGGCAATGGATCGCGGCTGACCCATGGAAAGGTCGCACAAGACCGTAACGCCGGCAGGACCCAATGACATGTAGTCCAGCAGCAGCCCAGAAATCACAGTACGGTAGGCAGGCATCTCCTCGTCCACCAGCTGCACCGCGGCCAAGGCGGAATAGTCTATCCCCGGGGCCACGTCAAGAACAGCATCGATGGCAGGGCAGGACAGAGCATCAGCAGCCAGGTTACACTTGCCTGCAATGTGGCGGATGTCGGTCATGAATTCAGAGATCAACATGAGCTTGCTCTGCTGCCGAGTAGACCAGGGATCAGAAATGTTCGCAAAGGCAAAGGTGAGGGGCTTGTGGTCAGTGAAGTCAGTAAAGTCTCGGCCTTCCAGGAAATATCAGAAGTGTCTCACTGCTAAGTACAAAGCAAGGATCTCCTGATCGAATGCGCTGTACTGGCGTTCTGCAGGGTTAAGCTGGGGACTGAAAAAGGCGAGTGGCTGCCAGTGTCTGTCGAGCAACTGCTTTAGAACACTGCCGACAGCAAAAGCAGAGGCATCCACCGTCAGGCTCGGCGATGAACCAGCATCGTCGCTCGAACCTGTGCCTCCTTCGCACCATCAAAAGCTGCCACCGCGGGTGTCATTGGCCGTGATTCGGTGGATGTGGAACTGGGACTTGGCCTGCTGGAACCACACCCGGGGCTGCGAGGTCCAGAAAACCAGCAGCTTAAGTGCGGCAACGTTTTGTTGGGCCGGATCGGTGGCAACGCCGGGTTGAGCTTCTGCAGCGTCCATTTTTACAATCCAAAATTATTATTATGGACCGTCGGGGTCACCAATATAGCGAGACACATGTTGTTAAAAAAAAGTGTTCTTTATTAAGTTAACACAAAACAGCTCTCAGAACCACAATACGGGGCAAGGGCGTTACCGGCAGTATATATACCCCAGGGAGGACCAGTGACCCGCTCTTCCTGCCATATCAAGTCACGTGACCCAACACCCAGAACCGAGGGTTCGCACCACGGGTGGCTAACCACTCGTGGCCTCAACTTAAACCTACATCATCTGGTCCTCGATTCCCCTACTCTGATTAAATGACTATGTGTCAACCGATCTATTCCTCTCACGATTTTGTACATCTCTATGAGATTACCCCTCATCCTCCTGTACCCCAAGGAATGAAGTCCTAGTCTGTTCAACCTCTCACTATAGCTCAGGCCCTCGAGTCCTGGCAAACACTGAATATACAGCAATTTGGTCTCTATATTGCTCTGTGTTAACAAATTGCAAGGTTGTTCTATCCTCCAAGTGAACAAATATTTCCTAATTTGAGTCTTACCCTGTATCCTGAGATACTGTATACCCATTCCAGTTAAAGAAGACATTTTCTCTGTATCCTGTCTGTCACCCCAGTAAGTTTCAATTAAACCCCCTCTCATTCTTTTATTTTCTACTGAATACAAACCTAGATGATATAATATCTCCTCTTATGGAAATCTCATCATTCTAGATGCTGAATATTTTCACCAAATGACATCTAAGTAGCACACTGATTTCACAGCAGTCAACAAAAAAAAGATTTTCTATGCAAATTGTTTTTTTTGCTACAATATGTATATTAATAAATTATTGTCACCATTTTGTTGATTACTTCTTTGTAAACCCGTCCCACATAACCCGTTGCAAAATGGAAGACTTACCAAGATGTTGCTTCAAATTGACGATTTCTTCATGGGGCAGGCCCCATTGAACAGATGAGAAACAATAAAGTATTCAATAAATAATAGCACCTTCCAGAGAAAACACTGCATTACCAACCCAAAAGAACGAATGACTGGATTAGATTTCCATTCAATACATGAACATCCCTAAAGGGAATACAAACAAGATCGGACAGATATGTTTGTCTTTTAAACCAATGGAAACACAAATCATACCCGAGTGTGACTGCAATAATGGAATATATCAAAGACAGCACCTTCTGATCTCTTCCAGGGCATATTCACACTGGCTCATCACAAAATGTCTCAAAGTTCTATCATCATTTTAGTGTTATCATAGCCATAAGAAAATCAAGATATTCTGAACAGGAACAAAATCAATTTTATTCCTATAAAATTCTGATGCCAGAGTGTGTATTTTCTATCTGCTGGGCTTGAATAAACTGGACAAACTCCTCAAAAGATCCACAAACCTGACACCAAATATTTTATTTTCCTAGTTAATGCTTTAAGGAACATACGGGGAGAAAAGATGAGGTACGAAGGTAAGCCAGCCAAGAATATCAAGGAGGATAGTAAAAGCTTCTTTAGGTATGTGAAGAGGAAAAAAATGGTTAAGACCAAAGTTGTCCTTGAAGACTGAAAAAGGTGAAGTTATTATGGGGAACAAGGAAATGGCAGATGAGTTGAACAGGTACTTTGGATTCGCCTTCACTAAGGAGGACACAAACAATCTTCCTGATGTACTAGGGGCCAGAGGATCTGGGGTGGCGGAGGAACTGAAATAAATCCACATTAGGCAGGAAATGGTGTTGGGTAGACTGATGGGACTGAAGGCTAATAAATCCCCAGGGCCTGATGGTCTGTATCCCAGGGTACTTTAGGAAGTGGCTCTAGAAATCGTGGATGCATTGGTGTTCATTTTCCAATGTTTTATTGATTCAGGATCAGTTCCTGTGGATTGGAGGTAGCTATTGTTATCCCACTTTTTAGAAAGGTGGGAGAGAGAAAACAGGGAATTATAGGCCAGTTAGCCTGACATTTGTGGTGGGGAAGAGACTGGAGTCAACCATAAATGATGAAATAGCGGCACATTTGGATAGCAGTAACAGGATCGGTCCAAGACAGCATGGATTTACGAAGGGGAAAATCATGTTTGACTAATCTTCTGGAATTTTTTAAGGATGTAACTAGGAAAATGGACAAGGGGAGCCAGTGGATGTTGTGTACCTGCACTTTCAGAAAGCATTTGATAAGGTCCCGCATAGTAGATTAGTGGGCAAAATTAGGGCACATGGTATTGGGGGTAAGGTACTGACATGGATAGAATATTGGTTGACAGACAGGAAACAAAGAGTAGGGATTAACAGGTCCCTTTCAGAATGGCAGGCAGTGACTAGTGGAGTACAGCAAGGCTCGGTGCTGGGACTGCAGCTATTTACAATATATATTAATGATTTAGAGGAAGGGATTACAAGTAACATTAGCAAATTTGCAGATGACACAAAGCTGGGTGGCAGTGTGAAATGTGAGGAGGATGCTATGAGAATGCAGGGTGGCTTGGACACGTTGGGTGACTGGGCAGATGCATGGCAGATGAAGTTTAATGTGGATAAAGGTGAGGTTATCCACTTTGGTAGCAAAAACAGGAAGGAAGATTATTATCTAAATGGTGTCAAGCTGGGAAAAGAGGATGTACAATGGGATCTGGGGGGTCCTTGTTCATCAGTCAATGAAAGTAAGCATGCAGGTACAGCAGGCAGTGAAGAATGCAAATGGCATGTTGGCCTTCATAACAAGAGGAGTTGAGCATAGGAGCAAAGAGGTCCGTCTGCAGTTGTATAGGGCCCTAATTTATTTATTTATCTAATTATTTATTTAATTCGTTATTTCGAACAAAATAAAAGAATAAAAAGCAAGTGTGAAACAGCATACAAAAAACGAAACAAGAATATTTATAAAGTGTCATAAACAGTATCTATAAATAAATGAAACCACACCTGGAGTATTGTGTGCAGCTTTGGTCCCCTAATTTGAGGAAGGACATTCTTGCTATTGAGGGAGTGCAGCGTAGGTTTACAAGGTTAATTCCCGGGATGGCGGGACTGTCATATGTTGAGAGAATAGAGCGGCTGGGCTTGTATATTCTGGAATTTAGAAGGATGAGAGGGGATCTTGTTGAAACATATAAGATAATTAAGGATTTGGACATGTTAGAGGCAGGAAACATGTTTCTGATGTTGGGGGGGGGGGGGGGGGGGGGGTGCAGAACCAGGGGTCACAGTTTAAGAATAAGGGGTAAGTAATTTAGAAAGGAGATGAGGAAACACTTTTTCACACAGAGAGGTTGAGTGCGGAATACTCTGCCTCAGAGGGCGGTGGAGGCCGGTTCTCTGGATACTTTCAAGAGAGAGCTTGATAGGGCTCTTAAAGATAGCGGAGTCAGGGGTCATGGGGAGAAGGCAGGAACGGGGTACTGATTGGGGATGAGCAGCCACGATCACATTGAATGGCGGCGCTGGCTCGAAGGGCCAAATGGCCTACTCCTGCACATATTGTCTATGGTTTAACATTTGTTGCAAAGACTGGTTTTGTTTTAGTGGTGTACCAAAGCCTACCTATCTTCTCATATTGAGCCAAAAAAAGCTTTAATGAAAGCATTAGGACGTCTGAAACAAACAATTATCAATAAACTTAGCGTTGTTTAAATTGGTAACACAATAGTCTTCCAAGTGGCAGTGGAACAGTTTTCTGCTTTTCCATTAAAATGCTGAAATTGGTGAAAATTCGAGCTAGAATTTCAAGCATCTCATTCACTGTTAATTACATGTCTTGACAATGAATGTTAAATGAGTAACAGGACAGGTATTTATCTCTAATCCTGAGAACAAGTGGACTGCAACCTCACATTGGAGTGGTTGTTGGATACAATGAACTATTTGAGGGAATTAGGGAGCAAATCAGCCCAGCCACATTCATTGCTGCACCTTGATATTAGGACCATCAGGTGTTTTAAATTGAAGATTAAAATTAGTTGCATGACGTATCGAGCTGCAACCAGACCTCGCAATCTGTGATGAGATAAAAGACAATATGCCTGCTCTGAAAGTTTCCATGGTAATAGAGATAACCAAAGGCATGGACTATGTCAGAGAAATTCCTAAATGATGTGGACTCATCATGAGATCAACAGCACCACACAGAGAATGAGGTCCTTGTATGATTAACAATGGATACTATCAGGAACAATCAATTGTGCGCCACTCTGTATGTGGGCAGACAGTGACCAGTAGAGTACCATGGAGATCAGTGCTTATGCCCCAGCTATTCACAATATGCACTGGAGATTTGAATGAGGAAACTGAAGATAATATTTTAAATAATATTTTAGAATATGAAGAAGGGTCTTGACCCCGATATGTCACCCATTCCTTCTCTCGGGAGATGCTGCCTCTCCCGCTGAGTTACTCCAGCATTTTGTGTCTACCATTGATTTAAACCAGCATATGCAGTTCTTTCCTACACATAATATTTTAATGTTTGCCAACAACAAAAAAACTGGGTGTGTTTGTGAATGGTGAACAGGATACGAAGAAGCTTCAAGATAATTTAGATAAATTGAGTATCCTTGTTCACCTGTCACTGGAAGCAAACATGCAGGTAGCTGTGCAAGCTGTAAATGCAAGAGGGTTTATATATACGAGCAATGGTTTCTTTCTCGAAGTGTACAGAGCCTTGGTGAGACCCCAGCTGGAGTATTGTGTGCAGTTCTGATATCCCTGTTATTGGATAGATATACTGAAAATTGAGAGAACGCAGCAAAGATTCATCAGATTGTTTCCTAGAGTGGCAGGACTTGTTTGAGAAGAGCACGTCAACTAAATATGTTCTTGGTCAGAGATCTGAGTGATCAATTTTCTCTATTTTTCTCGTTTTGATTCCTCTTTCAACGAACCACTTTTGAATACTCCTAGATCTCACTGTTGTTGTACACCTTCTAGAATTGTCACTTCTAATTTACATTGCCTCTGTCAGTCTTCCCACCAATATGTGCTAGTTTTCCATTTCTCATCATTAAATTTCAGCCTGTCCTTATATTCTTGAAATCTTTTACAATCTTCCTCACATTCCACTATGCTTCCAAGTTTTGAGTCATTAGCAAATTTGTCATTTTTCCCTGTACATTCACATCCAAATCATTACATTTTACAAGAAACAATGGTCCCACTACCAATACCTGTGAATGCCTGCTCTGGAAGAGACAAAAAGAGCTACCAATTAGCAAAAGAGCTACCACTCTCTGTTTACATAGAAACTTAGAAAGTAGGTGCAGGAATAGGCCATTCGGCCGTTCGAGCCAGCACCTCCAATCAACATGATCATGGTTGATCATCCAAAATCAGTACCCCGTTCTGGCTTTTTCCCCCATATCCTTTGCTTCTCTTAGCCCTAAGAGTTAAATCTAACTCTCTTTTGAAAACATCCAGTGAATTGGCCTCCACTGACTTCTGTGGCAAAGAATTCCACAGATTCACAACTCTCTGGGTGAAAACGTTTTTCCTCATCTCAGTGCTAAATTGACTCCCCCTTATTCTTAAACTGTGACCCCTGGTTCTGGACTCCCCAACATCGGGAACATTTTTCCTGCATCTACCCTGTCCAATCCTCTAAGAGTCTGAAGAAGGGTTCCAACCTGAAATATTACTTATCCATGTTCTCCAGAGATGCCGCCCTATCCACTGAGTTACTCCGGCACTATGTGGCTTTTTTTCATCCTCATGTGCCACCATAATAGTCTCCCTGATTACTAGTGCAAGTTCGTACAAACCATCATCTGCTGTCCCTTGTGTATCCACTACTTAGGTATGTTACAAAACTTACCTTGAGCAGCGCTGCAGTTCTGCCGCTCCCCGTGTGCGTGACTTTGGCGCCTTTCAGAGGGAGGCGTGTTTAAAGTGCCGTTTTTCCACAGACAGGGCAAATCGATCCATGTCGGGCGATTTCGTTGCTGAAGAAAAATCGCTCCGACATTTCATTCATGAAGGTATTTTTAAATTACACTAGATTATTTATTAACTAGAGTAATTTAAAAATCATCTTCTAAAGCCGTGAGCGCCGACAACGGGAAGGATTTTACGTAGGGGAGAAAATAAAGTGCACAGTTTATTTTTACATTAAAACTTGGTTTTTAGGAAGCATTTAATCACATTTTCATGTTGCGAAATGGGGACCAAAAAAAATGTATGAACCAGCAGTGTTTTTTCCTGCCGACTTCACCGCAACCCGCAACGTTCTAATCCACCGCATTCCACTAAAACCCACTCGCAAGTTGATTTAAATGGCCATTAATTTACAGGAATTAAACACTACATTTCTTTTTAATACCGAAGATATGAAAGTGAATTAGGTGTCAAATTAAACTTATTTTTATGCTTTATGTGATGGGATAAATTGCAGACTTGATTTTTAAAATCTCAAAATTTTGTAACATTGCTACACTACTCTGTTTCCTGGAACTTAGCCAATGTTCTACACTTGCTATAATCGTTTTATTTCCAGCCTTGATGTCAAGCTTATAATGGGGTATTTTTATCAAAAGATGATAAGGTACCCAGGTGTTTTTTAATTCCTTTCATATATACTAAGTTATATAATGCTACTTTTTTGGCCATTCATAGCTTTTGAACTTATTCCTATTTTCACATGATGTCTGCACATGTGTACGTTCAAAAGAGAATGCTGCACCATGGTCATAATTGATAACTCTGAATAGTTTATTCTCCTCAATCCAAGTTTCTGACTCAAATCATCAACATTTTCCAGATTTCAAATAATGACATTCAATCTAGTTCTTACACTGTATGATTTTAGAAATTGTCTTATATTAAACAATACTTTCTTGACCATATTTTTAAAAATAATATACCATATATGTTGCCAGTTTCAAAGGATTTGGATTACTCTTGCAATTATTTACACTAGACACTAATGAGCAGAAACATACCTACAATCCATAAATATTACATTTGTGCATTAGTGTCTTGTCTTCAATAAACAACTATATAATTTGTGCCACCACCACCTTTAAAATGTATTTTTTCCCTATTCTTTAATTACCTTTGCATAATTTCTAGCCTTCCTTCTACACCGATTCCATGTAAACAAATTGATATTTTCCTCTACAGTGGCTTTTAACTTATTGTTCAGTCATCTATGTCTAGATATTGATATTAATCTTCTTCTTGATGAAATGTGTTTCGTTTGAGCTCCTTCCAATTTATTCTTGACAAGAATCTATCATTTACTGAACTACTTATGCAATCTCAAATTTTCATTATCTTCCATGTTGCCCTATTCAAAAGTGCCTGCAAGAAAATGTCCAAATATGGTAATGTTTTAAATTCCATACCAGAAATGTCAGAGTGTGTCATTGTCATTTGTACCAAGGCAGAACAATGAAATTCACACTTGCAGCAACACGCCAGGTTTGTAAAAACAATACACAAAGAGATAACATGATAAACAGACAAAAAATATATACAATAAATTAAAAAGAAACAATATAGTTCAATAGAAAACGAGAGCCCAAGGTCCCTCGTGTAAGCAAGACAGTTCATCGTTCGGTTTAGTTGGTGATTGTAGTGAGTGATGGCTGTTGGGAAGAAGCTGTTCCCGAACCTGAAGGGCACTGTTTTCAGAATTCTATACCTTTTTTCCCGATGGCAGGAGTAAAACGAGAGCATGGCCAGGGTGGTGTGGGTCCTTGATGATGTTGGTTGCCTTTGAGGCAGTGCCTCCAATGGATCCTTTTGGAGGAAAGTGTTCACCTCGTGTTCACCCTTTAAATCTTTAATCATTAAAATCTACATAATGTGGTACCTTCATTGACATGCCAGCGACTAAATCAGTTTTCGAGGGTAATGTTTCTCTGGATAAATGAATAAGTTTGGTATATCTGTTCCCGTGGACAGAAATAAAAGTGATAAGAAATCTGAAATAGCAGAACCTAACATCTTAACAACTCAAAATAACAAATACATTTTAACTTATCATAGAAATGTACAATATTTGCCTTCTGCTGACTTTTTGAAAGAGCAGTCATGATTGATCCTACACACTTTAAGTTTCTAAACCTATCCTTTTAAAATTATTTAAGGAATTAGTTTACACTACCTTTTCGGCTAAACTTTTCTGATAACTGATAACTTTCTTAGCGGAAGCATCTCTCCACATCTCTCCTTTACAGTTTTGCCTGCGTTTTAAATTCTTGATGCTATGGATTCACACACTGGATGGACAACTTTCTTCCCCCCATTCTATCAAATATTTGAACACCAACAAAAAACTCTATTGATGCCCTTTAATCATCTAAGTACATTTTCCAAAATCTTTACATCTTTCTGAAATTATCCCCAATATCCCTGCTAAGATTGAATCAGCTTTTTACAGCATTATTTCTTCGTGTTTATTATCATTCGCTCCTTAAAAGTACAAATAATCTGTGTTTCATTTTAAATAGCTTATTAATGTGCCCAGCTAAGTTCAAGCATCTGTCTACCAAGAATATTTATTTTGCAAAAGACACTTCAATAACTATATTTTGATTACTCTAAACTAAACATAGTCCATTAATGACACATCATACGTCAAAAGAAAAAAAAAATCTGATATTAATTGACCCCTATTTGCCGCATTAGGTTAACCCGTCTCACCCAATCAAAGATATTCCTTTCGTTCACAGACACAAAGAGCTGGAGAAACTCAGTGGGACAGGCAGCTGTTACTCCAGCTTTTTGTGTCTATCTTTGGTTAAAACCAGCGTTTAACCAGGGCGACCATGGTGGCGCAGGGTTAGTTGCTGCCTTACAGCGCCGGAGACTACAGGTATAGTCTGTATGGAGTTTGTCCATTCTCCCAGTGACTGCGTGGGTTTTCTCCAAGATCTTCAGTTTCCTCCCACAATACAAAGACGTACAGGTATGTAGGTTAATTGGCTTAGTGTATGTGTAAATTGTCCCTAGTGTGTGTAGGATAGTGTTAATGCCAGGGATCGCTGGTCAGTGCGGACTCGGTGGGCCAAAGGGCCTGTTTCCGCGCTGCATCTCTAAACCTAAAACTGCAGTTCCTTGCTACATATTTTTTTCGTTCACCTAACCTGCTCCCCCTCCTATGCTGCTGCCATTTCTCTTTCTTCTTCTGATAATTTTCCTTAGACCTGAAATCTTAACTGTTTCTCTTTCCACAGATGCTGCCTGACCTGCTGAGTGTTTCTCACATGTTCAGTTTTTATTTCGGATTGCCAGCATCTGCAGGATTTTAATTATTTTTTTAAATGTATTTAATTCCTTTTTCTCCTCCAACGTCTCACTGAAATTTCCCTGCAGCATATGCAATAAACTAAAGATTCCAATAGTTTTTTGTGGACTTTGAGCTCATGTGTTTTCAGTTATTTGCTGCTGCCCTCTTCATTTATTTTAAATGCCTTGAGCTTTATAAAAGAATTAAAATCCATCGTACTGTGAGATTAATGAAAAGATCATCAGTCTCCAGAGAATTTCAAAGGTCAGAAATGAAATGAGTTCTGAAATTCCCAGGGTAAGATCTGCAAAATGAAAATAGCACCTGGTACATGTATGTGGTTTCAGCTCATGCAACTCAACGTGTGTGTGTGGAACAGCATTATAAATATGTACATTTAGAGGTGGAGTAATAATTAGACTAATTTAGAAATAGCAATTTCAATCTGCTGTACAGCTAAAACACTGCTTTAAGTTTTCTTTATTTGCATTCAGCTCAGGAAGGTGTTGCCGAAATATTCAGAAGGATGAATGTAAATAAACAATAAATGTGTATGAACTTTAACCAACCAATCAAGATAATCTAATTGTGCAAGACTAAACATCAAACATAGAAAAATACAGCACAGGTGTAAAGAGCGTATACTCACACAGAGTTTCTTTACTAAGCTTTATTGATCACATATATACTGGTGCCCTAGCTGTACATGGTCTGCACGTTTTACTAGAGGAGGAACTAGGGGATGGAGAGACATTAATATACTTGATAAGAGGGGAGTGGTTAGTAAGGCTACACAACCTATAATTAAAGGGACATGCACTAATCATCTACATCCTTCCTCTTACAAAGAAAGGAACGTGACGGCCGACCATGTCTCATGCACTAGGGCACTGGAAATGAACAGACAATAAAATAGCAGCAATCACATATAATCGCCGTAACGGTCAGGCGCGCGTACAATACGGCCCGAGCGGGTGCGAATCCCGCTCACACCCCCTCCCCCCAAAGGAACAGGACCCGGGGAGGACACCCCGAGAGGAGAGCCGCGAGGCGGGGATACGCGCGGTGACAAAGGGATGGAAGGCGAGCGACTAGGCGACGGGGGAGAAACGGGCGGAGGCACGGGAACAGGCACAGGGAGAAGGACCGGGACAGGCCAAGCAGGCGCGGGTTTAGTGACCGCAGCAGGCCGGAGAGCAGACAGAGGGGAAGCATGGGGAACAGCAGGAGGAGGAGGAGGCTCATTCACCAGGCGGAGGTGCTGACGGGACCGACGGTAAACAGTGCCATCGAGGTTGACCAGATAGGAGCGAGGAGAAGTGGCAGTCCCGACAACAATCGCAAGGCCAGGGCGACCGGAGGTGGAACGCATGCGGACAACCTGACCAGGGGAAAGAGGAGGTAGTGCACGGCAGGACCTATCATGGGAGCGCTTCTGAATGGACTGCTTAGCAGCGATGCACTCACGGACCATGGCAGGTTTCAATACTGCAGGGGAAAGGGTTTGCTGGGCCACCGGGATGGGAGGGCGAGTGACCCGGGACATGAGGCGCTGCGCCGGGGACCCCAAGACGCTGTCACGGGAGATGTTTCGGAGGTTGAGGAGAGCGAGGTAAATGTCAGACTTTGATGCACGGCAGCGTTCCAATAAGTCCTTCGCGCTGCGAACAGCACGCTCGGCCAGGCCGTTGCTCTGGGGGTATTCAGGGCTGCTGGTGTAATGCCTGAAGTTCCAGCTGTCAGCAAAGTCCTTGAATTCCGCGCTGGTAAACTGGCTGCCGTTGTCGGACTGCAGGCTCGCTGGAGAACCAAAGGTCGCGAAATGGCGGCGCAGCTTCGCAATTACAGCAGAAGAGGAGAGAGAGAACAGCTGGTCGACCTCAAACCAGTTGGAGTAGGAGTCGACAAGCACCAAGAAGTGCTTGCCGTGCCACTCAAAAATGTCTGTTGCCAGCGCCGATCATGGCAGGTCTGGTGCGGGCTGCTGCAGAAGAGGCTGCCGCTGCTGCGTCGGTGCGAGACTGTTGCAGGTTGGGCAAGATGACACCCGGTCCCGGAAGTATGCAGCCATATCAGGCCAGTAAAACTGGCTTTGGGCGATGGAGAGAGTGGCCTCGGCCCCGGGATGGCCGCGATGAGCAGTGTCGAAATACTGTTGCTGAAGAGCCTCAGGCACCACAACCTTGTGACCCTTAACGATAACGCCATCTTGCAGCACCAGCTCGTCACGGACCAGGAAGTAAGGCACAGCCGCGGCAGGTAGGGAAGAGCGTCGTTCGGGCCAACCCCGCTGAATGACTGCAGCCAACTGTTGGAGAGAGGCGTCAGCAGCAGTGTGTTTGACCAGGGACTGTAGCTGTTTCGAAGGCACAAAGTTGACGTTCATGACAATCATACTGGAAGCCTCGTAAGGGTGACGAGTGGTCGAAGCCAGAGGAGCCCGAGACAACGTGTCAGCAATAAACATGTCCTTGCCTTTACGGTACACCACGGAGAAGGTAAAACGTTGTAATTGAAGCATCATCCGTTGTAACCTGGAGGAGGCAGCGTGAATCGGCTTGCCGAGGATGGTGACCAGGGCTGGTGGTCAGTTTCAATAGAAAATTCGGTGCCCAAGTCTCTCAAGGGAGCACTCAACTCACTCAAATCGGGGATGAACTTTCCCAGGTAATTGACCATGCCAAGGAAGCGCTGGAGGCTAGGCACATCCACAGGAGCAGGCATCTCAGAAATAGCAGCGGTCTTCTGTGGGTCGGGCTTCAGCCCGGACGCTGTGAAAACGTGTCCCACATAGGTGACCTCCGGGACCCCGAACCGGCATTTACTGGGGTTGAGCTTCAAATTCACCTCCCGAGCTCGATCCAAAACTAGTCGGAGGTTGTGGTCGTGCTGTCCTACATCTTTTCCATACACCAAGATGTCGTCGACGATGATAGCGCACGGGAGCCCCGCGAATAGCTGTTCCATCGTCCTCTGGAAAACTTCACTAGCGGAGCTGATCCCGAACGGCATGCGCAGGAATCGGAACCTCCCAAAGGGAGTGGCGAAAGTCGTCAGGTAAGATGATCGTTCATCTAACGGTATCTGCCAGAACGAGCTCTTTGCATCCAGCACTGAAAACAAAGTGGCTGGGCCGACCTGTGCAGCAACATCCTCGACAGTACGCATAGGGTAGTGTGGGCGCTTGATGGCCAAGTTCAAATCTTTAGGGTTGATGCAGATCCGCAGCTCACTTTTGTCCTTCTTGGCAGCAACAACCATGGTGGAGACCCACTGAGTTGGCTCGCTCACCTCCTTCAGAATGCCCGTAGCCACCATGTCACGAAGGGTGGACTCGACCCTGTCCTTCATCGCAAAGGAGACCCGGTGGGGTGGTCGTACAACCGGATCCACATCAGGATTAAGAGAGATCTTATAGTTGCAGGGAAGCATCCCCAGCGAATTGTCAAACCGATCAGGGTATTCGGCTAGCGGGTCCAGAGGTCGCTGAACCAAGCGGATGTCCCGGTGGAAATTGACCAACCCAAGGTCCTGGCATGCCTGAACACCAAGCAGTGGAACACATTTTTCGCCAACCAGAAAGAAAGAGAGGGGCCGAACGGTATTCAGCACTTTACAGTTCAGGGTAGCTTTCCCCACAGGGACGAGCAGACCTCCCCCATAGGTTCAAAGGACAGAGCGCTCAGTGGTAATCCGCTCATTATTCCTTATCTTTTTGAAAAGGCTTGTTGACATTACGTTTGTTGCGGCCCCAGTGTCGACCTTGGCAGAGAAAGTCGCACCATTAACAGTAACTTGCACAGTCGGGTCCGTTATCCGGGCAGGTGTCTTCCTAACTGAAAACACACTGAGCTCACTCTGGGAAGAGTCCGAATCAGACAGTGGGAGGTTGTCAGGAGGTTGATAAGAACCAGACACAGTATCATCCCGTACCAGGTAATTAGAGGGCTTACGCTGTTGCTGGGCAGGATTCCTGCGAGATCGACAGGCTGCTGAGAAATGGTTGAGTTTGTTGCAGAAATTACATGTCTTTCCCAACGCAGGGCACACATTGTAACGATGAGCCACAAAATTACAGTTCGGGCAGCGCTGTTCTGACTTAGAGCTGGAGCCAGCCCCACGGCGAGCTTGCTGAGCAGGACGGCGGGTGGCGACGGTAGCTGCCCGAACCTCATGATCAGAGGGGGGCGCAGCAGAGGTGACAGCCTCCGCCATTCTGGAGGCATGCAGAGCATCGTGGAGGGTCAGGTCCGGCTTACACAGGAGCTCCGACCGCAGCTTCTCATTCCGTAGACCGTACACCAAGACATCGCGGGTCAGGGTATCTGGGGTCGCGTCACCCAGGTGACATCGTCTAGCTAGATGCCGTAGGGCAGCATAAAAATTACCGACAGACTCACCGGGGCTCTGACGACGTCCAAAGAACTTAAAACGCTCCAGAATAGAGTTTGTGGGAACGTCGCACATTTCAGTGAACTTTCCTAGTAGGCAATCAAGGTCTCTGGGATCTTCATTCACCCCGTACTCAAACGACTCAGAGCGCTCCAGAGCCTCGGAGCCGGCTAGATTCAAGAGCAGTGACGCTTTAACTGCAGTGGAAGCAGCTGGGTGTACGATAGTAACATAATGCTGAAAGTCCCGACGGAACACATTCCACCGGTGAGCGATGTCATCGTCAAAGACAAGAGGTTCTGGCTTGCGGCAGGAGGAAGCCATGACCAGGCAGGGAAGGGCAACTGGGACAAATAAAAACTAAACCCGATAAACAGGAGACGCGTGATTCGAAATGACTGACACCATGTAAAGAGCGTATACTCACACAGAGTTTCTTTACTAAGCTTTATTGATCACATATATACTGGTGCCCTAGCTGTACATGGTCTGCACGTTTTACTAGAGGAGGAACTAGGGGATGGAGAGACATTAATATACTTGATAAGAGGGGAGTGGTTAGTAAGGCTACACAACCTATAATTAAAGGGACATGCACTAATCATCTACAACAGGCCCTTTGGCCACAGTGTCTGTGATGTACACGATGACAAGATAAACTTATCTCCTCTGCCAGCACATTCTGCATTTCTTCATTCCTTGCATATCCATGTGCCTATCTAAAAGCTACTTACCAGAAATATCCTATTAAGATGCTGTATGGTAGGATGGTGCCAAGAACATAAACCACATGATTAAAACATTCACCACACCATAAATGATTGATAATCAAAAGCAAAAAGAATGTTGCAAAACCCCTGTATAAAACCTCAAAAAGGGTTGTATTCCTCATTGTGTTCTATTATAAAGAACAGTAGAGTCCAAGAACAGGCCCTCCAGCCCACAATGTCCATGCCAATCATGATGGCAAATCTTTTCTGCCTATTTGTGCCTTTTACACACAAATATATTTGCACAAGATACTTATGAATGAATGAATTAATAAGTTTATTGGCCAAGTATTCACATACAAGGAATTATCTTGGTGCTCTGCCCACAACTGACAACATGACATAGTGACAGTTAGGATTGATACATAAAACATTAAACATTAATAATAAAACATTATTGATTAAACATTTGCATTAAATAAAATATCAGAGCAAAAGGAGGCTACAGATTTTTAGTAATTGAGCAACTACACGTGGAAAAAAGCTGTTTTATGTCTGGCTGTGGAAGCTTTGACAGTTCGGAGTCGCCTTCCAGAGGGACGTGATACAAAGAGTTTGCGGCCAGGGTGTGAGGGGTCAGAGATGATCTTACCCGCTCGCTTCCTGGCCCTTGCAGTGTGCAGTCGTCAATGGAGGGAAGGTTGTAGCCAATAACCTTCTCAGCTGATCGGACGATTCGTTGTAGCCTCGTTGTCATGCTTGGTGGCCGAGCCAAACCAGACCATGATAGAGAAGGTGAGGATAGGCTCTACGATGGCCGTATAGAATTGGACCATCATTGCCTGTGGCAGATTGTGCTTCCTCAGCTGCCGCAGGAAGTACCTCCTCTGTTGTGCCTTTTTGACTGTGGAGTCGATGGTAGCCCTCAACTTAAGGTACTTGGAGATGATGGTTCCCAGGAACTCAAAAGATGTGACTGTAGTGTTGTTGATGGTGAGTAGGGTCAGGGAGGGTGAGCTCTCCTAAAGTCTACTATCAATTCCACTGTCTTAAGAGCATTGAGCACCAGATTGTTGTGATGGCACCAGGAGGCCAGCTGTGTCACTTTCTGTCTGTAGGAAGATTCCTCCCCATCCAGTATCAGTCCAATCATGGTTGTGTCGTCCGCAAACTTGAGAAGCTTGACAGAGGAGTCAGTGGAGGTGCAGTCATTGGTGTAGAGAGAGTAGAGGAGAGGGGAGAGTACGCAGCCTGCGTACTGTGTTCAAGTACGCAGTATTATACTGCTCCTATACACAGCATAGGAGCAGTACAAACCCTCAGTACTGCTCCTATGCTGAGGGTTTGCGGGTCCGGGATGTGCTTTCCCAGCCTCATATGCTGCTTCCTGTCTATATCAGGAAGCTGGTGATCCACCGACAGAGGGGTTCAGGCACAGTGAACTCAGAAAGTTTGGAGTGTAGTAGCTCTGGCACAATGGTGTTGAATGCAGAGCTAAAATCAACAAAGAAAATCCTCGCATAGGTCCCCAGGCGGTCTAGGTGCTGGAGAATGAAGTGCAGACCCAGGTTGACTGCATCATCCACAGATCTATTGGCCTGATACACAAAATGCAGAAGGTCCAGCAGGGGGTTTGTGATATTTTTCAGCTTGACCAGCACAAGTCTTTCAAGGGTCTTCATGACTACAGAGGTCAGTGTGACAGGCCTGTAGTCATTAAGACCAGTAATCCTTGCCTTTTTGGGGAAAGGGACAATAGTGGAGACTTTGAAACAGGCAGGGACAGTACGGATTTGCAGGGACTGGTTGAAAATGTTTGTGGAGATGTTGAAAATGTTGAAAACCAGTGCCAGTTGTTCGGCACATAGCTTGAAGGTAGAGGGGGAAACATTGTCTGGTTTAGTGGGTTTAGAAGGGTCCAGTCTTTGCAGACTGGGGTCTGGCTGTGTTTGTTGGGGAGGGGCGTAGGAGGTACCAGGGTTATGCTTTTGCTTGTCAAACCTGCAGTAGAACTCATTCAGGTCGTTGGTCAGCTGATAATTGTACAAAGACCAGGGGGATTTCCTCTTGTAGCTGGTGATTTCTTGCAAGCCCTTCCAAACTGAAGAAGAGCCACTAGCTGAGAACTTGCTCTTCGACTTCTCAGAGTACCTTTCCTTGACAGCTCTGATTCCTCTTCTCAGCTTGTACTTGGCATGCCTTTAGAGGTCTGCATCCCTGCTCCGGCTTCCTTCTTAGACTGAACTGTCCGAGTTTTGCTATAACCAGGGTTTGGCATTGTTGAACCAGGTCCAGGTCCTAGAGGGAATGCAACTGTCCTCACAAAAGCTGAAGTATGATGATACAGTGTCTGCATACTCATCGAGGCTTGTGGTTGCTTCCCTGAACACATTCCAATCCGTGCAATCAAAGCAGGAGTGTAGGTTCTCAATGCTCTCTCTTGTCCACCTTTTCATTGTTTTGACCACAGGTTTAGCAGATTTTAGTTTCTGCCTGTAGGTTGGAATAAGGTGAACTAGACAATGATCAGAGCGACATGCGTTCCTGTCCGGGAAGTCACTCTCTACCCTCATCGCCTGGTCAGCGAGTTGCATGTGTGCCTCACGTACGCAGGCACGGGGGGGGGGGCATTGTAAAGTACAATGAGAATAAAGGAGTTAAGTTCCCTTGGAGAGTAGAAGGGTTTGCAGTTTATAAAGAAGGATTCTAAGTTGGGTGAGCAGAAGTTTAATAGTACCGTGATATTGCTGCACAGTCCTGGTTGGTATAGAAGTATATTCCATCGCCTCTTGATTTTCCCGCTGCCTCCACTTCGCGGTCCGCTCTGTGAAGTTGGAAGCCAGCCAGTTGCAGCGCACAGTCTGGGGTCCACTCACACAGCCAGGTCTCGGTGAAGCACAGGGTAGCAGCTCGAGAGGTCCTTGTTTGTCTGGCGCAGTAGTTGCTGTTCGTCCACTTTGTTATTGAGAGAATGTACGTTTGCCAGGAATATGCTCGGGAGTGGTGTGCGTGATCCTCGTCGCTGGAGTCGGGTGAGTGCTCCAGAGCGCTTCCCATGGGCCCTCCTCCATCTCAAGACCTTGAACGCTGCCACAGCCCCGTCGACGAGTATGTCCAAATCATCCAGCTAGTGAGTGAAATCCAGAACGATGTTTGGAGGTAGCGTATGTCTGATGTTTATGAGCACCTCCCTCGTGAAAGTAATCTTTGTAGGGTTTTCACAGATGACGCAGATGAACGAACACATACAAAACATCAAGTAGTAGTACACCGTGGCAGCCATCTTCGGCGCCAGCAGCAGCAAGTTGCAGCAGCAGCTACACTGCAATCAGCTTATTGTGAAAACATGAAAACGCAAACATTTCCTGTTGATCAATGGCTAAGAGCTCAGCTGGGTGAGAGCTTTTTAATAATCATTTTTAAGGATCAGGGCTTTCACTGGCCAGGCCAGCATTTGTTTTTCATGCCTGATTGCCCCTTTTCTGGAGGTGCTGGTGTGCAATATATAACCGAGAAGCTTGCGGGGTCATTTCAAACAGCATCCAGTCCACCACTTGGTGTTGATCTGCAATCACATTTGATCAGACCAGGTAAGGCAGCATATTTCCTCCTTCTAAAGTTTTTTTGCAGTAATCTGGGTCATTTTATGATAGCTATCTTCAACTTGAGATGTAGTTGATCCAAGTTTCAGATTAATAAACTGAATTAAAATTCCACTGCTGCGATGTTGAGAAATTAGGATTGTTTATCCTAAACTACAAGTCCAATAATAAACAGACAAAAAAACACAAACCCGATGTGAATAGCTGCTCGTAAATGTAGGATGGTGTTGCTGAAAACAAATACATGATATATTTGTATGGGTATGCATATGAACCATTTTCCATCTACCTTCAATGCTGAAACAGGCATTCATACAGGTCCATTGTAAAGGATGTTGTGCAACGTTTTATAGTGTAAGCAATAATTGTTTAGGAGTAGACACCTACAAGTTTTACATTTGAAAGACATCACAATTGTTGCGTATTTAGAACTTTTCAACATTGTCCATATATGTCCTAGCTTTTCTCTTTAATTTCCGCATCCTTCATGCATGCCTTTGTCATCTCTATATCAGACAATTTAGCATCTTCATTGCTGACCTAGAAAACACAGCTTGGATTTTCAACATCCGTAGGGTATTTTGGACCTAACTGCCCAATCCAGTTTTACGTTAACTTGGATTTCAAAGAATATGCGGTTCCAATGATGATGAATTATTTCAGTAATTGCTACTGCAAAACAAACAGTAACTTTGAGTCACCTCCTACATGGTGAGAATCTGTAATCCAGGAGGTGTAACCTGCTTCCCCACAAGGTACCTTAGAAAATTTACTGATTTCTGATGTGTGACCATTTCAAAACTCCATGGTTTTAGGATACATTTTGTCTTAGACTTGTCTATGACATTCCACCCACTAATTGAATCTCGTGTCCATGTACCAATTTTATTATTGGTCTTTGCAACA
The DNA here is from genome assembly GCA_963514005.1 of Raja brachyura. Next base: position 32,302,278 of record OY740782.1, on the reverse strand, counting down.
TGTTCAAGTATATAAACATTAGAGCATTTTGTTTCCTGGTTTGCTGTGAGAATTCTTCAATATGATTGGCTGCTCCACCTGCTACCAGTGACATGACAGTTGCAAGTGGCTGAGATCAAATTAAAGTTGATGCCCTGATGAAATTAACTCAGGCGAAAAGAAAACCCATGCCAGAGCGACCACCGGTTCTTTGTAGGTGACTTTCCTCAAGGCCAGCTGCAAGTTCCTTCATATTTTTAATGGCTACAAAATTCAGGCCGCAACCTGAACATGCTGCCTCCAGTCGACCAAAGTGTGGAATCTAAAATACTTTTGCTCAACCTGAAATTATTCAGCATCCTCCAAGTAAGTTCCTGAATCATCCGTACTTGTAGGAATTTTTTACCATTCCCACTTGTTACAAAATATCCACTTGCTTTAGTTCCTTACCTTGGAATTCTCTTTCCTTTAAAATCTTTCTAAATGACCAATACCTTAAGTAAGCATTTGATCATTTCTAACATCCCTTCATAGTTCATCATCCACTAGTTTACTTTTCCCATTATTTTTCTCTCCACCCACCCTTCTAAACTTTAATAGATGTTATGTACTATAAAAGAGCTACTCAAAGCTGCTCTTTTAATGAAAGTACACACTTTAACTTAGCTCATAACTTTTTTTTTGCGTTTAATCTCTACTTACATCTCTTTATATCTCGTGCAAATGCAAGGTTGGAAGGAAATGAGCAAAACACGGGTGACTGCAGTTTGATAACAGCAAGGAAGTTGACTCTGATGTAGGTGTTTTCAAGCTTTTGCATCTTCTGCCTGACAGTAGAGGGCAGAAGAGGGATGATCATGGTGTGGGTGATTATGTTAGCTACTTTACCAAGTCAATGTGGTATAGGTGGCAATGATTCTGGTGGAGGTGGGTGGCAGGTTGGTTTGCGGAATGGACTGGTCTGTGTCCACAACTCTCTACAATTTATTTCAGTCATAAACCAATACATTAGCCATCCTCCAACCTTCTGATGTCTTGTCTCTAGGTAATGAAGATCCAAAAATCTCTTAAGACCCGGCATTCTCCTCCCTTATATTCCATAGTATTCTGAGATAGATTTGTGTGGTGCTGGGATTTGTCCACCCTTATGAGTCCCAAGACAGCTAAACCACTCAATCTTGCTCCAGACTATCAACATATCCCTCCCAGAACTCCAAACATACAGATGTATTATTCATTTATACCATAATAAATAGCACAATTAGGCCATTTAGCCCATTGAGTCTACTCCACCATTCGATCATGACTGATCTTTTGTCCAAATCAACCCCATACTCCTGCCTTCTCCCCGTAAACGTTGATGCCTTTACTCATCGATAATATATCAATCTCTCTGCTTTGGTCCTCATCTGTGGCAATTAATTCCAGATTCAACATCCTCTGGCTGAAGAAATACATTCTCATCTCCTTTCTCTCAAACGTCTACAGGCGCATAGTAGAGAGAATACTGACTGGCTGCATCATGATCTGGTTTGGCTACTTGAATGTCCAAAAGCGGAAAATACTGCAGAAAGTTGTGGCCACTGACCAGTCCATCACCAACTCTGACCTCCCCACCATTGAAGGGATCTATCGCAGTCGCTGCCTCGAAAAAGGCTGCCAACTTCATCAAAGACCCACACCATCCTGGTCACATACTCATTTCGCCGTTGCCATCGGGAAGAATGTACAGGAGCCTGAAATCTGTAACATCCAGGTTCAGGAAAGGATTCTTCCCCACAGCCATCAACCTATTAAACACATCAAATATGCTCTGAACAATAACAGTCTATTATTATTATTTCACTATATCTGTTTATTTATAGTGTATATATGGTCTATGATCTATAGACACACTGAACGTTTATCTTCCGTTTTGTATTATGATTACATATTCTGCTTTGCTGCAGCAATTAAGAATTTCATTGTCCTATCTGGGACACATGACAATAAAACTCTCTTGACTTCTAAAGGTATGTCCTTTTATTCTGAAGCTGTGCTCCAGACTCTCTCATTATTGGAAATGTGCTTTCCACGTCTACTCAATCTAGGCCTTTCATTTTTTCGTAGGTTTCAATGACATCCCCCCACATCCTTCGAAACTCCAGCAAGTACAGGCCCAGAGCTATCAAAGGCTCCACATAGGTTAACCCAATCAGCCCCGGGATCATTCATCCTATGATCTTACCCTACATTACCTGATTACACACATAGATTATACGTTTAGTTCCTCAGGGCACCTACTCTTTCCACAGCTACCCTCTTGCTTCCAATATACATATAACTCAGACATTATCATCAACTTAGCAGCCAAGAATATGATTTGGCTTATTTTTGTACTCTGAAATTCGATGTACTCTCCTACACTCTCAATATTTTTCACAGGACTTGCTTGATTGCAGTTGTTTATACCAAAACCGGGGCCCAAGCCAGGACATGTAGACTGGAGATCCTTGGGTTAAGAAGTGTATCAATGAGAACCACAAATCCTTTTCCCAACTACAAACCTCATCTTCAGGTCATAGTGACGTAGAGCATGGAAACAGGACCTTCGGCCCAACTTGCCCATGCAAGTCCCATCTGCACTAGTCGTCCCTGCCTCCATTTGGCCCATATCCCTCTAAACCTACCCTAAATTATCTAAATATTTTTTGAACATTGCGTTAGTACTTGCCTCAAGGTAGGTCTTGGGACCTTTTTATGCTCTCCAGTCACAGGCTGAAGACACCTCAAAACTGCCATCAGGCACACAGTCCTTTTATTTCACTTCTTAATCAAGGACATGCAGCAAGAGACAACTGAATGACTTAGTCCAGTACATCAAATGATACCACGGCTCAACATGGACAAGCTCCAGGTTTGCCCAGCATGCCGGAAAGTTTTGGTGAAACCATACAGTATCTACACATACAAGGAAACGAAACACAAGATTCATTAGGGTTACACAAAAAGCTGGAGAAACTCAGTGGGTGCACCCGCTGAGTTTCTCCAGCTTTTTGTGTAACCCTCGATTCTCCAGCATCTGCAGTTCCTTCTTTAACACAAGATTCATTATGCAGACTATTTAATTTCCCATTTCATTCCTTTTCTCCAGAGATGCTGCTTGATCCGCTGAGTTACTCAAGCATCTTGTGTGGATCTTCTCATTTCATTTGAACATTAAACGTAGAACATTAAACATTGAACATTACACTTCTCATGTAAACATTATGAATAAATCATTTCTTCATTTCTATAACAGTTTTATTTATAAGATCACAATTTTTTTTTCAGAAAAGATTTAAAAATCCGAATTGTCTACATGCAAGTGTTTTGTCTACCATCAGAACTTTCAAAATAACATGGATGTGATAAAGTCATACCGTTTAAAAATCTTAAAGTAAACACCAACATTCATGATGTAAGGTTTGTCATGTAAATAACAAATTTCATTTTTAACCACACCATTTCTTATATGTGCTTAATTATTACAGACCAACTGCAAATTACCATTTTCTTTTGCAGCCATGTAAATTTACAATCTTCATTATGACTAGAAAAAGTCCAATATGATTTAGAAAAGTTTCATTTACTGCTTCTAAATGCATCTTTAATATCAAAATTAATACCTTTTAAGAACTAGGCTTAGTGCAATATACAAAGTACATTCAATAGTTCTGAAATCTGTGTGATTGAGATATCATCATCAATTCGTACAAGTACGGGTATAACTAAGGTTGTATTAAATGGCAAAGAATACTTTTGAATTGAAACAGACCATTTAGTCTAATGCAGCATTCTTATGAAACCCTGCATATGTTACATTTCAAGTGTAAAACTTAAAATACGATGTGGATTTTAATTCTCTCCTTACCAATACTGTACAAGGTGAATTAAGTCAAATAGCTTCAAAGGCACTCCATGCAATTGTCATATTGATGAAAATATATAATTAATCTGTTGTGTAGGGTCTCGATCCAAAACATCACCCATTCTTTCTCTCAAGATATGCTGACTGTCCCGCTGAGTTACTCCAGCATTAGTGCCTACCTTAATTAATCTATTGGTTTTGGCACAAAAGTACAATCAGCCACATCTGACGTTCGGAAATTAGAAGACGTATATTTACCTTCAACAGGACAATTTAGTGTGATTTTAAGTGTCTGTCCATCAGCATCTCAGGGCTTTTGTGGTATCAATATTATGTTCAAGATTTACAATGTAAACATTACATCATTTATGAAATTTAATTGGAACTAGATCTTAATGTAGTAATAAGTAGCATGCATTTTGGATGATAAGAATGAACTGTGAGTACGTATGGACAGAAGCCTCACTTACAAAGCAGGACACCGATTACCTTTAGTCAGTCACAATGAACTAAACTCTGCATAAAGTAAACAAAAGCTTTGGCGAGGCAATTAATTAAAGTCTAGTTAGTGTAACCTGCCCGTTACAAATTATTGTTTTATAAGTCATGGTTGGCAACTTGGAACACCAAAATTAACTATATAGTGCAAGGAATGAAAATTTGCTATTGACATTCAGTGTGGCCAAGATAAGGGAGGCACTTGACAGTTCCAAAAATGACAAGACTGCAGTGCCAGCCTGGACAGCTTGGGTTCAGATGAGGTAAAGAAAACAGTGATTGAGATTTCAGTGCAATTTTATTTTTCTTGGATTAAATGTGCCAATGTACCTGACAACTGTTAAATTGCAGATCATCAATAATTAAAGGCCTCTTCCATTTTACTCAGGATGTTTAACCAAGATCTCAGCCACACAACTAATGAAGGTTGTGACCCTGAACAGTCTCCACTCGGGTTTTATCATGACTACTCCTGAATGCAAGCAAAACATTGTCATTTTAAATAACTAATTAGGGCCAAAAGGAATCGCAAAAAATCACAGATTTGTACACTTGTACACTTTGTAAACGCTTTCAACTCTATGGAACAAAAGCTAATAGTAAAAGTTTTGGGTTATCTGGAGGGCAATAAACATTTTACTGATCTCATGATAGTTATATTTGAACTTGACACCAACAATCAGAGGTAATAAAGCTAAAGCTGAGCCAATTCCTTTTAATAAGGGATCAAGGGAGACTTACTTTCACCTATTTCATTTCATGAATTCATGAACTTTTAATTATGTTACTTAGATAGGGAAGGATGTTGTTATTTTTAAGATCATAAGACATAGGAGCATAATTCAGTCATTCAGCCCACCGAGCATTCTTTGCCATTGGATCATGGCAGGTTTATTTTTTCCTCAACCTCATTCTCCTGCCTTCGCCCTGTAATTTTTGATGCCCTTACTAATCAAGAACCTATCAATCTCTCATTTAAAAATACCCAAATGTCTTGGCCTAACAAATCTGGCTAAACAAATCTCTCTACATCTCCATTCCAAAGATACGTCCTTTTATTCTGACGCTGTCATCTGGTTCTACATTCTTCCATTACTGAAGACATCCTTTCCATGTCCACCCTATCTGGGCCTTTCATTATTTGGTAGGTTTCAATGAGATTTCCTCCCTTCAATCTTTCAAACTCCAGCAATTACAGGCCGGGAGCCAATGTTCCTCATACATTAACCCAAATCATCCCAGGGATGATTCTTTTAAATCTCCTCTGGACCCTGTCCAATACCAGCACATCTTCCTCAGATATGCAACCCAAAACTGCTCACAATATTCCAAAAGTAGCCTCACCAGCACCTTCTAAAACCTCAGCATTACATCCTTGATTTATATTCTAATCCCCTTGAAATTACTGTTTGCATTTCATTTACATCCAATCCAAGAAGCTCCCATTCTCATGCATGGTCCTGGGGTCAACTAGCTGCAGCTCTATTTCCCCAACTTGCCCTCCAAGGAGTTGCACCTACACTGGTGCAGCTAGACACCAGTAATTTCCCTTACTTATGTTGTCCTGCAGGAGAAACATTGTACCAGTTTAACTGCTATCACCACTGCAACCGAACCAAGCAAGAGAGAGGGAAAAAAAAATCACAAGACTCATTCAAGAACAGACTGTACCTTATCCTCCCATCTGCCTGTGATTTCCTCCTTGCTGAAGGCTCCTGAGACAAAGACTCACACTGGCTTTCAACAGAGCACTTTCCCCCACACAGCCTCTCTCCTAACACTCCCGCTCCACTACACTGCGCCTTATTTTCATTAGCTGCTTAATTAGTCAATTTGGATGCTCCAACCAATCCACTGGTTACCTTTAAATTGTCCTGCCTCCCAAGTTAGCTGACTTCTGCTGGCTCCACTAATCCGCCATAAACCTTTAAAATTCTTCAGCACTTTTCTGAGACTGAAAATCTTTCCCAGACTTCCTTATCACGATTTGCCTTCCATATTACCGACTCAATCTGTAAATTAACCTTCCGGGAATCTTGCATCAGCACCCTCAAGTCCCTTTGCATCTCCGATTTCTGAATCCTCTTCTCATTTACAAAGTAGCCTACACCTTTATTTCTTCTACCAAAGTGTACTTTGTATGCTGTATTCCATCTGCCACTTCTCTGCCCACTCTCCCAACTGCTCCAAGTCCTTCTGCAGATTACCCGGTTCTTCAACACTACCTGCCCTCCAGCTATCTTCATATCGTCTGCAAACTTGGCCCCAAAGCCAGATCTTTCCATGACTCCATCAGATGATTCCATCATCCAGATCATTATCATGTAACGTGAACAGCAACGGAGCAACATCGAACCCCTGCGGAACACCACTAGTCACCAGCAGCCAACGAGAAAAGGCCCCCTTTATTCCCACTCTTTGTCTTCTGCCAGCCAGCTAATCTTCTGTCCATGCTAGTACTCTGCCTCAAATATCATGAGCCTTTATCTTGTTTAACAGCCTCACGTGTGGTACCTTATCAAAGATTTTTGAAAATCCAAATAACAACATCCACTGACTCTTCTTTGTCTATCCTAATGGTGATATAGGTTGGGGTACTCTAGCTTTTTGCTTATGATGTAACCCATGTGAATTATTCTGCCAAGGGTATATCTAAAAATGTTAAGAACACCAAGATATTTTGTCATAACCAGATCACAAATTAATTTTAAGAAAACAGCAGGTTTTTATATGGTGTTCAAAAATAGGATATTACTGCTAATGCTGATAAGAATTGGAAAATTAACAATATTGAACACAGATATAATTAAATGTCCTAGTTTATTTTTTTTTAACAGTGTGGAAACAGGCCCTTCAGCCCACCAAGTCCACGTCGATCACGTGTACACTAACTACTTCTATGTTATCCCACGTTTGCATCCTACACACTAGGGGCACTTACAGCAGCCAATCAACCTACAAATCTGTACGTATTTGGAATGTGGGATGAAACCAGAGCACCCAGAAAAAACCTATGCGGTCACAGGAAGAATGTATAAACTCTGCACTGACAGCAACTGAGGTCAAGATCAAAGCCGGATCTCTGGCACTGTGAAGCAGCAGCTCTACGGTTGTGTCACTGTGCCACCCTAAGTGGTCCCCAAAGACCAAACTAAAGCCCAGGTACATATTTGAGATTTTTTTAAATGTTGTCATTCCTCACTTATTAGTAGCCTGTAGCGCGACGATAATCCTGAAATGAAGGCGAGGAGCCAGGTGTTTCGGGAGGTATTTTATTTGCTGTCCTTCTCCTGACCAAAGATCCTATAGCGGAGCAAGATAGATCACTCCTGCTAAATGCAATGGGCTGACGTGTAGTATGCAACGGAACGTGGGCCTTTTCTTCATCTATTTCCGTAACCTGACCCGACCCGCAGTGTAATCAACGTTGCAGGGCAACAGTTTGTGTTAATAAATTAAAATTCTGAAAATGAGGAGAAGATTTTTACCAAATAACTTTTATTTTTACGGGATGTTACCGTAACCGGCTTCTGTCTCCACACTAGTATCCTATGGGATCTTTGGTGTGGAGCCGGAAGCAGTTACAGAAATGGGACCGAAAATTACCCATGAATTTGCCCTTGACCATACTACGTCTTTTTCATCAAGTGGTCTATCTTGCTTGCTATAGGATACTTGCTCCTGGCCAGACGAGTCTGCAAGAGAAAGATGGCACCTAAACTCTGCGCTTTATCCTTGTAGCTAAGGGCCGCCTCCGGACTCATCCATTCCCGTGCCAAGGGGTTCGATGGTGGAAATGGCCCGACCCTTGGGAGCCGCCACAAGCCATTATTAAATACGAGAATCTGAAATGCTTTTAAAGAAGTGCAGTGAACAATGACGCTTTGGATGTCAAAGTTACTGCGGTTGACTCTTGTAAGATTAATGATGGGAAGGATAGAGAATCAGAAATCGGAGCAGGACTATAGCCCTTGGGAATCTGGTGAAGTTATTTTTAAAATTATGCTGATTCAAATAATTGGATATGGGGTCATATCTCATTTAGACAATCAAATTTTAAAAATCATCATATTGATTTTACTTTTCCTATTAAAATAAACAGGTTCTACAGACACTGCTTGATGACCAATGAAGCCTTGGACCACATTTGCAGGAGATGTGTACATGTTAAAATCTTTATGTCTGCTTGTTAAGTGTGGTAGTGGCGCAGCTGGTAGAGCTGCTGCTTCACAGCAAGAGACCCGGATTTAATCCTTGGGGGCTGTCTGTCTGGAGTTTGTATGTTCTCCCTGTGACCGGGAGTTTGCTTGGGTTCGATTTCATCCTGGTGCTCTGGTATCCCCCTACATTTCAAAGAAGTGCAGGTCTATAAGTGCATTGGCCTCTGCAAATTGCCCCTCGGAGGGAATAGATGCAAAAGTAGGATAACATAGGACCACTGTGAATGGGTGATTCATAGTTGGCTTGCACGCAGTGGCTTCAAGGGTCTGTTTCCATGCTGTATCTTTCAATTAATCAAAACCCTAAGATAAGCAGACATAATAGTTGGTTTATTTTATATTAATGCTTGCAGTTTTCTATTTTAACTTATCTTTTCATTAACAGTTCAAATTATGTACCTAATGTCACAAATAATCTAAGGTACGAACCCTGTAACCTTTCCTGTGATGGGTAGCTCCCATCATTTTATTTGGCTTCATAATTCAATTCTAGCCTAACATCTGCTAGTAGGAGTCATAGTGATATAAGAGATAGTAATGTGGTTGCGAAATCCAAATATGGGATATGAAAAGATAGAAGTTTTAACTCATTACAACACCAGATGGCCACTAAAATCCATTTTGCCACTCTTCAAAGTTCATTCTCAAGTCTGTGATAGGAGGATTCAGAATTCTGAATAAGACCTGGAATAAAAAAAACAAAATTTCTCTTATGCATACGATACAGAAATTCAAAATAAAACCAAATAATACATTTTTACAGTTACTATGTCCCTAATTTTGTGTTAAACTAGAAAGTTTGATGATTTAACCTGATGAGTAACACAGAGTGCTGATGTGGTATATCAATTCAATTCAATTCAAATTCAATTCATTGGAAGGGCAAGTAAAACAACATTTTTCTTCCTCTTTCCACTCTGCATTTAATTTTGCATGTTTAATCACTGACATCTGAAGTTCTTCTGAGAAAACTGATCAATCCACTGGTTTTTAATTTTTAGAAAGAGTTTAAAGATCAGAACCTCTACCTCGACACAAAGCTCTCTTGTATACTTCGGAGAAACGGAAAACCTATGCAAGGCATCTTAAAATATCAGAAATATACCACCAATGTTGTCACCATATCCATTAGTAGGATAAAAGAACCAATGTCAGCTTTCTCTTCCAGACTATTCTACTTCAAGCTCCATCATGGCAAGAGATCATCAGGTAGAGGAAAAGGTCCAAGGAGGTTCTCCAAGGCACCTTGAGAAAGTATATTATCCCCAATGACATGGGAATACTTGCCACACGACGGTTCAAAATTGAGATTCATACACTGGAATTACACACAAACACGGACAAATAAAAATAAATTGTCCACCATTACCTTCTGCAACACAGCAAACTAAGGGAAATATGCAAATATTGATAAAAGTCTGACTATCAAAGCGAGGTGGAGCAGAACAGTATGCACACCAATGGTGCATATTCACTCTGGCAGGAAGTTACAGATACATGGTGTTATGTATTACGAAACACATCCCTACTCGGGCATGTCAATGCCATTTTCTTGCATTTGGATCTTTCCTATCGATGTATCTATCCAAATGTATGTTTTAAACAATGCAATTGTACCTATCTTTACCCCTCCTCTGGCATCTTGCGCCATATACCCTCCACTCTTTGTGTAAACAACTATCCCTCAGATGCCCTTTAACTTTTCCCCTCTAACCTTAAAACTATGTCCTTTAGTTGTAGACTTCCTACCATGGGAAGAATATGGTGACTATCTACCATATCAATGATCACATTATGTTATAAACCTCCCTAAGATCATCCCTCAGTCTCCTTTGCTCCAGGGAAAATAGTACCAGCCTATCCAAAGATAGGCACAAAATACTAGAGTAACTCAACGGGACAAGCAACATCTTTGGAGAGAAGGAATGGGTGACGTTTCAGGTCAAGACCCTTCTTCAGATTAATCTGGGGAAAGGGAAACGAGAGATATAGACAGTGATGTAGAGAGATATAGAACAAATCAATGGAAGATATGGAAAAAAGTAACGATGATAAAGGAAACAGGCCATTGTTAGCTGTTTGCTAGGTGAGAACAGGAAACTGGTGTGACTTGGGTGGGGGCGGGATGGAGGGAGAGGGAGTGCAGGGGTTACTGGAAGTTAGAGAAATCAATATTCATACCACTGGGTTGGAAGCTGCCCAAGCAAAATATGAGATGCTGTTCCTCCAATTTGCAATTTGCCTCACTCTGACAATGGAGGAGGCCTAGGAAAGAAAGGTCAGTGAGGGGACTGGGAATGGAAATTAGTTTGGCAATCAGGAGATCAGGTAGGTCCAGGGAGATTGAGTGAAGGTGTTCAAAGTCTCCGTTTGGTCTCGCCGATGTGTAAGAGTCCACATCTTGAATAAAAGATATAGTAGATGATGTTGGAGGTGCAAGTGAACCTCTGCCTAACCTGAAAGGACAGCCTATCCAATTACTTCAAACCTTCCTATTGAGACATCTTTGTGATTTTTTGTACAATCAATCACATCATTGCAGTGCAATGTGAAAGTTGCCAACAATGGCAACTTGAAAATAAATATTTGTTATAAAATTCTTCTTTCAATCAATAAAATGCATTTTGATTGTGAAGTTGTATTAGACAATTCTACTACATGTGTAGGGAACTTTTTGAAGTTACTGTCACCAATTCAAAAGTCAAGAGTGTTTTATTGTCACATGTCCCGGATGGGATAATTAAATTCTTACTTGCTGCAACACAACAGAATATGTGAATATGTAACCATAGTACATAACTGGGGAAGAGAAAAAAAGTTCAATAAATAACAAATATACTGTAGTAATAATAGTCTTTTGCAGTTCAGAGCTCAGAGCTTATTTGTTGTTGTGTTTAATTGCAGATATGTAAATTGTGCTCTGAGTGTGAACCATCGAATTCAACAAGGTAGCAAGATCTTGCACTAATTCCCCAAGTACTTTGGAAAATTTTACACCATCTCCAAAGGAGTGCAAGGAGCAATCTTTGACTGCAAACACAATTATTTTAATGGACGAGAACAGCAAATTTACAAAAAAGCTAATTAATTTAACTGATTTAGGAAAATATTTCCATGGCTAAATTAAAACAAAACACGGATTATGTTATTTAAATAATTAAATAATCTTATCAGCTTGAGTTATTAATATGTGCTCAAGGTTTAAAAGTTTACATATAAGCAATTCAAGCCAACTCTGGTGGTGCCATATGCCTTTTTTCTGTCTTTGTGGGTGGTGTTACTGATTTATTGCACACAAAACAGACATTGAACTGCATGCAGTGGAAACATTTTCAATGTTTTGTCCAAATATCTGCTGGGAAGATGATTGAATTATGCAGTCTAAACATCAAGGTCTCTGTTGAGTTTTGTTAGCATGCCACTGACCATAGACCATTTTAATTTAACTTTAGTATTTCAATGATCTATTATTAAAACATTTTGGTAATTTAGTAAAAGTTGTCAGTAAAAGTACAGTAACAAAGCCACTAAGACTAAATTAAATAACTTTAAATGTCAGCCAGGGATAGAAGTTCAACACACTGTTACTGATTAAAACCAGATGTGTAACAGAACACTAGTTTACAAAAAAAGGATGCTGGGCCTACAGTCGCAATGTCGCTCACTACTTTTCAATTCCTCTTTCCAGTTAAATCTGATCTTAGGTTTGGAATTTATGCTTAAAACTGTTGAACAATGCCAGGAGACCAGATTTCTCCAAATCATGGAATAATACAATACACAAGAAGCCCATTACCCAACATATTTATTGTCTTTTCATTCACATAATCCTTCTGCAAATTTCACAAATCCTTGAAATTTCTACATTTCAAATAAATGTCCAAATCTCTGCTGACCCACTTCTTTTGGGTAATTCTTTCCAGACTGGAACAAGTTGATGCACAAAACAGTTTATCCTTCCTAACTACGAAAGTTTTGTTAATCACCTTTAATCTGCATCTCCTAGGAAACGACCTTAAGGCCAGCAGAAATAGTTGCTCCAAATTTATTCTGAAATAATTCCCCCCCCCCATTAATTCTCTCCAAAGCGCTGCCTGTTCAAAGCACAAGCCAGTTTTTCCAATCTTACCACATTCCAGAAAACCCACATCCTTACATCTTTCTAGTCAGTAGCCTCTGAATGCTTGCGAAGATATTATGGCAATGTCCTGAGCTGTGTACAAACATCCAATGAGGTCTCATAAATGATTTGTAAATAGTTCACTGCAACTTCCTTGTTTTTGTATCTTTGAATTCCGTTCGGTACTTTTAATTAATAAAGTAAATACTGGCTAAAGTTTTGTGATAATACTGGAAGGTTAGCAGCATTTGTTGTCAATGTTGTACAGAACGGAGTGTAACTAGGATTCTCTCCCATGTCATCAATTTAACACAGGTTTGCAGGCTTTATTTCAATCATGAACTTCAGATAGAGTTCAAAGATCGAGACTTGGACTAATTAACCACCACTCAGACGTAATTCACAAAAGATTCTGTGCCAAGTCTGGAAAGGTATAAGATGTTCATGTACTTATTTTGATAGAATTAAAGAGCTGCAAGGCAGTCAAGTAGCTTATTAATTAAAAAAGTTTTTCAAGTCTTAGATTAAAAATCCTTAATATGGATTTTGCTCTTTGAACTTGCTGGGTCATTGCAGATTCCATTTGAAAACTAATTGCAAATTTCAGGTGCACAGCGAGGCATATATTCACATACACCTCATCCAACCCATTCTAATGCATTTGGTGCTTGCATTATCGGCAAGACCAGATGTAGACCAGGCAACTGTTCTACTGCTCTCTCAGTAATGGCCATCTTGAGCGATAGTTTGCATATTATTTCAATTCTCTTTCCCATTCCCAGTCCAGCCCACCTGTCCTCGGCCTTCTCCTCTGCCAGGGCGAGACAAAACGCAAACTAAAAAAAACCTTGTATTCTGCTTGGGAAACTTAGTGCTATGAGTAAATAATTTTTCAATTTCTGGTAAACCACACCATTGGGCTCCTTTCCAATACCCACAGGTTTACCTTTTCTTGATTAGTATGGGTGTCAAGGGTTATGGGGAGAAGGCAGGAGAATGGGGTCAGGGGGGAGAGATAAATCAGACATGATTGAATGGCGGAGCAGTCTTGATGGGTCGAATAGCCTAATTCTGCTTCTATCACATGACCTTTTTTATCCCTCTTCCAGTCCCGATACCAAGATTCATTACATAGAAACAGAAATTAGGTGCAGGAGTAGGCCATTCGGCCCTTCGAGCCTGCACCACCATTCAATATGATCATGGCTGATCATCCAACTCAGTATCCCGTACCTGCCTTCTCTCCATACCTTCTGATCCCCTTAGCCACAAGGGCCACATCTAACTCCCTCTTAAATATAGCCAATGAACTGGCCTCAACTACCCTCTGTGGCAGAGAGTTCCAGAGGCCCACCACTCTCTGTGTGAAAAAAGTCCTTCTCATCTCGGTCCTAAAGGATTTCCCCCTTATCCTTAAGCTGTGACCCCTTGTCCTGGACCTCCCCAACATCGGGAACAATCTTCCTGCATCTAGCCTGTCCAATCCCTTAAGAATTTTGTAAGTTTCTATAAGATCCCCTCTCAATCTCCTAAATTCTAGAGAGTATAAACCGAATCTATCCAGTCTTTCTTCATAAGACAGTCCTGACATCCCAGGAATCAGTCTGGTGAACCTTCTCTGCACTCCCTCTATGGCAATAATGTCCTTCCTCAGATTTGGAGACCAGAACTTACGCAATACTCCACGTGTGGTCTCACCCTATACAACTGAAGTAGAACCTCCCTGCTCCTATACTCAAATCCTTTTGCTATGAAAGCTAACATACCATTCGCTTTCTTCACTGCCTGCTGCACCTGCATGCCTACTTTCAATGACTGGTGTACCATGACACCCAGGTCGCGCTGCATCTCCCCTTTTCCTAATCGGCCACCATTCAGATAATAGTCTGCTTTCCTATTTTTGCCACCATCCACCATCCAGTTCTAACTACCCATCATCCTTTTGTTACCTAGTTCCACCCATTACCTACCAGCATCTGTCTCTACTCTTCTCTCTGCCCTACCCCACCTGGCTCATTTGCCTATTTTTTCCCCCTCATCTGGTTCCACCCATCACTTACCAGTCTCTGCTTAAACACTTGCTCCTCCCATCTCTGCTCTATCTGCCGATCAACTTACCCCCACTGGATCCACTGTTCACCTCCCAGCCACTGTCTCACCCTCCCTCTCATATGTATGCACTGACTTTCTTTCCTCCATAGTCGTGATGTACGCTCTCGACCCAAAACCCTTTGCCTCCGCAGATACTCTTGACCCGCTGAGTTCTTCACATAGTTTGTTTTATGACCCAAAAAAAGCATCTGCAGTCAATTGTGTCTGGATGTATTCAAGAGAGGGTTAGATATAGCTCTTAGAGCTAACAGAATCAAGGGATATGGGGAGAAAGTAGGAACTGGATGATCAGCCATGATCATATAAAATGGCAGTGCTGGCTCGAAGGTCCGAATGGCCTACTCCTGAACCTATTTTCTATGTTTCCTAAGAATCAATGACTTGGGGTTCAGCAAGTATGGCTGATTTCCTACCCTGAACAATATTAGTGAATCATATTTACCCTTCAATGCAATCTAGTAACTTTAAAGATAATGTTACTGACATTGGTTCTTTATTTGAGATGCAGTGAGTTATTTGAATTTAAATTTGGCAAGCTGTTGGAATTCAAACTCAAGTTGGAGAATCCCTCCCCTCAGACCTTCCCGAGGCACAAGACTAGAAATTTCAGAATCTGTGGGTCAAATACTTGTGTACTTATCCATTATTTCTACTGAATTAAAAGTGACAGAATGACATACAATAGGAAATATTGTGCAAATCAAATCTATAGCATGATGAGAAACAAGTGGTTCGACCAATGCTGATTAGGTTAAACTACCTATGTGATCTGAAAATTAATTCAAAACTAGAAAGCCAAAAGGTTATGGGCCCAAACTGTGCTATTCTTCAACTTATGAAATAGATATACTCAGAGGTCAGTGGTATTTCTCAGAATGAAGTATTTCAATCAAGGAATCAAGGGTGAATTCCAGCTTTAAATCAATCTTCTTCACACATTTACCTTGCTTCCCCTAAATACCTCAACTATTATATATTCTAATGATCGTAATCATACTTTATTTTCCAATTCTAATTACATTTACCACACTCTAGTTATTACCAATAGGAACCCAAGAAATGAAAGCAAGAATAACCCATAGGGGCCATAACCTTCTCTGTCATTATACCGTAGCAAATATTTCTCTGCATCAAAATATATGGATTTCTGCCTTAAATCCACTTAACGACCAGTCCTTGATTTCAGCCTTGAATCTACTCAATAATGTCTCTCTGTAGGCTCTGCAGAAAGAATATTTTCTTGACCTTGGTCCTAAAAGGCTGGCTCTCATCATAAGACGATGCATTTGAGCTTGAGGAAACAGCTTCTTGGCATCAGCCCTGTCAACCTGCCTGAAAATACATAGACCAACTCTCATTGTTTAAAACATCAGTGGACAAACTTTCTCAGTCTCATTGGATAACTCTCACCATATATTAATATTGGTGGAGATAGCCAAAAACTCAAAATTCCTGTGCATGCATATTTCTGACGATCCTTCCTGGACTCAGCACACTGATGCAATTATAAAGAAAGCGCATCAGCGCCTCTACTTCCTAAAAAGGTTACGGGGATTCGGTATGTCAAAGAGGATTCTCTTGAACTTCTACAGGTGCACAGTAGAGAGCATACTGACTGGTTGCATCGTGGCCTGATTCAGCAACTTGAACATCCAGGAGCAGAAAAGACTGCAAAAGGTTGTGACCACTGCCCAGTCCATCACCGACACTGACCTCCCCACCATCGAAGGGATTTATCGGAGTCGCTGCCTCAAAAAGGCAGCTAACAACATCAGAGACCCACACCATTCTGGCCACACACTCATCTCATCACTACCATCGGGAAGAAGTTACAGGAGCCTAAGAACTGTAGCATCCAGGTTAAGGAGCAGCTTCTTCCCTGCAACCATCAGGCTATTAAACACTAAAACCTCATAAGCTATGAACTACAATACACTATTATTATTATTATTATTATTATTATTATTATTACACTATTGTTTTTTTTGTGTTTTGTTATATTATTTATTATGATTACATATCTGCTGTGCTGCAGCAAGTAAGAATTTCACTGTTCTATCTGAGACATATGACAATAAAACATTCTTGACTCTATTACTGTCCTATTGACTCTACATTCTGTGACCTCTTTGACTCTAAAAGAGGTCACAGTAAAGTCCAAAACATTCTCAATAAAACATACTCTAAACCACTGACAATGATGGATAACATACCATTTGCCTTCCTATTTGCTTGCTCGTATGCATCTCTATATTTAACATTTCAAGCATTAATATGAGATTTCTCTATACACCACCATTTACTCACCATTAAAAAGTAATCTGTTCTTTCTCACTGAAGTGCACATTTTCTAACAATATACTTCTTATACCATATTGCCCATTCACTTAACTATTCCACATCCCTGATTATCCTTCTGGCTCATTCTCCTATGTTATTCTTTTTTTTACTCATTAATATAAGCTGCCAATAGCCATACGCTGAGCTCTGGTCTCAGAATAGTGAAAGGCCTGGATAGAGTGGATGTGATGAGGATGTTTCCACTAGTGGAAGAGTCTGGGACCAGAGGTCATAGCCTCAGAATTAAAATACATTCCTTTAACAAAGGAGATGAGGAGGCACTCCTTTAGTCAGAGGGTGGTGAAGCTGTGAAATTCATTGCTACAGAAGGCTGTGGAGAACAAATCAATGGATATTTTTAAGACAGAAATAGATAGATTCTTGATTAGTACGGGTTTCAGGGATAATGGGGAGAAGGCAGGAGATTGGGGTTGAGAGGAAGAGATTGAATGGCAGAGTAGACTTGATGGGCCAAATGGCCTAATTCTGCTCCTATCACTTATGAACATGAATAGTGACCCAGTAGCAACCCTCTATCCACGCTTGTTACCTTTCAGTCCTATGAGATTAATTTTATGTAACCACCATGTGTGGTGTCTAATTAGATGTCATTTAAAAAACTAAATATACTACATCCTGCGCTTATAACCTTATCCAACTAAATTCTGTAATAATGAAGGGATATTGGCAGAATGCACCACCTAACGAGGCACACAGAAGACAAATTATGTAATTTTGATTGCAACTGTATGCTAATGAAATTCACCTCAAATATTTTTATTATGCAAGACGAATTGATACAATAATAAGAAGCATTATGAAATAGCAATGTCAAATGACACTCTCATACCGTATTTCCTGCGGATTTCATTGCGACGCTCCCTTAGATCAGATTTCCTGAAGAACAGAAATTAAAATATGATTAGCTTTCCAAATGGAGAAAATTAAATCTAAATGAAAATTCCTTATATTAGCTGGCAAATATTTATATTTATATTAAATATTAAGGGGCCTACATCATCTTTGACTAAAGTAAAATGTGCAACTATATTCTACAACAAAATATAATAGTTGAAAAAAATAAGGAGATTATTTTTGCAAATAGGTGGAATTTATTTAAACCACCCCAAAGCATCAATAACAATAATTCCTTTCAACTTTCTCCAAATCACATGGATTTAAAAAAAACATATTGAAGTAAACAAAAATATAACACCATGAATTAGACATAATAACCTTAATATATAAAGCTTAAAATGAAGAAGCATAGATTATTAAGAGTCTTAAAATGACATTTATTTCTGTGGCCTATGAAAGATGAGGATAACATATTTTTTTAAATAAATATACAGACTGCAGCTTTATTTAATTTCTACCTTTTAGTTTCAATATTCTTAAAAAAGTGTTTTTGATCTCAATCTCAGACAACTTCCCATTCTGACACTATCAATGCTAGTTTTAGACTTCTGGGAAACTGCCACTTGACATCTACCCTGTCAAACCATCTTAATTTTTTTTTTGGCATCTTGTACTGTTTTGAAGATACTTAATTCAGAACAATGAAATTAAATTTAATGAAATTAAATTGTTGTCAAATGGAAAGTTTTACCAAGTACCGGTAGGTCCAAAAATAGGTATCATTACTGCCATTTCTTCATTTAGAGGCTTTCTTAAAGAATGTCACTGGATGATCAAAACAAAGCTGACATTTCAAAATGCAAGAAATTCAAGTGACCTTGCTGATATTTTGTACACTCCAAAACATCATGTAATAATTCTTCTTCTTGCATTATAACTAATAATTATCAGTTGGTAGACAAAACTGCTGGAGGAACTCAGCGGGTGAGGCAGCATATGACCCATATGGAGAGAAGGAATAGGTGACATTTTGGGTCGAGACTCTTCATCCTTCTCTCCATAGATGCTGCCTCACCCGCTGAGTTCCTCCTGCATTTTTGTCTACCTTCGATTTTTCCAGCATCTGCAGTTTTTTCTTAAACAATAATTTTCAGTTGATCAATTTTGATTTAAATATAAAACTCAAGGTCTTAATAAAATATAGATGTAGAAACAAAGAGCTGCAGATGCTGGCTAATACTCAAAAGGATGCAAAGTGCTGAGTTACAGTAGGCCAAGCAGCATCTCTGGAAAATATGGATAAGTGACGTTTCAGGCCGAGACCCATCTTCAGACTGACAAATAAGCCCATAAAATAAGGTGCACAAAAATGCTGGAGAAACCTAGCGGGTGAGGCAGCATCTATGGAGAGAAGGAATAGGCGACGTTTCGGGTCGACCATAAAGGTTTCCAAATCATTTCTTAAGTGTATTTAATTATTATAATAGCTACTTGGATTTAGTATTAGTTTTCCCGTCCAAATGCTTTTTAGATTACATGCATAAAGAAACCTTATAACAAATATGGAGGGCCTTGGTGATATCACACATGGAGTACAATTTTCATCTTCCCACATAGGAAGAGATGCACTTGTCATAGAGGGTATGTAGTGAACATTCACTAGACTTGTTTCAGGAATGGAAGGTCAGGGAGACAGTGATGTGATTCCAACTCTATTGTCCAATGTTTAGTAGAATGAAAGGAAATGGTATAAAATTCTTGAAGGGCTTGACAGGCTAGATGCAGCGAGGATAATACCCATGACTGAGTCTAGAAACCAGTGGCACAATCTGAGATCAAGGGGTAGATTTTGCACAGGAGGATGGTGAATCTTTGGAATTCCCCACCCAGAGCAGCTGTGGAAGCCCACTTATTGTGTTCATTCAAAACAGAGATTAATAGTTTGCTCGGCATTAGGAGAATCCAGGGACATGGGGATAGTGCTGGAAAATGGTGTTGGTGTCAAAGATTAGCCATGATGATGAATAGTGCAGCAGGCTCAAAGGGGTTGATGACCTATTCCTGTTCCGATTTATTATGTCCATACAAGTTAAAGACAACATTATAAAATAATTCTCACTGCTGTTAGCTATTGTGGATAAATCTCCCAATTTAGAAATAATCCCCTAGCTATAAATTGACAACATTCAATCAAAAATGAACTAAATGAAATTTATATGCATGAAATAATTAGCATTTGATTTAGTACATTATAGATTGAAGACTAAGTTGCTATGAATAAGTAATCGAATGATGAAGCATGAATTATAAACATTCTTTGCACGACGACAGAAAAATAATGTTCTTAAAGTTCATTCACGTATCAGATTTTTTTTTAAAGATTGTGGAGTTAAAATGAACAATGGTATATTTATAGTGAACAATGGGGTTTTAAAATAATAAAACATATTACTCTTTACGAGAATGTTGCTAGGACTTGAGGGCTCGAGATATAGGGAGAGGTTGGGCAGGCTAGGACTTGAAGAGCAGGAGAATGAGGGGTGATCGCATAGAGGTGTATACGATCATGAGGGGTTTAGATTGGGTAAACAATTGTGCATCTCCCCTGAGCAGCGGAATCAAAAGCCAGGTGACATAGATTTAAGGTGAGAGGGGAAAAATTTAATAGGAGCCTGAGGAGCTACCTTTTCACACAGAGGGTGGTGAGCAAATGGAATGAGCTGCCAGAAGAGATAATTGAGGCAGGTGCTAAACAACATCTAAAATATATTTGGACAGGTACAGGGACATGAATGGTTTAGATGGATATGGGCCAAA
The DNA here is from genome assembly GCA_963514005.1 of Raja brachyura. Next base: position 32,281,445 of record OY740782.1, on the reverse strand, counting down.
CACAGGGAGGTGGGCCTAATGTAGATGGATGAGGCATCTTGGTCGGCATGGAGGTTGGGCCGAAGGGCCTGTTTTAATGATGTATGATCTTTATATGACATAATAACCAGCTGTTTGGCTTCTACTTTCAGATAATCATAATGGGATTGAAAATACACTATTCACTGCTATTATGTCTCAAATCCAACAGCAACTTCACAACTTCTGAATAGCTTGTTGTCATCTCCCAAAGGTAGACACACGTAAATGCAGAGGCTGGAATCTTGCGTACTCTTCTGAAGAAGGGTCCCGACCCGAATCCTCACCTATCTATGTCTTCCAGAGATGCTGCCTGACTCACTGAGTTACTCCAGCACTTTGTGTTTACCACTAGCTAAAACTTGCATGCTATACTCCACCGCAATTAAGATGGTTGAAAAAAAATACTTCAATTGTAGTGAATTGAAAAGTTGTTTACAAATTACTCCCTTGGTAAATTAGCAATAAAGAAAATTGAACTGTGTTGTATAATGTTGCTATTATTTAACAGGTACGTCAACCATAAGTAATGCTTAGCAAATACTAATGCAGTTTGTAAAACAAGTACTGTATGATAACACATTTACACATTTCAAAGTTCAAAGGATTTTAAAATGACCTTTGCCTAATATAGCAACTTCTATTTATTTAGCACTCTGAATAAAAATTAAGAAATTATCTAGAAACTGTGACCTTTGTTTCTTGGTTTGCTCTGTGAGAATTAAGTGCAATTGATTGTTCGGTCAGCTTGATGTTATCACAGCGAATGAACACCAGGAATCTTATCAAGCTGACATCTGAAAGCAGCAGGCATGGGAACGGAATTCCTACCACCAGCCAATTTTGAATACTTTTGGGGAGTTTTCTGACCACAAATTTGAGGTCAAGATAAACAATTCAAAAAGAAAATGGAAGATATAACATTTACACCAAAGTCCACGCAGGCCTGAAGAGGATTTATTATAATAAATTGAAAAGCCACCGTGTCCACCTATAATAGGAGACTTTATAATTAAAATATAAAGCAAAGTTGAATTAACATTGTAATAAAAAGCATTTTAATTGATAGAGTACTGAATTATCAATGCAAAGTACCAGATATTCATGGAGGATAAAAAAGCATTCCAATGTCCACTGAAAACCTGGTGTCGCATCACGGTTTTCTTTGTGTTAATCTGCACACGCCACTATTGGGATCACCATACACTGATAATGCTTTGTAAATAAATAGTTCTATTTAGCTATCATAAATGAATCTATTTATAGCCAAAATCAAGTTTTATTGCAAAATCAGGCGTTAATATCATTCTTGTTTATGTTCGCTAAATATTAAACAGATGGGCTCTGTCCATTACCCTCCACAGATGCTGCCTGGCTTGCTGAGTTCCTTCCACACTTTGTTTTTTGCCCTCAATTAGTTTACTAATGCGATATTAAATTCTCAGCATTAAAAATGTCAAAGGACTTTGCACTTGCAGCTCTCTAACACCCATGAAGTTTCACTAGATTGATTCCTGGAATGAAAGGCCTGACACTTTAAAGGAGACCAAGTTCTACTCATTGCCGTCTAGAAGAATGAGAGATACTCTTATTGATACAAGATTATGTGTGGAACTGACAGGATGAATGCTGAAGGGGATCTTTCCCCTAATGAGATGCCTAGAGTTCGGGTCACCCATTTAAGGCAGAAATCCTGACAAAGTATTTTCTCTGCTTTGTGATACTTTTGGAGTTCTCTATCATGGTGTGCTATGAAAGTGGAGTCAATGACATATTCAAGTTAGAGGTAGACGCACATTTGAATGTTAAAACAATCAAGCATATTGGCTGAATGCACAAAAGCAATGTTGAACCCCGATTGGATCTTATTGAATGGCAAAGTGGGATTGAGGGGCTGATTGGCTCACTCCGGTTTCTGTTTCTTGGAAAGGAAGGGAATTTGTACGGTCTTATTGTAATTATTATATGGGCAGAATTGGACAGTGCAGCCTCTCTGAAATAATATATTCCATGACCGATTTACGTTCATTTCATCATGAGGTGAATCTTGAATATACAAGTAATTAGTCAAATGGATAATAATTTCTGAAGACACAATGTTCTCATCTTTTTAATACAATGCTAATGTGGAAGCTTCCAGATTCTTGAAACTACATTAGGAAATTTGTGCAGTGTTTTAAAAAGAAAGAGAACATCAAGATCCATTCTACAACTCAATTAGCTGGTCTCTATTTGGTGATTGCTTATCTAGAGTTCTGTCAGTAAATACAATTATGAATTGCTTATTAAAGGAAGCATACAAGCAAAATGCTGCTGGAAATCCAAAATAAAAATAAAAAGTGCTGCATAACATTCAGATCAGACATCATACGTGGAGAGGATGATATTTAATTGATCTCAAACCTGTGACCATATCAGCCAAGCAAAAAAAAGGGCAGCAGGCACTTGGGAAATCACCAATTGCAAGTTCCCCCCATTTCCCCTCCCTATTTTCCAAATCACAAACTATCTAGACCTGGAAATACACCACTGTTTCATCATTGTTACTGATCCAAATACTGAAAATCCCATTTTCCAACAACATGGTGAGAAAGTCCACCACACTAAAGGGTAATAAAGGATGAGTGAAAAATGCTAGCCTTACCAGCAAGGACAACATCACAGACATGATAAAAGAAAAACATATGGTTTTGGTATTCTGGGCAGACCAGAGGGCTTCTCATTAACTTCTAATGCCCAGGAATTAGTTTAGTTTGGAGAAACTGCGGAAACGGGCCTTTTGGCCCATCTAGTCCATGCCGACAAGTGATCCCCACACATTAACGCTGCCCTACACATACTAGGGACAATACAATTATACCAAGCCAATTACCTACAAACCTGGACGTCTTTCGAGTGTGGGAGGAAACCAAATATCTCGGAGAAAACCCACACAGGTCACAGGGAGAATGTACAAACTCCGTACAGACAAGCACCTGTAGTCAGGATCGAACCCAGGTCTCTGGCACTGTAAGGCAGTACTCTACTGCTACGCCACCGAGCCGCCCAGTGCATTGATAACAGTTTCAGTATTTGTGGCCCCAGTGCCTGGATAGAAAGCAATGCATTTCTCCAAGCTTGTCATTGAAGGATACGAAAATAAAATAATGAAGAGCCTGGCAATTATAAACAAGTTAACCTAACATCTGGAGTGGATTCAGAGGAATAAAGGTATATATATGCATATATATATATATAATATATATATATATATGCATATATATACCTTTATTCCTCTGAATCCACTCCAGATGTTAGGTTAACTTGTTTATAATTGCCAGGCTCTTCATTATTTTATTTTCGTTATATTATATAATATATTATATTATTCGTTATATTATATAATATATTATATTATATATTATATAATATATATATATATATATCTATATCTATATATATATCAACGAGGCGGATTTGGGATACATGTATTTGGGAGATCGAGTCTTGCGAACTTGATTGAGTTTTTTGATGAAGTAACTGAAAAGGTTGATGAGGCCAAGGCTATAGACATTGTCTATGTGGACATCAGCAAAGCCTTTTATAAGGGTCTGCATGGTAGGCTGTTCTGGACAGTTAAATCGCATGAGATACACGGAGAGCTAGCTACAGGATAGAGCATTGGCTTCATGGAAGGAAGCAGAGTCAGAGAGCCATACAGTATGGATTCAGGCCCTTTGGTTCAACTTGCTCATGCACACTAAGATGTCCCGTTTATGCTAAGTCTACCAGCTGCCATTTGGCCCATATTCCTCTAAACCTTTCCTTTCCAAATGTTTTTTTCAAATGTTGTTATTGGACCTATCTCAACTATCTCCTCCGGCAGCTCATTCCATATTTCCACCATCCTCCATGTGAAAAAGTTGCTCCTCAGGTTCCTATTAAAACAGTTCCGTCACCTTAAACCTATGTCCTCTGGTTCTTAATTCCCCAACTCTGACTAAAACACTCTGTGCACTTACTCTATCTATTCCACTCATGATGCTTTGCATCTCTGTTTACACCTGCATATAGGAGATTTACACATCCCCTAAAGCAGTCACACAGAGAGAAGACTGGAATGGGGTAGGGATGTGTAGGAAGGAACTGCAAATGCTAGTTTAAACCAAAGATAGACACAAATAGATAGTAGGGGTGCCCCTTTCTCCTTTGGATCTCTACAAGTGGTGCTTCTGCAGACACATTCTACCTTGATCTGCCAAACAAACCCAAATATAGCTCGTGTGAACAGGGCGTTGTGGGGAATTGACCAGACTTGGATCATGTTGTGCAACTCAGCAAGAATGTAGCATCTTATCATCAAGCTCCTGCTGGTTTTCATGAATGGCTGTTGGTAACACATTCCTCCCATTTGTTTTTTACAGCACCGCCCCCCCCCCCCCCCCCTATCCTGGCAGATCCCCAGATCCTTATCACTGTCCAGTAAACAACTTAGCGATGGAGGGTACAAATGATTTGGTCAACTACCTGCAAAAGAACATTGCTTGAAACTTCCTTTAATTCATGCTAGCTTCCAAAGCAAGCCAAGAATAAAAGAGAATAAATAAGAGAGGAGCTGCCAACAGCGTTATCTTCCTCAAATCACCAGCTGGCAGATTCAGCCTCCAAACAAATTCAGCCCCTTTCAGGTTTTATTTTATCCCATAACTTGATGTGATAGAGAAAAGGGTATAGGGAAGAAAAAGACATAATTAAAATTAAAATTACTTAATCTGGAAGTAATATTCAAATACCCTATTGTCACTCACATTTGCGCACTGCGTTGCCGCCTCTCCTCTTTACGCCTGGCCAGTTTCAGATCTTCTTCATCAGGACTGACAAGTAAATTGAGTAACAAATTAAGTGTCTAGTTATAGAAACATAGAAAATAGGTGCAGGAGTAGGCCATTCGGCCCTTCGACCCAGCAGCGCCATTCAAAATGATTATGGCTGATCATCCAAAATCAGTACCCATTCCTGCTTTCTCTCCATATCCCTTAATTCCGTTCGCCCTAAGGGCTATATGTAACTCCCTCTTTAATACATCGATCAGATTATATATCAGATTATACTTCAATCATAGAATGGGCTAAAGCCATAAATTTAATAATTTATATCTATTTTAATTACTAATTCAAATTTTAATGGCGATATGCAAAATCAACATTAAATTGCATAAATCTAACTTAAACACTTTGCACGTTTCTGTATTATGAGATATTTGAAAGAAATTAACCAATACAGTGGAATACACAATAAAAATGTTGTTCATAACTTCCACTATAGGAAGGTAAAGTGTTGGAATATTGTTTACTTTCCCCCTGAAGCATTAAATAAAAGTCTTTAGATCATTTAAAGCACATGAGTGTCTCATCACGTGAAGAAGCCCAGTCATGAGTGCATTGAAGGTGAAAAAGAACACATTTGTAGACTGAAGAAATCAAGAAATTATGAGGATCAGGAAAGTACTTGAGGAATAAATCAGTCTGATCTTATTCATTGCGCAGAATGTTCTAAAAGGTGCTTTCTACTTGCTTCTACTGACTGCTGCAATTCCTATTTAACTAATGTAACTGCACTTCAAAAGTCTTGGGATATCGTAAGATTGTAAATATCCTTTATAAATCATGTTCTTCTGAAGGAGGTATTCAGTCTTCTTACTTTACTGCTGTTTCACTATAAGCCATTTTTTAAATGGATGCTTCTAAATCCCTTTTAAAAGTTACTCAATCTGTGTTCACCTTCTATCATTATAGCATCCACACCCTATCTCCAGATAATTGCAATTCTGATGTTAGGTCAGTAACCCAAAATATTAATAAACAGGAAGGAAGATTATTAACTAAATGGTATTCAGTTGGGAAAAGGGGAAGTACAACAGGATCTGTGGATCCTTGTTCACCAGTCAATGTAAGTACGCATGCAGGTACAGCAGGCAGTGAGGAAAGCGAATGGCATGTGGGTCTTCATAACAAGAGGAGTTGAGTATATGAGCAAAGAGGTCCTTCTGCAGTTGTACAGGGTCCTAGTGTGTGCAATCTTGGTCTCCAAATTTGAGGAAGGGCATTCTTACTATTGAGGGAGTGTAGCGTATGTTCACAAGGTTAAATCCCGGGATGGCGGGACTGTCATATGCTGAGAGAATATAGCAGCTGGGCTTGTTTACTCTGGAATTTAGAAGGATGAGAGGGGATCTTATTGAAACATATAAGATTATATGTTTAGCTAGACAAGCTAGCGGCAGGAAACGTGTTCCCGATGTTGTGGGAGTCCAGAACCAGAGGCCACAGTTTAAGCATAAGAGGTAAGCCATTTAGAATGGAGATGAGGAAACACTTTTTCACACAGAGAGTTGTCAGTCTGTGGAATTCTCTGTCTCCGGTGGAGGCCGGTTGTCTAGATACTTTCAAGAGAGAGCTAGATAAGGCTCTTGAAGATAGAGAAGCCAGGGGATATGAGGAGAAGGCAGGAATGGGGTACTGATTGTGGATGATCATGCAGGCTAGGGGTACTGATTGTGGATGATCAGCCATGATCACATTGAATGGCGGTGCTGGCTTGAAGGGCCGAATGGCCTACTGCACCTGTTGTCTATTGTCCCTGACCAAGTATTTCTCAGTTTCTATTTCAGATTTCTAACATGCCAGTCTTTTGATTTTAAATCTATATTTGCTGCATTCAAAGAAAAATTGCTCATTGCATCTCATTCTTTTTCCAAATGTATTATATCTGTTCGCTTATCATTATCGTATTTCTCTTCTGCCCCATGTCAAAGGAAAGCAGTTCCTCCCAATTTATTCTATCAAAATCCCTTTTCACCTACTTTTATTTGGTATCATCATGAAATAGCTCAGACCACGTCTCAAAGGTGGTAGCATTAAGACCAGCAGCAGAGGTTAACTTGCGTTGTAAATTTAAAGAGATAGACTTACTAAGGGAGAGCACTGAAAATAGAAAGAGAAATGTATCTCAGATGAGATGGTGCAGAATAATTCCAGAATATTGTGCCAAAATGGCTGACATTCTGTCCCAATGGGGAATTGTTAAACAGATAGGACCAGTAGGATAAAGGAAATAGCTGGACCATTTGCTGTAAATTGTAGAGGTTGCGGAAGGGATTATAAGTGAAGACATTTTGGGATACAAATTGAGTTCAAAGTTGACAAAAATATAATTTTTCAAAAGAACTGGGATTAAAGGCAAATGTTTCAAGTTGAATCCGCTGAAACTATGAAATGATATTGCCCACAATAGGACTAATTTGCTACTGGTAAAATAACACAATCGACTGCAAATCTTTGGCCAAAATCAATTAGTAATATGTGTACAATATTTGCAGTGCTGTGCAATGATCTGCATTACACAATAGTATGGATCTTAATATATTTTGATGTTTGCTTCTTTCATTATATTGGGTTTTAATACAATTAGATACACAACAAATGTTTTCACCTAGTGCTTTATTGGATCAGCAGTTAAGCTGTCATACTGAAAACTGTTCAAGCGGGAATCAACATTATTAACTCTTATCTGGTTTTTTTTGTAATCTTTACAAAACAATTTTTGTAAAATGATTAAACCTCACATTTTTATCATGAGATATTTCACTCCGGATCCCTCACAAAATTAACTATTTAGCAAGCTTATACGATCAATTTCAGTGTGATGTTAAGAGGGAAGATTGTTTCATGATCCAGATATATTATGGGACAATAGATTGGTTATAAGAGGTTACCTTGAGCATTGCCTATCGCTATCAAATAGGCAAGGCCAATAACTAATATGATTTGCATCTTTCAAAGTTATTTAGCTTGAACAATAAATTCACATGCTGCCTAATCGTTATTTATAATAATAACTATTAGTACTCCCACTGACTCCTATCAACTGAGAATCAAGTTTAAGTGTTTGATTCAGACTATGTGCCTGCTCAGAATATTTCAAAAATGACAATTACCAGCTGGATTTCTTCTTACAACAGAAACAACAACAACAGACTTTGAACTTGCAACAGCAATAACAGCAGCAACACACGAAAGGCAGCAGAGTCAGTCCCACTCCAATGGACATTGCAATGATTAACGATTCAAAGCTCACTGCAAAAGAGTAACAAATAAGTGGAATTAATGGAAATGCAACGACATCAGATCATCAAGTACAGTTTTTAATTACCATTCCTTACAAGTTCCTGTATTTTAAGTATTTGATTATGCTTAATATTATTCCTTCTACCAATGATTACACTAGAATCATCAAATGCAGCGACCTTCACAATCCATTTATGTTCAGATCAGAAATATTATTGTGTAAAGAAGGGAAGAAAAGTATGCATCATCATAAAAAAACATAGAAAGCCTCAGGACACACAAGATACTTCAGACACTGGAATCTTGAGCAAACAAACAAAGTGCTGGAAGAACTCAGTGGATGAGGCATCATCCCTGGAGGAAATGAAAAGATAGCGTTTTGAGTTGGGACCCATTTTCAGATTGGAGAGGAGGGAGAAAGCTGGAAAAAAAAGATGGGGGAAGGACCTCATCTGTACAGTATTTCGTATGTGCAGGAATTAACTGCAGATGTTGGTTTAAATTGAAGGTAGACACAAAATGCTGGAGTCAAGAATGGTCTCGTCCCAAAACATCAACCATTCCTTCCCTCCAAAGATGCTGCCTGTCCCACTGAGTTACGCCAGCATTTTTTGTCTACCTACTGTATATAGTATGAGTTGACTGGATATCATGTAACCAAAGTTTTTCCACTGTATTTCGGTGCACATGACAATAATAAACCAATAGCATTAAGGACTGTCAGGAAACAGGTTAAAGCGGTCCCCAGATGGCTGGTATCCTAATTTGTCCCTTGCATCACAATCTAAAACATCTCACAATTGTGCATTGCACCAACAAATTATTATAAGTATAGCCCTTGCAGGCTTGTCAATTTGTGCAGATTTAAAAAAATGACACGTTGTCAATATCTACAATTTTAAAAAAACACAATGCTGGAAATCCTGTTCAGTCGATCTTTATTAAATATTGATCATATTTTATCTCAAAGCGTAATCTTTCCATATGTTGCATTTCAACATCTGCACCTTCTTCTGATTTAAACTGCTTAGTCACTGTGTTTGTGGTTTTTTTAAAATTTTGTCTGATTAGAGAATACATTGCAAGAATAGCTGGTAAGGAAGACACTTTGTAGTTAAAAGCTGAAAACAGACTAACAGAAACATAATTTCCATGACTGTGGATTGATTTTGTATAATGCAGTGCTGCCCTCCAGAGCATGTTTTTAACTAATTCTGCATTCTGCAAAAAATATTTTGCCAAATCTGACTCTTATTTAAAATTTAGCAATGTATATTCTTATTTAAGTGATTTACAATTATCACTAAACTGTGACCATCTTTTAGCAGTAACCTCTCTGCGTTTGGGCAAATTTTCTAAGGAGATAAGAAAACTTGCTTAACCACAGAGGACTGTGTAATCGCCTGAGCCAGTTCTGCCCATTCAATAAGATTGTGGCTGATCAAATCTTGCTCTCAACTCCACTCTTATCTGTTACCTTGAACCATCAACTACACTGTTGTTTGGTCTGTATTGGTCTTGAATAAATTTAGCGATTCAATGACTCAACTCTATGGTTCAGTTATATTAGTTTAGTTTATTGTCACATATACAGGCATACAGTGAGAAGCTTTTGTTGCATGACAACCAGTCAGCACAAAGACTACACATGATTACAATTGAGCCATCCACAGTGTACAGGATAAAGGGAATAATGTTTACTGCAAGATAAACATGGATTTATGAAAGGGAAATCATGCTTGACTAATCTTCTGGAATTTTTTGAGGATGTGACAAGTAAAATGGATGAAGGGGTGTATCTAGACTTTCAGAAACCCTTTGATAAGGTTCCGCACGGGAGACTGGTGACTAAAATTAGAGCACATGGTATTGGGGGTAGGGTGTTGACATGGATAGAAAATTGGTTGGCAGACAGGAAGCAAAGAGTAGGAGTGAACGGATCCTTTTCAGAATGGCAGGCGGTGGCGACTGGAGTGCCACAAGGCTCGGTGTTGGGGCCGCAACTGTTTACCATATATATTAATGATTTGGAAGAGGGAATTAGGAGCAACACTAGCAAGTTTGCGGATGACACAAAGCTGGGTGGCAGTGTGAACTGTGAAGAGGATGTTAGGAGGTTGCAGGGTGACCTGGACAGGTTGAGTGAGTGGGCAGATGCGTGGCAGATGCAGTATAATATAGATAAATGTGAGGTTATCCACTTTGGCGGCAAAAACAAAGGGGCAGATTATTATCTCAATGGGGTTAGGTTTGGTTAGGTAAGGGGGAGGTGCAGCGAGACCTGGGTGTCCTTGTACACCATTCACTGAAACCTGGTGTGCAGGTACAGCAGGCAGTGAACAAAGCTAATGGAATGTTGGCCTTCATAACAAGAGGATTTCAGTGTAGGAGTAAAGAGGTTCTCCTGCAGTTGGAAAGGGCTCTGGTAAGACCACATCTGGAGTATTGTGTACAGTTTTGGTCAACTAATTTGAGGAAGGACATCCTTTAATTGAGGTAGTGCAGCGTAGGTTCACGAGATTGATCCCTGGGATGGCAGGACTGTCATATGAGGAAAGATTGAAAAGACTGGGCTTGTATTCACTGGAGTTTAGAAAGATGAGGGGGGATCTTATAGAAACATATAAAATTATAAAGGGACTGGACAAGCTAGATACAGGAAAAATGTTCCCAATGTTGGGCGAATCCAGAACCAGGGACCACATTCCCTTAGAATAAAGGGGAGGCCATTTAAGACTGAGGTGAGAAAAAACGTTTTCACCCAGAGAGTTATGAACTTGTGGAACTCCCTGCCACAGATGGCAGTGGAAGCCAAATCACTGGATGGATTTAAGATAGAGTTGGATAGAGCTCTGGGGGCTAGTGGAATCAAGGGATATGGGGAGAAGGCAGGCACGGGTTATTGATTGGGGACGATCAGCCATGATCACAATGAATGGCGGTGCTGGCTCAAAGGGCTGAATGGTCTCCTCCTGCACCAATGTTTTATGATTCTAACTTCCAGTAAAGTCTGATTAACCTGTTCAATGCCATCTCCCAAGTATTCTCGGGACATGGCCAATAGTGGGAAAAAAACCTCGGCAGTGAACACGTTAATGATAGTCCGAGGATCTCCAATGAGGTACATAGTAGCTCAGGACCATTCAATAGTTGTTGATAGGATGGTTCAGTTACCTGATAACAGCTGGGAAAAAACTGTCCCTGAATCTGGAGGTGTGTGTTTTTGCACTTTAGTACCTCTTGCCTGATGGGAAAGGGGAAAAGAGAGATGGCCAGGGTGCAACTCATCCTTGATTATTCTGGTGGCGTGGCCAAGATAGCGTGAAGTATAAATGGAGTCAGTAGAAGGGAGGTTGGTTTGTGTGATGGTCTGGGCCGTGTCCACAATTTCTTGCACTTGGATGGAGCTGTTCCCAAACCAAGCTGTGATGCATCCAGATAAAATGTTTTCTATGGTACACCTTCTTTATCATATGTACCAATATACAGTGAAAATATTTATTTTGCATGCTATCCAGTTTGATCAGATAATAATGTACATAAACACAATTAAGTCAGACTCCAATACAATCAGTAGAGCAAAGGGGAAGACACGGTGCAGAATATAATCAGTGTTGTGATGCAACAATTCCATAGACTTGTTGTGATCCAGGCCATCACAGAGGTGTCATCTGCAAACTTGGGTATAATTTCCAAAGAGAGAAAAAATTATTCATCTCTGTTTTAATTGGAATCATTATTTTGAATATGTTATTGGTTCACAATTTCCTGGACGAGGGGAAACATTCTGCAAAATCCATCCTCTTAACCCCCCTCAGAATCTTTCATTAAGATTATATAATCACTGAATGGTTGTAGCATGGAAAAAGGCCGGATTCAATGAGACTCTACAGCCTCTTTGAGAGCAATCCAGATATTCTCATACATGGTCCTCATTGCAGAACCTGCAAATGCTTTCCTTACAAAATACTAATTTGGTTCTCTTTTGAAATTAATCTATCTTCACTATCATCATATTGGAAGGCTGAGGAAGTTTTGGAGAGAGTGTAAAAAGGTTGACATTGTGGTTGGCTGAAGGGCCTATTCTGAGCTGAACTAATCTATGCTCTATGCTACTTGAATTTTCCATAGATACAGTTTATATGAAATGATACAGAATGAGGAAAACAACTATATCTTCCAGAGTCTGATGATAAAGGCCTTTTAAATATACTTCCTGCTTCATTTTCAAAAAAATGCAAAGAGAACAAATTTAAATTATTTCAAAAGTTTCTAGAGCACCACCTTATCTACATAGGAAAAATTCTGAATTGTCATTCAAGTGTTTGGTAAAGTAGTCTGAATCACTGTTGCAAAATGTCTTATCGGTTTTCAATGTACAGGTACACGTGGACATTTTAATTGTACTTTGATCAGTCAGATGCTAATCAGTAGAGTCTAGGCATGATTTTACCTTACATAACACAACGTAAAACCTGGATTTTTAATAAGCGTATCGCAAGCTTATTAAAATTGTTTTTACTTATAGTTTATTTTTAGGCTACAGTATTGGACATTTATTATAGATTATTATTATACATTATACTGAATGCTCAAGTTTTTGGAGCATATTTAGTTTGGTAGCACCTTAGCAAAATAGAACACTTAAATCCTCAAACTATTAAAATATTCCCACCTTCAACCACAGCATATAATCCTAACATCACAAACACATCCTTTCAGTCACCTTGACCACATATGAGTGGTTCCATAGATACATTGACATAGACACAGAGACAGTAGGTGCAGGACAGGCACGTGCCGTGAGTAATTACTCAGGGTAGGCACTCAGTCCGCCTTAAAAAAAAATTAAACCGCGCACGCACAGATTGTTCTCTCCGTTAAATAAATAAATAAATATTAAAAAAGCCAGTGACATTTCAATTTGCCCTTCCTAGTCCTAGACCAATTGGGGGAACAGTTCCTTTCACAGCGTGTGGAGAGTCTGTGCCAGGGGTAAAGTTGTGGGGAGGGCACGAGTGTTGAGAAGGAGGGTGTCGGGGATACTGCCAGTAACTCACTCACTCACCGCTGCCGCAGCTTTCTGGGCGCGAAGCCAAGCACTGTAGCTGGGGATAGAAGCAGCTCGGGGAGCTACGAGCGGTTACCGGGACCCGACAGCAGAACTGGCCGCCACTTCAGCGCCTTCTGCCAGCCCGCTCACCTCTGGCAGTGCTCTCCGTCGGAACACCTGTCACCTGCCGTTCGCCAACTTCGCTCATGTCAGCAGCTTCCTGCAAATCCTTAAATTCCCACAGCCGAGTAACCTCCATCGCGCTGTCGGAATTTAAGGACATGAGTGAGACCAGCGAACGGCAGGAGAGAGGTTTTTAGATGGAGAGCTGCCAGAGATGAGCTTGGACTGGCAGAAGGAGCTAAGGTGGCGGCCGGTTCCGCTGTCCGGCCCGGCGGACATTCAGCCACCCGAGCTACTTCTCTCCTCCCCCCCCACCGCCTCAATGCGGTGTCACTCCATGCCTCCGTGCAAGGAGCGTCGCAAGTGGCATTATCCCAATCCCCTCCTTCATAACATTCGTGCCCTTCCTGCAACTTTACCCCGGGCCAGACTCCCCAAACGCTGTGAAAGGAGCTCTCCCCCCACCCACACACCCCGGGAAATACGGTATTTAAAAACATAAACACAAAATGTACTTACCACATTATTGGTACACAAACTCCATTCTTCTCTCTTTGTTACCTAACATACACTTAAAATATTGACAAACCATATTTGAAAACCCCGCCAAGAAACTTGCGCTGCGCATGCGCAGTAAGCTGGTGTGCATGCGCAGTGCAGCAAAGGCAGAATTTCAGCTGCCTTCAGCCCCGCTTGAAACTGACGGCTCAGGCAGCGCGGACAGCACATGGGCTGCACAGAGCTTCCCGTGTTACAAGCGCTGCGGATGAAAGGCACGGAGAATTATGCCTACCTAAGAGATCGGTCTCTTACATAGACATAATTTTCCCATGCCTTTATTATTTATATTTAGTTATTACTATGTTATAATTTTAGTCAGGGTAGGCAGTGCCTACCTTGCCTACCCTGACGGCACGTGCCTGGTGCAGGAGTAGGCTATTCAGCCCTTCAAGCCAGCACCGCCATTCAATGTGATCATGGCTGATCATCCACAATCAGTACCCCGTTCCTGCCTTCTCCCCATATCCCTTGATTCTGCTAGCCCTTAGAGCTCTAACTAATTCTCTTTTGAATGCATTAAGAATATTTTTTCTTGTTTCTCAGTCTCGAAATGGCTTCTTTGACTTTCTTTGACACAACTTTGGTCCTCATGTTGTTGATAAACAGCACTAAAAGTTTCCAAAGGTCATGGAAAGACTGGAGGAAATATTAGGTGCTGAGAGCTCTCTTATACCATAAAACTATGCCGATCTATGCTACCCACATTAGGTCCATAATTTTCTATGTCTTTCTTACCCAAGTAATTATCCAAATGCCTTTTAAACAATGTCATTGCATCAGCCTCTATCATCACGTCTGGCAGCTCGTTCCAATCAACCAATACCATCTGTGCAAAAAATGTACCCCTCCAATCTTTACATTCTTTCCCTCTCACCGTTGGCCCATGGTGGGTGTCGGAAGTCTGTCGAAAACACACCACCAAGAGAACAAAGAGGGAACCGATGTGGGGGCCCACCGAGAGTAGAAAGAGGGACCCTGTGTGGGAGAGCCGCTGAGAAAGATGAGGAACCTTTGGGATTACATTGAACACTTTGTAACTTTGTCAGCTCTATACGTGGCAACTCTTTGCACACTTTCTGTATGATATGCAAAACAAAGAATTTCACTGTAACATGTCACATGTTAATAAAATATCATTCATTCAAACCTATGCTGATTCTAGACTTTCCTGCCCTGGGTACAGGTGGATATTCATCCTATCTATGCCCTCATAATTTTATAAACCTCTATAGATTAGCCTTCTGTCTCCTATATTCCACTGAGAATAACCCCAGCCTGCAAGAGTGTTTATTCGTCACATGCACGGCGACAGAACAATGAAATACTTACTTGCTGCAGCTTTACAGGTCCATTATCTCGATAACACACGAGTAAGTACACAATAATTAGGTATGTTACAAAACTTACCTTTAGCGGCGCTGCAGTTCTGCCGCTCCCCGTGTGTGTGACTTTAGCGCCTTTCAGAGGGGGGTGGGCTTAAAGTGCCGTTTTTCTTCAGACTGGGAAAATCGATCAATGTCGAGCGATTTCGTTGCGGAAGATAAATCGCTCCGACATTTCATTAATGAAGGTATTTTTAAATTACGCTATATTATTTATTATCTAGAGTAATTTAAAAATCACCTTCAAAAGCCGTGAGAGCTGACAACGGGAAGGATTTTGCATAGGGGAGAAAAAAAGGTAAATAGTTTATTTTTATATTAAAAGTTGGTTTTTATGGAGGCTTTAATAATATTTTCATGTTGCGAAATGGGGTCCAAAAAAAATGTATGAACCGGCTGTATTTTTTATACCGACTTCACAACAAACCACAACGTTCCAATCCACCGCATTTCACTAAAACCCACTCGCTAGTTGATTTAAATGGCCATTAATTTACAGGCATTAAACACTAAATTCATTCAATTTGGCCCAGAAATTCATGAAAATGAGATTTAAAAATTATGTTATATTGTGGATTATTGTGTAAATGTTATTTGGACACTTAGGCAATTTTAAAAAAACTTTATATTTTCTTAAGAAATGGATAGATATTTAGATCTACTCATTGAATTTTGTAATTAGCTACAATTAGATAACTAACTAATTATATGCTTTAATTTCAGGTCATCCAAATAAGATAGTTTCATATTTGTTTCAGAATGCTTCAATCTATAATAACTGAAAATTTCATTGAGTTCTCTTAATTTTTAAGAATGTTATGGGCTTTTAACGGTTCTAGATCACAGCTTTTGAGTTAAGTCAATTGAAAGGCAATGGGGAACAAGATGCTAATTTCCGAGTATGAAAATGGTCATAACTTTCTTAATACTGAAGATATGAAAGTGAATTAGGTGTCAAATTAAACTTATTTTTATGCTTTATTTGGTGGGATAAATTGCAGACTTGATTTTTAAAATCTCAAAATTTTGTAACATTGCTACAATAATCAATAACTCAATGAATGAATAATCAATAATGCTAGGTGGACAAAAATGCTGGAGAAACTCAGCGGGTGAGGCAGCATCTATGGAGCGAAGGAATGGGTGACATTTCGGGTCGAGACCCTTCTTCACATTGATGAGGGGATGGGGGGGTGGGAAGACGAAAAGAAGAGGCTGAGACAGTGGGCTGGGGGAGAGCTGGGAAGGGGAGGGGAAAAAGGGAGAAAGCAAGGACTACCTGAAATTGGAACCTGAAAAGTCAATGTTCATACCGCTGAAGTGTAAACTACCCAAGCAAAATATTAGGTGCTGCTCCTCCAATTTACGGTGGGACTCACTCTGGCCATGGAGGAGGCCCAGGACAGAAAGGTCAGATACGGAATGGGAGGGGGAGTTGAAGTGCTGAGCCAACCGGGAGATCAGGTTGGTTATTGCGAACTGAGTGAAGGTGTTGGGCGAAGCGATCGCCAAACCTACGCTTGGTCTCACCAATGTAGAGCAGCTGACATCTAGAGCAGCGGATGCAATAGATGAGGTTGGAGGAGGTGCATGTGAACCTCTGCCGCACCAGGAAAGACTGCTTGGGTCCTTGGATGCAGTCAAGGGGGAGGTAAAGTGACAAGTGTAGCATTTCCTCTGGTTGCATGGGAAAGTACCAGGGGAGGGGGTGGTTTGGGTGGGAAGGGAAGAATTGACCAGGGAGTTACAGAGGGAGCGGTCTCTGCGGAAAGCAGACAGGGGAGGAGATGGGAAGATGTGGCCAGTGGTGGGATCCCGTTGGAGGTGGCGAAAATGTCAGAGGATTATCTGTTGTATGTGACGGCTAGTCGGGTTGAAGGTGAGGACAAGGGGGACTCTGCCCTTGTATTAGTGGGGGGATGGGGAGTGAGAGCAGAGTTACGGGCTCTAGAAGAGACCCTGGTGAGAGCCTCATCTATAATCGAAGAGGTGAACCCCCATTCCCTGAAGAATGAGGATATCTCTGATGCCCTGGTTTGGAACATCTCATCCTGGGTGCAGATGCGGCGTAGACGGAGGAATTGGGAGTAAGGGATAGAGTCCTTACAGGAAGCAGGGTGGGAAGAAGTGTAATCCAGATAGCCATGGGAGTCAGTGGGTTTATAGTAGATGTTGGTCAGTTGTCTGTCGCCTGCGATGGAGATAGTGAGGTCTAGAAACAGTAGGGAGATGTCGAAAATGGTCCAGGTGAATTTGAGTGTCAGATAGAAGTTAGTGGTGAAATGGATGAAGTCAGTGAGTTCTGCATGGGTGCACGAGGTAGCACCAATGCAGTCGTCGATGTAGCGGAGGTAGAGTTCGGGGATAGGGCCACGATACGCCTCGAACAAGGATTGTTCGACGTACCCTACAAAGAGGCAGGCATAGCTGGGGCCCATGCACATGCCCATAGCTACACCTTGGATAGGTAACCAGATAATAATGGTATAAATCTGGTTTGAAATGCAAGCAAAACCCATCCAATATCTCCATATATTTACTGCTCTCTATTCCAGGCGACATCCCGGTGACTTCCTTCAGCCCAGAGTCCACACCGACCATCTTGTTAATTCTGTTATCCCACTTTCTCACCCACTCCCAGCATTTTAGGAGTAATTTTATGGAGGCTACTAAACCTACCATCTCGTGCGTCTTGTGGGATGTGGGAAGCTCATGTAGTCACAGGGAGAATCTGCAAACTTCACACAGACAGTATACAAGGTCAGGTTTGGACTGGGTCATTGGCAGTAGCTCTACCAGAGCCATCAAACATTAACCCAATCATCCCCAGGATCATTTTCGTAAACCTCAATCATTCAAGGATACTTTATGGTCACATCTACCTAGGTACAGTAAAATGCTTTGTTTAGCAAATAACCCGGCAGACCTCACCAGACAGCAGACCTACCTAGGCGGAACTACTGAGCTGTCACAATTCTGGCGCCAACAAACTTACAAAAGTTCGTCTAAAGAATAGTTTTATCTTCTGCTTGCAGTCCATATTGGTCTCGCCGGTCCACCTCTTTTTCGACGGTGTAGGTCCCATCAACGGTGGTGGCTCGGGGCCGAGTGGTGGACGAGCCAGGCCTACTAACGGGTCCGCCATCATCAGTCCGCAGCGGGCGAGCCGGGAGATGTTCGGTACTCTGTCTGCCATGAGCGAGTTTTCTATCCACAGCGGCTGGGCTGGGCCTATTGGGCGGGTCTTCAGTCTTCGATTCGTGGCGAGTGAGTCCCAGGTCTGCCGTGTGTCAGCCGGGCCTGCCGGTGGGCTTGAATACTCCCATCGAGCTGCTTGCTGGGACACTCCCGGCACACTCCGTGCCAGGACATTCCTGGAGCGCTCTGGAACAGCACCTCATAATTCGCTTGGGCAGCTTGCAACTTAGCGGTATGAATATTGAATAATTTAATTTCAAGTAACCCTTGCATTCCCTCTCTCTGTCCCTCCCACATCCTAGTTGACTTATTATTTTACTGTTTAGCTTTTCGTTATTACCTCCTCTACAACCAACAATGGACGATTGTGGGCTCTCTGGGTGTTGTTGCCTGCTCTATACTTTTTCATACCTCTAATTTCCCTCTGCCCTGAAGGGTCTCGACTCTAAACGTCGCCTATCCCTTTTCTACAGAGACACTGCCTGACCCACTGAGTTACTCCAGCATTTTGTGTCTATCTTGATGAAACTGTTGATAACTGAGGTACTCACTTAAATTGGATGAGCAGTCTTGAACATATTCCAATTCACTGACTCATAGCAGTTCTCAAGAAGACCATCAATTTCCTCAAACCACTTCTGTGTTAATTTTTTCATTGGTGCCTCGCACTTCAATCTTTAGGAGCAACACCAACAGACAAGCTGAAATGAGGCAAGGGAGGGAGCAATCGATGCACTTGATGGTGGTGTAGCAATGGTCAAAAGTGTTCACACCCATATGTGACAGGAGATATGTTCAAAGTTCTTCTTCTTTCATGTCCATGATCTATGTTTCAAATGTTTGGCCAGGCTCTTGCACAGTGGACAGCCTTCTCGTTTGCCACCACTAGACCTTCCAGGCAGCATTGTTCACCAAGAAGTGGGCAACTTAGTAGGTGTGGCATGGATTGTACAGATGTTCCACATTCACATTCTGTGTCTGCCGCATCTGCATAGCCCCATTTGCTCATATTGGTCTTGCATTGGCCCATCCTGTACAAAGCCTATTGAGGGACTTCCAGGTCTTCCAGTCATACTTGTGACCAGGTGGGAGCTGTTCCTTGGTTTGGATTGGCATCTTTACGTGGTGGTGGTTTTCACTGCGTTTCTTTTCCCACAAGGCTAGTCTGGTTGCATGAGGAGACTGTGACAGTGGCTGGACTGTGTGAAGGAAGCTCTTCCTCGACTTCAGCCGTTTTGGGGCTGGGTGATAGGAGTGACAAAAATGGCGGGTGTCCCCAACTTGCCTACTACGTTCAGTTCTACCGGCAACTGATCTACGGATTCCTGGTGGAGCAATTCCGGCCAAGACATGCAAGCTATCCACATCGTTGGTTTTAGGCAGCCACTGATACATCTGCAGCTGTCATTAAGGGCGGCATCAACTTTCTTCGCATGAGATAATCTATCCCAAACAGGACAATCATACTCCCAAACAGAGGATGCATTGGTACCCCACAACAACTTTGCCAGCTTGTGTAGGAGGCTGCTCATGGTAATTGGGGAGTACATTGCTAAAGTTAGCTTGATTGAAGTCATCAGAGATGATGAACAGGGCATCAGGGTTTGCTGTCTCAAGACACATGATGATTGAATATAATTTGTCCTGTGCCATCTTGACGTTGGCTTGGGGTGGTGTGTCGACCACCGACAAGATGGTAGGACTACATTTCCTTGGTAAATAAAAGGGACAGCACTATATGAACATTTAATCCATGTTAGGAGAGCAGAACTGAATCAAAGCCAACACATTGTTGCTCCACGAAGCATTGACCTAAAAGCAGACACAGCCACCTCTGTACAATGGAAAATCCCTGAGATGAATCGGGGCTGAGACATGTTTCAGTGAAACAAAGAATGCAGCAGTTCCTGATTTTCCTTTGAAACATCAGCCTTGATCTAAGCCTGATATCAAGTGATTGAACGCTAGCTAGAAGTATGCTGGGGGGTGGTGGAACTGGGGGAAGGAAATCCTTGTCTTTTCACCCGCATCTGGTACTCCCCCGCAGCCACTTTTTCATGTTTTCCTTGCCGTCATAGCTGTACCCATAGGTTTGGTAACAGCCGACTAAATCAGTAGTTATGAGAGTTCATATGGTTTAGTGATGATTCACAGGAGTCTTTCAGCACTGAACAAATGTCTTTCTCAACTAATGACAATGAATCTATCAAACTCTAACTCAATTGGATCCCTAAGATCATTTGGATTAGGTATTACACAATCTTCACATTGGCTGATCTGTAGGTGACTCCAATTTCACATCAGTGTGATTTTCCCTTAATACATATTTGGTATGCTTTAGCAAGGCATTCGGTATGTCTGTTACAATGTACATGCAGCAATGCATAAGCATTGACCCTGCTTCGTGTTAGAATGAGCAAACCCATTGCCTTTGGCAGAACATATTTGTTTAAACATCCATCTATCTATACATAACTAAAACTCTGATCTTGTTATCTTCCGGTTTGGCGGTCTTTCTATTTGCACAAAGACGGTTCAGAATCACGCTACAATTTTCGCCAGTCCACTCGCCGCTCTCCTGTGCTGCGAGTGCACCAAGTTTCGTTCCGATCGGTTGAACGTCGTAAAAGTTAGCGAGGTTTAAAAATCTTTAAAAAAGCACATGCACAGGTCGATCTCTTCTCCTGCCAGTCAGCGCCATGCGGATTATGCCATTCCTGTCACTCCCCGTGACGGTCCACCCCTTCCTGCACCATCGCGTCTTTCCCGGACCTGAGGATGGCCGAAGTTTCCAATCGGACTTTCGGAGGGACCCGAAGTCGTGCAGCCCAGCCCCAAGCAGCCCCACCCTGCCCTGCCACAAGCAGCAGCCCAGTGTCTGAGACCCAACCCAGCCCAGTATAGAAAACCCAGCCTAGAGTCGGAGACCCAGCCCAACCAAGCCTGGAGTCGGAGGTGTTGCCAATGTCGCCAAACGGAGACTCTGATCCCGGCGGAGAACGACCAGCGACCAGCTCCCACTGTGAGTCCCCATCACACTGCCAATTCCACCCACTACCCCTCTGGTCCCCCTCGCTGGTTTCTCCCCCCCACCCCATGATGCCCCCCTCTCCCCATGGCTCTTCCCCATCTATTCTCCAAGCTTACTCCCCCTCCATCCTCACACCCCTCTCCCCCCACAAGCTCCCCTGCTCACAAACCCCTCCCACACATGAAAAGTAGGGGGCGGGAGTGCTCGGGGATGAAGGGAAATGTGTCGTGCCTGTCGCTATGGGTGAATGGTGGAATATTGCGTTGGGGGAACGGGTTGCGTTGGGGGAACGGGTGAGTGGTGGAATATTATGTTGGGAATGGGTTGCATTGGGGGACCAGGCCTCCCGTGTGACTGGGACACAATGTGTTGCACAGTCTAGTTATACCTAAAGGAATTAAAAACTACAAGCCATTATTGAAAAAATAAACTCTTAGGAAGGACATACTAACTTGGAAACTTGCAGATTTTAATTGCTGCCCACAAGTATGATTATATTTGGGATGGTGTTGAACAGTTGACCCTTAAAAAAAAGATCAGGACTACAAAATATTGATTACACTTTTAAACAGAAATTACAATTGCATACAATCTGAAGTTTTGCCATGTAATAAATGTATGTATATTCTTACCCCAGCAAACTGCCCAACGAGCTTCTTTCAAAGGACACACTGAACTAGACGGAATAATAGTTTCAACGGGATAATTCATGCATCGTTGGTTAACAGAACACCAGAGACACTGGAAAGCAAGAGTTGGAAATATATGAAAAATATCCAAAGTTTTGAACAGCTAGAAAGGTTTCCCAATTTTTATTAGCAAAATATCTTAATATGACTCTACAACATAAACCCCACATGAACCAAATTTATATCACTGTTTCATAATATCATACACAAGTTGTTTTTAATTTTTTCTGCAATGTATTACTTGTTCATTTGGAGTGCTAAACATAAATTGTTACCAGATTAATGATGTAAAAACTTTAAAGAAAATGAAATGTTTCACTTATTCATGTATTCTTTTCCAGAACTCCACTGACTTCTGATTTACTCAAATTGTTTATTCTGTGAAAAACATACCTATTCTAGGTTTAATATTATGGGACTTAAAAAGCAGGGAGGGGCTGTTATTGACAACACAGGTGCTAAGGAAAATCGCATTCCTTGAAAATGGTCTTCAGCATGATTTTCCGTGGTGTGAAGCTAGACACTTGCATCTATCAAGAAATGTGAGCTGAAAAGATATATTTTGTTTTGATATATAGATTTTTCCTCCACACAAATTCCATGAAAGATAATTTTATTCCATATCTCAAATCTTTGGATTGTGATTTGTGAATTCTGTTAAGACAAAATTATGTAGGGGTTCACCTGCACTAGAAACTTGAGACATACGTTGGTCAAAGGAAACGTTCAAAAGTCCATAAAAACTACGAACACACACTGCTCCCTTAAAACCAGAAAATATTTCAAAGGACATAATCAAACAGAATGAAGAATAACCAGGTGATAATGACTGGGAATCCCAGTGTCAAAGTAACAGGATGGATATTTGCTAAGTCGCCACTTCAGCAAAACTTGATATAAACAACATTTGAGGATGTCAAATTTTACATACGGTGAAACATAATAATTTAAACCACATTTAGCAGAATGACAGCATAGCACCACAAAATTACAACTGCAGGAAAGTTAAGGTAGCATTTAAAACTGCCACATTGTGATATAGTAACTATTGCCCATTAATGTGTAACAATTTGTAGCAGCTACACAAGTAGACTCAGGAAAAAAATGTAAGTGCATGTAAGTGTGCCTCTGAAAAACACTGCAGTTCTTGCCATTCTTGGTCTGATGAGCAAAGGATCATTGTCACCAAGCTGAAACCGTGCCTGAAAGAAATTGTACACCCAGTTCTCTCTTGTTCTTGTTCTTGACCAGTTCTAACATTGATAAAATAAGTAAGTTAGACAGGCAAGTAAATACTTCGGCTAGTTTTCATGTCAATCTCCCATTAATCCTGGTATTATACTTACATTTATATTTTCCAAGCATTCTCCACAAAATCTATTTGTGAAATCTGAACAATCTGTACAAAACAAATTAAAAAAAACTATTAGCCAATGAAAGAACTATTCTTTCTCTTAAATAGTCTGAAAATTACAAAAGGATTAAGAATATGCCTCATAAGTGAGTCAGCATTTGTTTAAATAGAAGCAATTAATGATTCAAAAGGATAAAGATAGAGCGGTGTTGATATTCATTGGGATAAGTTTGTGCTAAACTCACTGAAAGTGAATATGCAAGTGCAAAATCTAGTCAGGAAATCAAATTTCCATATTTTCTTTAATGTAGTAAGAAGCCACTTTTTGTTTCCTGGAACATATCGTCCCCACATTTCCATCCTGCACTGGTGAAACTACACCTGCATTACTTTGCATAGACTTGGTTCCCTTACCTTAAAGAGGATAGAATACCATTTAGGGAGTATAGCAAAGATTTACTCTACGAATAAGTAAAGATAGTGTGGACTAGTGTTTCACCAGTGCAGGTGTGGATAGTGTGGACTAGGAGAGTATTCCTCAGAATCCAGGAGAATGAGAAATCTCATTGAAATGTACAATATTCTTGACATGACGAGGAAACCAGGAATCATTCTTGAAATAATGGGTTGACCATGCAGAACTGAAATGATGCAAAATCTTTGGAATACTAGATTTGATTATTTCATTCAAACCAGAGATTGACAGTTTCCTGGAAACAAGAGATTCAAAGGATCTGAGGATAATGTAAAAAAATATGGCTGGGTGGGAAGATAAGCAAAATCTTGATGAATGGCGGAGCAGGCTTGGAAGGTGAATGGTCTTCTTCTGCACCTGTCCCTCACCTTCTTAAGCCCGAGATGAATTGCAGCCAACTAGAAAAGGCCTTCTTTGCCTTATGTTATTCAGCCCATCTTCTATCCATGCTAGTGCATGGCCGTCCGAAGGGGGGGTGCATTGGGTGCGGGGCGAGCCATTGCTCCACACAATTAGAGATCTTCTCGATGCCTCATGTCTGGGTAAGTAGTGCAATGTTGCGTTGCAGGAGGGGGAGTCTGTTTCTTAACCTGGGTGGCAAACTCCATTTCTCCGACCCGAGGGGGGGGGGGGGGGGGAGAGGGGGGCCGTACGCCTCAGACTCCATGTTTGGTCGCGCTCGCCGCATGCATTCGCATGCTGGTGGGACAGGCTCTTAAGAAAAGAGAGAGAGAGAGAGAGAGAGAGAGAGAGAGAGAGAGAGAGAGAGAGAGAGAGAGAGAGGGAGGGAAAGGAGAGGGGAGTGAGATATTTTTTCCATTGGAGTCGTTGCCTAAGTGGGGTCTCATGGCTCCCAAGGGGCTAGCCTGTCTTCTACCGGGATGTGCTAAGAGTGAGGAATTTGGCTGTTTTCAGCCAGCGAGTTGCTCCACGAGGGGAGGGGGATGTCGTGGCTGCGGGAGTGGCCGGTCCTCACCCTGTCATGGCGGGTGTCGAGGAGAGGCGTGTACTTGGAGTGGTTCTGACGGAGCTTTCACCTGCTCCGTCAGATCTGCTCATTGGGCCTAGGCTCCGGGATATTTCTCGGGCACCGGCTCCACACAACTTGAGCCGCCTTTCTGAGATTACCAGCATGCCATTTCGTGATGCGAAGAGACGCACACTGTACAGGATGCTCCTGCACATTCTGCACCTCCTTGCCTTCATCACCCGTCCCGACACACCATGGCGGACGGTGTTACCACCTGAAGGCGGGGGAGGTCCCCAGTGGGGGTCCTTCTATACGGGAGTTGTTCCCCTTTACATTGGGGACCTGGGGTGGAGAGTGTTGCACAGAGCGTACATAACAAACTTTTGAGTCGGTTCACGGGCTCGTCTGCCGCCTGTATTTTCTGCGGCGAGGAAGAGATCGTGTTCCACGCTTATATGGAGTGTGAGAGGTTACTGCCCCTGTACTAATATCTGAAGGGGTTGTTCCTCAAGTTCTGGCTGCATTTTAGTCCCACAATCCTGGTGTTCGGACACAAGGCAGGGAGTGGGGAGAGTCGAGTGGGGGGGTGGGATTTCCCTGTCGGTTTGCTCCTGGGCCTGGCCAAGATGGCCATTCGTGGGTCCAGGTAGCGGGCGGTCGATGGTCAGGCTAGAGTCGGCTGCCTGCCCCTCTTTCGGGCCTACGTCCGTGCACGTGTGTCCCTGGAAAAGGAACACGCGGTGTCCACGGGGACTCTGGAGGGCTTCCGTGGGCGCTGGTCACCGCGTGGGGTTGAGAGTATTGTAAAAATTGATTGCACTGTTGTACTATAATGATTTTTCTTTGATATAGTGTAATTTTGATTATGTTTTGATGTGTTGTATCATATAATTGTGCCGAATAAAGTTTTTGAAAAAAAAAAAGAGGGGGGAGAGAATGGAGTGAGAGAGGGGGAGATATCTCAACTTCACGAAACTGCTGATTTCAGCCTGTATTATCATGTGCTAAGTATTCGAAAACCTCATCCTTAAAATATCGACTCTAAAATCTTAGCAACCCATTGGTCAGACTAACTGGCCTATGATGTCCCCTCTTTTGTTTCGTTCACTTCTTGAGCAGCAGAGTAACATTTGCACATTTCCAGTCCTCCGAGACCACTACTGGCTAGAGTGATTCTTGGAAGATCACCACGAATGCTTCCATAATCTCTAAAGCTACCTCTTTTAGAACCTGGGGGTGTAGTCCATCTGGTCTAGGTGACTTATCCACCTTCATATCTTTCAGTTTCCCAAGCACCTTCTCCTTAGTAATATAACTCCATTAACTTCTGCTCCCTGACTCTCTTGAATTTTAGGCACATTGCTGTGCAGAATGAAGGAAGAAAATGTATTCAATTCATCTGCCATTCCCTATTATTACTTCTCCAGCGTAATTTACCAGCTGTACAGTGTCCACTCTTGCCCCTCTTTAATTACCTTCTATTGGTGGTTAAAAGCTTCCCAATCCCCTTGCTTCCCATTAATCTTTGCAATATTATATGCCTTCCCTTATAGTTTTTTTGCTGTCTTTAACTTCCCTCATCATCCACAGTCAACCCATATTCCCCATAGAATCTATCTTCCTCTTCGGGATGAAAAGATCCTGCATTTTTTTAAATGACTCCCAGAAACCCCTGCCATTGCTGCTCCACTGTCATCCCTTCCAGGATCCCTTTTCAATCAATGAACTTTAGCCATCTCCTCCCTCATACATCTGTAGTTACCATTACGCAACAGTAATACCGACAGATCTGATTTCATCTTCTCCCACTCAAACTGCAGGTTGAATTTTATAATTTTCTGGTCGTTACCTCCAAGGGGTTCCTTTACCTTAAGCTCCCTAATCAAATCCGGTTTCTAACACAACACCAAATCCAGAATTGCCTTTTGCGTAGTAGGCGCAACTGCAAGCTGCTCGAAGAAGCCATTTGTCGGCACTATACAAATTCCTTCCCTTGGGATCTAAGGGATCCAGTACCAACCTGATGGTTTGCCTGGGATGGAGTGTCTCATTGTGAGAGACTGGATTTTTTTCCCTTACAGCAGAAAAGGCAGGGGTGGGGGATAATGGCCAAGATGCCCTACCGACATAGGGCACAAGTGTTCCATTTGCCTACTTATGGCCCATATCCCATATCACTTTAAAGCTTTCCTACCCTCGAACCTGTCAAATGTCTTTTAAATTGTGTTCATAGCACCTACCTCTTTTGACAGCTCATTCTATATACCCCATATACCTGTGTAAAAAAGTTGCCACTCAGAATCCTATTAAATCTTTCCCACCTCATCTTAAACATGTGTCTTCTGGTTATTGATTCTCCTTCTCTGGTTAAAAGATCTGTGCCTTGTCCAATCCATTAACCTCATGATCTCATACACATCTATAGGATCACTCCTCAGCCTCCTGCACTCCGAGGAATCAAGTCATAGCCTGCCCAGTCTCACCCTGCAGCTCAGGCCCGCGAGTCCTGGCAACATCCTTGTTAATCTTCTCTGCATTCTTTCCTGCTTAAGGACATCCTTCCAATAACAGGCTGACCAAAAACGAACATAACAGTCCAAATGCAGCCCCACCAACATCTTGTAGAAACTGGAACAATAACATCCCATTTTCTATTATCATCTTTTGATTGATGATTGTTATACAGTAGTGATTGGGCTATGAGGTTACCACCCATTGTAGGTAACAGACCATTTTATTAACCCTATAAATATATGATATTTTCTTTGTCCAGAGCACATGCTTCCCGTTTTCTAATGTGAGAGTTCTAGAGAGCTCAAACACTTGGAGAAAAGAAATCAGGGTGCTGTGTTAAAATAAAAGGATTGAACAACAGTGTTCAAATCGGTGTTTTACGGAACCAGACTAAGGGGTGTAAAACCGGAATCAACATTTGGGAGCTCATCCGGGATCTCAACGGACTACCCTCACGAGTTTGCGGACCGCGGAGGGAGGAATTGGGTCCCCGATGCAAGTAGTTTTACTGCATCGGTTTTCCCCCGGTCCGCTAGTTCGACGACGAATCGGCCATTCACTGACTTCCGAGTGGCGTCCCGACGAGATTAAAGTTAATCTGGCAAATACTGAAAGAGGATATTGGATCAGTAATATTGAGTTATTGAGGGTCGTACAATATTGGGTCAGTAATAATGAGTTATTGAGGATCGGGGCTGAGGTAAAATTGGCAACTTACTTCAAAGATCTGCGTTGAGGTAGAAGGTCAATACTGAGGTAAAATTGGTAAATTACTTCGAAAGTCATACTGAGGCAAAATGTGTAATATTGTAAGGATGCACGATATCGATGAGTCAAATTCCTCTGCTTTAAATTTAAAGTGTTAACGACTTCCAGCAGTCCTCTGCTTTAGATTTAGTGGTAATGACTTCCAGCATTCATCTGCTTCAAATTTAAAGGTTTAAAGTCAAATACTTTAAATTTAGAGTGGTAAAGTCAAATACTTTCATTTAAAGTGGTAAAGTCCAATACGTTCATTAGAGTTTGTATGATTTTGTTTGTATTGTTAACTGCTGTTGTTTTAATTAGTTGTGTGAGTTTTGTGCCGGCCCCGTCAATCTTGTTGTGTGGAAATCTAATTGTTGTGTGAAAATCTTTGGCCAAAATGATTCCAGGAGTCCCTCACAAATTTGGGAGCTAGCTAAAGACAGATAGAGCGAAATGCTGGAGCCAAGAGAACAAAAGAGCACATGGTGGGAGCATAGAATTGTGGCCTCTAGGAGGAGCTAGAACCCTGGACGGTGTAAAACAAGCTCAGGAGATTACCACAGGAGGAGAGACCAAATCCTTAAATGTACAAAAAAAAAGAATGCTTTCATGAGAAACCCAGAAACAGGAGTCCAAAAGGGCCCTGGGTAAAACAGGGGGATAAAAAAGAGAGGTATTACATAATTCTATGGTTGGCTTTGAGGGAATAGAGGGATAGGGGATAGAGGGAAATGACGAGGATTTGGATGAATGGGAGAGTAGAACCCGTACTGGTACCCACATATCCCCACTGTATGAAGTAGTGAAAACAACATCATTTAACTGACTGCATGCCAGTAAATGGCATAGTAAAACCTGGCATGAATCATGAATCTGGTCAGCAAATAGTAAAACTTGGCATGGATCATTTCAGCAATGCAGTGATTGACAAGTATCGGCTTTGCTATTAAACTGAGGACGAGGGTTTTGGGGATGACGTCCTCCATATATAAGAATCTGAGCCAGAGTCTGAGAAAGACGAGGTAATCGAGCAATGATACTTTCGCTGCCAATGCTCGGTTAAAGAGATGCCAAGCCCCGCTTTCAAACCAGCAGAACCTGTTGGCGTGAGCGTTTTCTACCCTTGGAAGCTGAATGAGATGATGGCCTTACTGAGCCAGCTGCCAGATAAAAATAAGTCACCCGTCGCATTTGTAAACTTCCTCCAAACCATTGTATAGGTGTGTTACAAAACTTACCTTTAGCGGTGCTGCAGTTCTGCCGCTGACCGTGTGCGCGACTTTGGCGCCTCTAAGGGGGGGGGGGTTAAAATGCGGTTTTCCCCATGCCATCCGGAGCTTTATTTTGTCGGAGTTCGATCTATTTCTGGAGATTCGTTCCGAGTGCCGGTAGTTTAATTTTTAAAAATAAATATCCCGACTATTTCAGCACTGGAGTAAAATAAAAATTAGCTCCTAATGCCGTGAACACTGAAATTTTTTCTTAAGAAATGGATAGATGTTTTGATCTAGTAATTGAATTTTGTAATTAGCTACAATTGGGTAACTAACTAATTATATGCTTTAATTTCAAGTCATCCAAGTAAGATTATTTCATATATGTTTCAGAATACTTCAATCTATAATAACTGAAAATTTATTTCAGTTCTCTTAATTTTTAAGAAAGTTATGGGCTTTTGACTGTCCTCGATCACAACTTTTGTGTTAAGTCAATAGAAAAACAATAGGAAACAAGTTGCTAATTTCCGAGGGTTACACAAAAAGCTGGAGAAACTCAACGGGTGCAGCAGCATCTAAGGAGCGAAGGAGATAGGCGACGTTTCGGGTCGAGACCCTTCTTCAGACTGGTCAGAGATCAGGGAAATGAGACTTATAGACAGTGATGTGGAGAGATAAAGAACAATGAATGAAAGATATGCAAAAAAGTATTGATGATAAAGGAAACATGCCATTGTAAGCTGTTTGTAGTGTGAAAATGTGAAGCTAGTGCGACTTGGGTGGGGGGGGGGGGAGATAGAGAGAGAAGGAATGCCAGGGCCCGAGGGCTGAGGGAGAGGTGGGAAGGGGATGAGGCAGCCTGGGTTAACAGAATTGAGAAAATTCAATGTTTAAGCCCAGAGGATGCAGACTCCCCAAGCGGAATATGAGGTGCTGTTCCTCCAACTTGCGGTGTTGCTCACTCTGGCCGTGGAGGAGGCCCAGGACAGAGAGGTCGGATACGAAATGGGAGGGGGAGTTGAAGTGCTGAGCCACCGGGAGGTCGGGTTGGTTATTGCGGACCGAGCGGAGGTGTTCAGTGAAACGATTGCCCAGGCTCCGCTTGGTCTCACCGATGTAGATCAGCTGGAATCTGGAGCAATGGATGCAGTAGATGAGGTTGGAGGAGGTGCAGGTGAACCTCTGTCGGACTTGGAAGGATTGCTTGGGTCCCTGAAAGGAGTGGATGGGGAGGTGAAGGGACAAGTGTAGCATCTCTTGCAGTTGCAAGGGAAAGTGCCCGGGGAAGGGGTGGAGCGGGAGGGAAGGGAAGAATTGATAAGGGAGTTGCGGAGGGAGCGGTCTTTGCGGAAGGCAGACGGGGGTGAGATGGGAAGATGTGGCGAGTGAAGGGGTCACGTTGGAGGTGGCGAAACTGGCGGAGGACTATCTGTTGTACGCGCCGGCTGGTGGGGTGAAAGGTGAGGACCAGGGGTCTCTGCCCTTGTTGTGAGTGGCCGAATGAGGAGAGAGGGCAGTGTTGCGGGGTATGGAGGAGACCCTGGTGTGAGCCTCATCTATAGTGGGGGAGGGGAAACCCCGTTCTCTGAAGAACGAGGACATTTGTGATGACCTGGTGTGGAACACCTCATCCTGGGAGCAGATGCGGCGTAGACGGAGGGATTGGGAATAGGGGATGGAGTCCTTACAGGAAGCGGGGTAGGAGGAAGAGTAGTCCAGGTAGCTGTGGGAGTCAGTTGGTTTGTAGTGGATGTCGGTCAGGAGTGTATCACCTGCAATAGAGATGGTGAGGTCAAGGAATGGTAGGGAAATGTCGGAAATGGTCCAAGTGTATTTGAGTGCCGGATGGAAGTTGGTGGTGAAATGGATGAAGTCAGTCAGTTGTGTGTGGGTGCAGGAGGTGACACCAAAGCAGTCGTTAATGTAATGGAGGTAAAGGTCGGGGGTGGGGCCATGGTACGCCGAGAACAAAGATTGTTCGACGTGCCTGACAAAGAGGCAGGCATAGCTAGGGCCCATGCGTGTGCCCATAGCTACGCCTTGTGTTTGGAGGAAATGTGAGGAGTCAAAAGAGAAGTTATTGAAGGTAAGGACCAACTCCGCCAGGCGGAGGAGGGTGTCAGTGGACGGGTATGGGTTGCTCCTCTGGTCAAGGAAGTACCGGAGGGCTTTGAGACCATCCTGGTGGGGGATGGAGGTGTATAGTGACTGGACGTCCATGGTGAAGATGAGAGGATGCTAATTTCCGAGTATGAAAATGGCCATAACTTTTTTAATACTGAAGATATGAAAGTGAATTAGGTGTCAAATTAAACTTACTTTTATGCTTTATCTGATGGGATAAATTGCAGACTTGATTTATAAAATCGCAACATTTTGAAACATTGCTACATTATACGTGCCGATTCCAGAGATTTGTGGGCTCTGGTGCAACAAATCCTAACCCCAGTGGAACACGCGAGATTTCTAGATAACTTGAATTTCCCAACCCATCCCGAGCTAGCCAATCGGCAAGCCCAGAATCCGGACCGGGAGGAAGCAATCTTTATCGCCCTTGCTACCACTCTGCAAAAACCTATTGAAATCTTCAAAATTTTGGATACTAGACCCCGGAAAGGAGAGGGGGCAGAAGAATTTTTGGAGAGGTTTTCAGAGATGTATATTAGTCAGTCGGGGGATACTGCCTAGCGAGATGGTGAGAAGTCACCCCAGTATTGTGCTCTTCTGATAAATTGCCTCCCAGCCATAGTCGCAGAGGCAATAAAAATTAACAATCTGGACAGGTCTTAAAATAGTCTGAGCGCAGTTAAATACTACTGGAAGGATAGTAAGGGACAGGAGAATCAACCACAGGTTAAGGTAAATACGGAGTATGCAATGAAAAAGGGAGGATCAAAAGCTGCTCCGGACACCAGCGGCTACCAGATGGAACCTCAATTCTGTGTGCCAGGATGGGTAGAAAGGCAGGGATACGGGTACATGGGACACCCCAATGGACCAAATGCCTCCACCTCAGCCCACCGTATGGTCCCCCAGGTTTAGGGGAAGAGGCAGAGGAGGTAGACCAGGATCAGATGCTTGCTTTAATTGAACCTGGTGCTTATGTAATGATCAAGAATTGCGCTCGGTGGGAAGAACCCTACCCGGTTCTCCTCACAACCCCTACTGCTGCTACGGTGGAAGGGAGAGATGCGTGGATCCACCTTCACCACTGTAAGATTGTCAGTAGTGTGCCTAAAAACCTGAAATGATAACCTCTTTTTTCCTTTAAGAAATCTCTTCCCAGGACAGACAAGTTGAGTTACCATGGACACACCGCTATTGCTTGTTTACCTTGGGATACTGGTAACCATCGGATCTGCGGAAAATAGAGTATGCCGACGTGACGGCCTCAAGAGAATCCATCACCGATGTGAAGGAGACGCACTGCAATGTGATGACGACATCAAGGAAGGATTTGGAGAATGGAGACTCACTTGACCAGCCAGATGCCTCGGGCTCCTGGCACAATCATCATTGTGACCATATTCTGTGTAAATTTGATCATGCATGTCAAAAGGAGGGAGCAAAAGTCCTGTGCCATGTAGACCCTTTAAGTACGAAGGTCCACAGATAATAAGAGATAA
This sequence comes from Raja brachyura, assembly GCA_963514005.1. Next base: position 32,248,382 of record OY740782.1, on the reverse strand, counting down.
ACGGGATCTCCAAAGTAACCCCCGTGGGAAGAATCCCAAGGGCAACTTATTCCTCCAATCCCACTTTGCCATGTTCTCCCCGCAGTCAGTTATTTGCTACCCATGACATCAGTACAGGCATTATTCAACATAAGGTCAGAGTGGGACCCACTAAGCTACTTAACATGCGGGAATTGGCAGGGGAACGAAAATATAAAGGTGCCCTAACCCATGCAACTCATTTACAACCCCTCTGCTGCCCCGCCTGCTATCCGTTTTCCATTACCAAAGGACAACTCACATACGTGGGGTGAATGTAATGACAGAGGCCCCCCCAACGCATGCAGATTTAAACCCAAAAATAAAGGGGATGGATGTATATATGTCAAGAACCCAACGCACACAACATACTTGATGTCGCTCTGCGATAATAGGGCCTGACTGGTCAAAGACGACCAAGGGAAGTGTGAATGTCACCACTATATCTGTGTCTTTGCCATGGGGCCCCAACTGGTTTGTGGAATATGCAATAAAACAGACGTAGTGGTAGGAAACTACACATTCCCACTTACCCAGATGAGCAAAGAAGGAGGTGGCAGGGATGCGCGATGGTTCTCCGAGCAGTTTAGAAAATGGATAGTGGGAAGAGTGCGAGGCCTAAATGAGTATTCGGGATGTAATGGCACCCTGTTTTTAAAATCACCGGATCTTCTCTTTTTCTTTACCGGCACTGCCACTAGTGTCCTGAATCCAGGTACCAGTAGGAACCCTGATCGAAGGTTGGTGACTAAAGCAGTTTCGGAAGAATTCTGCTCTAAATGGGAAAATCCAACACTCTTGGGAAATATGGTGGGATATAGATGGGCTGGCATTTTCCATATAGGATGGGCAGGAGGCAATATAGCGGCTAACAATCGTAATTATATTATATGTGAACTAACGATCTTGGGAAATGCTACCGTGGGGGTTCTCACAGCAGTAATGGAAGAATTATACGTGCTCAGACAATTTGCAATACAGAATAGATATGCCCTGGACTACCTAATGGCTAGGGAGGGTGGTGTGCGTGCCTTTGTGAAAGGTAAGTGTATCATGGCAGTAAGGGACCAGACTACGAACATCACTCGTTTCATTGTTAAAATAAAAGAACAAATGGATAACATAAAGGAGGCAAGTGGCTGGGGTAATTGGGGCTTCAGAGGCTGGTCAGACTGGCCAATCAATATGGCAATGTACCTGGGGATCGCACTTGTCTGTATGTTTGTAATTTTGGCTATTCTGAAATGTGTATTGGGAAGAATGTGGCGTTAGAAAGCATAGGTGCTCCGAGATTGTTATTAGTAAGACAGATTAAAGTATGCGATGAAGAACAGGCTGAGTACGTTGATAAGGTGCAGGAAGAGTTTGAACAACTGGGAAGAATAGAAGTAACCGGATATACTGCTCTCATGAGATTAGATTCAATTAACACAATTTACATAAACATCCATCACAGTGAATCTCCAAACACCTCCTCACTGTGATGGAAGGCAAAGACTTGTCTCTCCCCTGTTCCTTATTCTTCTCCCGATGTTGGAGCCCCCTGTGGGCGATGGCAAGTCCTGCGGCCGTTTAAGGCCGCGCCGGGCGATGTAAGGCCCCACTCCGGGTCTTGCTGTTGGAGGCCCCGGCGGGCTATGGCAAGTACCGCGCCGGGCGATGCAAGGCCCCGCTCCAGGTCGCCCTCAGCCCCACAACTCGGGCGGCAGAAGTTACTGTTGCGGGAGCTCTGAAAAGCGGTCTCCCACCAGGGACCCACGAGCTCCCGATGTCCCGTCCACCTGGCCTGCGGCTGGAGCCTCCAAGCTCCGGAACCGGGTCACAGCTGCGCCTCACCACAGCTCTCCATGCTCCGAAGCTGGCCAGCTCCACGATGGCGAATCCGCAGGCTCCGCGACTGGAGCCCTCAAGTTGTTCCAGCTTGAGGCCGCTGCATGGTGCTAGGCTTCAACGGCAACGGAGACCCAAGAGGGAAAAGGTCGGGTCCCCCGTACAGGGAAGAGATCTAAAAGTCCCCCCCCCCCCCCACCAGAGGGAGAAACTGCAGAGGCCGCTGCAACGTCAGTCACGCCGCCTACCGACATAAAAGGAAGGAATGAGAAAATACAGACTAAAGTATGCTCTGGGACTGAAAATGTTAAGTATTTTATTTTCTGGGAGTCTTGGGACACCTACTGGCCGTTTAGAATTAGCTTCACTTTACTGGTGATGACATCACGAAGTTGAGGTCCAGTTCTTGGAAATCATGTAACTTTTAACTTTTGTTTCTCTGTAACTAAGTGACATTTGATTGACGATTGTTATACTGTATTGATTGGGCTATTAGGTTACTGCCCATTGTAGGTAACCGCCCATTTTATTAACCCTATAAATATACAATCTTTTCTTTGTTCAGAGCACATGCTTCCCGTTCTCTAATGTGAGAGTTCTAGAGAGCTCAAACACAGAGAAAAGGAAGCAGGGTCCCGCGTTAAAATAAAAGGATTGAACTACAGTCTTCGAATCGGTGTTTTACTGAACCAGACTAAGGGGTGAAAAACTGGAATCAACACTTCTCTCCAGAGATGCTGCCTGTCCCGCTGAGTTAATCCAGCTTTTTGTGCCTATCTTTTATATTCAATACCCTGACTATTGTATGCCAATGTACCAAAAGCCTTCTTGATGTCACTCTCAGAAAACAACGTACCCGCACTCTGAGATCATTCTGCTCTACAACACTCGCTAGTGCCTGCTGGTAACTGTGAAGGTACTGTCTGTGTTTCACACCTCAAAATGCAGCACCTTGCATTTATCTGTATTAAACTCAATTAACCATTCCTCAGCCCTCTTGCCCAACTGATCCAAGATCGTGCTGTAATTATTGCTAACCATCTTCACTCCCGACCTTGTCAAATGCATATAAACATCTACAACTTTGCCCTTATCATCCCTTTTGGTTATTTCTTAAAAAAACCCTCAGATTCATGGGACAGAATCCCCCATGTACAAAACCATGCTGGCTATCCCTAATCATTGGTCTATATATAGTTCCCAGGCTTTTCCTTGCAGCCTTTCTTAAATGAAGGCACAACTTTAGCCTCTCTCCAGCCTTCCGGCACCTCATCCGTGTCATGATTCATATGTCTCAGCCAGGCGGCTTGCAATTTCTTCTCTACCTTCCCACAGTATCCTCAAATATATCTTATCAGGCTCAGAGGATTTATCTAACTTCACATGCCTTGGGGCATCCGGCATCTCCTTGATCGTAGTATAGACTGTCCTTTGATATCTCCATTAACTGTTCCATGTTCTCCAGTCTTCATGTCTTTCTCCATGTTAAAAACAGAGAAATACTCATCTTGCCCATCTCCTGCGACCAAAACACTGATGACTGCTTTACTTTCTGCTTTAGTTTCTGAGGGACCCTCAGTTTAGTTTCTCTCTAATTACCCTCTTTTCCTCAATGTACATAAAATCCCTTTGAATTTTCATTAATACTATCTTCCAGAGCTATCTCTTGTCTCATTTTTGCCCTCCTGCATCCTTCTTAAGTATACTCCACAGTTCCCAATAGAACAAAGGTTGCTGGTCACAAAAGACTTACCCATCAGTCACTTGGCCTTCCCAATTTCCTAAGAGTAGATCAAGCTTTGCCCTTTCCCGTGTAAGGCCCTTTACATAATGCCTGAGAAAATGTTCCAGAATGCATTTAACAAATGCCACCCCATCTGAGGACTTATATTGGGGAATGTTGAAATCCCATACTACAACAACCTGATTGGGTCATGGAGCTGCCTGCAAGCTCCTGTCATGTTAGCTCTGTGAATTACAGTAATCTGTGATTTTGTCTGTTTTTCATCTCTGTTGGCTATTAGCAAGATCAAAAACACAGTTGCACGATCACCATTTTCGTCTTATTAACGACTTTAAGGTAGCTTCACTCCGTCACAACTATTCCATTTGCCCTATCCATCCTTTCCACAAATCATTCTGTAATTTAAAAATACTTTATTATCAAAACGTCTCTGATCTGAAACGTTAACTTTGTCTGGCCTGTCGGGTGTTTTCAGCATTTTCTATCTTATTACAATTTTATAAAGCTGGTGAGACTGTATCGGAAATATCACGCACAGTGAAATTATGTTACGGTAAAAGAATGATCATATTAAAAAGAGGAGCAGAATAGAAGGTCAGAACGGCAGACACCAGTTTCCATTTGTGTAGGAATGAACTGGAGATGCTATTTTATTCCGAAGATAGACACAAAGCGCTAGAGTTGCTCAGCGGGTCAGTCAGCATTTCTGGGAGAGCGTCGGAACCCTTATTCAGATTGTTCAGACAGTTTATATACCATTGGTACAGGGGAAGTTGTCTTTATGCAGGAGACAAAGCAGATACAAGGGAAGCGGAGGGGAAGATATCTCACTCTCTCTTTACGAAGCAGCAGAGTGGGAGTGCAACAGGCAAAGTTGCAGGGAAATGCAGCAGGAGTTTCTGGTGACTATGGGCCGGCCAATGGATGGGGAAGGGGCATGTCGGGTTGAGGATGTGTGATGGGGAGAAGTGTGCCAGGGTTGGGTGTGACCGGGTGCAGCCGGGACGTGTTCTTGCAGGCCAGGGTGGAGAAGAGGCGGTCCGGCATGTGTTCCGGGACCATGTTCCCAGAAGGGCAGAGGACGGCAGGGGTGGGATGGGGACAGGTGTATAGTAGCCCCCCCCCCCCCCCCCCCCCGGCCCGGTCACGACTGACCATGGTGATGCATCCGAGTTTGCAAGTGATGTGTGGTCGGATGCAAGCCTGGGCGATGTCAATATTATGGAGGGCAGGCTGTTGCCTATGCAACACGCCTCCCTTCTCCACGTCGCCCGATCGATCCAAAGGAACAACAGGGCAGGTCTATGGGAGGTAGTTAACCGGCGGGAAAGTCACACCCAGTCCCTGGACCAGCGGCTCTCCGGGCATTGACCCCATTCGCTGCAGCTGACCACCCTCGGTCAACCAGCATCCCTTTACCTTTCCCAGTCCGGGGGTCTGCAGCGCCTGGGCGGGACAGGCTGATACAGGTAAGGACGACGACCAGACTGACGGCACCAGCCCTCATCTTGCTGCTCGGCGCTTTCACTTTCCCTTCCTGCCGCTCCCAGCCAGGGCCACGCCCGCGCGCGCGCTCGCAGTGCCCCGGAGAGCAGTAGAGCGCGCGCGCGCGCGCCCGCACATGCCCCGGCGGAGGGCATCAGTAGTCTGCACCTTGTGCATGGCAGGGCACGATGCAAGATTCCCCAAACTTTATGCCCAGCCCAACATTGCCTACTTGGGTGAATGACAAGCAATGGGAGCCGAGGTAGATATTGGGAAGGAGGGAGTGATGATATTCATCTGATTGTGCCGTTTTAGTGCGCGAAGAGAGGAAAACAGAGGCCAATGTACAACCAAATACATTTCACCAAAGTTACAGGGTATCAACGTGATCTGTGCCTGTCCCTAGTGGTGGCATTAAAGGGTGAAAAGGCTTTAATGCATTGAGTGAGATTGGACAGATGGGTGGAAGCAGGGCCGGCCTTAGGAGGTTCGGGGCCCAATTGGGAAAAATTTTCATAGAAATATAAATACATAATTATAAATGAGTCACGTGGCGTGAGTAACATGACAATTCGGGGGAGAGTTCCTTTCCCAGCGTGTGGCGTCTAGCCAGGGGTAAAGTTGCGAGGAGGGAAGGAGCGTTGAGAAGGAGAGGGTCGGGGTACATGCCAGTAACTTGCTCACTCACCGCTGCGCTCCGGGCGCGGAGCCAGCACATTGTGGCTGGGGATGGAAGCAGCTCGCGTGGCTTCGAGCGGCCTCCATCACCGGACAGCGGAACCGACTGCCATCTCAGCGCCTTCTGCCGGCCCTCTCACCTCTGGCAGTGCTCTCCGTCTGAACAGTGAGGGGACCTGCTCAAGTGCAAAGATCATAGAGCGGAGTGGGTCAGCGGGTGATGGATAACATCACAGCGGGCGGTGGAGCTTACTCCTGTGTCAGCGTGATCAAGGGATCAATTGAGGTTACTCGCACTGACATATGGAGTAAGCTCCACCGCCCGCTGTCCTGTTACCCATCACCCGCTGACCCGCTCTTGAGCTGGATGATCCCCAGCCGACCCCCTCCTACTCAACCCATATAACCATATAACAATTACAGCACGGAAACAGCCCTTCCAGACCGTGCCGACCATTTATTTTCCCCTAGTCCCATCTAGCTGCACTCAGACCATACCCCTCCATTCCCTTCCTGTCCATATACCTATCCACGTTACTTTTAAATGTTAACATCGATCCTGCCTCCATCACTTCTGCTGGAAGATCATTCCACACAGCCACCACTCTCTGAGTAAAAAAGTTCCCCCTCATGTTACCCCTAAACTTCTGTCCCTTAATTCTCATGTCATGCCCTCTTGTTTGAATCTTCCCTGCCCTCAATGGGAAAAGCTTATCCACATCAACTCTGTCTATCCCATTCATCATTTTAAAGACCTCAATCAAGTCCCCCCTTAACCTTCTGCGCTCCAAATAATAAAGACCTAACTTGTTCAACCTTTCTCTGTAACTTAGTTGCTGGAACCCAGGCAACATTCTAGTAAATCTCCTCTGTACTCTCTCTATTTTGTTGACATCCTTCCTATAATTAGGCGACCAAAATTGTACACCATACTCCAGAATTGGTCTCACCAATGATTGTACAATTTTAACATTACTTCCCTACTCCTATATTCAATGCTCTGTTTTATAGAGGCCAGCACACCAAAAGCTTTCTTTACCACCCTATCTACATGCGATTCCACCTTCAGGGAACTCTGCACAGTTATTCCTAGATCCCTCTGTTCCACAGCATTCCTCAATTCCCTACCATTTACCATGTACGTCCTATTTTGATTCGTCCTGCCAAGATATAGCACCTCACACTTATCAGCATTAAACTCCATCTGCCATCTTTCAACCCACTCTTCCAAATGGCCCAAATCTCTCTGTAGACTTTGAAAATCTACTTCATTATCCACAGCATCACCAATCTTAGTATCATCTGCATACTCACTTATCCAATTTTCCACCCCATCATCTAGATCATTGATGTACATGACAAACAACAGTGGACCCAACACAGATCCCTGAGGCACCCCACTGGTCACCGGTTTCCAACCTGACAAACAACCATCCACGATTACTCTCTGGCATCTCCCATTCAGCCAATGTTGAATCCATCTTGCTACTCCGCCATTAACACCCAAAGATTGAACCTTCTTAACCAACCTTCCATGGGGAACCTTGTCAAAGGCCATACTGAAATCCATATAGACAACATCCACTGCTTTACCTTCAATTTCCCTAGTAACCTCTTCAAAAAATTCAAGAAGGTTTGTCAAACATGACCTTCCAGGGCCAAATCCATGTTGACTGTTCTTGATCAGACCCTGTTTATCCAGATGCTTATATATATTATCTCTAAGTATCCTTTCCATTAATTTGCTCACCACTGACGTCAAACTAACAGGTCTATAATTGCTAGGTTTATTCTTTGAACCCTTTTAAAACAATGGAACAACATGCGCAGTACGCCAATCCTCCGGCACTATTCCCGTTTCTAATGACATTTGAAATATTTCTGTCATAGCTCCTGCTATTTCTACACTAACTTCCCTCAATGTTCAAGGGAATATCCTGTCAGGAACTGGAGACTTATCCACTTTTATATTTTTCAAAAGTGTCAGTACTTCCTCCTCTTTGAATCTCATAGTTTCCATAGCTACTCTACTTTTTTTCCCCTTACCTCACAGAGTTCAATATCCTTCTCCTTGATGAATACCGAAGAAAATAAATTGTTCAATATCTCCCCCGTCTATTTTGGCTCTGCAGATAGCTGTCCATTCTGGCTCTCTAATGGTCCAATTTTATCCCTTGTTATCCTTTTGCTATTAATATAGTTGTAGAAACCCTTTGGATTTACTTTCACCTTTCTTGCCAAAGCAACCTCATATCTTTTAGCTTTTCTTATTTCTTTCTTAATATTCTTTTTACATTCTTTATACTCATCTAGCATCTCATTTACTCCATGCCTCCTATAATAATTGTAGATATCTCTCTTTTTTCGAACCGTGTCCAATTTCCCTTGAAAACCATGTCCCAATTCACTCCTTTTAAATTATTACGCATTCCCTCAAAGTTAGCCTTTCTCCAATCAAAAATCTCAACCCTAGGTCCATTTCTGACTCTCTCCATAATTATATTGAAACTAATGGTATTGTGATCACTGATCCCGAAGTGCTCACCAACGCATACCTCCGTCACCTGACCTGCCTCATTTCCTAACAGGAGGTCCAGCATTGCCCCTTCTCTGGTCGATACCTCTATGTATTGCTGCAAAAAACTATTCTCCACAGATTTAACAAACTCCAAACCATCCAGCCCATTTACAGAATGTGTTTCCCAGTCTATTTTTGGAAAATTGAACTCTCCCACAATCACTACCTTGTGCTTACTACTAATATCTCCTTACACATTAGCTCTTCCAATTCTCGTTCCCCATTTGGCGGTCTATAAAACACCCCTAAAAGTGTTGCTACACCGTTCCCACTTCTCAGTTCCACCCAAATAGCCTCCCTAGACGAGCCATTTAATCTATCCTGCCAAAGCACTGCTGTAATATCTTCTCTGACAAGCAATGCAACACCTCCACCTCTGGTCCCTCCAATTCTATCACACCTGAAGCAACGAAATCCTGGAATAATTAGTTTCCAATCACAACCCTCCCGCAACCATGTTCCGCTGATTGCCACATCATATTTCCAGGTGTCAATCCAGGCTCTAAGTTCATCCACCTTTCTTACAATGCTCCTAGCATTAAAATATACACATTTTAGAACCCCACCATCCCTTAATCTCTGTTTATTATCTTTTTCCTCTTTCTCGCCTACATTTTGGGTCAGAGTGCTTCCCTTCTCTGCCTCTTGCCCCTCACCCTGTCCCCTAGCCCCATCTACCCTCCTGCCCTCCCTGCAACTTTACCCATGGACAGAGTACACACATGCTCTGAAAGGAACTCACCCCCCAGCAGCGCTGTCCTTTTACAGCCACTTCCCACTTTACAGCCGCTTCCCATCAGCTGCTAACAATGAGGGATAACAAAGTCTATCTTTCTTGGCTAACAACCTAACCTTTGGCCTCCAAGATGCAGGTACATGTTCTAGCAATGTTACAAAATTTTGAGATTTAAAAAATCAAGTCTGCAATTTATCCCATCAGATAAAGCATAAAAAGTTTAATTTAACACCTAATGCACTTTCATATCACATTCATTCAATGTGATTATGGCTGATCATCCCCAATCAGTACCCCGTTCCTGCCTTCTCCCCATATCCCCTGACTCCGCTATTTTTAAGAGCCCTATCTAGCTCTCTCTTGAAAGCTTCCAGAAAAACTGCCTCCACTGCCCTCTGAGGCAGAGCATTCCACAGACTTACCACTCTCTGTGAGAAAAAGTGTTTCCTCATCTTTGTTCTAATTGGCTTACTCCTTATTCTTAAACTGTGGCCCCTGGTTCTGGACTCCCTCAACATCGGGAACATGTTTCCTGCCTCTAGCGTGGCCAAGCCCTGAACAATCTTATATGTTTCAATGAGATTCCCTCTCATCCTTCTAAACTCCAGTGTCCAAGCCCAGCTGCTCCATTCTCTCAGGATATGACAGTTCCGCCATCCCGGGAATTAACCTTGTAAACCTACACTGCACTCCCTCAATAGCAAGAATGTCCTTCCTCAAATTTGGGGACCAAAACTGCACACAATACTCCAGGTCTCACTAGAACTCTGTACAACTGCAGAAGGACCTCTTTGTTCCTATATTCGATTCCTCTTGTTATAACGGCCAACATGCCATTTCTTAGCACTAACGGCAGTTACTTGGGAAACGTGGTAACTCGTGAAGATTTTTCAACATGTTGGAAAATGTCCACGAGTAAAATATACTCAGGATGTAAAAATTTGATACTGTAGAAACATGTAGTCATACTGTAGTAGCTCGTGAGTTTACCGTAGTAGGACCTGGTGTCCTAGATCACTATTGTATGTTCATGATGAAAATAAGAATACTCTGTATATTCATTACCATTGTATTGAATTGTACTTTTATGTGATCCTCCCATAATTTCTGTGTTCCATTTCACAATATCTATCAGACATACAGAATGTTGCAAGGTAATATCTTGCCCAAACTCAGTTGTATCTTTCTATCTCAATAAATATCACAAAATATGCCATTGTTTCAGCCAAATTATGACAACATATAGAATGTAGGTTATTTGTTATCAGTCACCCCATCCCAGAAACAACAGTACTTAAAGAAGAACATTTGTTTTACTAATTTACGAGCATGTACCGTACAGAGTCCGTTGATCCATATCCAACAAACTATAGTGATAATTGCATAAAAGGTATTATTGTCTAAGAAATTTGGTGTGGAATGATAATCCATCTCAGTATTCATTTAGGCAAGTCCCAAGCTATAGATACTTGCCCCCCACCCCTAATCCCCCTCGCCCGCTCTTCATTGAACCTAGCATTTGGCCGATCTTTTACTCAGCTGCTGTAATGTTTCCTTCCTATCAAAATCTCTGTGCATCATCTCTGTCCCTATCTTCCAATTCCCACTTTGAAATAAAATACAACTTTCGACTTAAATATTTCGCAGTAGGATCGCTATATAAATGCAAATATATGGTATTTTATCCTAGCACCCCCCCTCTTCACTCCATTGAAAATGCGTAGGAATCGACTAATCGCGATCCTGCTGTGATGTTTACATCGAAAATTGTATTTTATTTCAAAGTGGGAATTTGAAGATAGGGACAGAGATGCTACACAGAGATTTTAAACTCTGCAGAGCTCTTGGGTGAACACACACAGTGGGACAGGGCTTGAGGCAGCATCTATGGAGCGAAAGAAATAGCCAACGTTTCGGGCCAAAGAAGGGTTTTGACCCGAAACGTTGCATATTTCCTTCGCTCCATAGAGGCGGGGGGGGTGGGGGGCAGGGAGTCAGATAGACTGTGCAATGACGGGGGGGGGGGGGGGGGGGGTCCCAGTGTGAGAGTGAGTCACCATCTGCGTACAGCGTTCCCACATCCCTCTTCCCCACCAAGCAAGGCACACTCCTCTCTCCCCTCGAACCTCTCCCCCCTTCCTTCCCTCATCCCCCCCCCCCTCTCTAAAGAAGGAGGGGGAGGTAGTGAGAGGTAGGGAGAGGGAGATCTAAAGGGTTTTGGTCTCCAATCACCTCACACCTCTCTCTCTCCCCCCTCCCTTTCTTTCTCTCCCCCTCTATCTCTCTCTCCCCCCTCTCTCTCTCTCCCTCTCCTCTCTCTCTCTTCTTCCCAATTTCCTCTCTCTCTCCCCCCTCCCTCTCTCTCTCTTCCTTTCTCTCATCCCTTCCTTTCTTCTCTCTCAAATTCTCTCTCCCTCCCCCCTCCCTCTCTTTCTTCTCTCCAATTTCCTCTCTCTCTCTCTCTTTCTCTCCCCACTTCATCTCTTTTCTCTCTCAAATTATCTCTCTCTCCCTCTCTCCCCCCCCCACTTCTCTACTCCCAGCCACGCTTATATCTACAGTTCACTCCACGAGTGTGTGTGTGAGCCAAACAGTATTTCTCATTCTGACTCTGCTCCGTGAACTGCTCGTATTGACAGTAATCATGTCCAACTCTTAACTGAAAACGTGGTTTGCAACTGAAAATCCCCCCTCTGTCTCTCCACGGCCCCCACACACACACACAGACAGAAACACACATGCAGATAGAGACACACACAAACACAGCCACAGAGACACACACACACAGAAACGCCGCCGATTTCATACAAATCTAATCCTTTCTCGCCCCGCCCCCCCTCCCTCTCCCTCTCATGCACACACCGCCCGCCTGCCCGCTCCCGGCGTTTAGTGTTGAATACTCACGGCTGAGTTCGCTGCGGTGCTGGGGCTTGCTGCTCTGTAGACTCCCACACACAACCCCCCCCACCCACCCACCCAGGGCCAGATCAGAATCTCAGCCGCTCCGGCAGCAGCGAGTGACACAATTTAACGCATTTACTGAGGAATGTGGATCGATGCATTGATGACCCATTGTATAACTACTTGTTAACTACTGGCTGTTAACCGCTACAGTAGCAGTTAACACATCGTTATTATTCACAGCGTTTGTTATCCATGTTTGTTTTGTAAAAAAAATCCGTAGGGCGAATGTTTTTTTAAAAATCTTTATTTAACAAAGGGAATTTGAATTTCCATCGGAAATACGGAAAATTAACGCGGGGCCCCCCTTGGGCACGGGGCCCAATTTGGAAAAATCGGTCCAATCGGCCTAGGGCCGGCCGTGGGTGGAAGACAGAACAATTGTAGCTGACCATGTATGTTAAGTTTTTTTTTGACAAAGGACAAAGGACATTTATTATCACACACACCAATTGGTGCAGTGAAATTTGACTTGCCAATGCAGCACATGAACAAAGATAATACACAACACTAAAGTATTTAACAATAAACATAAACACATCCCCCCACAATGGTTCCCACTGTGGGGGAAGGCAGCAAAGTCCAGTCCCATCCCCAGTTCACCCATTATCGGGCCTATTGAGGCCTCTGCAGTTGCCGCGACGGCAGCCCGATGCTTCAGGCCCACTCGCCGGATGATGAAGTTCTGGCGACGGGTGAACACTCTCAGCGGCTCGGAGTGTCTGGAGCGGCTGCTTCTCCCCGGAGTTCGCAGCTCCCGTAGTCCATGGGCCGCGCTGGTCGGAGCTCCGACTCTGGCGATCTCGGCGTGAGATCCCAGGCTCCGCGGTTTTTAAAGCTCAGTGCCGCCCGCCCGTGGCTGGAAGCTCCATAGACCGCAGCTCTGCGATGTTGCAGTCAGCGGTACAGCCTTCCAGAGCCCACCGCATGGCGACCCGGGCAAGGCATCGCCCACTCCACGATGGCACCCCAGCGTTGTTTACCGCCGCCGGAGCATGAAGTCCCGGCCGGTCCTGGCAGGAAACGCTGCTCCAGACTGCCGGTAGGCCGCGAGGAAGGGGCAAAGATACGGCCCGGAGAAAAGCCGCATCTCTGACCAGGTAGGTACTGAGAAAATAGTTTCCCCCTTCCCCCCTTCCCCCCTTCCCCCCCCCCCCCCCCCCACCTCCTACATAAAAAGACTAAAATACCTCCAAAAACAAACACTTTAACTAACTAAAAATAAAAAAAAGAATGAAAAGACTAACAGCTGCTGGCAGGGCGGCTATACTCGATGGCGCCCCCTACGAAAAGTTAAATGTTAATATACGTTAATATTGCTTCACTTGCATAAAAAAGTTCTTTGCGTGCTGGTTTATGACACACAGGAAGTAAACATGAATGTAGAGCAACCTACTGAGCGAGCAAATGTTCATTTTTAGTGCAAAGGGATTGGAGTAAAAATATATTGTCAAGCTTGAAAGGGTTCAGAAAATGTTTACGGGGATGTTGCCAGGACTAGACGGTGTGAGCTATAGGGAGAGTTTGAGTAGGCTGGGTTTGTATTCCATGGAACGCAGGAGGATGAGGGGAGATCTGATAGAGGTATACAAAATCATGAGGAATAGATCGGGTAGATGCACAGTCTTTTGCCTAGAGTAGGGGAATCGAGGACCGGAGGAAATAGGTTCAAGGTGAAGGGGAAAAGATTTAATAGGCATTTGAGGGGTAACTTTTTCACATAAAGGGTGTTGAGTGTACGGAACAAGTTGCCAGAGGAGGTAGTTGAGACTGGGACTCCCATTGTTTAAGAAACAGTTAGACAGGTACATGGATAGGACAGGTGTGGATGGATATGGACCATGCGTGGGTATGTGGGATAGTGTCGCTGGGACATTGTTGGCCAGTGTGGCAGAGTTGGGCTGAAGGGCCTGATTCCACACTGTATCACTCTATGACTCTATTGTCGTTTCATTAGACAGGTTGGCTTTGGCGGATGTTGTGTCTGTTGGCAGTATAAATTGGCCAGATTGTTTTCTGATTGGAAGAGCTTGGCATTTGTGAATAGAAATATAGCTAACTAGGTGCAGGAGTAGGCCATTCAGCCCTTTGAGCCAGCACCACCACTTAATATGATTATGGCTGATCATCTCAAATCAGTACTACGTTCCTGCATTTTTCCCATATCCTTTGATTCCTTTAGCCCCGAGCTAAATCTAACTCTCTCTTGAAAACATCAAGTGAATTGGCTTCCACTGCCTTCTGTGGCAGATAATTCCACAGATTCACAACTCTGTCGATGTGAATAGCGTAAGTAGGATGTTATTCATTGTGTAGTTCCAAGGTAAACCACTTATCCAAATTAAATTCTATCTGCCACAGCTCTGCCCACACTAACAAATGATCTACAATCATCCTATAACCTGACTATCTACTTCATTCTATTTTTCAGATGATACAAAAATTGGTGATGTTGTTGACAACATCACCAATTTTTGTATCATCTGAAAAATGTACCAATTATATTTGCTGTGTTCAGAGCCAATTACTAATGTATAACATCGAACCTAAGGGCAGAGCCACAATCACTGTGACACAGCTTTTGCGACAGTCTTTCAATCACAAAAAGGTTCTCCCCAGAGATGCTGCCTGACCCGCTGAGTCAAGATTAGACTTTTAATTATATAGAAGGCAAGGCAACTTCAATTAGGCAAGGCAACTTCAATTAGGCAAGGCAACTTTAATTAGGTAAGGCAACTTTAATTAGGCAAGGCAACTTTAATTAGGCAACACAGCTTTAGCATTTCCAAACCAAAGGCAACACAGCTTTAGCATTTCCAAACCAAAGGCAACACAGTTTTAGCATTTCCAAACCAAAGGCAACGCAGCTTTGGCATTTCCAAACTATATTTTCAACCCACATTAAGGGCACTGACAGGTCAGTAAAACCACTCACAGTTTAGTAGACATGTGTTCAGTGTTATTCACAGCTCAGAATGCGAGATGTAACCCTCTCGCTGCCCCATCTTGCAGAGACTGACTGAGGCACTCAACACTTCCGGGTTTTATAGTCCCTCCGGAAGGGGCGTGACCTTCAGGAGAGAGATTCGCAACATTTTTTAAACACTAATAACTTTTATTTTTTCATCGATGGGAAAAATCCTCTTGTCCTGCACGGTGGAGGGGACTCTGAGTAAGATGGCCAAAACTCACAGCCGTAAATGGCAGCGTTTTTTCTAAAATCAATATACAGAACAACAGGAAGTGGTCAAGATCAGACTTTTAATAATATAGATACAACTATAGACACACACACAAATTTCCCTTTTGGGATTAATAAAGTTCTATCGTAGAGTATCGTGTGCGTAGGAAGGAACTGCAGATGCTGGTTTAAACTGAAGATAGACACAGAAAGCTGGAGTAACTCAACAGGTCAGACAGAATCTCTGGACAAAAGGAAAATATTACGTTTTGGGTTGGGTCTGAAAAAGGTTCCTGCACACGTTTGGAATGTGGAAGGAAACAAGAGCACCCGGAGAAAACCCATGCGATCAAAGGGAAAAGGAGCAAACTTCATACAGACAGCACCCATATTCAGGTCTCTGGCAATTTTAGGCAGCAACTTTATGGCCAATGCACTGCCCCATAGTCTTGAACTGGATTAAAACATACAGTAGCTGTAAAGGGGGACATAGCATCACTTAGAGATTTAAGACTGAAAATCGATAGTTTCTTTTTTTTAGTAACCAAAGTTATCAACATATAATTTTTTGTGTGTTGGAACATAAAATATAGTGGCACAGCTGGTGGACTTGCTGCCTCACACGCCAGAGATCTGAGTTCGATCCTGTCCTCGGGCACTGTCTGTGTTGAATTTGCACATTTTCCCTGCAAACATGTAGGTTTCCTCCCACAGCCCAAAGACGCATTGGCTTTGTAGGTTAACTTGGCTCTGTAAAATTGCCCCGAATGTGTCGGGAGTGGGTGAGGAAAGTGGGATAACAGAACTTGTGTGAATGGGTAGACAAAAATGCTGGAGAAACTCAGTGGGTGAGGCAGCGCCTATGGAGCGAAGGAAATAGGCGATGTTTCGGGCCGGGACCCTTCTTCAGACTGATGTGAGGATACGGGGGGGTGGAAAGAAGAAAGGAAGAGGCGGTGACAGTGGGCTGAGGGAGAGCTGGGAAGCGGAGGAGAAAGCAGGGACTACCTGAAATTGGAGAAGTCAATTTTCATACCACTGGAGTGTAAACTGCCCAAGCAAAATATGAGGTGTTGCTCCTCCAATTTATGGTGGGCCTAACTCTGGCCATGGAGTCCCAGGACAGAAAGGTCGGATTCGGAATGGGAGTAGTTGAAGTGCTGAGCCACCAGGTTGGTTATTGTGAACCGAGTGAAGGTGTTGAGCGAAGCCATCGTGAAGCCTATGCTTGGTCTCACTGATGGAGAGCATCTGACACCTAGAGCTGGGAATGGGAGGGGAAGGAGGGAGAAAGCAAGGACTACCTGAAATTGGACAACCAATGTTCATACCGCTGAGGTGTAAACTACCCAAGCGAAATATGAGGTGCTGTTCCTCCAATTTGCGGTGGGCCTTGCTCTGGCCATGGAGGAGGCCCAGGACAGAAAGGTTGGATACAGAATGGGAGGGGGAGAATAAGTGCTGAGCCACAAGGAGATCAGGTTTGTTATTGAGAACTGAGTGTAGGTGCTGTGCGAAGCGATCGCCAAGCTGCACTTGTTCTCACTGAGGTTGATCATACGCTGAATTATCCAACCAGAATTTTGTTTGGAAGTGGAAAGAAATAATAGAAATACCATTCATTGCAACATGTAAAAAGAGATGAGATACTGTATTGTAATTTTGCATCATATCTCATTATGGTATATATAATGTCTTGATTGGTGAATATGTTTAGTTTATGACTTTATTTGAAGCAGAAATAATATGTGAATGCTTCATTGACCATAATTCTGACTGCTAACTACGCACTTCGTCCGAGCACATTATCGCACGTGTCATGTGAGCCATCTTAAATGACCACCTAAACTGTCATTTGGCAACCTAAAAAGCTGCCTGGGTTGCCCGGCTGGCAACAGGGAAAAAAACTTAAGCGAGAGCCCTGTTTGTCCCTCATTTTCCCTTATTTGACCGGAAATCAAATAATGATGAGACGGAGTATAGGGAGGAGATCGAGAACCTAGTGTCCTGGTGTCGAGACAACAACTGTTCTCTCAATATCAGCAAGACAAAGGAGATAGTGATCGACTTCCAGAAACGAAGCAGTACACATACTCCAGTTTGCAGTGATGGTGCCGAAGAGATGGTTGAGAACTTCAAATTCCTTGGAGTTAATATCATCAACAACTTCTCCTGGACTACCCATAATGAAGCAACGACCAAGAAAGCACACCAATGCCTCTACTGCCTTAGAAAGCTTAGGAAGTTTGGCATGTTCCCTACAACTCTCACCAACTTCTAGATCCATCATAGAAAGCATTTTATGATGATATATCACAGCTTGGTTTGGGAACAGCTCCATCCAAGACTGCAAGAAATTGCAGCAAATTGTGGACACGGCCCAGACCATCAAACAACCTCCCTTCTACTGACTCAATTTATACTTCCTGCTGTCTTGGCAACGCCACCAGCATAATCAAGGATGAGTTGCACCCTGGCCACTCCCTCGTCTCCCCTCTCCCATCAGGCAATAGGTATAGAAGTGTGAAAAAGCACACCTCCAGATTCACGGACAGTTTCTTCCCAGCTAGTATCAGGCAACAGAATCATCTTACCACAACCAGAGAGCAGTGCTGAACTACTATCTACATCTTTGGTGACCCTCGA
Organism: Raja brachyura; assembly: GCA_963514005.1. The sequence goes on along the minus strand of OY740782.1, from coordinate 32,230,525 downwards.
TTCAACTTTGCTGGCTTTACCTTGCACTAAACGTTATTCCCTTATGACGTATCTGTTATTCCCTTATCATATACACTGTAAATGGCTTGATTATAATCTTGTATTGTCTTTCTGCTGACTGGCTAGCATGCAAGAAAAGCTTTTCACTGCATGTCTGAACATGTGACAATAAACTAAAAACTGAGTCACAAACCTTTCCCTCTTGGTTCCATAAACTTACCACCCATACATGTTATCCACCATATATCCCCTCTCTTATCGGGTCATGGTTACATTTGCTCTTCACCTCTTCCCTTATAGTTTTAATTACCACTTTCCTTACCTATCAGATTCCAGGCAACCCAATGGAGTGAACATTGAATTTTCAAATTTCAGCTAACCCATATCTTTTGTGGCCCTCGCCCTTCTCCCCACCCCATGAGACCCATCTCCCATTGGTCCCCTTTCCTTATATTCCCCTTCCAGCAATGCATCACTCATGTTCAGCTGCCTCCTCTTCGTGGTTTTATCTCCCAACTGCCTACATTTTATCGACCGGATCCTCCCCCTCCCCTGACATCTGGTCCTGGTTCCTTCACATTCTTCCTAATGGTTTCCATTGTGGGACCACACTCCTACTTACCAGACTCCAGACACAAGGAGCTGCAGATTCTGGTTTACAAAAATGACAAAAAGAGCTGGAGTAACTCAGCAGGTCAGGCAACATCTCTGGAGAAAATGGATGGGTGACATTTCGGGTCAGAATCCTTCTCTAAACTGATTGTAGAGAAGAGGGGTGGGGCAAAGCAGGAAGTCTGAAGAAGGGTTTCGACGCGAAATGAAAACGTCACCTATTCCCTTTCTGCAGAGATGCTGCCTGACCGCTGAGTTACTCCAGCTTTTTTTGTCTCTCCAGGAGCAGGACAAAGCCTGGCAAGTGAGAGCTGGATTCAGATTAGGGGAAAGGGGGCAGATGTTAGGCAGATGGTTGGACCAAGGCCAGAAATAAATAACAGAAGTTGTGAGATAAGGATAGAAGAGGCATGAATTGTGAAACCAGAGGTGAAATATAGGTGGAAGGGGATGGGGAAGAGGAGAAACGACTAGGAGTCCAGATTGCAGCACTGGTAATCTTTGTGAACCCCCCCCCCCCCCATCATGGTCCTAGCCGTTTCCAAATTCACCACTTCCCAAGTCTGTCCTTTTTTTGTCTACATCCATTTATCATCCACCTGCCCCTCTTTCACATCTCCACTCCTGCATGTCATTCTTCACCCCACCTTGGTCTATCAATCACTTACTGGGTTATATCTCACCACCCCCCAACCCTCTCTCTTCATACTGGCAGTCTTCCTTCTCCAATCTGTTGTAATGCAGTATTTCAACTGGAAACATTATTTCTCCTATGAGATGCTGCTCAACCTGCTGAGTTCCTCCAGCAGGTTGTCTGTTGCCTTTATCAATACAATTTGTTACCTCCCTAAAAAAAAAATCGACCGGGTTGGTAGGACAGGAACTCCAGCTAACAAATTCATGCTGACTTTTGTTTTGATAGTCCACCTTCTTTCCCCATAGGGGAAATATTCAACACCAGAGGGCATAGTTATAACTAAGGTAAGAGGAGGAACGTTCTCGACCCAAAACGTCGCCTATCTCCTTCGCTCCTTAGATGCTGCTGCACCCGCTGAGTTTCTCCAGCTTTTTGTGTAACCCTCGATTCTCCAGCATCTGCAGTTCCCTCTTTAACACGTTCAATGGAGATGTGCAGAGCAAGTGTTTTTTTTACAGAGAATGGTGGTGGCCTATAACATATTACTAGTGGCGGTGGTGAAGATGGATACAATAGTGCCTTTTAAGAGGCTTTTGGAAAGGCACAAGTGCAGAGAACACAGTAATATGGATCATGTACAGGTAGATGAGACTTTAACTTTGCACCATGTTCGGCAAACATTGTGGGCTGAAGGGCCCGTTTCTGTGCTATGTATTAATCCCTACCTTTCCCGTTTCATCTCTTTCCTCGCATACTCTTCCCATTGCTGATCTAATTATCTAGATTATTCCTCATGATCTTCACATCTGCTATCCTGCAGTCAACTGATGCCTAAACTGTGGTCAGGGACTATTTAAAATTAAAGGATTCCAACGCACATTTTAGTTCAGAAACGTACTTAATATTTACAAACGAACAGTTCCCAGTTGAACATGCTGGTTTAACTAAGCGGCTTAGGCAGCATCTCTGGAGAAAAGGAATGGGTGACGTTTCGGGTCGAGACCCTTCTTCAGACCAAAGATTATAATCTTTGCTTCAGACTGAGAGTCGGGGGTGGATTTGCATTATGTCCCTCCTTCTGCTGATTTAAAATAATCGATTTTCAAACATTAATGGGTAAACTCAATCAGCCATGTTGGAAATTATCTCTCGCGAAAACGAGTTAGATATATGGAGATGCTGCAAGTTCCGATGCAGTGAAGTGATGGGGGATGCGACAGTTCCGCGGACCAGTGTGAGCAAGTTGCGAGTTGTCGAGGGAGCCGTTTCATCGCTGCACCCGCCGCTGTGTTGGAGGACACGTCACTCGGGTCCAAAGATCTTTCTCCGCTGTCGGATCGTTGCTCGGATCAATCTCTGCGGCCGCTTCGGGTAAATGGTCAAAAAACGGTCTTGCTCAGCGCTCGGCGTCGGGCGACTTTGAACGTTGGTCAGGGTTCGAGGGGCGCGCGGCACTGGCGGGTGAACGCTGGCGCGCGCGAGGCACGGGCTGGTGAAGGCGGGCGGGTGGGCGCGAGGCACGGGCTGGTGAACGCGGGTGGGCGCGAGGCACGGGCTGGTGAACGCTGGCGGCGGACGGGCGCACGCTGGCGCGCGCGAGGCACGGGCTGGTGAACGCTGGCGGCGGGCGGGCGCGCGCGCGCGCGGCACTGGCGGGTGAACGCTGGTGGGCGCCAGGCACGGGCGGGTGGGCGCTGGCGGCGGGCGGGCGCGCGCGAGGCACGGGCTGGTGAACGGAGGTGGGCGCGCGCGCGCGCGGCACTGGCGGGTGAACGCTGGCGGCGGGGGGGTGGGCGCGATGCACGGGCTGGTGAACGCGGGTGGGCGCGATGCACGGGCTGGTGAACGCGGGTGGGCGCGAGGCACGGGCGGGTGAACGCTGACGGGCGTTCACCAAGCCACGGCCATCTGGCTGGGCAACCTCCACCAGGCTACGGTTGCCCAGCCAGATGCAACTACATTTAAAGTGGCACTTTCTTCCCAATAACCCTCTCTGGCTAAACCCCTCCCTTCACCACCTCCAGTTTAAATTCCAGTTGGAATATTTTGGAGGACCAAGTAACCAAGAACCAAGGGCGCGCGACACCGGCGGGTGAACACTGGCAGTCCCCGCCTGGCCGCTGGTGATTGCAGGCGCTGGGCAGCGCCAGGCATCTTCTTCAATCACGCTGCTAATAGGACAAGATGGAGCTGTTAAGTGCTGCACCTGGTGGGCTCTGAGAATAACACTTCAGGTGCTGATTTCCGTGTGGCCCAGAGTTGGAGGTCGGCGTTCATTTCCCCACACACAGGCACCATGCAGCCCTGGCGACTTGAAGTTGAATTAAACCACGTCAAGCAATATACCTCTCTGACACAATTATCTAATTTTTGTCCCTATTTCATTTCTAGGCTTTGTCCCGCACCAGCCAGCAAGTTCTCCACCCTTCACATGTACCCACATATCATTTGCCTGACCTTGCCCCGCCTCTAAAGATAAACACAAAATACTGGAATAACTGGAGATAAGGAATAGGTGACGTTTGGGTCATAGACAATAGGTGCAAGAGTAGACCATTCTTCCCTTTAAGCCAGCACCGCCATTCAATGTGATCATGGCTGATGATCCACAATCAGTACCCCGTTCCTGCCTTCTCCCCATATCCCTTGACTCCGCTATCTTCAAGAGCCCTATCTAGCTCTCTCATGAAAGTATCCAGAGGACTGTCCTCCACCGCCCTCTGCGGCAGAGAATTCCACAGACTCACAAATCTGTGTGAAATTGTTGCCTCATTTCCGTTCTAAATGGCTTGCCCCTTATTCTTAAAGGGTCAAGACCTTTCTTTGGACTGAGAGTTTGGGGAGAGGGAAACTAGAGGTATGAAAAGGTACATAGAACAAATCAAAGACATTAACAATGATCAATAAAAGATAGAGTCCACAAAGGTCCATTGTTAGCTGTGGAAAACGTGATAACGAGTAGATACGACCAATGAAACTAAGCAAGGTGACAGTGGAACTAGTAGGATGACTAGGGTGGGGGAGGGATGGAGTAAGAGGGAATGCAGGGGTTATGAAATTAGAGAAATCAAAAGACTGCTGCCGAAGCAAAATGGGTGCTGTTCCACCCTCTTTTTGAGCCCCCTCTCCCTTCATTTCAGAACTGGTCTTTTCTGATGCAAAATCACCCACATACTTTTGCTTTCTACAGATATATCTCATCTGTTGGATATTTCCAACATTGTATTTTATTTTTGATTTATGCCATATTCTGTCCTTGCCTTTTTCCAATTCCAGCCAGCTTTTTCCTTCTCTCTTACTCTCACTCTTCTTTCTCCACTTGTATTCCTCAGGACAGGTGAGTCCGCACAGATGTCCCCTTGGTTACATTCACGACAACCGTTCTCTGTGTTAAAATATGTGTGTTTTCTCACTTTTGCAGTTCTGATGGAGGGTCGTTAACATGAAATTTTAACTCCTTTTCTCTCTCTACAGATGTTTCTGACCTGAGTATTGCCATTGCCTTTTATCGCCTAATTTGAACACTGGTTTCTGAGACTTCGCAAGCTTTTAATCGTCAACTTGGTTAATTATGGCTGAAGGAGGAGATGCCAATAACACCAGCAATGATAATGTGACTCTTCCAGGAGTAGCACCAGTCAAATCTCAGTGAGTTGCTTTTAAAGCAATTAAAATTATTTTTGATCAGTCACGTGGAAAGCTGTAGTGTCATGTTCTGTGAAATCTACACCAAAACAGATATAGGAGAAAGGTTGACAGTGCCTACTTTTAGAATTGAAACAACAATTGTAATCTAGTTGAAATACAGAAACTTCATAAAGTTTTGGCAGTAAGTTTTATTGGTAAATGAATTTACATAGAATTCCATATTCAACAATTAAGTACAGTGCAGCAATTGTACAACAATAACGAAGACCTAAATACATATACATTTGTATCCACTAGATTTTAAAATATTGACTTGTCACATTGTCTTGATGTGGTATTGTCCACCTGAACTATTGAACCAAGCTGCACCTAATAGTCCCAGTGTGGCTTAATCAAGTTTTATGAAGTTGTACCAAGACTTCCCTTCTATTATAATTTGTGGTATTGGTAATGAAAAATAGTATCCAGTATCTATTCTTATTGCCCTTATCAACCCGTGCTGCAATTTCTACGGATCCTTAACTTGTATAGTGAGCATAAAATGGTGTAAGAGGTCCAAAAACTATGCTTCACTCGAGCCACCTTCCATTCTTCCCATCTAACTATACCAATGTACCTTTGATCCTCTTCTTCCTGATGCATATTTGGTTTCCCTCTTTGCCACATTTATTCCCGAATAAAGACGTTTCTTCTGTACTATGTCTGGTTTCTTGTTGGCAATCTTATTGGGTTTTTGTATTCACAATAGCAATTCTTTTTATTTATCCACTCTAGCAAAATCTTTCATAATTTAAAAGATGTTTTAATTTCCTCATTATATTTCCTTTTATCTTCTAGATATCTGATCAGCAAAGATAAATTCCATGAATATCTTGATGACAAAAGAAAAAAAGACCTAAAACTTGCTGACAATTTAGGTGCAAGTGAAGATACTCTGAAGCATGAATCAAAAAAAATTAAAACTGATGAAGACGATCATGATGCAAATGAATCTGAAAAGAGTGGCACAGAATTATATCAAAGTAAAGACAATGGCAAAGAAAGTATTAAGAAAGCCAGGGGCCAAAATAAAAACAGGCCTCATATGAAGCCAAACCAGTATGAACACGATCGAAAGTTATGTACCTCAGTAGTTCGGGTATGTTACATTGATTTGGAAGATCAATTGTCTAGCTCGAATTCCTGCGCTATGCTGTCCTTCCCTGTTTTCGCTTTCAGTTGAGTTGCTTGTCTTGCCTGTTGTTTGTGAAGATATGTTTGGGCACTGCATTCTACTTTAAAAGAGGACAGGGTTAGCAGTGAGAAAAAAATCCTAAATAGTCATTCTTTACCATTGTGCATACTTTCTAATGATGAACAAAGAGGAGGATTAATGTAAAATGTAAGAGGAAGGCTCCTCCGTTATTTTGTCTTGACTAGATGTTATCTGGGTCCACAAAATCTGGTAAAGGGAGGTCAAATTTTAATTAATTATAAAATAATGTGGGCAGCAATTGTTTCACTAAATCAACCCCCTTTTTGTGATACATTGAAAGCGTTATCAGATGACATTATTGTGAACAGATGCCATTAGCATTTTAGTGAGATTATACCAATTAATGGTTTTGTAGTTTCAATGAACTGCAGATGCTGGTTTACAAAAGGCACAGAGTGCTGGAATTGCTCAGTGGGTCAGGCAGCATCTTAGAAGAAACATAGAAAAATAGGTGCAGGAGTAGGCCATTCGGCCCTTCGAGCCTGCACCGCCATTCAATGTGATCATGGCTGATCATCCAACTCAGTATCCCGTACCTGCCTTCTCTTCATACCCCCTGATCCCTTTAGCCACAAGTGCCACATCTAACGCCCTATTAAATATAGCCAATGAACTGGCCTCAACTACCTTCTGTGGCAGAGAATTCCAGAGACTCACCACTCTCTGTGTAAAGAATGTTTTCCTCATCTCGGTCCTAAAGGAATTCCTCCTTATCCTTAGACTGTGACCCCTTGCTCTGGACTCCCCCAACATCGGGAACAATCTTCCAGCATCTAGATTGTCCAACCCCTTAAGAATTTTGTAAGTTTCTATAAGATCCCCCCTCAATCTTCTAAATTCCAGCGAGTACAAACCGAGTCTATCCAATCTTTCCTCATATGAAAGTCCTGCCATCCCAGGAATCAGTCTGGTGAATCTTCTCTGTACCCCCTCTATGGCAAGGATGTCTTTCCTCAGATTTGGAGACCAAAACTGTACGCAATACTCCAGGTGTGGCCTCACCAAAACCCTGTACAACTGCAGTAGAACCTCCCTGCTCCTATACTCAAATCCTTTCGCTATGAATGCTAACATACCATTTGCTTTCTTCACTGCCTGCTGCACCTGCATGCCTACTTTCAATGACTGGTGTACAATGGCACCCAGGTCTCGTTGCATCTCCCCTTTTCCTAATCTGCCACCATTCAGATAATAGTCTACCCTCATGTTTTTGCCACCAAAGTGGATAACCTCAAATTTATCCACATGGACAAGAACATGGATAGATGAGGTATAGGGTCAATTGCCTTCAGAATGAATGTGTGGGCAGGGTGCAGTAAGAGAAGAGGGGCTTGACAATGCCTGGCAGGTAATAGACCAACACAGGTGTGGAGGGTTATTTGATATGCAGATGGTTGGACAAACACCACAGATGAAAAGGCAGAAGGTCTGAGACCAAAGGATTGAAATGTTGCGAATTGTGAAGCTTCTTGCGAATGAAACATAAATAAACCAACGGAATAGTTAGATCTCAAGCCGGGTGTTGAGCAGCCAGGTTGTTGTCTCTGCGTCAATGTTTGCCAGGCCCTGAGCTCCATTTGGTGGGTGGTAGAGCGGGATGACGTGGTTAGCTGTCTGTTGTTCTGCTCCGCATTCACAGGCTGGGCTCTGGCGGAGTCCCCATCTCCACATGCTGGCATTGTAATGCCCAACTCCAGTACGAAGTCTGTTGAGCCTCATCCATGCTCCTCTGGGGAGGTCAGACCCTGGACAGCTTTTATCTGGTGAAGAGATGTAGTTGTGTAATGGAGATCTGGTTGCCTTCCACTCCTGTGACCACTTGGTGGCTATCCAGTGTGCTTTTGTCTCAGTTGGCTGGATGGATGCTCAGAGTTGTTTTCCATGTGGAGCAAAGGAAGGAATTGTCTTGAGGGTGGAATGGTTTTGAGGAAGGAATGATTTAGAGGAAGGAGTATTTTGGTTTTGTCTGTCCAGTAGAAATTATTACAAAATCTGGAAGTACATATTTCCCAGGTGAAAATGAATTGATACATGAAGTCATTTCTGTATGATCCAACTACCTATTAAATTCCAAGGTTAAGGTGCGGAAAACGACTACAGAATTAAAGCTTGTGTAAGGAGAGAATCGTGTGTGTATGTATGACATGGGCTGAATTGGTTATCAGGCAATTTCAATCAGGAACTAGAAACCCAGTTAAAAGTTACTTTAGAAATTGACAAGCAGAAAAAAGTGACTTACTGTCTAAGTGAAAAATTAATGTTTAATCAGACACCATTGTTCCTTAAGAACATCGGCGACAGTTTTTACCATGGGCAGCCATTGAAGTTGACAAGCAATTGCTTCTATTGACAATTGTGCAATGATGTTCTATCTAACATACAGCCATTAGTATTTTTATCTTGCTGCAAAATATACTGCAGGTTTTTCAAAAATAAATGTATTTTAAATTGCCATAAGGAAGGAACATTGTTATGGACAATAGGTGCAGGAATAGGCCATTTGGCCCCTCGAGCCAGAACTGCCATTCACCGTGATCATGGCTGATCATCCACAATCAGTACCCCGTTCCTGCCTTCTCCCCATATCCCCTGACTCCGCTCTCTTTAAGAGCTCTAGCCTCCAGAGAATTGGCCTCCACTGCCTTCTGAGGCAGAGAATTCCACAGATTCACAACCCTCTGTGTGAAAAAGTTTTTCCTCATCCTCCTGCTGTTTATACAGTTCAACATGTGGTCAACTCAATTCCATATCAACGGGGTCCATTGCCCCGATGCAGGATTGACTCAAAACATCGAGATACACCATTTGCCTCCAATGATGCTGTTTGATCCAATGAGTTATTAACGTTCTGCTCTTTGTTCTGAGATTCCAGGATCTGTTGTCTCTTTTATCTGCATTGTTTAAACAAGGTTTGGAAGGTTAGATCACATGGAATCCAAGGTGACCTAGCCAATTAGCATATTTGGCTTAGAGGAAGGAGTGAGTAAAGGGGTAGTTGTGTGTCCTAATCAAAGCCTTTGAGCAGTGATTTGCCACAGGGGGTCAGTGCTGTCTCCATGTGGTTTAATGGATGAGGAATGATATCTAGGTTTCCAACAGGATCCGTATTGAGTATTAAAGCTGGCACATCATGATGCAGCTGTAAGACATTGGTAAGACCTTACTTGGAGAACTGTGTGCAGTTCTGGTCACACATCTATAATGAAGGATGTCAATAAGCTGGTATGGTTCAAAAGAGACTCCAGGCATTTGGGTTATAGGGAGGGGTTGTATGTGGGACTATTATGGAAAGTCGAGGGTGGCTTTATTTATGTGTACAAGATCATGTGGGGCATGGGGCATGTTAATCTCAAACTGTATCCCCTCCCCTTACAACCGTTTTCATTGACATAGATATTATAAAGTGAGTTTTCTATAATATGGGGTTTCTTAGGAATGCAACTATTGTGTTATAACAGAACTATTTTTACTTGTTAATATAGAAAGTTGATCGCCAGTTGAAATGGAACCCCTTTGGGTTATCATGTTTTGAAGCTATTCAATAAAATTGTGCGAACTGAATCATAAAGGACAAATGTCTGTTGTTTAATTATAATTATATGTTTGAAACAGGTTACAGTATCCTCAAAAATAAATGTTGTCAACTCACTGTAGTTGTCTTCTGTTGCTATGCCATTATGACTTACAGACATTTCCTATGATTTCTTCATGTTGCTGAGATTGCTGAATTGGCTTTTCATAACTTTATACTTTTCAATTGTAAATATTATGTTCTTATAAAGGTGCTTAATATGTTAAAACATACATTAATGTGTTTTTTTCATCCCCTAGGAACATTCAGGAAAATGTTACTATGGTGACAAGTGCAGATTTTTACATGATGTGTCAGAGTACCTGGCATTGAAACCTGCTGATCTTGGAGAACATTGCTACTTGTATGATACATACGGAAAATGTCAATATGGCATTTCCTGTCGCTATGCACAATCTCACATTGGGCCAGATAACAAGAATCTTATTAAGGAGGATCTTATGAAGAAGTGGGAAACAAAAGTGATAGTGAAAAATACCATTGGCAAAGAACTGCAGCATATTCTTCGTAAAAAAAAAATTTCTTTTCCAAAATCTGAGCAATACTTGAAAATGATGAGTGTAAATAATGATTCAAGAAAACAAAATAATCCAAAAGACAAAGCTGGTTCCACCCAGGTTAATACTGATTTGAGAGTGGAGATAGAGTCAGCTCTTAGTGTTGTAAGTGTAGCCATCCAAGAAAATAGTGTTTGCACACCACCAAAGAATAATGTAAGTGCAGAATCGCAGAATAAATTTGCCTGTCCTGGAAACGTATTGGAAAAACAAACCATTCCAGGTTCTGAAATAGATGCCAGTTCTGTTAAGGACAACAAACAAATGTCTCCTGCAACTAGATCAGGTGTTGTGACTGATGAAGATATCATAAAGCTTCGATTGTGTGAGAAGAAACAAGTAAGTCGCCTTTAGTTTATTATTATTAGTATTGGCATGTGTACTGGGGTACAGTGAACAGCTTTTTTGTTGCATGCAATCGAGTCTGTGAAAAAGACTATACATGATTACAATCAAGCCATCCACAGTGTACAGATACTGGATAAAGGGACTAACGTTTAGTGCAAGATAAGTCCGATTAAAGATAGTCCTAGGGTCTCCAATGAGGTTATCAGTTTTAATTTGGAGAAAAGAAAATAACAATAACTTCCTTGGTTTGGAGATCATCAAATTCTGTATCAAATAACATTTATGTTATAATAGTTATGTAGCAGTTATCATTTTGTAACTGTTGCAATATCTTTCACAGGCAAGTATATTCTTTTTACCAGAATCAATGGGAATTAGCACTGATTCTACTCTATATAATTTCACGTTCCAATACAATCCACACACCTCTTCCCGTAGCTTTGTCTCCCATTTCGTCCTCTTAACTGCACTGTGGTCCAGCAGAATTCTTGGTCCCTATTGTTCCTCATCCACGGGATGTTCTCCCTTGTTGGGGTGGGGGCAGGGAACAATTTCCATATCTAAATTATTCGTGGCCATGCACTTCTTTCCACAAAGAACATCGGATAATGATTAACCCAATACTCTGCAATGGGCATGTAAATGTAAATACATTTTATTAATGTTATGCAGATTGCAAATGTTTAACTGTTACTACCTGCAGCACAGTGGAATGAATGTGACAGAACAATATCAGTTAATTTTTTTTTCTGGTATATTTGATCCAAATATTAAAACTTTATTTTTCAGGTGGACTTCAGAGATAAGCTATACCTGGCACCACTGACAACTGTGAGTAATGTTCATTAATGCTGGCAAACTACAATGATTCAACATGTGTTTCTGGTTAGAAGAATAGTTTAATTTATTGTCACGTGTACCGAGGTACAGTGAAAAGATTCTATTGCTTGCTCACCAGTCAGCAGAAAGACAATACATGATTACATTCGAGCTATTGTATAAAGTGTGGAGCGATTGTAATATGAGTTTATAGATCTGCTTCTGTGGCTAGCACGCAAACAGTCGCCTGTAGGGCGCCATCCTGGGAAATTTTAAAGTTCATATTTGGATGTGACTAGGTTTGTCAGTCCTTGCCGATCATTAATATGCGGAGCTAAACAAGAATGGTGATGGTTATATTTGGATGATATGGATTTTCGTTATTTATGGAATCATGCAGTGTGATGAAGCAGGATCAGAGAACAATCAGAATCAGAGGGAGGTATTAAAGGAATACTTTTGAAGAAATGAATACTTTTGAAGTACTAGTTCATGGATCAGTCTGATTTAAAATTATATTCAGCACCAGGAATATACATTTCCAGCGCCCTAAAAGTCAATCTCTACATTCTGTATTCTGCAGTAGTAAATTTCAACAAAATCTTGTAAATGGGATGTAGAAAAGGGAACTGCAGATGCTAATTCACTAGAAAAAGACAGCATCCCTGGAGGACATGGATAGGTGATGTTTTGGGTCGGGATCCTTCTACATATTGAAACTAGCACTTAATGGCATCATGAAATGTGAGTAATTGGGACATTCTGTCATGAAAGGTGCTTTTCAAATGCAACTGATTTTTTTTCATTGCAGTGTGGAAATCTTCCTTTCCGTCGAATCTGTAAAAGATTTGGAGCTGACATCACTTGTGGAGAGATGGCAATCTGCACAAACCTTTTGCAAGGCCAGTCTTCAGAATGGGCACTGTTGAAACGGCACCACACAGAAGACTTCTTTGGAGTACAGGTCTGGGATGTCAGAAGTTACTTTTGATGAATCTTAAAAAATGAGGCCAAAACTTTGCCATCGGAATCTGTAATTCACATTTATAACATATATATTAAAGGCTGTTGCTCGAAAATGAGGTTTATGTAAAAAAAAAATCAGCATTGCAAGTAAACGGTTTCAGCACTTTGGGTTGAATAGTTCAGAAATAAATAGGTATTTGTGATATGAAGTGATGTCTATTTGCACCAATAGATATCCAAGATATTGGGGTGGCACAGCGGGGCAGCGGTAGAGCTGTTGCCTTACAGCATCAGAGACTGGGTTTGATCCTGACTAAGGATGTTGTCTGTACGGAGTTTGTACGTTCCATCTGTGACCGTGTGAGTTTTCTCCAGATGGGCTGGTTTCTTCACACATTCCAAAGACGTACAGGTTTGTAGTTTAATTGGCTTCGGTAAATTGCCCCTAGTGTGTAGGATAGAACTCATGTGCGGGTGATCTCTGAACGGTGGGCTGAAGGGCCTGTTTCCTTGCTGTATCTCTACACTAAACTAGGTATCTGAATCATTCATGTGACATTTATCCACATATTTCCATTGGGAAAATATCAAGCACTTTAATATCTGAACACTTGGCAAATTAGATGCTTCAGACAGCTTCCCAGATCTTAATATTAAAAAATGCCCGAATTGACCTCACCATCCCAACTGATGATACTTTTTATCAAAATGTTATCTTTTGTGCATGTATTGTATATAACTTCTTAGAAAGCAATATCGGATTTTTCTGGGAAAATACCAGCATGTGAGATTCTTATGAATGCAGACGTCCCAATCTTGCTGGCTAATTCCTCTGGTATTTCCAGGCTGTGCTTCAAACTCCATATGGGAAGAAGAGTTTTCTGATGTTCCACTGCTTTTGCTGGGAAAACGGTTTTTGAATTGGATTGGGCTTTCGCATAGGATCCATAAACCCATTCGTATGAATTGGTATTTCTAGGGGTACAGGAAAGCATTTAATTGAGTTATGTGTTTTAATTACTAGTGTTGACTTTAAGATTCTGAACTAGATAAATGTAGCAATATGGTTTTCAAAACAATTTTATTTTTTGAAATCTCAATCGTCTTATTACATGTATTGAATGCTTTTTTTTGGCTGTCCAGTAAAGTTTGTAAAGCCTGGATAGCTTTGGTTATTGGCAGGGACAGGAAATTAGGACTTTAGTTTGCCACCTCATTGGTTTCCAGAGGAGCTTCCTGCATCGGCTTAGTTCTGGCCACATATATCATTTGATTTGTGTCTTTCAAGGCCCTTCTGCTGTTCAGCAACAGGATAGTTTGTCCCAGAAAGCTTGTGATCATAAATCCAGAGCAAGTAAGTGATTGGGAGTAGGAAAATATGAGCCATGTTTTATCCAGCGACAAATTTTCAATACAAATAGTGGTCGTGCTACTTGCTTGCAGTTAACATTTTTTTTTGCCACAGCTAGACGGAGCTTTTCCGGACACCATGACAAAATGTGCTGAGCTTCTCAACCAGACCATTGACGTTGATTTTGTTGATATTAATGTTGGCTGCCCAATAGATTTGGTATATCAGAAGGTAGGTTGATTCACTGCCCTGTTGATAAAGTTTAGAGATGTTTGTGTGAGGAATAGATGTATAATTTGTTCTATTATTTTGCTTTATAAAAAATGTGCAGATCTGGTGAGGTAGAATAGCTTTTCATTGTAGATCCCATGTAATTTTAATTCAGTACAGTGAAGATGTACATTTTTCTTCACAGTACAATTTCACACATCTTATATTAACCTAAAGCGGCTGTCCAACTTGGGCGACCTAATCCGCGAGTTCTGGCGAGTTTGCCCTCAACTCGTACTCGCAGCATGGTCGACACTAGGTCGTAGGAGACCTTTGTAACTCCCCTTCATGCTTGAGAGTAGTCCCCGTGCACACTCAGCTAGGTCGTGGCTTATTTTTCAACATGTTGAAAAATGCCCGCGAGTAAAAAAAGGTCACCATGGAAAAAAATAGATACTTTTTTTCTACTCGTAGGTTTAGTCGTGGTAGGTTGTCATGTTAGTCGTAGGTAATCGAGGGTAGGCGAAGGTAGTCATAGATAGTCTTCATCATAGTCAAAGGGAGGTTGAAGGAGGCTGTCTTCCCTCTTCATTATTCGGTGTCCAATTTTCCCGAAGTTAGTCGTAGATAGTCGTAGCTAGTCTTCAACATAGTCGAAGGAGGTCTTCAACATGACATTTTTTCAAACTCTCCTAAACTCCTCTAAACTCGCCAATTTAGGTCACCCAAGTGGGACAACCCCTTAATGCGTTATAAATATATGTTTTACTCTAAGTATTGGTGCAGTTTTAGATTAGTATTTCCAGTTAGATGTGGAATCTAACCTGCCCATTGTGATACCAAACTGTCTGTTAGAAAATATGGATAAACATGTGACATTCTGAGTGTATTCCCCTTTTTTAAATACTTCCTCAATTATCCTTCTCTTTCCAGGGTGCAGGTTGTGGTCTAATGCATCGTTTGACCAAATTAGAACAGATTGCAAGAGGAATGGTTACTGTAAGTAAATTCTGTAGTCATTTACTGATACTAAATCTGTTAATTACTTTATCTGATGCAACTGAAGTTGTTTGTTCCTTGACCTATCGTAGGTGTTGGATGTTCCAGTGACAGCAAAATTAAGGACTGGTGTACATGAAAAGATCAATATTGCCCATAAAATATTACCCCATCTTAGGGATTGTGGGCTTTCCATGATTACAGTAAGTGCCAATATTTGTTAGTTTGGGAAAAGTCAGGTTGATGATCTATATGTCTCATCAGATTTTGCTCCAACATACCATGAAATTATTTAGGATGTTTTTTATTAAATATGTAAATTGATAATTATTGAAAAACATAATTAATGTATATGCAAAATGAGCTTCGGTAATTGTTATCAATACAAAACTGATTTAAAATTATTTTAGAATTACTCCTTTTGATATTTAAGCATGATGTACCTAACCTTTTGCTACTACGGGAATATGGTTGACTTTTTAATGATTCCTAATTGTGTTTCTTAGCTCCATGGTCGATCCAGAGAGCAACGATACAGTAAATTAGCAGACTGGGATTACATTGATTACTGTGCTCAGTTGGCTAAGCCAATGCCATTCTTTGGTATGTATTGATCAATTCTTATATGTTATCTGTGTGCTGTTTATGGTATCTGTTACCAAATATATTATGAAAGGGACATAATAGGTTTAAACGAGATTAGCAACCTCCGTTACTTGCAATTACTATTATGGTAGACATCAAAGGCTTATCTAAAACTCCTACCGCTTGCCTTAAATCTCTGCCCTTTGGTTTTGGATACTTCTGTTATGGAGAAAAATGTGATAGGACATAGGACAGTACAGCACAGCAATAGACCCTTCAGCGCACAATGTCTGTTCTGAACATGATGCCAAATTAAACTAATTTCCTTTGCCTGTATGTGATCGAGATTGCTCCATTCCCTGCATGTCCATGTGCCTTCTAAAAACCACTATTGCACCTGGTTCCACCACCACAACTGGAAGCATGTGCCAACCACCCGATACTTTCTGTTTTTAAAAATAACAAACTTGCCCCGAACATATCTTGTAAACTTTGCCCCTCTCCCCCCAAAGCTAAGCCCTTTAGTCTTTGACATTTCCATACTGGGAAAGACTTTCTGACTGTCTATCTGTGCCTCTCATAATTTTATATATTTACTTCACGTCTCCCCTCAACCCCAGAGAAAACGATACAAGTTTGTCCAACTCTCCATCCTATCTATGCCCCTTATACAGTGCCCTCCATCATGTTTGGGACAAAGACCCATCATTTATTTATTTGCCACGACTGCACAATTTGAGATTTGTAATAGAAAAAAATCACTTTTGGTTAAAGTGCACATTGTCAGATTTTAATAAAGGCCATTTTTATACATTTTGATTTCTCCATTTATAAATTACAGCAGTGTTTATACAGACCCCCCATTTCGGGGCACCATAATGTTTGGGACACAGCAATGTCATGGATATGAAAGTAGTCATGTTCAGTATTTTGTTGCATATCCTTTGCATGCAATGACTGCTTGAAGTCTGCGATTCATGGACATCACCAGTTGCTTGGTGGTTTCTCTGATGATGCTCTGCCAGGCCTGTATTGCAGCTATCTTTAGCTTATGCTTGTTTTGGGGGCTAGTCCCCGTTAGTTTTCTCTTCAGCATATAAAAGGCATGCTCAATTGGGTTCAGATCGGGTGATTGACTTGGCTACTCATTTTCTAGCTTTCAAAAAACTCTTTTGTTGCTTTAGCAGTATGTTTGGGATCTTTGTCTTGCTGTAGAATGAGTTAACAGCCAATGAGTTTTGAGGCATTTGTTTGAACTTGAGCAGATAGGATGTGTCTATATACTTCAGAATTCATTATGCTATTACCATCAGCAGTTGTATCATCAATGAAGATAAGTGAGCCAGTACCTTCAGCAGCCATACATGCCCAGGCCATAACACCCCCACCACCGTCTTTCACAGATGAGGTGGTATGCTTTGGATCTTGGGCAGTTCCTTCTCTCCTCCAGACTTTGCTCTTGCCATCACTTGGATATAAGCTAATCTTCGTCTCATCTGTCTACAAGACCCTTTTTCCAGAACATTGGTTGCTCTTTTAAGTACTTCTTGGCAAACTGTACCCTGGCCATCCTATTTTCTTTATAATAGAGAGAATTCTTCTGTCATCAGCTGTGGAGATCTTCCTTGGCTTGTCAGTCCCTTTGCCATTAGTAAGCACACCAGTGCTCTCTTTCTTCTTAATGATGTTCCAAACAGTTGATTTTGGTAAGCCTAAAATTTGGCTGTTGTCTCTAACAGTTTTATCCTTGTTTCTCAGTCTCATAATGGCTTCTTTGATTTTCATTGACACAACTTTGGTCCTCATGTTGATAAACAGCAATAAAAGTTTCCAAAGGTGATGGAAAGACTGGGTGCTGAGAGCTCTCGTATACCTGCATTAAGCAGGCAATGAAACACACCTCAGCAATTACAAACGCCTGTGTCCCAAACATTATGGTGCCCTGAAATGGGAGAACTATGTATAAACACAGCTGTAATTTTTACATGGTGAAACCAAAATGTATAAAAATGGCCTTTATTAAAATCTGACTGTGTACTTTAACCACATGTGATTTTTATTTTTCTATTACAAATCTCAAACTGTGGAGTACAGAGGCAAATAAATAAATGATGGGTCTTTGTCCCAAATATTATGGTGGATGCTGTAAATTTAAAATACCACTTTCAGGTCCTGCTTCTGCTACAAGGAAAACAGGCCAGGTTTGTACAGTCTCTTCCAATAACTGGAATGATCCATCCCAGGTAACATCTTGGAGAATCTCCTCTGCATCCGTTCCGATGCAATCATGCTCTTCCTATAGTGCGGAGATCAGAATTGCACACAATACTCCAACAATGGCCTAACCATTGTTTTTAATAGTTGTACCATAGCTTCCCTGCTCTCATATTCTTCATCCTGGATAATGAAGGCAAGTATCCCATAAAGTGTTTTTCATCACTTTATACACCTGTACTGTCAGCTCATGAATCATTGGAATTGTACTCCTAGGGTTCTTTGTCCCTTAATACTCCCCCAGGCCCTACCATATAAAGTGCATCAGCTCACACAGATGAGGATTAAATTAAGTTCATGAGATATTATCGATAAAATTAAACAGGAATGCATTCCCAAATGTTTCAGACAATCAAGACTTTAGAATTGTGGAATTGTTATAGCATGGTATAAGGCCATTAAACCATCATGTTTGCGCCAGCTCTTTATTAGAGCAGATTGATTAGTCTCATTCTCTGCTTTCTCCATAGCTTTGCAGATTATTTTTTCTCGGGTGCCTTTTCAGTTCTGTTTGAGAATCCTGATATCTTTGTTGCCATCACAGTTACGGTCGTGGCTGCTCTATACGTACAAAAGAAAATTACAGTCATCTCTCGTTCCAAAACTATAAATCTATTCCCATTTCTCTTGGAGACTTCTTAGAGTTGATGAGGAAGCTTTGGAGGAGATGTGGGCAGCACCAACACAGAATTTCAACCCCACATATGCCTAACCTCCCCACTATGATTATTCAGTACAAAAAGCACACCCGCATCCTGTATACACGCATACACACACAGCCTGAGTCTGTGCTGTTATTGTTCCATGATTCTAAGATTTCAATTGTCTGAGACATTTTGAAAAGCACTCCAGTTCCATTTTACAGATAATATTATGCTGTTATTCTCTACTAATATTATGCTGTTGTGCCCTTCGCCAAAGCCAATAAAATGTAAATTCCTGCGCACATCCCAGGAAGGAGAAGAATAATTTTATCCCATTCTTTTCAATACTGGTTATGGTTAAATTATTAATACACTGAGTTAAAGGTTTTAATGGACTTTGAACATGGCACTGCAATTGCTACCGCACTGTGCTTGTAAAATAGTGAATTGCTGTCCTTCACATGCCCTAGCTAAATTCAATGTATTTTATCTTTCACAGGAAATGGTGATATTTTGTCATTTGAAGATGCCAACAGAGCCAGGACGACCGCTGTGTCCGGAGTCATGGTTGCAAGGTCAGTAACTAATGCAGGTGCTCATTGAATTTCAACTAAAGTTCAGAATTATCTTTTCCTATCCTTGCCAAATACCGCATTTACTCCTACACTGATTATGTGCATTGCTTAAATGTGGTCTATTCAATTTGTGCAGTTAGGAGTGAGATATTTCTGAAAATGTAATTCTCAGAGAGGTCCTTGTAACTTGATATGGTTCATTTGGCAGATTTTAATGAATTTTAATGAATTTAAAACTTTCTAACATTTTGAGGCTGCAGTGTGTTATGGTCAATGAAATGAAAAGTGAATGTAATTTTAAGTTTCATGGATGAAAATTTCCTTGTCATAGTTTCTTATCTTTCATGAATCGCGATATGTCACAAAAAGATTGCTGCAACAGTTCCCACAAAGATGTTCTTTGTTCGGCTATAGTCTAAATCTGGCTGTTTTGGGTGAACGAGGCAATATGTATAGATTGAAGGGTAGATATCTGAAATGAACTTTTGAGGTATTGATCTGTGTTGTCTGAATGGTGTCAGGAAAAGGGGAAGTGCAACAAGACCTGGGTGTCTCTGTACATCGGTCACTAAAAGTAAGCAAAGGTGGTGTGGCGGTGCTGCCTAAGGGCAGCGGCTCAACTGTAGTCCATCTGTCTTTTTTTAATTTTTGTCTCGTTAAATGTATGTTTTGATTCGAGTTTTTATTATTTTTTTAGCTGTGTATATGTGGGGGATGGGGGAAACCGTTTAATCTCTTCCCTGTACGTGGCCCCGACATTTTCCCTGTTGGGTCTCCGATGTCGTTGGGCCTAACATCGTGGAGCCGGCGGCAGCCTCCGGCCGGAACCAACTTGAGTGCTCCAGTCGCAGAGCTGGCCGACTTCGGAATGGGTAGAGCTATGCTGGCACGCGGCTGCGACCCGACTTCGGAGCTTTGGAGGCTCCGGCCGCAGGCCCGATGGACTTCTCCCGCCGGAATCGCGGGGTTAAATGACTTGGAGCGGAGCCTAACATCACCCGGCAGGGCTTAACGGCCGCGGGACTTACCATCGCCCACATCGGGAGCCCCAGTCGCCTCGACATTGCAGTTGGACTGCCGGACCGCGGAGGAAGAAGAAAGGGAAGAGATAAGACTTTTCCATCACAGTGAGGAGGTGTTGGAGATTCACTGTGGTGGATGTTTGTGTAAATTGTTAAGATGTTAAGACTGTAGAAAATGCAATTTCGTTCAAACCAAGCTGTTTAAATGACAATAAAAGGCATTCTATTCTATTCTAAGCATGCAGGTACAATAGGCAGTGAAGAAAGCTAATGGCATGTTGGCCTTCATAACGAGAGTCGAGTAATGGAGCAAAGAGGTCCTTCTGTAGTTGTACGGGGCCCTGGTGAGACCGCACCTAGAGTATGTGTGCAGTTTTGTTCTCCTAATTTGAGGAAGGACATCCTTGCTATTGTGGGAGTGCAGCAAGTTTCACAAGATTAATTCTTGGGATGGCGGGACTGCCGTATGATGAAAGAATGGAGCGATTGGGCTTCTATTCACTGGAATTTAGAAGGATGAGAGGGGATCTTATAGAAACATATAAAAATTTTAAGGGATTGGATACACTAGATGCAGGAAACATGTTCCTGATGTTGGGGAAACATATAAAATCTTATAGAAACATATAAAATTATTAAAGGGTTGGATACGCTAGATGCAGGAAACATGTTCCCGATGTTGGAAGGTCCAGAACCAGGAGCCACAGTTTAAGAATAAGGGGTAGCCCATTTTGAACTGAGGTGAGGAAAAACTTTTTCACACCGAGAGTTATGAATTTGTGGAATTCTCTGCCTCAGAAGGCAGTGGAGGCCAATTCACTGGATCCATTCAAAAGAGAGTCAGATAGAGCTCTTTGGGCTAGTGGAATCAAAATATATGGGGAGAAGGCAGGAACGGGGTACTGATTGTAGATGATCAGCCACGATTACATTGAATGGCGGTGCTATCTTGAAGGGCCAAATAACCTACTCCTGCACCTATTGTCTATGTATCTATGTATTTAGTGCTCTGGAAATGAGCTCCACAGCTTTCCTAAAAATTGAGATCATGAGACAATAGCGGTAATAATTTTGATGTAGATATATTTACATCAGTGTCTGTAGAAACATAGCAAGTTCTTTTAATTTCATATCATTGTCTTGTTTACACAATCTGTTCAAACTTCAAATTCCTTCAAATAAGTTGAGAAGCACTTTATTGGGTTGATGACCAACACAGTATCAACAACAAATATAAGAAAAGATAACATATTGATGGCAAGTTTCTGAAAATGGCATCAGGATACACAAATACATTTTGTGAAACGGTTGTTGGGTGGTGTCCACCAGTGACCTGGTTGGCACAGTAAGTACACATATTTCTTATTCATTTCTATGATAATGAACACCACATGGAATAATAAAATTGCAAACACCATTTCCACTTCATTTACCTGATCATGTAGTAGAATACTGCATCCATCTGAGTGGACACTGCAACGCTCGTTACACATGATACACACAAACGTTTGTTGCGGTGGACACTAACAAAAACGTTTGTTTTGGTGTCCCAGCGAAAACCAAGCATTTTCACCGATGCAATCTAAATGGTACATTACCTTATGGATCTGAGCGACATCGATGGCCAATGATTCATCAGATCGTTTGATTTGGGCTGATTTTTTTTTTGTAAGTAAAATATCTCCGTAACATCGTTGCGGAACTTCCCGAAGTTGACACGAAAGAATGAAGTTAGCGACTTGGTCCGTAAGCAAGCCTGCACACAATGCAGCACCACCAAGACTATTTATAGCTAGTGACCTATGACCTGGGCATGCGCAGTCGGAATACTGAACTCGCTTATTGCAAAATAAGAAAAAATAATTAACTCGCCTAAAGATCGCTACTACCATAGGATACCTTGTTGGATGTTTCAAAAGCATTAGAGGTTTGGAGCCTCCGTGGTTTAACTTACAGAGGTACTGACCCCAATAACTGACGTTGTGACAATGGACACCAAGCACAACGATCGTTATGGGATCTTCACTGTACTATATTACTTTTATGTTACTGTATTTTTCTCGTATAGATGAAGATATTTCCCTAGACCATTATCAAAACGTATATATGTATGAGGGACCATGTGAAGTTTATTTATGAATTAAATATTTATGGCTAAATGTGGCAGAGATTTTATTCTTACACTTTTGGTGTCCAAAATTGGGGGAAAACGATGACAATTTGTCAATTATGATAAAGGTTTTTAATTTTAATTTATCTAAGTACTCTCAAGTATTGTAAAAAGACACATATACATGCTGTTTGGGAGATACTATCAAAAAGCCTCAATGATTTTTGGCAAAGGATTTTGGGTAAAGGGTTGAGTGTAAGACAAGTGGACTTATTTATCCTGGTGACAGGTATTGCTAGAATCCATTGCAGACTGATATTCACTAAGGGTTCTGTTTAGAATTGATTTTCTGTTCACCCAACTAAATGATGTGTGTTTTTTTTTATTCTTGTATGCAAATGTTCATGTTATTGGGGATGTCAGTAGAGGTAGAGAAAAATTACAAATATTTAATTGAATAGAACTAAAAATACATGGAATTAATGAAGATTTTTAATTTATTATAAATTCAATTCTGAGCACAGCAGAATGCATTCATTCATCAGCAAAGCCTCATAATTGCAGATAGTCACAGATACTGTGAAACTCGATTCATATTCATTATACATAAATCATTGAAGACCCTCAAATTGTAGTACAAATGGTTAAAAATCACTTTATTCATGGAACCAAATATTTCCAACATAAAATTCAAGTCCAAATTAATATTTTGGGCTGAATTTTTTTCAAAGAAAAGCAAAAGAATCTGAATTACTTTGAATAATGTGCCACTTTTGTACATTACAGTTTGATATTATCTAACAGATTCTAAAAGCATTGTTTTTAGATTAGTCATTTGAGTTTCAGAAATAATATTTTCTTAATATATTTATGTAAAGTTCATAGCTTGTACGGTTTTTGGACGGAAAGTAAAATATCTGCTGATATTATTTACTTTTGCTTTCTATGAAAATCCAAAGAACCAGGTTCTATAAATTTACACTTGTATGTTGAACTTGTTTAATTACAGAGGGGCACTAATTAAACCATGGCTATTTACTGAAATCAAAGAGCAACGACACTGGGATATTTCCTCACGAGAAAGATTTGAGGTTCTCCAGGATTATAGTAACTATGCGTTAGAGCACTGGGGATCAGATACACAAGGAGTGGAGAAGAGTAGAAGATTTCTCTTGGAGTGGCTGTCATTCTTATGCAGGTAAAAGACTTTTAACTTAGTACTGAATTATTTCTCTTAAATTTGGTATGTTGAACATTAGTAGATACGTTGATGTTGCATTTATATTTGTTTCAGGTATATTCCAGTAGGTCTTCTGGAACATGTACCTCAAAAAATCAATGAAAGACCTCCTTATTATTTGGGCAGAGACTATTTGGAAACTTTAATGGCTAGCCAAAATGTGTGTGAGTGGATCAAATTAAGGTAAAGTAATTTGCTCTTAAAAAATCCTTTTTTTTTAAAGTTTTAATCAGAAGATAGCAGTTTGTCTTATGTAATTAAAGATCTTTCCTGGAACAATGTAGGTTGCAATCCAAATTTCAACACTTAATTGCTAATGTAGCATTATGGTCATTTAGCTCACGAAAAAAAATAATTTCCTTACATTTTCTCCCCAATGTTTAATATAATGTGCAACAATCTTGAATCCCATTTGGCTCTTCATACACTTCCTAGCAGAGATTGATTTTTAGCAATTGAATTTGATATATAGAAAGCATGAATTTAATATAAACAATTTATTCTAAGACTTTTCTTTTATTTTGATATCAGTGAAATGCTATTGGGACCTGTTCCTCCAAATTTCACCTTCGTGCCTAAACATAAAGCAAATTCCTTCAAGTGAAAATAAGAAGAGAAGCTGCAAGAAACTCAATTGTTTTACTAATGCCTTCACTATTGAATTCATACTGAAATTATGTATAATCTCATGCAAATTGAATGCACTGAATGTCGACTGGAGGGGTGAGCGATTACTGAATTGTAGAGGCTATTATTATGGCTTCCTGTAAATATTTTGTAATTAATATTTTGGGAAATTTTAAATAAATATTAATTTACTTTCTTTCCATATTGTTGCATTTACCAGACTGCTCAAAATGCTATCAATATATTTATGGTTATTTTACAATCTTTTTGTATTGCACAATCCATTGAATTTTATATTTTGCTTCTTTGAGAGGACGGGGAATGAAGATCTCCTGTTTCCAATATGGCGTCAGAGGTGGTTCAAAATTCACACACTTGTAGTCATTTATGAAGAATGGAGATGACCTTGTCTTGGCTTTTGTTTCATGAGAAATGTTTATACAGTTGTTTGAGGTGGAAATTGTTAAAGTAGGAGAAACTGATATATAGCTGTTATTCTTTCCTTTGGTATTCATTTCACTTTCTGGAGAACTTTGTTCCTGAGACCTAGAAGCTTCTTTGTTTGTAAGAACATCCCAGAAAGAGGGACAGAGTGGTACAGGTAATTCATAATGGAACCACTCTAAATGGCCATAAGTTCTTATTCCAGGAAGCGTCTGTGTTGCATGGCTTTCAGCATGAACTGAACGTATCAGTGATGTATTTGAAGACACTATTTCTTCTTGAAGATTGTTAGTTTTAATGTTGTCATCTTGAAACTTTGGATTATGAAGTTCCTGTTCGGATAGAAAGGGTTCTCGGTGTATCACCAGTGTTGATAAAACAAATGCACCATGTGTTTCCTTTAGTAAAATTGGTAAGAGACCCACCTTAATTTGTTTGTGAAGAAATCTCCTAGTTTGTGAATAGGAGTGCCTCAAGAGAATTTTCCTTTTGTCCATTTTTCTTTCTTCACAAATGCCTTAACTTATGAAAATTTGGTTATTTTTGACCATGTAAGGCTTGTTTGCTTTCCAAGGATTCATCTCTTGGATTTTCTATGAATATTTATTTCTGCTGCTGCAAATGTAACGATAAAATCAGATCTGGAACATAGAATGCTTAGTGTAGAATTCTGTTTGTTGATGATCTTTATGACTATTACATCATAAAAGGATTTAATGGCCACATGTTAAGTTAATTACCAGCTTAATAAGGCTGACCAAGCCTGAGGATCTCTCTTTAACTGGTTAATATAACAGACCTATGTAATGCTTTGGATACTTTTAAAGAAAATGTACATACATTATTTCAAATTGTTTTAATTTAAAGTTTAAGTAAATATTATTCTGCTGACTGGTAATAAGTTGAATCCACAATACTCTGCAGAATGTGATTTTGTAGCTTAGCAGAAAAAACTGAAATCTACGTTAATTCATGGACTATTACAATTTTATTAATCTGTAGAGAAAAATAAGCTTTTAAAATGTAAGCAAAAATGTAGCATTCTGGAGGAAAAGATTTCAACTTTGTCACTGAAGCCCCACGGCTTCTCTTAGCCACTGAAACTAGAATAATGTAATTGGACACATTTCTACTGTAGATGTGTCCAAGATGGTGTTTTAATAAGTTCAAATAATCAATTTTGTTTGATATTACATTACTTCATAGTGAGATGTCAGAATAATAACAGCAGTAAAGTTCATAGTCTATTGTAGTGAATCTCTCAATCAGTTCATTAGTTGCTTCCAATGACATCCCCATTTATCCGTCCAACTATAGAATTTAAAATTTAGAGGTACAGCGGAGAAACAGGCCCTTCAGCCCACCAAATCCGTGCCAATCAGCAATCACCTCATATACTTTTTTTGCCATTTTGTGTTTATATTTTTAATAAGAATGACATTTTACCGCTTATTTTCTGCTAGTTCAAGAGTTTTAGCAAGGTTAAACTTTTACCTGCTTTAATTATTTTACATTAATCTATGATCTTTGAATAAATTTCCTATGACACGTCGCTGGTCTTGGCAAATTTGCATTTAGTGACAATTTATTCATTTTAACAATGTACTTCCTTTCTCAGCTTCATCTTTTATCGTAGAGAAAGATGAAATTGATTGGTGAACCAAAACTGCAACAAAGTCCTTGATTCTAATTAATTGCTTGTCAGCCCAAATACAGAATCCCCAAAATAAAAATACCGTAGGTGCTGGAACTCTGGGTTGTCATTGACCTTCCACATTCCTACAACAAAACTCAATATAAGCTTGAGAAACAGCATATTTTCTTCCAACTAAGCACTTTGTAGTCCCCCAACACTGAATTTAGGTGATCAATCAATCCAGCCTTTTTCTATTTCCTATGAAAGGTCAAATTAAAATTAGCAAAGTGCTTCAGCATAAATGTCTGAACTGCAAGTATTTTACCATTGTGTATTTTTATTTATAATAAAAGTAATATTTTACCATTTATTTTCCGCTAATACAAGAGTTTTAGCAGGATTCATAGAATCGTAGAATCATAGAAAATAGGTGCAGGAGTAGGCCATTCGGCCCTTCGAGCCTGCACCGCCATTCAATATGATCATGGCTGATCATCCAACTCAGTATCCTGTACCTGTCTTCTCTCCATACCCCCTGATCCCTTTAGCCACAAGGGCCACATCTAACTCCCTCTTAAATATAGCCAATGAACTGGCCTCAACTACCTTCTGCGGCAGAGAATTCCACAGACTCACCACTCTGTGTGAAAAAAGATCTTCTCATCTCGGTCCTAAAAGACTTCCCCCTTATTCTTAAACTGTGACCCCTTGTTCTGGAGTTCCCCAACATCGGGAACAATCTTCCTGCATCTAGCCTGTCCAACCACTTAAGAATTTTGTAAGTCTCTATAAGATCCCCCCTCAATCTCCTAAATTCCAGCGAGTACAAGCCAAGTCTATCCAGTCTTTCTTCATATGGAAGTCCTGACATCCTAGGAATCAGTCTGGTGAACCTTCTCTGTACTCCCTCTATGGCAAGAATGTCTTTCCTCAGATTAGGAGACCAAAACTGTACGCAATACTCCAGGTGTGGCCTCACCAAGACCCTATACAACTGCAGTAGAACCTCCCTGCTCTTGTACTCAAATCCTTTTGCTATGATTGCCAACATACCATTCACTTTCTTCACAACCTACTGCACCTGCATGCCTACTTTCAATGACTGGTGTACCATGACACCCAGGTCTCGTTACATCTCCCCTTTTCCTAATCGGCCACCATTCAGTTAATAATCTACCCTCCTGTTTTTGCCGCCAAAGTGGATAACCTCACATTTATCCACATTATACTGCATCTGCCATGCATTTGCCCACTCACCCAACCTATCCAAGTCACCTTGCAGCCTCCGAGCATCCTCCTCACAGCTAACACTGCCCCCCAGCTTCGTGTCATCTGCAAACTTGGAGATGTTGCATTCAATTCCCTCATCCAGATCATTAATATATATTGTAAATAGCTGGGGCCCAGCACTGAGTCTTGCAGTACCCCACTAGTCACTGTCTGCCATTCTGAAAATTACCCGTTTACTCCTACTCTTTGCTTCCTGTCTGCCAGCCAGTTCTCTATCCACGTCAATACTGAACCCCCAATACTGTGTGCTTTAAGCTAATCTCTTCTGTGGGACCTTGTCGAAAGCCTTCTGAAAGTCCAGATATAACACATCCACAGGTTCTCCCTTATCCATTCTACTAGTTACATCCTCAAAAAATTCTATAAGATTCGTCAGACATGATTTACCTTTCATAAATCCATACTGACTTTGTCCAATTATATCAACACTTTCCAAATGTGCTCCTATCCCATCTTTAATAACTGACGCTAGCATTTTCCCCACTACCGATGTTAGACTAACTGGTCTGCAATTCGCCGTTTTCTCTCTCCCTCCCTTTTAAAAAAGTGGGGTTACATTAGCTACCCTCCAATCCTCAGGAACTACTCCAGAATCTAAAGAGTTTTGAAAAATTATCACTAATACATCCACTATTTCTGGGGCTACTTCCTTAAGTACTCTGGGATGCAGCCTATCTGGCCCAGGGGATTTATCGGCCTTTAATCCATTCAATTTACCTAACACCACTTCCCGGCTAACCTGGATTTCACTCAGTTCCTCCATCTCATTTGACCTGCTATTTCCGGCAGATTATTTAAGTCTTCCTTTGTGAAGACAGAACCAAAGTAGTTATTCAAATGGTCTGCCATGTCCTTGTTCCCCATGATCAATTCACCAGTTTCTGACTGCAAGGGACCTACATTTGTTTTAACTAACCTTTTTCTCTTCACATATCCATAAAATCTTTTGCAGTCCGTTTTTATGTTACATGCCAGTTTTCTTTCATAATCTATTTTCCCTTTCCTAATTAAGCACTTTGTCCTCCTCTGCTGGACTCTGAATTTCTCCCAGTCATCTGGTAGGCTGCTTTTTTCTGGCTAATTTGTATGCTTCATCTTTAGTTTTGATACCATCCCTGATTTCACTTGTTATCCACGGATGCACCACCTTCCCATATTTATTCTTTTGCCAAAGTGGGATAAACAATTGTTGTAGTTCATCCATGCAGTCTTTAAATGCCTTCCATTGCATATCCATCGTCAACCCTTTAAGAATCACTTGCCCGTCTATCTTGCCCAATTCACGTCTCATACCCTCAAAGTTACCTTTCTTTAAGTTCAGAACCCTTGTTTCTGAATTAACAATGTCACTCTCCATCCTAATGAAGAACTCAACCATATTATGGTCACTCTTGCTCACGGGGCCACGCACAACAAGACTGCTAACTAACCCTTCCGCATTACTCAGTACCCAGTCTAGAATAGCCTGCTCTCTCGTTGGTTCCTCTACATGTTGGTTTAGAAAACTATCCCGCATACATTCCAAGAAATCCTCTTCCTCAGCATCCCTGCCAATTTGATTCACCCAATCTATATGTAGATTGAAGTCACCCATTAAAACTGTTTTACCCTTGTTGCATGCATTTCTAATTTCATGTTTGATGCCGTCCCCAACTCCACTACTACTGTTAGGTGGCCTGCACACAACTCCCACTGGCGTTTTCTGCCCCTTAGTGTTTTGCAGCTCTACCCATATCGATTCCACATCCTCCAAGCTAATGTCCTTCCTTTCTATTGCGTTAGTCTCCTCTCTAACCAGCAATGCTACTCCACCTCCTTTTCCTTTCTGTCTATCCCTCCTGAATATTGAATATCCCTGGATGTTCAGCTCCCAGCTTTGGTCACCCTGGAGCCATGTCTCTGTGATCCCAACCATATCATATTCATTAATAACTATTTGCACATTCAACTCATCCACCTTATTACGAATGCTCCTTGCATTGAGACACAAAGCCTTCAGGCTTGTTTTTACAACATTCTTACCCCTTATACAATTATGTTGAAAAGTGGCCCTTTTTGATTTTTGTCCTGGATTTTTCTGCCTGCCACTTTTACTTTTCACCTTGCTACCTATTGCTTCTACCCTCATTTTACATTCCTGTCTCGCTGTTCATGCTCCCATCCCCCTGCCACATTAGTTTAAATCCTCCCTGACAGCACTAGCAAACATTCCCCCAAGGACATTGGTTCCCTTCAAGCCCAGGTACAGATTAAACTATTACCCGTTTAAATTCAACGTGATCATCCCTGATCATCCCCAATCAGTACCCCATTCCTGCCTTCTCCCCATATCCCCTAATTCCACTATTTTTAAGAGCCCTATCTAGCTCTCTCTTGAAAGCATCCAGAGAACCTGCCTCCACCACCCTCTGAGGCAGATAATTCCACAGACTCACCACTCTGTGAGAAAAAGTGTTTCCTCATCTCCGTTCTAAATGGCTTACTCCTTATTCTTAAACTGTGGCCCCTGGTCCTGGACTCCCCCAACATCAGGAACATGTTTCCTGCCTCTAGCGTGTCCAGGCCCTTAACAATCTTATATATTTCAATGAGATCCCCTCTCATCCTCCTAAACTCCAGAGTACTCATATTAAATCTTTCCCCTCTCACTTTAAACACATGCCCTCTACTTCTTGATTGGTCCTTCCTGGGAAAATGGCTGTGTGTATTCATCTCTTTGCCCCTCTTGAATGTATACCATCCTATATGATCACCCCTCTGCCTCCTGCATGCCAAAGAATAAAGTCCTAGCCTGCACAACCTTCCTTTATACCTCAGTCGCTCATCCTGGCAACGTTCTCAACTTTTCTCTGCACTCTTTCCAGCTTAAAGGCATATTTCCTATAGTAGGGTGAGCAAAACCGAACACAATATTCTAAGAGCAGCCTCACCAACATCTTATATAACTAGTAAGTAAGTCATTTTTATTTATATAGCACTTTTAAATCAAATCACGTTGAAGCCAAAGTGCTTTACAGAGAAATAAATTAGATTACCATACATCCATATTAAATAATAAAGAAGATAAAAAAGACACAACACACTATAGGATTCAACATGAACGTCCTCCCACAGCAGAATCAACACTTTCCACTGTGAGGCACCAAAAAGTCCAGTCCTCCTCCTCCTCCTGGTCCACCCGAGGTCGGGGTCTATTTGAGGCCTCCGCAGCCAGTCACCACAACGGTGGCCCAATGTTATCGGCCCTCCTGCCGGGAAGATGGAACTCTGGCATTGGGTGAACACTGCTCAGCAGCTTGGAATGTCTGGAGCGGCGGCTTCCTCACTGGAGACCGCGGTTACATAGAAAATAGGTGCAGGAGTAGGGCCATTCGGCCCTTTGAGCCTGCACCGCCATTCAATATGATCAAGGCTGATCAACCAACTCAGTATCTCCTATACCTGCCTTCTCTCCATACCCACTGATCCCTTTAGCCACAAGGGCCACATCTAACTCCCTCTTAAATATAGCCAATGAACTGGCCTCAACTACCTTCTGTGGCAGAGAATTCCACAGATTCACCACTATGTGTGAAAAAATGATTTTCTCATCTCGGTCCTAAAACACTTCCCCCTTACCCTTAAACTGTGACCCCTTGTTCTGGAGTTCCCCAACATCGGGAACAATCTTCCTGCATATTGCCTGTCCAACCCCTTACCGAAGTCCTCAGACCACGCTGGTTGGAGCTCCAACTCTGGCGATCTCGGATCCCAGGCTCTACGGTGTTTTAAATCCAGCGTCGCCCGTGGCCGGACGCACGCAGCCACAGCTCCTCGGATGTTGGAGACGGCGGTCAAAGCACTCCGGAACTTACCGCACGGCGACCCGGGTAGGGCATCGCCCGCTCCGTGATGGTGCCCCAGCGTTGTGCCGCTGCCGAAGCTGTAGTCCCGGCCGATCCAGGCAGGAAACGTCGCTCCAGTCCGGAAGGTAGACCGCACGTAGAGGGCGAAGATGCGATTCGGAGGAAAAACGCAACTCCGACTAGGTATGACTGAGAAAATACAGTTTCCCCCTTTCCCCCCCACCACATAAAAAGATTAGATCTCCAAAATAAAAGGTTTTTAGACACTAAAAAGGGTGAAATGACCTAACATCCCATCTATTATACTCAAATGATGAAGGCCAGCTGCCAAAAAAAGCCCCATCATCCTATCTACCTACCAAATTCAGGGAACTATAGATTTGTACCCCCTATACCTCTACTTGCAAGACTCATAATGTTCATTATGAAAGTACTGCGCTAGTGAGATTTCCCAATAACATAACACCCATACGAGTTAAATTCCATTTGCAATTTCTCGTCCTACTTGCCCAGATTCTACTGCAATGACAACCACCTTCTGTGTCTACAATAGCACCTATTTTGGTAAACTTTTTCACTGTGTCTTGTGCATTCTCATTCAAATCGTTGATATACATGATAAGCAACAATGGGTACAGCACCAAGTTGACACACACTGCCAGTCATGGGCCTTCAGAGTAAAAAAACATCTTCCAACATCACCATCTGCTATCTAAATCAATCCAATTATGTATCAATTAGCTAGATTCTGGATCCTTTGTGATGTAACTTTACAGAGTTGCATGTAACTTAACCTACCATATGGAACCTAGTCAAAGGCTTTGCTGAATTGCTGGTGGTGCAGTGATACGAGTTGCTGCCTTACAACACATGCAGCCCGGGAAACCCGGGTTAAATCAAGACTACGGGTGCTGTCTGTACGGAATTTACACGTTCTCCCCGTGACCACATGGGATTCCACCCACACCCACACTCCAAAGACATACAGGTTTGTTGGTAAATTGGCTTGGTATAAGTGTAAATTGCCCCTAGTGTAGGATAATGGGGATCAGTGGTTGGTGCAGACTTGGTGGGCCGAAGGGCCTATTTTCACATTGTATCTCTAAACTAAGATTATTCTGGAAGTTTCACTCTTCACAATGTGGTCTATCCCACTGGAAAAAAAAATGGGTGATTGGTTCACAAAATACCTTTGTTCAGTCCTCAGTTATAATTTTTTTAATTTTTTTTATTTAATAAAAAATGTCATTTTAATTCATTCTCACTGCCACTTTAATTTGCTACTTTAGCCTGTTTGTGCCCTCCAGCACTGTTTTCACATGGCTCAATGTGAGATTGAGGAATAATGCCCTTCTGGGCCTGATCATAATTTTTTCAACATAATTCACTTTGTGTACATTAGAATTACTTTTTTTGCTAGGTCATCCATTTGATATAATAGGTTTTTTGTTTCTCCTCATTAGTATATCATGATCTTTTATTTGCAACTCGTCCAACTTCATGACACCCACTAAATTCCCTATTAGCAACCTATCTGCAATGGGTTGTTAATAGGGACTGCAATAAAATGCAAACCCTTCTACTCTCCAAGGGAATTTAACTCCTTTATTCTCGCTGGTACTCTGAGAAGTTGAGGAGCAAGTTCTCAACTAGTGACTCTTCAGTTTGGAAGGGCTTGCAAGAAATCACCAACTACAAGAGGAAAACCCCCGCTCTTTGGACAATCGTCAGCTGACCTGAATGAGTTCTACTGCAGGTTTGACAAGCAGAAACATAACCCTGGTACCCCCTCCTTCCCTCCCCAACAAACACAGCCTGACCACATTCTGCAAAGAATGGACCCTTCTGCACCCACTCCTCCCCATTCACTTCACACCTACTTGAAGCAAGACTCCAGTCTGAAAAGACTGGACCCTTTCCCACCCACTCCTCTCAAATCACCACTTCATACCCAATTACCCACACCCAATGTGCTGCACACACTACTTTTCCATCAACAATAAAAATAGAGGAGGTGGAGAGGCTGTTCAGAAGACAGAAAACCCAGAAATCTCCAGGACAGGACAATGTTTCTCCCTCTCCTCTCAAGCTCAGAGCCGAACACCTGGCACTGGCCTACAGACATTTTCAACCAGTCCATGCAAACCTGTACTGTCCCTGCCCGTTTCAAAGTTTCCACTATTGTCCCTGTACACAAAAAGGCAAGGATTACTGGTCTTAATGACTACAGGCCTGTCGCACTGATCTCTGTAGTCATGAAGACCCTTGAAAGGCTTGTGCTGGCCAAGCTGAAATATATCAGCTGGACCCTCTGCAGTTTGCATATCGGGCCAATAGGTCTGTGGATGACGCAGTCAACCTGGGCCTGCATTTCATCCTCCAGCACCTATCCCACCAGGGGACATATGCCAAGATTTTGTTTGTTGATTTTAGCTCTGCATTCAACACTTGTGCCAGAGCTACTACACTCCAAACTTTCCGAGTTGACTATGCCTGAACCCCTCTGTCGGTGGATCGCCAGCTTCCTGACAGACAGGAAGCAGCATGTGAGGCTGGGAAAGCACATCTCGGGCCCGCAAACACTCAGCATAGGAGCACCACAAGGCTGCGTACTCTCACCTCTCCTCTACACCAATAACTGCACCTCTACTGACTCCTCTGTCAAGCTTCTCAAGTTTGCGGACGACACAACCCTGATTGGACTGATCCAGGATGGGGAGGAATCTGCCTACCGACAGGAAGTGTCACAGCTGGCGTCCTGGTGCCATCGCAACAACCTAGAGCTCAATGCTCTTAAGACAGTGGAATTGATTGTAGACTTTAGGAGATCTCCCCCTCCCCTCACCCCTCACCATCAACAACACCACAGTCACATCTGTGGCGTCCATTAAGGTCCTGGGAACCATCATCTCCAAGGACCTTAAATGGGGGGCTACCATCGACTCTACAGTCAAAAAGGCACGACAGAGGATGTACTTCCTGCGGCAGCTGAGGAAGCACAATCTGTCACAGACAATGATGGTCCAATTCTATACGGCCATCGTAGAGTTTGTCCTCACCTTCTCCATCATGGTCTGGTTTGGCTCCGCCACCAAACACGACACCTGGAGGCTGCAGCGAATCGTCTGATCAGCTGAGAAGGTTATTGGCTGCAACCTTCCCTCCATTGACAAACTGTACACTGCAAGGGCCAGGATGCGAGTGGGTAAGATCATCTCTGACCCCTCTCACTCTGGCCACAAACTCTTTGAATCACTTGCTTCTGGAAGGCAACTCCGGACTGTCAAAGCTGCCACAGCCAAACATAAAAACAGCTTTTTTCCCCCTCTATTCAATAACCAAAAATCTGTAACCTCCTTTGCTCTGGTATTTTATTTAATTCACATGTTTAATCTTTAATGTTGCATTATTAATGTTTAATGTTGTATGTATCATTCTTAACTGTCATTGTGTGTCATGTTGTCACTTGTGGGCGGAGCACCAAGGCAAATTCCTTGTATGTGAATACTTGGCCAATAAACATATTAATTCATACATTCATTCATTCATTCATCAATCTCACTGCAACCCTGGTCCCCATGTTTCAGATATTTCCTCTCCCAGGTATTTTCAACAACTCAAAATATATTTTCCTCTTTGGTTAGATGATAGATCTTTGACATGAAATGTTAATTCTGTTTATCCTTCCACAGATGCTGTCGAATGTTTCCAACATGATATCTGTTTGTTTAATTAATTAGTGCTCAAAGTTCAAGTGGAGGTAGGTTAGACGGATTATGTGGAGTGGATAAAAAAAATCAATATGTTCAACAGATACAGTATGCATCATTGGATTTGGGTTCTGACGAAAGGTGGTCAACATCAAATATTAACCCTTTTACTTATTTCACAAATGCTGCCAATCTCCTTGGTGCCATCAGAATTTTTATTGTATTGCAGCTTTTATGGTAGTATTACTTTTCAAAGCATTTTGTATTTACCAGCGTTCAATTGTCCAACAAGTTTAAAAAGCAAAAGTATTTAATTTCTGAAGGGCACCACCGTTGAAATCGACTGGCTAGTTATGAGCTGACTGGGATATAAAGAAGGAAGTCAGGCGGAATGGATGTATCACAAACTGGAGGACAGCTGAGAGTTGGCTCGGAGCAGTGTGGATGTACACGGGAAAAGTGTAATAATTCCCCCAACTTGCTCCTCATCTAGGTTTCACTTTTGCTGAGAAATTGGTGGATGATCTTGGAGTCAATTAAACAAATTGGGATCTTTGGTAGTCGAACTCCCAAAAATGCAAATCACATTTCGTTTTTAGAATTAGCTCAAGCAGTTAAACATAATTAATTTATTGAAGTCACAGTAATATGTGGCAACATCACATAGAACAGATTTACCTACACAGGTCAGAGAAATGTACTGATGGTTGAGGGAATATATGGAAGTTTGGACAAAGGTCTTGATCTTCAAATATCACCACAGTTTTTTTTACATTCAATACTCAAAAATGAATATTACTGCATTCATTTAACAGTATAAAATATACATCTGAAAGTTATATATTATACAATAGAGTTGAAATGGAACAGGTAGTTAAGTGGAACTGCTAGAGGATGTGATTGAGACAATAAGTAACAAGAAGCAAGGAAATGGCAATAAATTAAATAGATATTTTGCATCAGTTTTCATAGAAGTGAACCGTATAAGAGGATCTTTCCTGGTCCGAGAACACAGATGCAATTATTAAGAAAGCTCATCAGTGCCTCTACTTCCTGAGAAGATTACGGAGAGTTGGTCTGTCAAGGAGGACTCTCTCTAACTTCTACAGGTGTACAGTAGAGAGCTTGCTGACTGGTGGCATCGTGGCTTGGTTCGGCAACTTGAACACCCTGGAGAGGAAAAGACTACAAAAAGTAGTAAACACTGCCCAGTCCATCATCGACTCTGACCTTCCTTCCATCGATTTATCACAGTCGCTGCCTCAAAAACGCTGGCAGCATCATCAAGGACCCACACCACCCTGGCCACACACTCATCTCCCTGCTACCTTCGGGTAGAAGGTACAGGAGCCTGAAGACTGCAACAACCCGGTTTAGGAATAGCTACTTCCCCACAGCCATCAGGCTATTAAACCTGGCTCGGAACTCTGAACATTAATATCCCTCCATCTGTTATTTGCACTTTATTAATTTATTAATTCATGGGTGTGTTTATGTGTAGAATTGTAGTCAATGCCTTCTATGTTCTGTTGTGCTATGCAAAGAAAGATTTTCATTGTCCTGTCAGGGACACGACAATAAACTCTTTTGACTTGACTAAATTTCCAAGGGTCAGATGGACTAGTCAGATCACTTCAGTCAGATGGACTAGTTTGAGATAGCATGGAAGAATTCATTGCTATCCCTATCATAGGAGCAGGTTAATAAAACTAAGGCCACATAAGTCTCCAGGACCCATGGTCAGCATCCAAGCAGTTTAGAGAAAGTGGCTGCAGATAATGGAGTTAATGGCACAGATATTGTCAATAGCAGCTTTCATTGATTCTTGCCATAACATACTGATAGGGCAACAGCTTTCTCACACCATCCTCAGATGTTGATTGAGGAGGACCAGTGTTGACTGTGCATGGTGTGGCTTTGTCATGTGGTTAATAGCACAAAAAGAGAGGTGTCATTTGAAACCATATTTAAATGTTTTTATTTACTATCCAGATGGTGCCAACAATGGTTGCTTTGCCAACAGTTGTCTGTCCCTTCCTTCTTTGTTGTTTGATAGTATGTGTTAAATGTACGTTTTAGTGTTCTTTAGCTTGTTTTATGTAGGGGGAAACTTTTTTAAATCTCTTACCTCAACGGACATGCGATTTGTTTTCCGTATCGTATCTCCGTCTGCACTAAGGCCTAACATCAAGGAGTTGGTGGCCTTTGCTGTAGACTGACTTTTGGTGCTCCAACCGCAGAAGTCTGCGGGTTTTAACATCGTGGAGCTCACTGCCCCTGAGACTTTGGTAGCTCTAAGCCACAGGTGCTTCGGCCGCCCCGGCGCGAGGGCTTTGATCGCCGGTTGCGGGAGCTTCAATCGCCTCGACTGCCCCGACCGCGGAAGAATAAAGAGGATGAAGATTAGACTTTATTGCCTTCCATCACAGTGGGGAATGTGGGGAATTCAATGTGGTGGATGTTTATGTTAACTTTTATGTAGTTGTGTGTCTTATTGCTTTTTAAAAAAAAGTATGGCTGTATGGTAAATCGAATTTCACTGTACCTTAATTGGTATATGTGACAATAAAATGATTTTAAAGTCTAGATGAAGGAACCTACATTCGTCCTTTGCTTTCAACACCTCAGCTGACTGTATTCAGAAACTCCAAGTTGACTGATGAACTTGTTTGCTTTGGCAGCATCACTGGCCGTATCTGGTTTGTGCAACATGTGCTGCACCAGCATCATCACCAGTTTGGGTATCAGTAATTTCTATCTTAATGCTCAGATATGTCATTGAAAAACAACACCCAAAGATGCACATATTATTAACGTTACACCGTGGTGCAAGTCTTGATTATATACTGTAGCCTTACAGATAGGGTCCTATCATAATTTTCTGGCTCATATCCAAGGTCACAACCACAGAACAAAGTGCACTTCAAGGTATAATATGTGCACAGCACAGACTAAAATATACTAACAAGAATATTGACTGTTTTTTAATCTCATTAAGCAAAAGAAACTCGGAAAATAGTGTTAAGAAAATACAACAGAGCCCCTTGATCCTGCCCTGCTAATTCAATGTGCCCCCAGCCACAACTCCTGGAACAGTTCCTCATGACCCTTGATGCCAAGGATCTTTTCAAAAGTTATCCACTTCCACTAAACTAGCCTTCACTATCTCGTCAGTTTTAAATGACTATCCAACTTAACTTGCAATTCTGTCCTCTTATTCGAGACTCTTGCACATGTGGAGTCATCTCAACATCTTACCTGTTATGCATCCTCAACCTTTTACTTTAATAAGATCACCCCTCATTCTTTTAAACTCCAAAGAACTCAGTGCCAAGCAGGACCCACACCATCCTGGCCACATACTCATCTCCCTGCTACCTTCAGGTAGAAGGTACAGGAGCCTGAAGACTGCAACGACCAGGTTCAGGAATAGCTACTCCCCCACAGCCATCAGGGTATTAAACTTGGCTCAGACAAAACTTTGAACATTAATACGCCTTTATCTGTTATTTGCACTTTATTAATTTATTCATTCATGTGTGTATTTACGTATAAAATGGTATATGAACGCACTGATCTGTTTTGTAGTCAATGCCTTCTATGTTCTGTTGTGCTGAAGCAAAGAAAGAATTTCATTGTCCTGCCAGGGACACATGACAATAAACTCTTTTGACTTTGACTTGATTTCCCTTATTGTATTGTTCTAATTAAGCTCACTTAAACTAATACAAAACACGTATGACACAAGTGTTTGTGCAACTTAAGTGTTTTAATTTGATTATCATCATTATGGAAATCTACATTTTTTAATAGTTTTATAAGCTTGCAAAATGTTTATCAAATCAAGCATTATTTGGCAGAATTCAGTACAAAAATCAATATCCATAATTAAAATGTTATAACTAATTTCACAGCTGTTACCTGGTGCAGCATTATATAATTAGCCAACACAAACATTCCATCTTCATGCACTTCTCTTTTTATATATTCTGTATGACATTGCATAACATTGTGACTACCTATTAGACTGGGCACTCAAGAAGTGGAGGTCAGGCTCTTGTGAAGTTTAGTTTTCTTTGCAATCTTGGTTCAGTTAAATACACATGGTGCACAAAATGAACTGGAAAAGAATGAACAAAATTTATATTTACCATATTTGCAAAAAACCAAACAAAAAAACATTTATTCCTGTTGACTCCTTTTACTGCTCATGCTAATAAATATTTAAACCGTTGTGTCTGCTTCCCCAACGCAGCCGGCCCCTACCTGGAGCCGCCATGGGAGGCGTGGGGAAAGAGAGGGGGGCAGAGAGGGAGGGCAGAGAGGGAAAGGGTAGAGGGGTGGGGGCGCGTCGTCACAGGGGAGGGCTGGTACGTGAGCGCAATACTCCCTCGCGGCTTCCGCCGCCTGGCTGGAGGCTCCCCTCAACGTACCCCTCCCCAACCTGTAGCCCCCACGGGAGGCCGGCTCTAGGCTGCAGGCAGGGCACGAGTACGGGGCGACGTCACTTGCAGCGTGAGCAAGAGACTGGTTTTTTTGTCAATCTTTTCTCTCCCTCCCCTCTCTCTCTCCCCCTCTCCCTCTCCCCCTTGCCCTTCTGTCTCTGCCCCTCTCACTCTGTCTCTCCCCATTCTCTCTCAGCCCTCACTGTATACCCCCTCCCCCCCACTCTAGGCACACCTGCGAGTTGGGGGCTATGCTTCAGTGGATAGGGTGGTTATGGTGTAAAATGAGCAAATTTATAATATATCAAGGAGGGGTAGTTAGCATGTGTGTGGGGGTGGTTAGTTCGTGATGCCGCATGCCCAGCCCCCCCCCCCCCCCCCCCCATCGCAAGCGGAGCGTTGGAGTAACAGACCCAACGGGTCTGCACTTGGTCTAGTATATACTTTTAAAACTCTGTGGGTGTATGTCATTTTGCCTTTGAAACTTATCTCCTGAAAACCAGACGCAAAAACGCGGAGATTTTTACAATTTCGGTAGGGATTTAACATGATTTCATAAATCCACTCCTCTCTAAATTCGGTCAATTATTTCGCCAGATTTTGAATGAAGTTGTTCACAAAACTCACTTTATCAAAAATAATTGTTGCTTGCCAGCTGCTGATGTCACAATGCCCACATGCCCACCAATCCAGGCCCACCTGCCTCCTGACCCCGCCGCTGTGGATTAATGCAGCCGCTGTCAACGCGCATGCGCAGTTTTCCACGAGGTACGTTCGCCCACCCATTCCCCCCTCGTTCTTCAAAAGGCGCAGAAAGATCAAGAAAGTTCTGCAGAACAAAGATTCTACAGCTCAGCTATAGGATCTTTGTTGTGTAGATCTCGTGGTCCGCAGCGCCTCATGAAGCCCCACCCCTCCCACGCCTGCCAGCTCATTCCAGCTGTGGGTTTCCAGAGACACAGAAGCCACTTCTGTCTCTCTCCTCATTTGGCAGCCCACACACTCGCCCGGCTCCCCTCCACCCCCCCCACCCCCCCCCCCCCTCCTCCTCCTCCTCTTCTGCCCGGATGGATTTAAGAGCGAGTTGGATAGAGCTCTAGGAGCTAGTGGAGTTAAGGGATATGGGGAGAAGGCAGGCACGGGTTATTGATAGCGGACGATCAGCCATGATCATAATGAATGGCGGTGCTGGCTCGAAGGGCAGAATGGCCTCCTGCTGCACCTATTTTCTATGTTTCTCACCTCCTACCCTCTCTCCCCCCTCTACCAAAGATCCTATATCGCTATAGGATCGTTGCTCTCCACCCATCACAGGGGATGACCTCTCCGGGGAGGCGCGATCGTCTATCTCCCCGGCCCGCCTGTCA
Source organism: Raja brachyura (assembly GCA_963514005.1). Next base: position 32,189,717 of record OY740782.1, on the reverse strand, counting down.
CGCTGGCGGAAGCCATGATCGGCTGTTTCCCCCGCTGCTTTTCACTGTCCTCAGATCGCTCCGTGCCTCGCTCGGGCTGCCGCTCCCCTCTCTCTCTATCCCCCCCTGTCGCTCTCTCCCCCACCTCCCTCTCCACCTGTCGTCCCCCACACTCCCCTAAACCCCCTTCTCCCTTCCTCTACCCCCTCCCCTACACTTCCCCCTCCCTTCCCCCCTCTCTCGCTCCCCCCTCCACCACCCTCTCCCCCTCCCCCACCCTCTCCCTCGGTTTCTTGCCCTTCTGTCACTGCCTCTCTCTCTCTCTCTCTCTCTACCCCACCTCCCCCACCCTCTCTAGACACGCCTGCGAGTTGGGGGCTGTGAGTCAGTGGATAGGGCGGTTATGGTGTAAAAGGAGCAAATTAATATTAATATAATATCAAGGGGAGTAGTTAGTGTGTGTGGGGGTGGTTAGTGTGTGTGACGCCGCATGCCGCCCCGCCGCCCACAAACGCGTGTTGGGGGAACAGACCCAACGGGTCTGCACTCGGTCTAGTATATATATTTAAATTTCTCCTTTATCCTTCAGTAGTCCTACCCTCTCTCTAGTTACCCTCTTATTTTTGATCTTTTACTAGGACTTGCCAATGATATTTCATGACCCCTTCGGACTCCCATTTCTCTGCTCGAGTTCTTTATTGATATTCCTCAAAGGGCCTGTCTAATCTCATCTTCAACATGGTTCCTTTTCAACCAAATTTATAACTTCTCTCACCATCCAAAGGTTGCTTACTTTGCCATCCCCTCTCCACTGGAACATGCCAGTCTAGAACTCTGATCAGCTTGTCTTTAAATGACTCCATACCAGACGTGGACTTTCCCAATAACAGCTCCCAATTTACTCTCCCTAGTTCCTGCCTAATTATGTTGTAATTTGGCCTTCTCTACTTTGTTACTTTACTCCAACTTTAGCAAACTGGCAAGTTTATGCCAAAAATCAATCATATACCAATACTAAATGCAAAAAGACATTGAGACAAATGTTGCCAACTGATAGCTATTCTAAAGAACATTGTCTACTATCAGCTGTTGATGCTTCAGTATATCTGTAGGAAGGAACTGCAGATGCTGGTTTAAACCGAAGAGATAAAAAGCTGGAGTAACTCAGCGGATCAGACAGCATGTCTGGAGAAAAGGAATAGGTGACGTTTCAGGTCAAGCCCCTTCTTCAGACTATAAACCTCAAGATATCTCTGACGAGCATATGTATGGTTAAAAAGTAGAAAACTGAAAAGTGTTGAAGATCAGATGCTGGTACATTTAACTATTAACTCCATTGCTGTCAGTAGCGGAGCAACAGTTCACAAATAAGAAGGTTCTAATATATTTTGCTGTTGGGCTTCAACAGGAAGATCTCGATAGGCCAGACAGTCGAATTAACCTGGTAACCCTCTTGAGGATGAAATGTCTTACTGATAGGTTTAATGTTTTAAATTAACTATGCAAATCATTTTTAAATGTTCCCAGCTGTTAAAATGCTTTGTTTCCCCCCTTGGAGCCTGCTTCTCCTTATTAGAATTTCACTCGATGCATATGGAAAAACTATGGCTAGGTTAGAACTGTGGGTTCAGGATAATCTGCCCTAAAGATTCAGTTTGTTGTGATTAGTACAAGTATTAGTACTTGAAGTGGGTGTTCCCAAAGCATCCTTGCATCAGGGTACTTGGTTATTTTGCTGAAAATAATACAGTGCTTGAGAGATGGGTTCTGCTTTGTTACTGTTCATGAGTAGATTTAGCAATTAAAATGAATGCAAATGTTTATGTAACTCATGTTTACTCACATCATCATAGGCAATATTAGCAACACCTTGCTGAGCAGCATCTCTTCTTCTGAAGGCATCTGACAAAGCAAAATACAAAACAAAGATTACAACTCCCAATACTAAATAAGAGATTTGTTTATTCTGTGTTTATGCAGTTTATAAGCATACTAAAACTAGAAAATTGGTCCCAGGCATTATTTGTAATAACATTATATAACCACCTTTTAACATGAATCACATTTTTGTGCAAGTCTAGAGGATTTTGTTTTATCAACAATGCATGTATTAAAGCTCAAACCAGAAATTAATATGATAATGAATAGTGCTGGGTTAGCATTTTCTCCATCAGATGTTCTTTATGGGTTGCAGGCAATGAATAATGTACATTATATTTTACAAGATAATAATCAACAAGGCAAATTAATCCTGCAAGAAAACATTTTAATAACAAGCATAAATTTTAATATAAAGCATAATAAACTATTTTCTTTAAACCAAAGAATTATAAAATCTACTAATTTACTTTGCAATTCTGAGCATTTCCTTTTTGTGGCTAAAAAGGGGAAGGAATAATACTGTGTGCAGGGCAGCACAATCTGATCCCCGATTCACCTTTTGGCCAGATACGGCATTATGATGCAGGTTCAAATCATGTTTGTCATAATTATATTTTATTGAAATGAACTTTCAAAAAAATATTGTACTTTGTCCAAAATATTGTGACTTTTGACTAAGAAATGAACACCATTGTGGATTATATTCAAACATTAACTTGTGGAATTTTGGTAACATAAGAAGTCACGATCAAAGTGTGAATCAAAACAGAATGAAGTGTCCTAATCTGTCTTAAAATATATTTACTATACTAATTCAAGACTATAAACAGTCTATCAAATTTCCAAATTAAATGTAATGAAATATGTCACTATTTACTTCAATACAAAGCAAATATCAATCAAGTGTGCCAAAGTTTTTTTTTTAAAAAGGAGACATTGCAAGATGCTATAGTTTGTAATAGAAATAATTTAAACCAAAGACAAATTCAAAAGAAATTCCAAAATAATTCCACAAAACCTAATTCTACATCTGAAGGTAAAATTAAATATACTCAGGACATCTGGGGAAGAGCATTAAACGTTTACTTTTTTGTCACTCAAATAAGGTGGGATCACAAACTAAAACTTATGGAAAATACAGGCACTGAGTTAGACTGTCAGAACATTATTATGGCAAATGCAGAAAAAATGGACAAAATGGAAGACTTCTGTTCCTTTGTATCGCATAAAGTGCTATTCAAAAACACTTGCACAAAACAATTAACCGATTTACAAAGGCTTCTTTATTAAAGAGATTGATATCTCCAAAGTTATTCAGTATGCACTACAATACAATGACACACAAAAGGAGAAGATACCTACCAGTCAGAGCCCTGAGTCTCACACAACAGGCCACATAATCATCAAATGAGATTTTCCCATGGGTGCTATATCTCTTTATAATTCCATTCAAACATTGCGGAGATAATCTGTAGCCTAGTCATTGCAATGAAATAAACAAGTTTAGGTATTATTAATTCTTCACATATCTCTGAAGATGAATATGCATGAAGCAGCATTTTTTGCAATAATAATTTCTTGAGAGGAGTATGTTTAAAGTGAAAGAAAAATAAAATTATATAGCCTGGCAGTTTTTTTTAACTTAGTTGTTAGGCAGATCTCACTGTAAACTTTGCCATTTAAAAACCTCGAACTTTAGTCAACATTTGCTAAGCCATATCAATTTTACCTTTCCATGAAATGGATGTGTTGCTTGCAACTGAAACGCAATGCTAACTTCAAAATTAGGATATATATCAGAGTGCTTTTCCCCATTCCGAATAAGAATATATTATTAAAGAGCCTTCCCCAAGTATTTTACTTCATGAAGTAAAACATATATAGATATAGCACGAAAAAAGCCCTTCAGCCCTCTGAGTCCACATGGAGCACCCTTTTACGTTAATCCCATTTTTCTCCTATTCTCGCCAATTTCCCTTCAACACTAAGATTTTTCCACACAAGGGACAACTTAGTGCCCAATTGACTTACCAAGCCACAGGTCTTTTGGACATGGGAGGAAACTGTCAGTTCCAGTCAGAAAGTCACATGCTCACAGAGAGAGAACATAATACACAGGCAGCACCCAAGGTCACAATTGAAAGGTTGGGATTGAACCCAGGTTTTTGATGAGAGGCAGAAGTTCTAACAACTGTGTCCCAGTACCACTCGTGTTGGTTATTTTAGAGAAAATTAAAAATAATCCTCTCACCCAAAGAATGAACCTTTTAATCGGCCTCCAACACTAGTATATAGAAACATAGAAAATAGGTGCAGGAGGAGGCCATTCGGCCCTTTGAGCCAGCACCACCATTGATTGTGGTCATGGCTGATCGTCATCAATCAATAACCCGTGCCTGCCTTCTCCACATATCCCTTGATTCCACTAGCCCCTAGTGCTCTATTGAACTCCTTTCCATAACAGGGGAAACAAAACTGTAGACCTGATTAGGCTAGGAGAGCCAAGTTCTTTCCATGAAGCTCATTAGTGAATCTAATGGGTTCATATAATTACGGACCAAAATTGCACATTGAACTGCAAACTCATCGTTAAGTAAAAAAGTCACTAAAAATGTTCTCATCTTTCACTCAACTAAATGCTGCCACACATGGTAATACTTTACTTAAGGTCACCTGTCACGAGGAGACCTGGTTATATATTAGACACTTATTATAGATTGTGGAGCTGAGAATATTCTAAATGTTCTAGCTTTTGGTACAAAGAAGCAATTGGCGTGGCAGCATGTGGAAATTAATAAATTATTAATGGAAGGAGTTATCAAATCAATGAATTACCCATGGCAGTAATAGCTTGCTGTAACTCCTGGGGCTCCACTGTTCCACTCCTGTCCCTGTCAAAAGAAGCAAAATTCTGCCGCCAGTTAGTCAGCACTGTCCACAGCTCTTTGAACTCTGCAAACCCCATAGTGCCAGACATGTCTCGCTGGGAATTTAAATTAAGGAACAAAATAATCTGACGTGGTTGATTTTTAACAATATAAATTTCGAGGTAAACATTCTGGTGCTTTGGTACAGGGGCATGTCATAGCAGTTGCGATTGTGTATTTTTGGGGCTCAGTCACATCCTAGGTGACACACTGGGCAACGATGGCAACAAGGTGCACACTTCAGGAACTAGCTGATCTTTTTAGTTTTAGAGATACAGTGCAGAAACAGCACCTTCGGCCCACCAAGTCCGCACCGACCAGCAATCTCCGCACATTAACACTAACCTACACACACTAGGGACAAATAACTTCAAATAGCCCTTGGTTTCCCTCTCTATCCCCTCCGCCTCCCCAGTTCTCCCGCCACTTACTGTCTCTGACTACATTCTATCTTTGTCCCGCCCACTCCCCTGACATCAGTCTGAAGAAGGGTCTCGAACCAAAACGTCTCCTATTCCCTCTCTCGAGAGATGCTGCCTGTCCCGCTGAGTTACTCCAGCATTTTCTGTCTACCCACACTAGGGACAATTTACACTTATACCAAACCAATGAACCTACTAACCTACTCGGCTATACTCATTTTTCTCTGTTTATCACAGAATCTTCAGTTAAAAACAACAAAATGTACCATATACTCCATTCAGTTATGAATAATTCCACATCCCCATACTCAAGCGTTACTTGAGAAAATCATTTTGTCCTGTCTCTTCCTTAGGCACAGCACTGAATTTCAGAGGCACCAGAGACTGCAAATACTGGAATCTTCAGTACAAACGGCTGAGGAATGCCATGGGTCAGGGAACATCTGTTAAGGGAAATGGGTAGATGATGTTTCAGTTTGAGATCCTTCTTCAACTGAACACGGGTTCCGACCCAAAACATTGTCTGTCCATTTCCCTCCATAGATGCTGCATAGATCCATGGAGTTCCTCAGCAGTTTCTTTTCCACAGCATAAACACTGTTACAATTTAGATATTCAAATAAGTTCAACAAAATAATTGTGTACAAATTCTCAATTATACTTACTTTTTTTCCCTTAAATTATTTTAGTTTTGTCAGTTTTTATAATTGCTGTCCACATCTGAAACAAACAGTCACCTCTGCAAGCTAAGTTTAGCGATATACTGACTTTTCAGACATCATTCACCAATTAGACAGCACATTGTGATTTCACCATTGCATTTCCCTGTCTTTCGTTCTATATTTGAAACATTATTTAAGGCTTCCTGGTGTGAAAGTACCACAACAAAGTTCCCAGTCAATATCTTGAGAGAATTACACAAAATGTGGAACATGTTGCATCTGAAATCAATTATTTTCAGGTACATCAAGCCAATTTGATAATCACATTCATATTTAAGTGCAGCAACATTCTGACATTCATAACTTTATTGCATTGAAAGGATACATCTAACATGGAAAGCATTAGCCTGCAGGTCTCCATGCTGAATGCTGCAAAACAAAAAAATATATAGGTTACACCAGCACATATAATTCACACGTTTTGAAACGCGTCTTCCATGATAAAATTTATTTAACTTGCTGTAGGAGAATTATTAAACACAATAACAAATATTTCTGACGAGGGACCGTAGGCTATCAGTTGATAGATCCCTATAGGTGACAGAGGTAGGTAGGGAGGCGAAGATAAATGGGAGGCTTGTCTTTATCAAGGACAGGAACCTCGCACTCTGACTTTATAAAACTATGTTCCCCAGAGATGTTGCCCAACCCATTGTTACTCCAGCATTTTGCATCTATTTTAGTTTTAAAACACCTGTAAAATCACAATAGAAATAATATGATTACACTGGACAGGATGCAAACGTGAATCACCAGGATTTGAATATTTCATTTGTATGGGTTTATTTTCCCTAGTATGCAAGTGGCTGTGGGGCGATCTGTTGAACGTTTACAAAAGTATAATGGCAACAGAAAGAGTAGATAGCAAGAAAATTTATCCCTTAATGCAGATGTCTTAGAGAAGGTCATAATTACAAGGTGAGAGATAGGTGGTTTAGGAGGAATTGTTTTCCACACAGATGGTGATTGAAAACTGGAATACACTACCAGAGAAGGAGTTGGAGGTAGATTCTCTCACATTTAAGCAGCATCTCAACAAGCATTTAAATTGCCACCCCATAGACAGCAATGACCCAAATGCTGAGGGGAAAATGGGGCTGGTACAAGTGTAGAATGGTGCATTTGTGTGCATGAACCTCGTGGAATATTCTTTAATCTAGGATTGTCCAAAGTAACTTTAAAAAAATTTGCACTTGTAGAATGGATTTAACAAACTGATGTGTGGAACTGTCAAAGCATAGAAACATAGAAATAATAGGTGCAGGGGTAGGTAATTCGGCCCTTTGAGCCAGCACCGCCATTCAATATGATCGTGGCTGATCATCTAAAATCAGTACCCCCGTTCCTGCTTCCCCCCCCCCCCCCCCCCCAATATCCCTTGATTCCTGTAGTCATAAGAGCTAAATCCAACTCCCTCTTGAAAACATCCAGTGAATTGGCCTCCACTGCCGTCTATGCCAGAGAATTCCACAGATTCACAACTCTCTGGGTGAAAAAGCTTTTCCTCATCCCAGTCCTAAATGGCCTATCCCTTATACTTAAACTGTGCCCCTAGTTCTGGACTTTCCCAACTTTGGGAACATTTTTCCTGCATCTAGCCCCTTCAATCCTCCACGATTTTTTATGTTTCCACTGGGTGGCGCCAGCAATGGCTGCCTCGCCAACAAACTGTCTGCCCCTTCCTTCTGTGTGCTTTAATAGTAAGTATTAAATGTATGTTTTTAGTATTGTTTAAGGGCCTGTCACACTATGGCGACCTAACTTACGAGTTTAGAATTTGCGCGCGCGCTACAAACTCGCAGGATGGTCGACACGTGGTCCGAAGAGGTCACTGGAACGCTCCTAAATGCGAGAGAGCGCGAGAGAGATGTTCCCGCATACTCGCGGCCTCAGTTTGGTCGGCATGGTTCTTTTTAACTCGTAGTGCAGTGGTAGTGGGGTCGCCATGTAGTTATAGGCACTCGAGGTAGCCATAGGCAATCTCCTTTGCTGACCGGGCATTTTAATTGGCTCATTGGAGTTTTCAGAACGAAGGAAAACCGCCGGTAATGTTAAATGCCCGCAAAACTTTATTAAAAGTTGTCTGGCTTCTTAAAAGTGTCTCCACTCCTTCTCCCCCCACCTCCCCACTCTCTAAAGGATTTACCGTAACTGTGCCAGCCGTCTTTTACCTTCCTGTTCATCGCAGGCCTGAATTTCACACAGCGCTCCCAGCTTTCCCTGGCCCCCGCTTTTGCTGTGCGTGTCTGTGTGTGTGTGTCTGTGTCTGTGTGCGCTGACAGTCGATCCAGCTCGAGGTTTTTCAGGCAAGTGCCCTCGAGCTTGAAGGTCGAAGACAGTTGCTGAAAAGTCACGTTAGTGGGACAGGCCCTTCACCTTGTTTTATGTGGGGGTTGTGGGAAACTTTTTCCGATCTCTTACCTCGACGAAGATGCAATTTTTTTTCCAGTATCGTATCTACGTCCTCAGTGCGGCCTAACATCGAGGAGTTGGTGGCCTTTGCTGAAAACCGTCTTTTGAAAGCTTCACCCCAGGGTGCCTATGAGACTTTAACATCGCCAGCCCACGATCCTTTTGCCAGGGATCAACCTTTGAGCTCCAACCGTGGGTGCTTGCAGACAACATCACGGAGCTCGCGGTCTCCGGTCAGAGACCGACTTTGGGAACTCCAAACTGCAGCAGCTTCAACCGCCCCAACGCAGGAGTTTCGATCGCCCCGACACTGGAGTTTCGACCACCCCGAAATGGGAGCCTCAATCGCCCCATTATTTTATTTTTTTTTTAAAAAAAAAAATATATATATATATATATATATATATATATATATATATATATATATATATATATATATATATATATATATATATATATACACACACACACACATGTATTATATTAGAGAGAATAGGTTGCAGGGTGCTGGCAGGTCTCATAAATGAATAGAAAAAATAAATGGTAGCAACTGCATGAAGGCATTGCCACCTGTGGGATTTCTCCTCACATGGAATCCAAGGTGGAAATTGGTATCTTTCAAAGGGACATTAAGGATGATCAGTACTTCTTAAATATATGAAAGGTATAACCTAGGCAAACCACTGAATTATCTCACCATGTATTGAAGTAATACATTTTAAAATAATAACCTAAAGGATGCAAGAAAAATATAAAAGATACAAGTATTACAGTAAATAAAATACTATATGCTTAAAAACTGGTGGAATTTCCACACATACAGTGTAGTATAACAAACACACTGCCTTTCTTTTTATAATATTGAGTGTTTGAACTCGAAAGTACTCCTGTGCACATGATGTTGCGGCTACAGAAGATATTTTACTTTCAGCAACATTCTATGAATAACATTGAAAATAATGAACACAATCTATTCTTGGAGTTGCAGTGGATTAGGGTGAATATTACTCTCTAGATAAGATGTTCATCCAGCTCTGGAATTTAAATTTACTGCTGATTAGGAGCAAAACGCTTACTCTTCCGATCTCATGCGAGTGACTTGTCACCAAGTATGATGTCAAATTAGACTTGGGTTCCATGGCATTTGGCCTTCCAAAGGTGAAAAAATATATATAAAAACTTAACCTGTTTGCAAAAAGAGATTGCGAAGATCATGCTTCAACGATTTTAATTTTATAGTGTTAGATTTTCCATTGAAAGGAGAATGCATTACAATTCTACAAAAGCACACAAGGCTTTGTTTAATGCCACATAAAGACAGCACATATCGTCCTCAGTGAGGTACTGGTGTGTTCACGTGTGATTTGAAACCACAACTATCTGACCACACAAATGATCTACAACTAACAAAGAACAGGCCTAAATACAAAGCACCTGATCACTTGTACAGGTAAAACAATACCAACAATGCAGCCAATATATATCCCCCCCCCCAGCTTTATAACTATATGCTCATAACATAGCATATAGATTTTAGCTACCAATCCATCAGTGGATTTCATAGACATTTACAACTCACGTTTGTAGTTGCCACTGATGCCAGATTGAGAAAGACATCTCTGAAGTTCTTCAGCATCTATGTGACCATCCTGGAAAAAAAGGAAACAAAAATCAACAGGTCAGGGTGCTAAAATGATGCATGTACAAGGTCAGGACTGAGTGTTAGTTTCAGATTACCAGAAAGTACTTCTAGCACACAAACTAAATTTAATAGCGTCAATACAAGACATAAAATTATAGCTCTAGAGACTTGAGATAATGAAGCCACAGGAGAGGCTGCAGCCAAATTAAGACACATTGATAATGCAGGTAAGCTAGTTATGTCCAGAAAACAACAATCAAGTTATAATATACCGATTCAAAAAAATACTCATTTGCAAAACAGCATTTGATTGTTGGGTCAATTGCACCAAAAGCCACTATTTAGAAAGCAATTTGTACTCAAAATCGGACTGACTACGTCTGAACCACAAGAGACACCAAGGGAAGGAATAAATATAAAGACAAAGTGCTGGGGTAACTCAGCAGGTCATGCAGCATCTCTGTAGAACATGGATAGGTGACATTTTGGGTCGAGACAGTTATTAGACTGCTAAGAAATACACGTTCCCCAACGAGGTCCACTCCCTGGTGAAGTCCAAGTCTGCAGCTTTCAAGACATATGATCCCAAGCAGTACAATAAATCTATTAACGACCTTATTTTTAGCCCTCTTAAATACAAAATGTTTGTTGGAGGTGTTCTTTATGTGGTGGGTGGGGGGAGGGGAAGGGGGAAACTTTATTTCCTAGTCCCTACTTGGTCGGAGAGGCGGCTTCCCTCCAAGCTGCTTCTTCGCCCCTTCCTCGTGGCCTACCATCGCACTGGAGCGGCGTTTCTTGTCGGGATCGGCCGGGACTACAGCTTTGGCAGCAGCGCAGAGCTGGGACACCATCACGGAGCGGGCGATGCCTTACCGGGTCGACCGTGTGGTAAGCTCGGATGCTGGAACCACCGACTTCAACATCGAGGAACTGTGGCTGCGGAGCGTCCAGCGCTGGATTTAAAACACTGCAGAGCCTGGGATCAGAGATAGCCAGAGTCGGAGCTCCAATCAGCGCGGCCGGAGGGCTTCGGGTGCCGCAGTTTCCGGGGAGGAAGCGGCCAATCCAGACATTTACAAGCCGCTGAGGAGTGTTCACCCGACTCCACCCGAGGAGTTCCATCTTCCCAGCAAAAGGGCCTGAAAACATCGGATTGGCTGAGGAGGCCACAAATAGGCCCGACCTCAGGTGATCAGAGGAAGAGGACTGAACTTTCATGCCTTTCCCCACAGTGGAAAATTTTGATTCTGTTGTGGGGGGACGTTCATGTTGAATTCTATAATGTGTTGCGTCATTTTTCTTTTTTTAAATTTTTCTATGGATGTACAGAAACTTAATTATTTCTTCTATGTAAAGCACTTTGGTGTCCGGAGTCTGGGATCCCTCATTGGGGACCCCGGAGAAGAGCTCCGACTGCCGGCCCGCAGCCGACTTCTAACCGCGGGTTGCGGCGGGGACTTACCACCCCGGAGCAGGATCCCTCGCCGGGGATCCCTGGAGAAGAGCTCCGACCGCCGGCCCTGTGGTTCTTCTAACTGCGACGCGGTGGACACTTTAGTTCTTCAACTGCCGGCCTGCAGTCTACACCATCTTGAAGCCGCGGTCTCCAATAGGGTAGCACCGATTCAGGACTTACCTTGTCTGCACGTCTGGCCGCCCGCAGCAGTGACTGCGGAGGGTTGTGGTCCTGACCACGGGGAAAAATGGAGGAGGACTGACTAAACTTTGTGCCATCCACACTACTGTGGTGGATGCTTGTGTTACATTTTTATTGTGTATTGTGTGGTGTTTTTTTGTTTGTTTTTTTTTTAAATTGTACTGCTGCTGGCAAATTCATTTCACTGCACTTTACTGTGAATGTGACAAATAAATCTGACTTGACTTTATTCTACCTGCCTCAACTATTGCAAAGCCTGCTTGATTATCTGCATCCTTCTTAAAATTCTCATCCAGAAGTCATCCCTTTCACTTCGTCATGTTTAACATCAGTGTTTGCTCAAAAGCTCTAGAAGCAGAATCAGGCCATCTGGCGCATCAAGTCTACTGTGCCATTCATCTTTCCCTCTCAACCCCATTCTCCAGCCTTCTCCCCACAGCCCAACACCCTTACTAATCAAGAATCTGTCAATCTCCGCCTTAAAAATATGCTGAATATAAAAATGCTGACCACAATGGATCCCACTGGGAGCACACTCAGTTTTAAAATTCCCATTTTTGTTTTCATGCCCTCCCCCTTCCTACCTTCATAATGTCTTCCAGCCTACAACTCCGCAAGAATTCTCCATTCCCCCGAATCAAACCTCCCATACATCACCAATATTTAACATTTCTCCTGGGAGATGCAACTTCCTGCACCACACAAATATAACTTCTAATTTAGCATTGCCTATTTGGTTACATCCATCCTATTTACACCTCTCATCATTTTATATACTTCTATCAGGTCACCTTCCAGCCTCTGGCATTCCAGAGAAAACAATTTGTGTCTGTCCAACCTCTCTTTATAGCTAATACCCCCTGACCCAGGCATCAATCTGGTAAACCTCCTCTGCACCTTTCCAAAGTCTCCACATCCTTACTGTAATGGGTTAACCAGAACTCCAAATAAATAACGACAATAATGCTTGTTGGAGGAAGAAATCTCATCAAATTCAAAACAGTTTAATTTGATATGCTGTATTCTGTGGTTACAAACAGAAAATGAGATTTTCCTTAATAGCTTTTATTTAGTCCAGCACCACAGCAATGGATCAAACACCCTCCCTCCATGCTCTAAATTTCTAATGATTCTAATTTAATAAATGCATGTAGGGCACAGGGATCATACTGCCCTATTTAAAATATGTAAACTCCCTGCATCTAAAAAAGAGCGCAAACCACTTCATTAACTGGGAGCTTACAAATAATAAGTCTGAAGAAGGGTCCCAACCCAAAATGTTAACAATCCATGTTCACCAGAGATGCTGCCTGACCTGCTGAATTACTCCAGCACTTTGCGTATTATAACATGGGTGAATGCACAATTTTCATTTTTGCAATCTCCTTCACCGAGCAATGCATTTCACATGTGTCAACTGACAAAATGTAATTTACCTGACCAGCCACTGCGGCAAAGTATCCATAGAGTGGATCCTGCTGTTGGCCTGCAAATGCTGCGTACCCTCCACCTCCAGGAGCTCCTGGATATCCCTGACCGCCAGCTCCAGGAAATCCTGCACCACCGGGACCTCCTGGTGCACCTCCGTACTGAGAAAATTGCTGAAGAGTGAAGCAAGAACAAGGTCACAACAGATTACTCAACACGAAATCAGATCCATTCATTGTCAAACATTATTGTGAGAGCTTAGTGTGGGAATTACTGGGAGGCGTGGGAATTTCCAGGTTCCTTGGAATATACAGATCCATCCCTCTGCCCTCACCCTCTTGATGCCTTCACACTTTGTCAGTCTCTAGGAATGTCAGAAAACATTACTGCTCAACTGTTCCCTAAACTAGGCCTATGCAAAGGAGAACAACCCCTATCAATTGTGAAAAATAATCCATTAAATGAGAAAAACAAATGAACATAGTTTAAAGATCTAATTATTTTTACTCCAGAGATTAACCAATAAAGCTAGTCATAACAAAAATTGGTGCATTAAATACACTATGATTTTTGCTGATTGGGTTCACACCAATCTTACAACTTAACCCCGTTTGTATTTTTTTTTAAATGTACCTCAACTGTGATCTAAAATATTCATTAATGAAGCAAAGGGCTTCTTGAAATTGATCATCCCCTCAGTCTGTTACTATCTTTAGTTTAAAGATGCAGCACAGAAACAGGTCCTTCGGCCCATCGGGTCCACACCGACCAGCTATCCCCGCACACTAACATTATCCTACTCGCACTAGGAATAATTGACACATACACCAAGCCAATCAACCTGCATACCTGTTTGTCTTTGGAGTGCATGAGGAAACAGAAGATCTAAGAGAAAACCCACGCGGTCTCGGGAAGAATGTACAAACTCTTTACAGACAGCACCCGTAGTCAGGATCAAATCCGGGTCTTCGGCGTTGCAAAGCAGCAACTCTACCGCTACACCACCGTGCTGCCCGTTATTGACCCCCAAATCGATAAAACTAACATTACACCAAACCATTAGCCTCCAAAAGTTCCCCATCGTACAGTAGCAAGTAGGAAAATAGAGATTGCAAATACCTGGAGTCTTCTTCCCTATAACTAACCACCTCACACGACTAGGTCACTATCAGGAAACACCACACCCAACAGGCCCAATCTTTTTATTTAATATAAAGATCGATAAAAAAAACCCATGACCTAAAAAGTAAATGGAAAGAGCACAGAAGGTCCAGTAACGTGCTGACACTCTTCAGGTACATGAATTTTTTAGTATTGTCAAGACAAGCTAAACTCTTAGCACTCTAGACCTCACCCCATCGAGAGAATGAAGGCAAACTTATCAAGGATTGAGACGCACCCAATGCATGCTGGAAGGAGCAGAGCGTCATCACCAACTCCTGGAATCCATGGCCCATGACCGTTCAAATGGAGTGTACATAATCACACTAGGAACCTTAACTACAAGCCCAGTTGACACACAGCTTTGTATAAATGGCAAAAGGAGCACGCCACCTCTCAAACAACCCTCCCACTAGACACACCAATCAACTTTCACACCAACTACAGCAAAGTCTGGGTACCCACTTCAGCCTCATCAGTTGCTCCAGAACAGTACTGCAAAAATTGTCTGAGAGGAAGGTGCAAGGCGTGTGTTTAGTTTTGCTAATCTTCCCGACCACAAACCTAGTAGTAATTCTGCTCACTGACTCTTGTTTGCAGCTAGATTTGTGCCTGGCCTTAACTGGTTCATTTCCCCAATCAGCAGAGTTGTTTTAATAAATTCTCAATTCTCAAATCATTCCAGCATTGATTTATATATTCATGGCTCCCCTATGAGGAAACACACTTGCAAGAATGAGTTTGAAAGGTCTCTCTCAATCCATGCTGCCTGCAGGATTTCCCCAAGTATCTATTCTTCTACTGACATTGTTAGATTATGCATTCAGAGAAATTCTATTCAAAATGTTGACACATCATCAACAACGGGCTTGGATTCCTCAGTCTTCCACAGATGCTCATGCCATGCACTTTCGAACATATTGTATAGATTCCCACCGAAGCTATGACCATCGATGTTTAATTCACTCGTCCTCTTAATTCACTATATGCAGCTGTTGGCTTCACTTTATTCTTTTCAACGTTCAATGATCCACATTAAAAAAAAATAACACAGCAAAATCTACACCGTAAATGGTAGGGCCCTGGAAAACATTGTAGAACGGAGACTGGGGGTACAGGTACATAGATCTCGGAAAGTGGTAAAAGAAATAGGCTGAAGACCTTTGCACTTTTTGTATCAACTTTCTTTGTAGCTGTAACATTATATTCTGCACTCTGTTTACTTTCTCAGTTTTGCTACCTGTGGCATTCCTGAATGGCAAGATTTACCTTAATAGCACACAATATCTCAGTACACATGACAAAAATAAATGAACATCCAAGTCATGTTACAACTGTATGTCATTAGTGAGACTGCAGGGAGTATTGCATGCAGTTCACATTGCTCAGCTACAAGGATGATGAACTGGACAATATTCAAATACCACCTTTGACATTTGCACCAACCATGATGCCAATCTAATAATCCCAATTGCCTGCACATGGGCAGAATCCCTCTATTTCCTACTTGTCCATATGCAGATCTAAATGCCTCTTAAACATTGCCATTGTATCTGCCACCTCTCCTGGCAGCCACTACTCTGTAAAATAAACTTGCCTCAGATTTTTCCTAAACTTTCTCCATTTCACCTTAAATCTATGTCTTCTTATGTTGGATCTATCCATCCTAGAGTTTGCTTTCATTGAGATAATCGGGATTCATTGGACCACAGAGACTCCTTCCATTTTTACAACCATTCATTGATTCTACCACCTTACTGAATGTGACTCGAGAGGGAGAATATTGAGTAATGTCTCCTCTCATCCAGGATATCTACAACAGAGAACATTTTCAGAATAAGGAGTTGCCCGTTTACAGCAGCCACAAAGAATTTCTCAGTCATGAACATTTGGAAATTACACCCCAGTGGCTTGAGGCATAAATTATGAAAAGTATTCAAGGCCAATACAACTAGATATTTGAAATTAAGGATTGTTGAAGGTTCCAGAGAACAGGCAGGAGTTGAGGCCAAGATCAAGATCAGCCACAATCTTATTGCACAGGCAGAGCTCTCTCAAGGGGGACATCTATTCCTCCCCCTTTCTCAGTTTCTTATATCCGTTGAAAACTTGCTTAAGTACAAAGCAAGTTTCTTTACAATATCTAACTAAAAAAAAGTAGACCACCATTTTACCAACCAGCATGCTTTTAAATGGCACATATGATTGACTTTACCCTGTATCTTGTGGGACTGTGGCATCTATCCTCCTGCGTTTTTTATCACATAAATGAGTTATGAAAAAGTTGGAGCAAATTGAAAATTGCTTTGTGTCTTATTTGGAAACAAGAAAAAATCTGTAGAAGTTCTTAGTTTGGTCTCCTGGTGCTGCAAATGTGTTTTTGTTTGATCATTTTTTCTTCATTACCTTCAGTTCAGAGAGTGGAATACTTTCAACCAGCATCAGTAACATCAGCAGGATTTTAAGGACATGGCAGCTTAAGGAATTTTAAGGAAAAGGAAATCAAAAAGAAACAACTGTTCATAAGCAGTGGACACATAGGCAATTCTCCATACATCTACACTGTATCTTATGACAGCTTGAATGTATGTGGATATCCAACAGGACTGTCTGGAAGAGCTCACATGATTAAAAACAAGTCTTTCTCAATCATAAAATAGGTTGTACTAACATATTCATGAATTCAAGTGTTACTATATTATTCATAATTTAACATGAAATGTCAACGTTTTTTTATTTCCTATCTTTCTGCTTGGCCAGCTCAGTTCTTTCAAATTCGTGTTTCAGATTCCAACTTCAGCAGTTTTATTGGTCCTCCTGCTGAGGAATGCATCGAAGTTTGGAGCAGCCATGGCAAAGGCTCTGTGGAGAAGGACCAGTTAGTCTATAGTCCTACTCTTGGACATTGATGCACCTGGCCCAGTAGCCCTCAAACAAGAGCTTTGCATGGTTTGCATATATTTTTATGAATAAAGTTTTAGCTCATACAACAGACATGTTTTCCAAAGTGCATCCAACCTGCAAGACCATGAAGTGGGAATGGTAATTAGGGTCACATTAGAGCTATTTTTAGTTTAATTTAGAGCAGCAGCACAGAAACAGGCCCTTAGGTCCACAGAGTGTACACCGACCAGCGAACATTATCCTACGCACATTAGGGACAATTTATAATTATACAAAGCCAATTAACCTACAAAACCTGTACATCGTTGGAGTATGGGAGGAAACCGGAGAAAACACACACAGGTCACGGGAAGAACGTACGAATTCCGTACAGGCAGCACCCGAAGTCAGGATCAAACCCGGGTCTCTGGTGCTGTACGACAGCAACTCTACTGCTGTACCACAATGCCGCCTATTCTTACACAATAGATTTTGTTCAAGTCCAAATTATAAGACTATCTTTTAATGCACCGAACTACCCAATGTCTACCCACTTGTGGGTTTGTTTGTCGAAATAGATTCCAACGTTATTTGCAGAACAAGCAAACTCCTGCTCAATGTGTTCCATAGGTCATTTACCTCAGTTGGTAAAAATTATTGTTCTTGCCATTCTCAGTCTAGACTAAGGGTGATCTTCTAGATATGTCTGTTTGATACTTCTAGAGCATGACTAGGTTTGGCTAAGACAGTTCGTATGACCCTCATATTTCTATCTTCAGTATGCCTTCAGTATCAGAACAATCCTTGTTCAAGAATGTTCATAAATGCACTGCTAGGATGGCACAACTGGTAGAGCTGCTACCTCACAATGCCAGAGACAGGTTTGATGCCGACCTTGGGTATTATCTGTGTGGAGTTTGCACATTCGTACTGTGACTGAGAGTATTACATTCCCCCTGGGTGCTCCAGTTTCCTTCCACATCCCAAAGAAGTGCAGGGCTGTAGGCTAATTGGCCTCTGCAAATGGCCCCCAATGTATCGGGAATATCGCAAAGTGGGATAACATAGAACTGGTGCGAACGAGTAATCAATGGTCAGCATGGACTTGGTGGGCTGAAGGGCCTGTTTTTATGCTTTATCATTCAATTCAATTTGCCCCAATTTGAGGGCTGGTTTGGAGAAGGACATTGATATCACTCTAGATTGCCAGAAAGAGCAGGGATGTTAAATGATAAAATTGAACAAAGTCTGTAAACAGGCCATTCGGCCCAACTTGCCTACACCGGCCAACATGTCCTCTCTACACTAGTCCCACCTGCCTGCATTTGGCCCATATCCCTCTAAATATGTCCTATCCATGTGCCCGTCTAAATGTTTATTAAATGTTGCAATGGTACATGCCTCAACTACCTCCTCCAGCACCTCGTTCCATACACCCATCACTCTTTGCGTGAAGTAGTTATGGGCCTGTCCCACTTAGGCGATTTTTTAGGCAACCACAGGCGACTAGTTTGTCGCCACATGTTCGCCGGGAGTAGTCTCCTCAGTCGCGCAAAACGCCGTAGCGTCTTTTTGATTACCACTAAATTTTCAACATGGTGAAAAAATTTCTGTGACAGTGGCTTTGATGCCAATGAGCGCAACTTGACTTCTCCTGATGTAGGTGCTGTCGTAGGTTGTCGTCAGGATGATGTAGGTTGTCACCGGTTTGTCGGCAACCTGCTATGACTATGACAGTCGCCGGCAGTTTTTTCTTTTTAAATCGGCAAGTGGGACAGGCCATTACCCCTCAGATTCTCCCCCCCCCCTTAAACCTACTGTGCATTCAGAAAGTGTTCAGACACCTTCACTTTTTGTTCTGTCACAGCCTTATTTTAAAGTGATTTAGTTATTTTTTTTTAAATCATCAATCTACAAACAATACCCGAGAATGAAGAAGCGAAAACAGATGTTTAGAATTTTTTGCAAAGTATTTAAAAATAAATAACTGAAATATCACATTTACATAAGTATTCAGACCCTTTGCAATGACACTCAAAATTGAGCTTGGGTTCACCCTGTTTCCATTGATTATCCTGGAGATGTTTCTACAACTTGATTGGAGCCCACCAGTGGCAAATTAAATTGAGTGGACATGATTTGGAAAGGCACACACCTGTCTATATAAGGTCCCACAGTTGACAGTGAATGTCAGAGCAAAAACCAAGCTATCAAGAGGAAGGAATTGTCCGTAGATCTCCGAGACAGGATTGTGTCGAGATACAGATCTGGGGAAGGGTATAAAACAATTTCTGCAGCATTGCAGGTCCCAAAGAGCACAGTGGCCTCCGTCATTCTTACATGGAAGAACTTTGCAACCACCAGGGCTCTTCATTGAACTGGCTGCCTGGCCAAACTGAGCAATCGAGGGAGAAGGGCCTTGGTCAGGGAGGTGACCAACAACCCGATGGTCACTCTGACAGAGCTCCAGAGTTCCTTTGTGGAGATGGGAGAACCTTCCAGAAGGACAACTATATCTGCCGCACTTCACCAATCAGGCCTTTATGGGAGAGTGGCTAGATGGAAGCCATTCCTCAGTAAAGGGCACATGACAGCCCGCTTGGAGTTTGCCAAAAGTCATGAGAAACAAGATTCTCTCGTCTGAAGAAACCAAGATTGAACTCTTTGGCCTGAATGCCAAGCGTCACATCTGAAGGAAACCAGGCACCGCTCACTCACCACCTGGCCAATACCATACCTACAGTGAAGCACAGTGGTGGCAGCATCGTGCTGTGGGGAGCACGGCATGATGTTGTAGCCAAATTCTTTCAGCGGCAAGAACTGGGAGACTAATCAGGATCGAGGGAAAGGTGAACAGAGCAAAGTACAGAGAGATCCTTGATGAAAACCTGCTCCATAGCATTCTAGACCTCAGACTGGCACAGAAGTTTACCTTCCCACAGGACAACGACCCGAAGCACACAAGCAAGACAATGCAGCAGTGTCTTTGTGATAAGTCTGTGAATGTCCATGAGTGGCCCAGCCAGAGCCCGAACTTGAACCCGATTGAACATCTCTGGAGGGACCAGAAAATAGCTATGCATCGACGCTCCCATCCAACCTGACAGAGCTTGAGAGGATCTCCAGAGAAGAATGGGAGAAATTACCCAAATACAGGTGTGCCAAGCTTGTAGCGTCATACCCAAGAAGACTTGAGGCTGTAATCGTTGCCAAAGGTGCCTCAAGAAAGTACTGAGTAAAGGGTCTGAATACTTATGTAAATGTGATATTTCAGTTATTTCTTTTAAAATTACTTTGCAAAAATTTCTAAACACCTGTTTCGCTTTTTTATTATGGGGTATTGTGTGTAGATTGATGGTAAAAAAATTAATTTAATCCATTTTAGAAAAAAGCTGTAACGTAATAAAATGTGGAAAAAGTGAAGGGGTCCGAATACTTTTTGAATGCACTGCATAAAAGTAGACCTGCTTAAAGAAGCATGACGTCACATTGAACGTGTTGGGGAAATGCTATAGTAATTCACCAAATGGCAAACTAACAAGATCAGGCACAATGTTGGCTTTACACATTTCCTGAATTTGCTGTGCACTGAAATCAAGGGAGTGCAAAATAAGGCCTAAAAATCAACAATCTACCCAGTTTAGTATTTTATTCCCTGCCTGCTTCCTGTAAAGACTCTACTCCCCTACTCCCAATTCCTCCGACTACACCGCATCTGCGCCCAGGATGAGGTGTTCCATACCAGGGAATCTGTGATGTCCTCATTCTTTACGAAACAGGGGTTCCCTTCCATTATAGATGAGGCTCTCACTAGGGTCTCCTCGATATCCCGCAGCTCCGCTCTTGCTCCCCCTCCCCCTATTCGTAACAAAGACGAGGCTCTCATTAGGGTCTCCCCCTCTATCCCCTCCACCTTCCCAGTTCTCCCACTAGTCTTACTGTCTCCGACTACATTATATCTTTGTCTCGCCCCCTCCCCTGACATCAGTCTGAAGAAAGGTCTCGACCCAAAACGTCAATCATTCCTTCCTCCCAAAGTACTGCCTGAACTGCTGAGTTACTCCAGCATTTCGTGTTTCAGCATCTGCAGTTCCTTCCTACACAAGCATATTTTTTTAAACTGCCCACACAGTCAAGGAGTCAGATTTGGCACTATGGAAATGGAAACATATTGGAAATAAGGGAAAACACTGACTAAATGGTAAATATCTAAAATTTAATCTAATCTACATATTTCAGGTTATTTTTATCCTTTTGCCAAAGATATCTACCATTATTTTAAATCTTTTTGAATGCACATATTCATTCATTATTTTAAATCTTTAAAGAAATACTTTGAAAATCATTTTGTTGTAGACAGTAAAAGTTAAATGATTGGGCGCACAAGGGTGTAACTTCACTGATGTAACTAATTATTCCCTTCTCTTTAAGGATCATACTTTTAGCATTTTGGTGATTATTTTCAAACAGGCTTTCATTATTGCAAACTAAACCATCTGAAAACAGTCTGAGACTTCTTCAAAGTCCTAAACATAGAGGGTTGAAGATATTTTTAAAAAGTAACGATCAACAATTTGAGGCCCAAAACAGATGAGAACTCTCCTAAAGGGTTCAGCCTCAAGGAACATCTAAAAATACAGTCAGGCTTGCAAAAACATGGTGGTAATCAAATACTGGAAAAGACCATCTATGCTCGTGTGCAAAGTTACAAACTCCTCAGCAACGGCAAATCCCAGGATACCGATGAACGTAGCCTGGGAGTAAGTTAATTAAAATGGTGAAAATATCTTCCTTTCTCCCTCCTCCATCCCTGGCAGTCTAGTAGCAAAAATATTGGAAACTGTGGGTGGTTGGTGGGGTTCCGGAAAACAATGGAGGTTAAGATTATTGACTGAGCCGGATATTTGGTCATATGATAGAAACATAGAAAATAGGTGCAGGAGTAGGCCATTCGGCCCTTCGAGCCAGTACGGTCATTCAATATGAGCATGGCTGATCATCCAAAATTAGTACCCCGTTCATGTTATTCCTCCATATCCCTCGATTCCTTTAGCCCCAAGAGCTAAATCTAACTCTCTTGAAAACATCCAGTGAATTGGCCTCCACTGCTTTCTGTGGCAGAGAATTCCACCACAACTCTCTGGGTGAAAATGTTTTTGTTGTGAATCCCCCAGGCATGCATTAAACTATCTTAGGCCCCTGCCACGCATCCAGTTATCACAAGTAAGCGTTTTCAGATTGGGGTAGTTTCTGTAATTCTGTCCCAATCTCAGGAGTGTTAAAAGCCAAAAGTGTTACATTGCCATATGTACTGGCAAAGGAACAATGCTACTCTTATTTTCCAGAGCTTTACAGGACCATTATCACAATAACACAATTAGCAATATACAATAATCAATCGTACAATACATTAATAATTGGTAATTCGCGGTAACCAGATTGAAGATTCAAAAGATTCAAGAGAGTTTATTGTCATCTGTCCCAGATAGGACAATGACATTTTTGCTTTGCATAATATTGTAGGCATAAATGAATACAGAACAGATCATTGTGTCCACATACCATTGTGTGTATATGTGTGTGTGTATATATATATATATATTACATATATTATATACACACACACATATACACATTCATAAATAAGCATATAAAGTGCAATAGGCTATTAAAGTTCAGATTTTTGATGGAGTTCAGTTTAATAGTCTGATGGCTGTGGGGGAAAAAGCTGTTCCTGAACCTGGATGTTGCAGATTTCAGGCTCCTGTACCTTCTACCTGAAGGCAGCAGAGAGATGAGTGTGTGGCCAGGATGGTGCGGGTCCTTGATGATGCTGCCAGCTTTTTTGAGGCAGCGACTGTCGTAGATCCCCACGATGGTAGGGAGGTCAGAGCCTATGATGGACTGGGCAGTGTTTACAACCTTTTTGCAGTCTCATCAAGACTGTCTTTTCTAGACTCTGGGTCCCCATCCTACCCCTTCCAAAGCCCACAATCAGTTCCTTGGTTTTGCTGGTGTTGAGAGCCCGGTTATTGTGTTGACACCATTTGGTCAGTCGGTTGATCTCACTTCTATACTCTGATTCGTCTCCATCAGTGATACATCCCACAACAGTGGTGTCATCGGCGAACTCGATGGAGTTTGCACTAAGATCGGCTACGTAGTCATGACTATAGAGTACAGCAGGGGGGCTGAGCACGCAGCCCCGAGGTGCTCCCGTGCTGATTGTTATTGAGGCTGACACATTTCCACCAATACGAACAGACTGTGGTCTGTGAATGAGGAAGTCGAGGATCCAATTACAGAGGGACACGCAGAGATCCAGTGCTGAGAGCTTGGTAACCAGCTTGGAGGGGATGATTGTATTAAATGCTGAGCTGTAGTCAATGAATAACAGTCTGACACATGATTTTTTTGATGTCCACATAGTCCAGAGCAGAGTGGAGAGCCAGTGAGATTGCATCCACTGTTAATCTGTTGTGGCGGTAAGCGAACTGCAGTGGGTCCAGGTTTTTGTCGAGGTACGAGTTGATTTGCCCCATGATCAGCCTCTCAAAGCACTTCATCACCACAGACGTTAGTGCCACTGTTCGATAGTCATTGAGGCACGTCACTTTGCTCTTCTTGGGCACTGGTATTATTGATGCCCTTTTAAAGCAGGTGGGAACTTCAGACCTCAGAAGTGAGAGGTTGAAAATGTCCGTAAAAACTCCAGCCAGTTGGTCCACACAGGTTTTTAGAACACGACCAGGTATACCATCAGGTCCAGGCGCTTTCCGAAGGGTTCACCCCTCTGAAAGATTTTCTGACTTCGACCTCTGTGACTGTGACCGAAATACCATCACGGGGAATAAGGTCTCGGGAAGGCACATCAGTGTTCTCCCTGTCAAAGCGTGCGTAAAACACATTGAGCTCGTCAAGGAATGATGCTTCGCTGACATTTGAGCTGCCTCCTGATTTTGCCTTGTAGGAAGTGATGGCATTCAAGCCCCGCCACAGTTGCCGAACATCCATCTCATCCTCCAGCTTGGAGGAAAAAGTCCCGTTTTACCTTTTTGATGGTATTACCAAGGTCGTATCTGGATTTCTTGTAGACCTCTGTATCTTGACATGAATGCCCGGTGTCTGGTCTTCGGAAGAGTGCGGATCTCATAGTTCATCCAAGGCTTCTGATTGGGAAACACTCGGAAAGTTTTTGTTGGGATGCAGTCCTCCACACATTTCTTTATGAAGTCTGTAACGACTGTGGCGTATTTGTTCAGGTCCGTTGCCGAGTCCCTGAACATTGCCCAGTCTACAGACTCCAAACAGTCCTGGAGTTGTTCCTCAGCCAGTGTACCACCAGGCTGGACTGCTGAGTCTGGGGCTGAGCCATGTCTCTGTGAAACAGAACACAGAGCATTCCCTCAGCTCCCTTTGGTAAAGCAGCCTTGCTCTTAAGTCCTCCACTTTATTTTCAAGGGACTGTACATTGATCAGAAGGATGGTAGGGAGAGGGGGTCGAAGTCCCCTGCGCATCAGTCTCACCTGAAGTCCTGCCCGTCAGCCACGTTTCCGGACACAATGGAGGCCTCCCCGCTGTTTCTAGATACTGTACTTACTGTACCTGCTAGCCTGCACTGCAACGGGGATTCCCTCACAGTCGGCAGCTCCAGCTCCGTTACGATTGGGGATTCCCTCAGACGGCAGCTCCGTTGTTCCTGGGAAATCCTGCTCGTCGGCTCCGGAGGACTTCCCGATGTTTCCAGATACCTGTGATACACAGTCGGGTCGGGTTCTCTCCAGATATCCAGGGAACGCTTGCAGTCGAAGGCTCCTGCAGCTGTGGGAGATCGCAAAATCGCTAGTGCCTTCAGATGCACTAGCAGCTTGTCCATCACGGCGCCGATTTCTGCCGTTTATCTGATCCAGGTAAGTTGATTGTAGCTTTAAATTATCCTCTTCTGTTGGGCTGCTGGCAAAATTTCACCGCAGGTAGGTGCCATCTTTAATCGCAAATAAATAAATAGATTGACAATGTTGCTGAGGAAGGGTTGTGATTAGTGTTGTGCAATGCTCAAAAACCCTCGTTGGGAAGAAGCTGTTCTTTAACCTGGTGGTACTCGGGCTCCTGTACATCCTTCCCGATGGCAGCAGCGAGATGAGAGCACCTCCTAAAGGTTCCCCACGACAGTTGGGAAGTCAATACCAATGATGCACCAGGCAATGTTTACCACTTTTAGTAATCTCTTCTGTTTCCGGGCGTTCAAGTTGTAGAACCAGGTCGTGATAGAACTAGTCAGTAGGCTCTCTACCGTCCACCTGTAAAGGTTCAATACAGTATTCGGCAACATACCGAATCTCCTCAATCTTCTCAACAGTGGCATTTGTGGTTGCATCAATGAGCTAGGCGCAGGACAGCTCTTCAGAGATGTGTTAGCCCAGGAACTTGATGCTGTTGACTCACTCCACAGCAGGCACGTGCCGTCAGGGTAGGCAAGGTAGGCACTGCCTACCCTGACTAAAATTATAACATAGTAATAACTAAATATAAATAATAAAGGCATGGGAGAATTATGCCTATGTAAGAGACCGATCCCTTAGGTAGGCATAATTCTCCGTGCCTTTCATCCGCAGCGCTTGTAACACGGTCTGTGCAGCCCACGTGCCGTCAGCGCTGCCTGAAGCCGTCACTTTCAAGCGGGGCTGAAGGCAGCTGAAATTCTGCCTTTGCAGCACTGCGCATGCGTATCAGTCCACTGCACATGCGCAGCGCAAGTTTCTTGGCGGGGTTTTCAACTATGGTTTGTCGTGTACCAATGATGTGGTAGGTACATTTTGTGTTTATGTTTTTAAATACCGTATTTCCCGGGATGTGGGGGTGGGGGGGCGCTCCTTTCACAGCGTTTGGGGAGTCTGGCCCGGGGCAAAGTTGTGGGGAGGGCACGAATGTTATGAATGAGGGGTCGGGAGCATCCATTTGCGACGCTCCTTGCACGGAGGTGTGGAATGCCACCGCATTGAGGCCGGGGGGGAGAGAGAGAGAAGCAGCTCGGGTGGCTGAGCGGCCGCCGGGCCGGACAGCTGAACCAGCCGCCACCTTAGCTCCTTCTGCCGGTCCCCGCTCACCTCTGGCAGCTCTCCGTCTAAAAACCTCTCTCCTGCTGCTCGCTGGCCTCACTCATGTCCTTAAATTCCGACAGCGCGATTGAGGTTACTCGGCTGTGGGAATTTAAGGATTTGCAGGAAGCCGCCGACATGAGCGAAGTCGGCGAACGGCAGGTGACAGGTGTTCCGACGGAGAGCACTGCCAAAGGTGAGCGGGCCGGCAGAAGGCGCTGAAGTGGCGGCCAGTTCTGCTGTAGGGTCCCGGAGGCCGCTCCCCGACCTGCTTCTATCCCCAGCTACAGTGCGTGGCTTCGCGCCCGGAGAGCTGCGGTAGCGGTGAGTGAATGAGTTACTGGCATTATCCCTGATACCCTCCTTCTCAACACTCGTGTTCTCCCCACAACTTTACCCCTGCCACAGACTATCCACACGCTGTGAAAAGAACTGTTCCCCCAATTGGTCTAGGAAGCCTTGGGCAAATTGAAATGTCACTGTTATTTATTTATTTATCGGAGAGAACAATCTGTGCATGCGCGGTTTAATTTTTTTTTTAAGCGGACTGAGTGCCTACCCTGAGTAATTACTCACGGCACATGCCTGCTCCACAGCCATCCTATTAATGAAGACAGATTACTGGATTCTTGACATTTCCTTCCTGAAGTCAGCTGATCAACAATTATATCTGTGGACTTGCTAACATTTGTTTTCAGACTCCATTCAATCAGACTATCATTCTCTCTGCTGACCAACTGTTACCCATTATTCATTCAACAATGGTGGTAAGGCAGAATTGGGGTTGTATTGGACTACACAGTCATGGGAATATAGATTGAACACACAGTTTAAGGTGTTTTTGTGTTTATGGTCACCGAGGAGAAAGTTTATTGGCAATATGTACTGATTGTGGTCTGCCAATGAGGAAGTCGAAGAACTTAACTGCATAAGAATGAGCAAATTCCGAGTTTGATCATAAGTGCAGAGGGGGATGATGGTTTTAAGCGTGACAGATACAAGTTCCAATTTGCCCCCATCCATGCCCATGTGGTGTAATAACCAGTTTTGTAAAATATTGTGCTGATAGCTTCTGCCCAACAATAGATGGGATAAAGATTTTCTCCTTACAGACCCCTCGAATGTCAAAAAAGGTTTTGATTAGGTCAATCACAACTTCATTAAAACCTAGGTTCAGGAATTGAGAGAGGTGTTCCCAACACATACTATCACAAGAGTTTACCTGACTGATTAATCATTTTGTTCCCTTAATGTATCCTGAAAAGACATATACTTGCTCACATCTAGCAAGGCATTTTTGAAAATTATATAAAAAAGTCACTATGAATTTTGTGTGCAAAATATTACGAGTGAACATGACCTTTGACATGTTTTTCTTGTATAATTAAAAAAAAATTATAATCAACATGAAAAATGTTTCTCCAATGGTCTAAAAATAGCCATTTTAATTTGCATATCCTCAGGCAGCTGTCAGGCACACGCCTGGACAATTGTTACGCTGTTGACTCCAATTAATCTAGTTTTGACTTGCTCCAAAGGCAGAAATTCAAACAATTGTATGATAGAAATCATGACACAGCAGATCTGCGAGTTAGCACTGATAGAGATTACATGTGTTAACTCAGCAGAAATGAAATGTGAAATACTGCTGAACTCCTAAATTAAAATGAAAATATTGTTCTAAAATGAAGTTACTTCTAAAATATCTCACACTCTCCCTCTTTCCCCCACCCTCTCTCTCTTTCCCCCACCCTCTCTCTCTCTCTGAAACAATGCTTTTAGAAGAATACAGGAAAAAGTAGCAAGGTCAATAAAGATCAGCTGACACAAAGCTTTGAGGCTATAGATAATATAATATAGAAAATGTTAAAAGGAACATATTCAAGCATCACCAAACTAAGTTCATAATTTTTACATTCTTCAATCTGCCTAACTATTGCAATTGCAGTAAAGGGGCAATTTACATTCAATCATGCTGAAAGAAACTGAAATTTCCTGCCCTCCATACAATTGAAAACTAATTTGAAAGTGCCCAACAGATAAAATAAACTATCCACTTTATCAGAGCCATTGTGTCTGCTAAAGGAGACTAAAGGGCCTGTCCCACCAGCATGCAACTCCATGCGATGAGCGTGACCTAACGTGGTCGCTTGAGCCGTCCGGTGTCGCGAGGCCGGTCCCACTTCGATCGCTGGAGCCGTGCGGAATTGTGCAGAGTTCGTCCCGACATCGCGCGGGGCTCTGAAAAACTGACCATGTTCAAAAATTACGCGCGGCAACGGCTTGTCGACTCACTGCC